>CAJFCV020000003.1:6000000-7200000 GCA_904066235.2 Bursaphelenchus xylophilus | reverse complement strand
TCGATCCAAAGACTTCTCTTCGCGCGATTATCAAGAAGTCTCCTTCGATGTTTTCCACTTCAAGCAGTAAGTCCACTTTCAATTTTAAGCCTAATATCTTCTGTTTCCACATTCCTTGAGGTCTTTGGTTGTTTTATCGTGTGTTGCGATGAAACTGTAAATATTATGCTTGTTTTTCTCCATGTTTTTCTAGAGTTTTGTCGGTTTCTGAGGAGTAGAAAGAGATTGAGGTTTGATCCCCAGAAATCAAAAAATTTCGTGGTGTTTCACTGATTAAGAAACACCAGCTAAACAATCGAATCAGATTGTATAATTTTGTAATCCTGAATATATATAAGCCTATTTCTTGCGAGAAGTGTAACTCGCTCCTTTTCTAGCCATTTATTCATTCCAAAAATATATTATGCCAGTTGTATAAGGTAGATTAAGGCCATTATTCCGCTTTTTACTCAGTCCTTCCCGTCTGTGCTGACCTTTTTTTATCAAAAATGGAGCCACCCCAATAACTTTTCAGACATTTTTGCAGCCCCAGCAGTTTTCTATTATTTCATCGGCACAGAATTCTGTTCTTTAGAGATTAATATGGGTTTATTTGGTAAAAGGAAGCGATTTTTATATAATATGATCAACGAGTGCAATATTTTTAGTCCAGAGCACATCAAAATCGTGGCTTCTGTGGGGAGAGTGCATCTTTAGTTGATTTTGGAGAAGGATTCATGCTGGGTTTAGGTCTATTTTGCATAATTTTTACTTGATTCGATTGCGAAATTGGTTATTGAACTTGTGAGTCACGTTTTGGTTTCTGGTAAGCTGTTCCAATCGAGAAGGGGTTATTTTTGAGCGGGAAGCCAGTTGATGAAAGTCCAGAGAACTCGGTTGTTTGGTTTAGAAACGTATTTGTTGCAAAAGGCGTATGATTTTTTGTGTTAATTTTTGCGTGGCCTCCATTGAAATTTTTCTTTGACCTTTTACTTTTTATTACTCTAGTTTCTGATGATGATTCCAGACAGCAGCTCAATTGTTTTGCCCTTTATTAACGCTTTTTGAGTTCACATGTCTTTTTAGTGATATAAATACAAAAGAAACTCCTCGGGACCTTATTGTTCTAACTATCTCGGGTCACGAGAGCACCCGCAAGACCGTTCTCAACCTAAAAGAAGCTGTTCGGATGGAAAATTAATCAGATTCCGGACTGATAAGGGTAGGATGACTGGGTTGGCGGGTTCGAAGCCGGGGATGTTATGTTATCAAGTGTAGAAGGGGGTTTATTTTGAGTTTTGTCATTGATATATTGCAATATTGGCGGGTTCTTGCGAGATTGTCACCAGTTTGAGAGAGAAATAACTATATTAGAATGAAAATGAAGTGGTTTCGATGGAAATTAGATGAAGGGCTACCGATTAAACCGGCAAAACTTGAGGGTCTGGATCTGCTGATCATTGCTGACAAATCCGATGATAACCCCCAAATTTCAGACAACGGATCTCCCACTCATGAGCGCCAATCCAGAAGGTAAGCCTTTATTTTGTTCATTTTTGTCATCACCGGTTGTGGAAATAGTTTTATGGAGGTTTTTTTGTCCATTTTGAGACCAGAAATTGATGTTTTCTTTCGCTCGGATAATCCCCCCAATTACAGTCTTTCCCCGGAATCTCTGGCTGTCGAAAAAGCCTTCAGAAGTTACTTGATGAAGAACTTCCAACCAATTCCTGCGGCTGATTTGGAAAGAAATTGCAAGGAAATTATTGAGACCATAAAAGAAGTAGGTGATTTATTTTTGATATGGATTAAACTCGTTTTGGTCCTCAATCTTATCTTATTTCAGCATGAAAACGATTCTATGGAAGACCTGTCCCTACTTGTGGTAAACTTTTACAAACAGTTAGCCGACAAGGCCAACAGATATCGCGCAACAAACCCCGAGTTTACTTCAACTGCTCTTTTGGAACAAGTCGAAACTTATATCTCAGTCAAAGCCCACAAATTCTTGTTCTGCACTAAGCAAGTTGTCTTATTTTCGATTAATTTTGTGTTTTAGAACTGACGAAGAAGTTGCTGATCTCTCTCTCCAAGAACGGATTCGTTCTCTCCATTGGGTACCTCAAATCTTCGAAACTTCTCTGGACTTTGACAGTCCCACTGTAGAAGAGCACTTGGATGACGCGGTCAATGAAATCATCTACATGAACTCCCATAAAGCCATTGAAGAAAAGCTGGCTTGTCTTGTCAGGTGTTCTAATAAAATTTTCGATGCCCTCAAAGCCAGCACTGACGCCCCTGCTGGTGCCGATGACTTTCTGCCATGCCTTATTTATGTTGTTCTGAAGTCGAATCCCCCTCTCATCCAGTCAAATCTAAATTTTATCAGTCGATTTGGATGCCCATCGAAGGTGGCGAGAGGAGAATCAGGTAAGAATTTGAATGTGAAGTGTTGTAATCGTTGTTGAAGGCGAATTTATTATGGTGATCGGTCTTCCAGGATATTATTTTACCCACCTTTCTTGTGCTCTCCAATTTATTCAAGACATGACGGCAGAAAAATTGAACATTTCCAATGAAGACTTTGAAGCATATACGACGGGAACAAAGAAGGCCCCAGTCGCCAGAAGATCTCATGTTTCTGTAAGTTTTGTATTTTTGTGAGAAGTTTTGTTTTTTACTATGGTAACAATAATTATTTCAGGCCACCAAATCTCTCGAAAACTCTTTAAAAAAAATAAATGTTCTCTCAGAAAATCAAAAACGACTAAGTGAGAGGGCTGATGAGCTGGTAAAGAATACTTTTCAGTAAGTTTGGACTTATTTATGGCATCTTCTATATGAATATTTATTTTTAGACGAATTGATAGTATAAAAAGCGCCGTTGATGGCCTGGATCGAGAGCTCATGATGCCGCCGACTGTCTCTCTCAAACAAACAGTAAATGGGGAAATCGAAGTTGTTCAACTTGATGAAAAAGGAAATGAAATTCCATTTGGGGAAGAGCCCTATCCAGTCATCGAAAAAGAAAATGTGGATGAAAGCTTGGATGTCACGGAGGATCGCGTACCATCAAGGAGTTCCACAATTGTAGAGAAAGAAGAAGATCAGAAACAAGAATCTGCAGAACCATCGACGTCAAGTTCCAATAATATTGAAGGGAAATGAACGGGCCTCTTTTTAATCGAATTATTTTTGTTTCCACATGCACAGGTATATTTATTTGTAATCCATCTTCTTGCGAGTTACGCATTCAATGTTATTCGTTCAAGAAATCTGTTTTTGCGGGTTTATTTTGCTTGTAGGACGAGTTTCAAACCCTTGTACAAATTGTCTATAAACTGTAATAAATTTTTATGTTAACAAGGAGGATGTGTGCATCTGTAGTAAGTGTAAGAAGTCCTTTCGGAATTTCTATTCTGTGCGAGCAGAAAATTTTGAAATTCCAAATTTTCATTATGCACATTTCACCGAAAGGATTACACATTTTGTTCGAAAATTTGCATAAGTTGATGTTGAGAAAATTCGGTTGTTCATAAACGGATCGGACCAGTGCGAAAAATGGACACCGAAAGTCGCTCAGAATACGATGATTTTGTTGGAGAATCTACTATCCTGTAAGCTGAATAAAATGATGATTATTATCCTGATGATACCATATGCATTTTTTGTTCCATTTTTAGGTTAACTCTATCCCCGCGGGAATCGGAAAAGTCTTCAAAAAATGTAAGCCGATCTCTTCCAATCCAAAACAAATTTAGCAACAAAGTATGATCGATTCGCTCGCGGATGTCCGCTCCGTCCATGCCAGTGATCTGACCAATTCCCGTCAGAGTATCGTCATGGGCCCTTCTGGGTTCGTTTCTCCAAACCCTATCATTTCTGGAGGTGTTCTTGTTCCGGGAACTCTGAATCCGGGTGAATTTGGAATCTATTATCATCATGCGTTGAACACCGAAACTGGAATCAACGCCACTAAAATCCGACCAGTTCTTATTTACAAAACCTTTTTTGGATCTGTAAGTCTGAGTGTAATTGTGCATATAAAATTATTTTAGATGATCGCTCGTCCGCTTGAAAAGACCGAAAATGGATGGATAATCCTGGGGCAGAACTTCACTAAGATATGCTTTCCTTTCATCAAATCTATGATCTCTTTCCTTTCTCACCTTGGTTACAGTACTCCTGGAAACCCCCATCAATTCGAACATCTTCCCTTTTGGACATTCCGTGGGTACAATACGCTGGAAGAGTGTGCTGAATACAAGGTCGAACCAAAGAAGATGGTACCAGGAAATAATATCTATATCCCATATTAGTCTTTTTTGCAATAAAACAGAGTAATGCGGGTGTTTATCGAATGAAGCTTGGAATCCCGATCTCCCCCTATTGTGGACTGCCTCTCATTGTCTAATTGACCCAGCAGTTACTCTTGTTTACCTTGATACCCCCATTGTCTTGCCTGAGGCATTTTTCTCGGTCATTAATGCATTTCCATGTCCATTCAGGGCCCATCTCTAAATGTAAATAAACTCGTTGTCTTCCGCTTCCGTCGTTTCCCTAAAAACAAAAAGCGGGCGTATCACTCGGGCTTATCCCCGAAATGATCCGTAATAAACAGCAATTTGGATTAATTACCGTCTCAATAGGCCTTCTTCTCGGATAACTGAAATATTTCGATTAAAAGGCGTTGGTTAGCGGAATGTTTTAGCATATTGCGTAACAACTGTTGCGCAATATTGAGTTATGTTAATCATAGCATTATTAAAGGTCCTTTTTTGTATTTTTATAAAATAATAGCGGTTTGGGACCATTGCAGCGCCGTTCATCAGATTGACGTCCTGTTATATTAGAATATAAACTTCTTCTTTTCAGTCATTCCTATCTCCTCTGTGTCCCGACGCGAAAACATTTCTGACTCCAACTGAAATTGCGGAATTCAACGAAATGAATTTGTTCATCCGATCTCTTTTGGCACTGTCTATACGGAAACCGTTTGCTGGTCGAACAATGTACGCGTTGGAGGTTAGTTTCATCCAGGATTATATAATCAATGTCATAAAAATCTAATTTTCAGAAGATCACATCTTTCTTTTCTTCTCGCAAAAGAAAGACGAAGTCCTTTCCCAGTTTGGTGGCTAAGAAACAACGTCAATCTACGGAGTCTTCTGCTGAATGTATGTTTTTAAATCAGTTCGGCATGTGTAATATAAGGGTTGTTAATTTGACGGATTTTTTTTCAAATTGGCGTCAACTTGACGTCAAAATTCGTGAAATTTCCGTCATTTTTGTCACTTTGGCTAAATTGAAAATTCCGATATACGAAGCTTTCAAACGCGAGTTTAACATAGACTATGATGAGCACCGTTAATATTAGGCGTAACCAGAGATTGCCACGGTCAAAATTTTGACTCCGGCTCTTAGCTCCCAGAGCCGGAGCCGATGCCAAATTTGCAGCTCCGGCTCTTGGCTCCGTGCAAAATTTAAAAAGGCCTCCGGCTCCGAATCCCGGCTCCTATGCAAAACGTTTTTTAAAAATATTTTTCCAAAAATAAAAAAGTTATTAGTGCCAGAGATCATACAGCCAACGTTTTTGCAGTCAAGTCACATCCTCCGCAGTGTTTTTCAAGCAATTTGGTTTAACAAGATCACGAAATTTTTACTTTTTTGACCACTGGGAAGCCTGGCTCCGACTTTGGGCTCGGGAGCCGGAGCGGACCCCAAAATTTCCGGCTCCGGCTCCGGAGCCGTGGCAATCTCTGGTCGTAACTGATTTTACTGCTTGTTTCATCGGACATGAAGGGGGAATTTAGTCCCTAAAATTTTTTAATTTCTAGGATTTTTGAGTAAAATCTTACAAAAATATTCCAAAAAGTACAGTTTGACAATAAAATGACAAGAATTGGACAACATGACTGACGCGTCAAGTTGATGACTTAACAATCCAAATAATATAATTTTAGTTACAAAGCCGCCGGTCTCTTCCTTCGGTATACTGCAATTACCTCGAGAAACCCTTTGGCACATCTTTGAACACATGGATCTTACCAGTTTGATCCGGTTTCAGCAAGTATCAAGTCAGTCCAAATATGATGTGATAAGGTTTCTGAAGAGGACATCACAGATTCCAAAGTTTGCAAAGTGGTTTTCGGAATTCAGATCAAATGTGGAGACTTCGAAGATGTGCCAGTTTATGAGTAAGTTTTTGAATAGAATATTGGATGAGGAAGGTCTTTTTAGTGAAGGCAGTATTCATGGATGAATTCAGTATTTTCCACTATCAAAGTGCTCTGAACTGGCTGAAGGCTGCTTACCCATTCCGAGACGTTCTCCCTCTTCCGATGATGTTGGAAACGGTAGGTTGCTCTGTCTTTATGGTAAATCTGGTTTACGATTTTAGTTTATGTTCGGAATCTCCACAGAATACCGTATCCTTCTTATTCGTGGCCTTACCGAAGCTTTCTTCAAAGAAGATATGAGTTCTTATATCAAGATTCGACTAGAAGATTCGACGAGATACACGGAGTTGGAGTCGGAGATGTACCTCAGGTTCAGGGAGACCATGTATAATGTGCAGATGGAGAATAATACCAAGGCGTTGGTATTTTCGACTTTCCTCAGATATTTTGCGAGTCTTTGGACCGCAAGAGTTGAATATATCTGTGTTATGGCGCTGTTCGGACCGAGGAAAGTGTCGGGAGAGAAGAGTAAGTTATTGTTTGTTTATGAAGCGTGAGTTACTTTATATTGTTATAGTGGCGATAAATTTCGAAGAAATTGAAGATGGACATCTCGCCCCAACGGAACTCCGTGGGATCTCTGAATTCTTTCGTATTTTGCCGTCTCTTGAATCCACTGATGTACCCAGGATAATCAGATGGTCAAAAAGAGCTTGCTTTGCTTTATTGGAGGATTTAACAAGTAATTTACGGGAGATTACAACATCTCTGACTTTCTTTCAGCGTCTCCAATGTGGTCCATGCAGAACTTTGTGACTCTTCTTATCCTCCAACCCTATCTCGCACTGATTACGATTACTGTCAGAGTGGACTCCGGGATGATCGCCGAAGCCGCTTCGGTCTTCTTTTATATCTTGAGAGTAGGCTTGATACTTTTCTAGTTTATATTTTGTGTGTGCATGTAGAAGTTGCAGAAATGTTACTTTCAGTGGCTGTATCCGTCCAATAATAAGATCCGTTTCGCTGAATATATCCTCAACCACATATCGGCCGATGAAGCCCGAGAGTTCTTCATCCACTTCCGCCAACAATCGGTCGATTATCTAAATGAGTATCGGAGGATCCAGAGAGATGAACAGGTGGAAACCATCAGAGAGGCTGTGGTTCAGGCTTATTTTACTGTTTTCGGATTCGATCCCGAGAAGGATCACTAATTTATTTTATTCCACTTACCTAGTCGTAGTACTATAGTTACAGTAGAGCTTAGATTATTAGCAACCATGACTTACTATTCTTACCTCAGTTTTGATAGCGTCTTTCAACCATTAATTTTAGTTTATATTGAGTAGTCAATTTGTTGTTACTTGTTTTTGTTAATGTTGACCGAGGAAATAAACTAATTTCCGACTTGCTTTACTTTCCAATATATAATATTCGTAATTTACATTGTATGTTTATACATCAAGGATCCGGAATTTTATACTTTAAACCCGTTTTTGTATCCCGACTCATTTGCATTACATAACCGGTGATGATCGTTTGATAGTTGTGATATGAGGAGTTATTCGAATATGCCCTGTCTTCCAGTTCATAGGACATGGCCAAGGCCACATCTGAGTCATCCTTGCCCAAGGGATTCTCTGCGATCTTCTTCTGGAGCCAATCTCTCATCTTCTTTCGACGATCATCATCTTCAGGCGCTACGAATTTGCCCACGATAACTGCTGGTTTTCCAGAAGCTGGAAGATACAAAAAAAGTTATAATTAGTCTTACCTTTTTCTGCATCCACATAACTCATCTTTCTCTTCGCGACATCAAACTTCATGATCTTCTGTTTGGGGCTATAACTCGAGGGTCCAAAGCTTTCCTCGCCATGCACTTCTTTGTAGTTTCTACATGTATCCTTAATGTCGCCCAGAAGTTCGCCTCTTCCTCTTTTTCCACCTATTTTTGCGTTAAGTGGGCTTGAGGCTTCACACAATTCAATGGCTTTCTTTACAACCTCTGGGTTCTGACAGTAATCACAATTCCTTCCACATGGTTCTACCACATCGCCAACAGATCTGGCCAACAAAACGTGACGACATTCTTTCCCCATACAATAATTCCGGGCATCTTCCACTGAGGATTTCTTCTTTTCGCCCCGAGAGATAAAGGACAAAAGATTAAGATCATCTTTTCCAAAGTAGACTCTACAATAAGATCGCTTTCCATCTCGGCCAGCACGGCCTGCTTGTTGAAGATAATCATCGATGGAAAGGGCGAAACGATGATGGATAACAGCCCGGACATCCGCTTTATCGATACCCATACCAAATCCAGAGGTTGAGACAATTACAGGCGCTCTGCCAGCTCGGAATGCATCCAAAATGGCGTCTTTCTCCTGTAAAATATTACGTATCATTATTACTACTTACTTTTTGTGGTTTTTTGGAATGATAAGCAAGACTCCTTAGGCCCCTCATCTTCAATGCTGCAGACAAATCATCCACATCTCCGCAGGTTACAGTGAACACAAGAACGCATCCATTTGGCGTTGAAGTGGTCCCATTTTGATAAAGAACTTTCTTTGCAAACTCCGCAATCTCATTCTCGAGTCCACATGGGAGTTGGTGTTTAAATTTGACATCGAAATATAAGTTAGATCGGTACATTGGAGCCTTGACAAGGAGCATATCTAGTTTGGAGGAGTTCAATTTCTTCTTCAAATAATGCTGAACGAGGTTGGTGGCAGTAGCTGTTAACGCGAGACATGGAATTTCGGGAACTAAGTGACGCGTCTCAATGAGTTTCTTGTAATTGGGCCTTAATAAATAAGCTTCAGAATCATTTTATTCCATCTTACCTAAAATGAGATCCCCATTTATAAAGACAATGGGCTTCGTCCACTACCCAGTAAGCCAAAGTTTCATTCGCAACCATTATCCTCAGCGCTTGTTTGAACTCCGCCCTTTCAGCTGTTTCAGGGGTGATGAACAACATTTTAATCGTGGGGCGCGAGTCCGAGAGATCCTAAAAACAATAAAATCAAAGCACAAAATACTTACACCAATGATCTTCTTGAATTTATCCCCAGTTACATTGGAGTTCAACTCTTCAGCCCTAACTCCTTTTCGTTGCAATTCCTTTACTTGATCAGCTATTAGAGCCAATAAAGGAGAGAAGACGATCGTAACTCCAGAATGGACAAGAGCGGGTAGTTGATAGACTAAAGACTTCCCTGAACCAGTCGGGAAGATAACCATCACATCATTTTGACCTAAAATTACCCGATAATTGCCGGCTCTAAATGAAGTAAACGATAATAGGAACGTACATACGTTTTAATGCCAACATAATGGCCAACTTCTGATGAATACTCAAGAATTTCTGATGTCCAAACACATTGAGTAACTTTTGCGAACAAACAAGCTTCAATTCTGCGCTGAGTTCAGGTCTTTCTGTCTTTACATCTACTTCACGAGGTAGATCCAGCACATCTGGGGGAGGACTTTCTTCATGTAGAACATAACCATTTTCTCCATTCGCTGAACTTGCTTGTTTTCTCTGTTTCGATGAATACATCTTCTTCTTTCGACCTTTCTTCTTACGAGATGAGCTTTTCCGACGAACGGTTTTTACCTTCCTTTTCGGAGGCATACAGCCTGAAAAAGAGATAATAATTAAGCACAGTACCAAGTCAAGTGTAAAGCCAAGAACAGTTAAAACTTACCTCACTCGCGTCTTTTCGGAGGAACGACAAATTTTTGTCGGAAAAATCAAAATTGTGCAGCTCGCGCCCAATTTTACAAATTATTTTTTTGCGAATTGGTTCGACATTTTATACGACAAAAGATGCTAGTTCTCCGCAAAGAACATAGAAACCCGTTTACGAGATAAGTCTGCTTGCCGATAAAAAAATAATTAGTGCACACTATAGTGTACAAACAATTGAATCCACCAATATCTTCCAAGCGTTACATATGCTATAGTAATGTTTTGACACAGGCACTAGTGAGGGCGCAGCTCGGACATTTACCTTTGAAACAAAAGTCCGAATATTCACTTTACAAATTTTGCGCACAGGAAGGCCATGTTCAGTTTAGTTGAATTTGATTGGACGTCGAAGGTATGTTCTTTGTCTGTCGCTCTAACTTCTTCATTTAGTTAGTATGTTCAGTTGACGGATCTCCAGACAACTTGAAGCCACTGATTCAGTTAAAACTACATACCGACAATTCAGAAGATCCGTTGATCTACGAGTTCACACCGGAGCAGGTAGACTGAACTTTCGTTTCACATTTGGATTTAGATGAAACAATTCTTGGACAAACTATGATCCACATAAACTTCGTTCTGCCACAGACAAATAATTACATTTACAACGGAGAAAATACCTATTGCAACTTTGAAATAAATCTAATCAACATATATGACAATCACCGAATTTAATGGATTACGCTTTGTTTTTCACTGGGTTTTCTGGGAAATTCATCATCCCGGACTTTCTTAGCCTCTTCGATTAGCCAGGGATGTTCCAGCAACGACTCTGGGTTTGTTCGATCATTTGGTTCTTTGGCTAGAAGCTAAAGTGGATTCAATAAAGGATTGATTATATGGCCAACTCACATTCTTAATTATTTCCCAAGCTTCTTTTGGAAAAGTTTTTGGTACATCGTAGTTAAGAGAACAGATGTTTCTGTATA
Organism: Bursaphelenchus xylophilus; assembly: GCA_904066235.2. Lineage (NCBI taxonomy): Eukaryota > Metazoa > Nematoda > Chromadorea > Rhabditida > Aphelenchoididae > Bursaphelenchus > Bursaphelenchus xylophilus. Next base: position 7,189,156 of record CAJFCV020000003.1, on the reverse strand, counting down.
AATTCGAGTTCCTTGGAGAGTTTTCCTTCCCCTTGAAAGGAGTTCGGCCCGTTATGAATTCAAATAAGGTTATTCCTGTTGCCCAGATGTCGATCCCAAATCCATAAGGTTCATTGGCAACCTTGATCATCTCAGGGGCCAAATAATCAGGCGTTCCACAATAAGTCATTAGTCTACAAGATGAAACTCGACTGGAAAATAACACACCTGGAAGACTTCACATGACATGCCCATCCAAAATCTGCCAACTTCAAGGTCTTGTGGTTAAGCAACATATTTTCTGGTTTGATATCTCGATGAAGCACTCCATTTCGATGGATATACGCAACAGCATCGGCTAATTGAAGAAAAAGAGCGCAGGAGAGAGGCACTGAAAACTTGGACATCTGACGGAGATGGTGGAAGACTGTTCCATTGTTCGCGTATTCCAGAACTAGATAAAGGCGTTTGGCGTCGTAGAAGTAACCAAAAAGACGGACAATGTTCTGATGCCTATAATGATAACACACGTATCAAGCAACAACATAACTCTTCAAAGTGAGGAAGGAATATGGAATATAACACAACTCGAGTCCCTATTTATTCCTCAACCGACACCTAAACCAACAAAAAATAGTTAAAACCGACATACCTCAAATGATACTGAATCTCTACTTCCCTCCTGACCTGATGTTGAATATCCTGGGATAATTCCGACTTGTTCAGCACCTTTAGAGCGACCACATACATGGATTGATTTTCCCGCGCCAAGAACACCGTTCCGAACCTTCCATTTCCCAGTTCTCTGCCAATGTCAAAGTGACTCAAATCCCATTTTCGCGTTTGGAAGCTCATTGTAGATAAATATATAGAAAAGGATAAGGTTGTAACAACGTAGAAGACTTTACAAAATTAGACAAAATAGTAGAACTTGCTAGGAAAGACGAAAGAAAAAAACAACGGCTGGAAAAAATTTTCGGATGAGAAAAAATATTTTTGAAAAAAATTTCTTCGCGGTTTTGGCATTCCGTCATCCACAATAGTAACTTACCGTCGGTAAGTACCTTTAGTTGAAATGAATATGGATAAGCGTCACCAACATTCTTCTATTTTTTTAATACATCGTTTTAATACAAACGCCTGCAAAATTTATGGCCATCCCATTTCTCGTTCATGGGTGGGGCCTAAACATTGCACAATGTATGGAATTAAGATGACGATGAGCTTCCGATAAATGACTGTAATATCAATGTTTCATGAGATATGGGAAAGCTTCAATTTATTGAGAGATGGTGGTATTGATTATAATTCTTTCTCGTTGCGCTTTTGAAGAACACTTCGTCCTTTCAACATTAATTCTGTAAACGTACTATAGAGAGATTTCGCCCTCCTAAACCTATGGTTACAGATCGTTGATAACTTACTATGTCACGGCGGTTTCAACAAAGGGAAAAAATTTCCTTCGTTTGGTCTCGTTTTTGAAGCCTGGCGGCAGCTCGCGGAGCGGAAAATGGCGATTTTACGACCTTTTTAGTCATAACTTTGTTGGTAAGGGTCGGATTAAAAATCGACCAGAGATTAAGAAAGAGCATTAATTTACTGATATAATGGCATAAAGATTTCGAAAATTGGTTGGATTTAGAGGTATGTTGTTTAAAGCCGAAAAAACCGTATTTTACAACTGATGTAACATACGTATACGGTGGAATTTGGAAAAACTGATAGCCTAGTTACAGAGCTAAGCTCCTGACAAAACGAACAACACCTTAAATGTAAAAAACGGTGGGATATACTAGGAGTTACAGTCTTTTGAAAAACACCAAAAAATCAGAGGTTTGAAAAATGTCACTAAAACTACAGTATCTTTTTAATGAGACCTTTAATCAAAAATCGACCAGAGATTTAGAAACTTAATCAAACAGCGATTGTTTATGCATAAAAAATTTGGATCATCGACTTCGATTTTGAACCATTGTTTAAAGCGAAAGATACGGTAATCATGACATCGGCGGAGAGAAATCGTAGTAAAATCGTCGGAATTGTTGACAACCACAAAATTTGCATAAAATAGAGTTGATACGTGAACGCTTTTGACGTTGTTAATTGTACTTAACCTGTAGATTACATTTTCCTTGTTTTATGTTACACTTGAGACAGCTGAACTAACTCAACATGATTTGTATAGGACTCTCTGGAATATTTAGTAATATAAATTCTAAAAAATTTATTTGAATTGTAAGACTATGAGGTTACAGTAGGCATGCCATAAATGAGTTCTAAAGACCTCTTCTTCCACTTAAAAGAGAGTTTTTTACAGATTGAAGCTTCTCATAACAAGGGTCGGACATTTCGAAAAAACGACCAACTTAGAATCTTTTGAAATTTTGCGTAATTGTTGTACTATGATAGCTGAACGTCAGTACGAATTTTTAGTTTCAGAAATTACCGTATACGGGTTTTACGGTAGGTACAATTTTCAGAAAGATTGGGTTCGTGTGTAAAAACCCCGAGGAGTAAAAGCACAAAACATCGCTGTTTTACGTTTTTGACCATGGGGAACATTTTCATAATTGACAACTTTACCGTAGGATGTTGCCTTCGACTACTTTGAAAAATACCAAGGTACCATATTGAATGTAACTTTTTTGCAGAGAACTTGTCTCAACTTTTGAAACCTCTCAAATATACTTTGACATGTATGTAACAACATATCAGAAATGCACGAAAATAAAAGGGGTGGTTTTGGAGTTACGGTACTTTGAAGGCAGCCGGTACGGTATATCAAAAAATTATTTTTTCAAAATCGGTGTAGAAGACCCGCAAAAATTGCCAGAATACGTTTTCGACCATGGCGAACATTTTTGTAATTGACACTTTTTCTGTAGGATGTAGTCTTCGCCTACTTCGAAAATGACCCAGATACCATGTGTAATGTAACTCTTCGGCATTCTACTTGTCTCAACTTTTGAAACCTCAGAAAAATACGCTGACATGTACGGAACAACATATCAAAAATTTAGAAAAATAAAAGGGGTGGTTTTGGAGTTACGGTACTTTGAAGGCAGCCGGTACGGTATACCAAAAAATCATTTTTTCTAAAATTGACGTAGAAACCCCGCAAACCTCGCCGAAATACGATTTCGACCTTCGCGAACATTTTTGTAATTGACACTTTTTTTGTAGGATGCGGCCTTCGACCGCTATGAGAAATGTCAAGATACCATGATCATGATAACTTTGCGACATTCTACTTGTCTCAACTTTTGAAACCTCTCAAATATACTTTGGCATGTATGTAACGACATATCAAAAATGCACGAAAATAAAAGGGGTGGTTTTGGAGTTACGGTACTTTGAAGGCAGCCGGTACGGTATATCAAAAAATCATTTTTTTCAAAATCGATGTAGAAGACCCGCAAAAATTGCCAAAATACGTTTTCGACCATGGCGAACATTTTTGAAATTGACACTTTTTCTGTAGGATGTAGTCTTCGCCTTCTTCGAAAATTGGCAAGGTACCATGTGTAATGTAACTCTTCGGCATTCTACTTGTCTCAACTTTTGAAACGTTTTAAATACGCTTTCATATATGTGTAACAACATATCAAAAATTTAGGAAAATAAAAGGGGTGGTTTTGGAGTTATGGCACTTTGAATGTTGGACATACAGTACACCTCGATTTATTCTCGGCTAAACTTTATGTAGATTATTTTAAAAACAAAATTTAATGCTTTATGTATGTTGTACGACCCTCAAAAACAATTTTCACTAGGAAATTCAGAAAATTTAGGCCTAAGCATACTGTAACATATCGTGCGCAGATAATTGGTTACTGTAACAGCAAGATCAGCGATTTCTTAATTTTTTTGCAACGATTACCACGGCTTAGAGTCGTGTGTGCTATACGACGGTGGAATCTTCCAATTTCGGGCGTCAGCATCACAACGAAAGTTCGGTGTACTGTATGATCAAGATTAAAAGTATCATAACTCCAAAACCACCCCTTTTATTTTCCTAAGTTTTTGATATGTTGTTACATACATGTCAAAGTATTTTTGAAAGGTTTCAAAAGTTGAGACAAGTAGAATGCCGAAGAGTTATATTGAACATGGTATCTTGACATTTCTCAAACCGGTTGAAGGCTACATCCTAGAACAAAACTGTCAATTACAAAAATGTTCGCGAAGGTCGAAATCGTATTTCGGCGAGGTTTGCGGGGTTTCTACGTCAATTTTAGAAAAAATGATTTTTTGGTATACCGTACCGGCTGCCTTCAAAGTACCGTAACTCCAAAACCACCCCTTTTATTTTTCTAAATTTTTGATATGTTGTTCCGTACATGTCAGCGTATTTTTCTGAGGTTTCAAAAGTTGAGACAAGTAGAATGCCGAAGAGTTACATTACACATGGTATCTGGGTCATTTTCGAAGTAGGCGAAGACTACATCCTACAGAAAAAGTGTCAATTACAAAAATGTTCGCCATGGTCGAAAACGTATTCTGGCAATTTTTGCGGGTCTTCTACACCGATTTTGAAAAAATAATTTTTTGATATACCGTACCGGCTGCCTTCAAAGTACCGTAACTCCAAAACCACCCCTTTTATTTTCGTGCATTTCTGATATGTTGTTACATACATGTCAAAGTATATTTGAGAGGTTTCAAAAGTTGAGACAAGTTCTCTGCAAAAAAGTTACATTCAATATGGTACCTTGGTATTTTTCAAAGTAGTCGAAGGCAACATCCTACGGTAAAGTTGTCAATTATGAAAATGTTCCCCATGGTCAAAAACGTAAAACAGCGATGTTTTGTGCTTTTACTCCTCGGGGTTTTTACACACGAACCCAATCTTTCTGAAAATTGTACCTACCGTAACCCCCGTATACGGTAATTTCTGAAACTAAAAATTCGTACTGACGTTCAGCTATCATAGTACAACAATTACGCAAAATATCAAAAGATTCTAAGTTGGTCGTTTTTTCGAAATGTCCGGGCCATCCTTCGAGTTGTAAAAAACTCTCTTTTAAAAACCTTGTACACTAGAAAACGTTGCGCAAATGTGCTATAACTGTGTCTCCTTGTAATGTCCGACATTCGGGAGGTAAGCATTTCTATTTTAAACGTTCTGAATTTTAAATGAGGTATTTTAAAGCAACAAAGTTGCGATAGAGAACAAACATTTTGAAACAAAACCTCAATATTGCACATGTGTTTTTATGACTGAAATGGTCCATAACCTTGTAATTATGCTAAATTCCTCTAGTATCTTCATTATCTTGAAGAAGAGCGATCGTCGTGAAAAAAATTTTCCATAAACGGAATTCACACAGGCAAAATGTTTGCACCCGTCAGGTAGCTGTAAAGCTCTCCTTAATAATGAAGATGAAGTGTAACTTCCAGGGCAATCTTATTACGGACTCTCTTGGCTCAGTGTTTTCGTTGATCTTTTTTAGTCTAGTAGCAAAGGAACGTCGACGTGCTTTTTATAAGCGGTGAAACATCGCGAACGTAATTATGGAATCCGAAGATTATGATCATCACGGTTGAACCCATACCTCATATTTTTATTTAATTCGGTATAATTATGAATAGTTCACCGATTTAGACCCGTTTATATACCGTGTTACACGCAAATAAATTGCTTTTCTTTGTTTTGCAATGTAACTCGAAAAACTTCTATCGTATAACTTGGTCCCGCAATTTGCACGCGTTTCATTTCTTTCTTTTCGAAAAGTTTTTTTCGCCCATTCGAAGGGTTGCTGTGAAACCGCCGTGAAGTTGCTCGTAATTCAAACATTTGTATTTATAATTAATTATAAAAACTCCCGAAACGAAAACTTTAATGCCAAAAATTTGAGGCGAAATGTTAAAGGGTTGTCTTGAATAAGAGACAACACCTTTTACTGACTTCTTTGCCGTTCTAGTAGGTTATACTGCCGTTGCCCTCATTACAAACATTCTCAGGGTTAGAATCAAATTTTGTTGCTACTAGTAAAATAGTATGTCTACAAATTTTTTATTGTTTAATGTCCAAAACTCGCTTTTTCTTTTTTTACGCTGTTTAGTTGTCAACTTGTTATCGTTCTTTTCATTCCTATCATTTCCAGATACGGGTACTAGTTGATTATTGCAGCACGGTACTTGTGTTCTCCGGTCTTAAGATGGAACCTTCAAGTTCCGAGGGAGTAAAGCAAAGTATGTTGTCAACTTCTGATTGATATTGGAGTTTAGAGAAGAAGATGATGCCCAAGCTAAAGATGCCGGAGATGCCAAAAGCTGCCACCGTGGATTTGGACGATAAATTTTACTATGAGTAAGTTTTTATTTTTTTAAGTCTTAGATTTGTTAAAGTGAATCTAGCTTCTGCTTTACAGAGAAAACGGTGAGAACGTCCTTGTCACGGCCCTGGACTTGGTTGTTGTCCGCGAACTCGGACGTGGTGCGTATGGAGTTGTCGAAGAAATGGAACACACAGTAACCAAGAGACATTTCGCGGTAAAGGTATGTATTATACAATATGTATTTTAATCTAGTCAACTATCTTAGCGGATACACTTCTCGAGTAATGATGAAGAACAACGACGGATGTTGCTGGAACTTGACACTTGTATGAAAAGCAAGAACTGCGATTTGGTATGTTTATAGTGTACATTTGTTGATGTTTTTTTCTTTTAGATGGTTCGATTTTATGGAGCAATGTTCCGAGAGAACGATGTCTGGATCTGTATGGAGGTCATGGACATCTCTTTGGACAAATTCTACAAGAAAGTAACAGATATTGGGGAGAAAATGCCCGAGAATATAATTGGGAAGGTCGCTGTATCGGTGAGTTATACGTCTTAAAATTATATTTTATTTTAGTTGGTAGATGGGCTAAACTTTATGAAAGAAGAGATGGGTCTTATCCATCGGGACGTAAAGCCATCCAACATTCTGATTTCTCGGTCTGGAAAAATAAAGATCTGTGATTTTGGAATCTCGGGCCAACTGACGAACTCTGTCGCGAAAACATTGCAAGCTGGATGTAAACCTTACATGCCCCCAGAGAGGATTGATGGTGACCTAAAACAAGCATACGGAGTTCAGGCGGATGTTTGGAGTCTTGGAATAACATTGGTACGGAGTTGGAGTTGATTTTCTTTTTTCAAGGAAATCAGATTGTTATTGTGTGTTTACAGCTTGAAATTGCTCATGGTCAGCACCCTTATGCCCGATGGAAGACTCCATTCGAGCAGCTGAAACAGGTCGTTCAAGAAGCTCCTCCAACTCTAAATCCATCGAGAGGATATTCAGATCAACTTCATGATTTCATTACTGTCTGGTAGGAACATATTTATTTTATCCATTATTGTTGTTTAGTTTAATCAAGGATTGCAAACAGCGTCCCAAATACAAGGATCTGCTACAACATCCGTTTTTGAAATGGGCCCGGGAACAGAGTTCTGATGAGATTCTTCCGTTCATTGGCATGATTGTTGAGTATGTTTATTCTTGCTGCGTTGCAATTAATTTTTATAAAAAAAGTTTAACTTTCGCCTTATTTCAGCCGGATCCAAGAAGATGAGCGTTCTCTGCGTACGAGTTTGAATTCCCGATGAAATCCCTTGGAGTCTTCAGTATTTCAATTTCCTAACTTTTCATCCGTATCTTAATTATCCCAGTGTCATCGTATTTCCCCCAAGTACAGTATACCCATTGTCTTTTCCAAATTAGTCACGCAGCCGTTTGTGATCTTCTTTTCTAGCGTAATAATATTTTTAATCTTTTCTCTTGCCACCATAACTCTGGCTTCATTGGCACAAAGGATTCAAAAAAATGATAAACGGGTCTTAATGTCGTCATAAGTTTATTTAATGGCACATGTTTTATAAAAGGCGGACTTAAATTAAGGTTATTAAAGTCAGGACAATCATACTATGCAATGTACAGAAAAATTGTGCGTTCAACAGTGTCATACGAGGCGAAAATGCATTTCGTAAAGCGCGATTTACTCGTATTTTGTTATCTCCAAGAGAATTGTATGACTCTTTTATGCACAAACAGGATAACAATATAATTACACCCTTCTCCGTTTTGACGAGGGTCCAGCGAAGCCATGAGCCTCAGAATCCATGACTTCGTCGTGCATCAGCTTTCGATTCTGTCTTCTAAGCACGGTAGTCATATTCACACTGCACATTCGTTGATTGTGAGGTGGTTGCAAGGTCGAGGAGATGTTGAATGGGTCAGGCGGGACCTCTTCATCTTCTTGACCGGCACTTTCCGGCTTTTCTTGATACGGATCCTCGCTGACGACGATATTGGAAGCCGACTTCTGGACATCTGTGATCACCTGGCTTAATGTGGTGGCCACCGAGTCAAGAATGGCCAACGGTTCGGGGTTATTTAGAAGGTTTAAGGCGTTTTGATTGGTCATGTTCAGGAATGATGGCGGAGGTTGAAGATTGAGGGGCTGGGGATTTGGCAGTGAGTTCATGATATTATTTGAGTGGGTGGGGGGCACCAGATTCTGGAGTTGATTATGAAGAGACATTGAAGGAACCTGAAGGTCGGGGACCCTGAGTTCAGGGCCATTAAAGTTGTAAGTATTGCTGGGTTGGGGAAACATCGGCCTAGTCATCACATTGGGGGTGGGCCGGGTGATGGATCGACGAGATTGGGTTGGATTCATGGGATTCCAACGATGCCGGGTTGAATTCAAATGTTTGAAATGGTTGTTGTTATGATAGGCAGAATCTGCTTGAAGGTAACGCCGCATTAGTTCAGGGAAATGAAGTTGTGCCCAACCAAGGGGAACAAGACGATGGACATTATCAATATGCCTAAAATGCAATAGATAAAATCTCAAAAATAAATATTAGATTACAAAAAAAATCCAAAACACATACCTTAGCAAAGCATACGAAATTCCGTCAAACAGACCAGTCCAAACAACTTCGGCGACTTCCGTATTGTAACTCACACCTGTCGGAGGGAACATTGATGGCCCCTTCTGGGCAAATTCGTATTCGAATTGGGCAATTAGGTGTACCGGCAAGTTAACGGGTGATTCGACTATAGGTGGGATTCCATATCCAGGGATGTACATGTAATATAATCGACCTCTCTTCAGAACATGGCCCACAATCCTCTCAGATTGCATCGTCGAACAATGGGGATGGTTTGGTTGGACTGGCTGGCATGGATCAGCAGGCAAGTCCGTATCTTCTCCTGGACTCGCATCATGCAGGAACTATAAACATAAAAAATGAAAGTCATTCCTCTGAGAATATAATCATAAGATTCTGCGATGATTTTAAGATACAAGAGGTTATAGACACTACAATCAGACTATATATTATGATATGAATTAAAACGCTCCCCAAATTCATCCTTTCCATTATTCCAGGAAAACAGCCATGTCACATTTAAGAAGAAAATAATCGAATACAGATGTTTTCGGTCTGAAACCGTCGCATTTTCTGCCCCAATTTGCTTTTATTTTCCGCATTACCGTGAATTGTTATTGAGAATTCGGGAATGAAAAGAGAGAACTAGAGATCGCCCGAAAAACAAGGGAATAACACCATTTCCAACCAAAATAAATTCGTCAACAACGGGCGTTTTGACCAGAGATCACTCCACGCTGACTCGGTTCTTAAATGGTCTTTAAAGAATTTCTCAACTGATGAGAAGCTATTTTCTAACTTCTCCTAAACGTTAAAAAGGTAAAGTCGTCATATAACACACAAAAAGCGCTAACCCTACATTCCCCTGCCGGCGTTTAATTGCGTATCCGGTTACTTACTGCAAAGTCTCAAGTATTTTTTTCGATTATCATAACACCCACGACGCTCGGGAAATCTAATTTTTCTATCTAAACTAACAAATGCGAGTTCACCTCTTCTCGTATTCGCGTGAATCCGTTTTCGTGGAAAGCCTGCAACATTACACTGCCCAGGAAGTGGAGCATAAGTGCAAGGATCCAAAAAGTTTTGCTTCTTGCAAAGATCCTTGTCTAGGGGAATCTCGTGTCCCCTTGCCTAAAAACACTCGAACGTTGGTTGAGTGGGGGCGGATTGGGGAAATGTTTTCTTTTCCAACAAGAACTTTGAAGCCTACAAAAAAAGTCATTTGACCATAACAAAAGTAAAGGATAATCTCAAAACGGATCTGATACCATCAGGGAAGGGCTTTTCTCCTTCTGTCCCTCAGTCGACAATTAGATTTCATATATTTGTTGGTCCGTTAAGTCTAAATTTATCCCAGGAAAGGACTTCATCCTCACTCAGTAAAGAAGACTAAAGATTAAAGACCAATGCATTACAATGTCCTTCTTCCGGCCCTTCTTCATGGTCATGACCAAAAAAATGAGGGCTTGCAAGAAAACAAAAAAGATTTTTTTAGGACCATACTTCAAAAATGAGACATCAACATCTATTTTCAACCGCGCCTAAGCTATTAAATTTGTGACGATGACTTTAAAAAAATGATTACAAACAAAACGGAAAGAGGATATTAAAGTAATGCATCCTTTCTGTGAGACCAGACCGGGTAATCGGACGCCAAATATATTCAAATTACCCATTCGGGTCTCATTTTTTAAGAACTTTTCGTCTCTCCAAATAAACATCACATGCCATGCCATTATGCTTTACGAAAACGGACCACAACCCAAAAATTCTGACAAAATGAGTTTAAGAGTGCATTGGGAACGAAGTGCAATATCAGGAAAATGTAGTCTAACCCGGGTTGAGTCAATAGAAGAGTCACAGACATGCTGCTTTTCGGAAATGACCAGAAAGGATGAGTTTGAGGAAGAATTACTAATCTAAATATGGAGAAAAAAAGAGGAAAAACCTACATCATCGACTTCCATTGCCGGCTCTTCGATGGCCCAAGATGTTCTCGAATGCAGCCAAAGAACGCACTGAGATCAACTGACGCGGAAATAAATATTGCTGCAATTTGTAGGTCAATCACATGTTATCTCGGAATGGAGCACGCAATGAAAAGCTCGATCAAAAAATTAAAAAGAACGGATAACTGATGACGTCATAAAATGGTTCGGATTAAGGTCATCTTCCCCTCGTTTAAACATCATCCCCTCACTTTGTCATGTTTTGTAAACGAATTAGTTTTTGCAAGAACTCCCCATATCCTGACACCATCTGATTTCCCAATATTTTAAAGCAGATTTACAAACAAATAAGACTGTGCAAATGGAAGGAAAGGAAGGATTAAGGTTTATGCCAGAGGCGATTTTCAGCGGATCTACTGGTAATCTACAACAAGGAGCTAAACTACTTGCAAAATACTTACTTCCTCATGTTTTGTGTATTTAAAACCAAGATACAAAGAAAAATATAAAAAGGAACGGGAAACCGGTGCTTTGTCACAAACTATCCGAAGTCGCTTGTGACAACAGAAAAAGTGTTCAAAATCCCATTTATTTTTATCTAAATTCCCCCATCTAAGCGGAGGACGATAAAAAAATTACTCCCAACATAAAACGTGCAGAATGTGAGACACAGGGAAAGTTTGTGTTCTCCAACAACATGATCTATGCACCTTCTCAAAAAGCGATTAAAATGTTGAAAAGCAAATTGAAGCCACTACCGTTAGCAAATTTTTAGGGAAAGATAATCGCGGATAAACGGTTTTTAATCAATTTCTCATAATTTACAAGCCCTTTGACTTCTCCCCTTCTCTCGACAAAACAAGAACGCCCAAAGAAATCCGGGAAGGAAGAGGAAAAACAAACATCCGTGACTAGAAAACACCCAGCACCAAACAGCGCTGCAAAATAAAGGCCTTTCATCCACCTCCAACATTCATAACACCACTTCCTTGGATGATTAAAGTATTCAAATTCGATTTCAAGTGTAGGGAAAACAAGCCCAATACTAGTCCTTCCGGAAAGTCGCCGGACGGAAATCGGCGACATGCACTCTGCGAAATCGAAAGTTCACTTTGCACTGTGCAATTTTTGGGGTTTTGCACTGTGCAATAGGCTTTTTCGAGCTGTCGCTCGCACCCTGAGTTTTTTCTCACAGTGCATGTCGCCGATTTCCGTCCGGCGACTTTCCGGAAGGACTAGTACAAAAGTTACACGATACAAACAAAGTCGCGCCCAAATGCGTGCCCTGAATTTTGGTTAAACGCTCTGCACAACCAAATCTCTCGTCAGAGTTGAAAAGACAAGCGGAATATAAAACGAGCACAATCCCCGAGGCAATCACGAGAAAGAAAAAGGAACTTTGACCGGGAAAGCTAACAATTACTGCTCTGGAGTTTGTGCTCCTAAAGAATTTGATAACATCAGGCCTTCGAGCGCTCCAACCATGACGGATTCGGCGGAGAGAGAAAGGAAATTAGGCCAAATTTTTGGATTAAAATTGATGACTTGGCTGAAGTGGTTCTTACAATGCGTATGTATGATGAAGGCAATAAAATTAAAGAAGCTCCAAACTGAGAAGATGGCTGTAGAATCTCCGCGGAAAAGGGACGGTTCAACTGATCAAAGCGCTTTTGCCTCGAGGCAAGAGTCATTTTTGTACGACCCATTGTCACCACAGTATGCGCAATAAGCACAAAGACACACGGTTCAGTAACCTTCGGATCGCGTGATTTCTCTCTTTTTACGAAATTTTCGATTTGAAAACGTGTTAAGCGAGAAGAAAAGAGGAATTCGAATAACCGAGGGAATTTCAGAGCGAAAGGCACAGATCAAAAATAAAATATCCTGTTCAGCAAACTGGGTTCCTTTCATAATATAATACGTCTCGGGGGAAATAATACGATCAGAGTTCAATCGTGAATTCTGTAGGCTTACAATCCGACCGCGACAAAAAATGCGAGTACAGTCAGCGTATGCGTTGGTTTTTTTAGTTTGAAAAGTCCCCTCAAAACCCTGTTACAAGGGATGAAAGAAGAGTATAAAAAGCTTAGTGATGTTGGGGAGTTCAGAGTCCAGTCTCCACATACATCATTTGATATGTGGTCGCGGGATGAGCTTACAAGATAATTTGAAATGAACCAAATAACCTCTTATCTCACGGAATACGCATCCCGACCCCCTTCCCGTCTATCGCCCACGAAGATCTTTGTTCCCAAACTATAAGCGCGGCGGGTCCTTCCCCCATTCTAGTTTCGCAATGCCATTATTGCATAAACTATCTATTTACTCGCCACTACCACCCTGTTTTTAGTTTGCAGACGCATTTCGTAGTGATCACTGATCTCTGAGCAATAACATTTCAGTCTGATGGTGAACCAGATCAATTAAAAATAAAGTCATAAAAAAGGGAGTGTTCAGACGACGACGACCATGGTTATTTTTGAAAACAAATTTTATCATATCAACTGGAAGTGTGAAAAATGCTGTAAAATGTGTGGAGAAGTGTAATAAAAATATAAATTTAAACATGGTTTCATGAAATGGTAGATTACTAAATTTAGGACAAAAAAGCTATGTCACACGACAAACGATGACCAGCAATGCAAGACAAAGTCCTGAAAATTTTTAATACAAAATAAAGTAATACGGCCTTCTTCTCAGACGTGAATTTCCCCATCTTTCCTCAGAGACAGGAAGCTGCTAAATAACCGGCCTTTCGAATAATTAGTCGCCTTCACTTCAAAGATCGGGCCGTGGATCAAAGATTTCCAGGGGAATAAACATCAAGGATGCCATTTCGAAAACAAAAAATACATTTCACATAAAAAGTTTCCTCGAGCTTCGAAAACAAGGGCGGGATTTAGTTCAAAGTCCAGTTCCTAGTAAACATGTCCTCCATGCACACCCAGAACGCTCCTATTATCTGTTTTCGACATTAAAGCACCACAAATTGATCATTTTTTACGCGCATCCTCACAGATTAAATGTGAGCATATGGAACGGCCATAAATTGGCATGTGTAACAATGTTTGAGGTCCAAACAGTTTGGTCTTTCCAATTATTCATGACCTCCTAAACAACGAAAGAATGATCAACATCTGCCGTTTGAAATGGATGGGAGAGACCTCGAAGGGGATTACTTCGTTTTTTGAGATTCAACCCACAAAGTCTCCAAAATACATTCTATGTAAAGAGTCTCCGATCGAACCCAAATGTCCAAAATGCTCTGATTATGTATATGTAATATGCAAAGGTTCATAGGGAAGTAGAATAGAACGAGATGAGAACGTTTTATAATCTTAGATAAGATGATTCCGACAAGCCTCTCTTTCCCGATACCTCTTCACGACCCTTCTATAATCCCTACTCCTATTCGGCCCTTGAATTGAATGAATTTTGAGTTCTTAGAATCGACCAAAAACGATTCGGAATATCCAAAATAAATAAATATGTGTTTGGAGGGGTTTGGAAAGGGGGAAATGGAATCAATTTCAGCCTGGACTTGAGGGCGGGGCATAAAAAGATGGATCAAAGAGCAGAATCTGTCTGGGGAGACCATGCGGGTTCAAAGAATTAATGGATACGCGATCATAACATTATAAGTTGCATCTACTTAAGGCTTTCAAATGAAAAAATCAGCGGCTCATCCATTGCACAGACCTTCAGGGAAATCGCTTCCGTTTTTTTAGGAAACACAAGGCATAGCAGTATGCTTATGGTTTGAAACTATTCTTCACAACCGAGATAGATACATACGATAGCCACCTGTACAGAAATTTACAGAAATATCATTTGTTGTCCGAGCAAACGATCCCGTTGAACCTCTTGATCTCGAAAAGAAAGGAAGATATTCGGTGTCTGACTGCGGAGTTTTTGGAGAAAAAGGTCACCGTATTTCAAAACAAACGTATCTTGTGATTCAACCCAAAATATTTAAAGTTCATACAACGTAAAAATGGTATATACTCCTTCTTACAATAATACGGCAAGTTCGGCAAATAGGTGAGGACCTTAAAAATACATCATAGCATTGTGATGACTCACTGATAATAAAGAAGACAATAAAAACAGTTATAAAAGCGCAGACTGGACCATAAAAGCATAATTATTCCGTTTCAAAGTCATTGAAATGACGCCTTAATGCAAATTATATACAAAGAGCCCGACTATATTATTCATCAGTTCAAAGATCAGCTTATTCGGCGCAAACAACATCGGTTATTTTTGAAAGCCAAGGGACATGCAGACAGGGTTAAAATGCCGCGGGAGCTCCTTGTGTGGCCTATCCAACGTTATAAACCACACCATAAAATAGGGACCAGCCACAGTTGTGACAAGGTTTCAAGTACATTTTGGGCACTAATACTTTTATCTCCATTTTTATTGAAATTTAGCAGACAAGTGGAGGGAAGGAGGTTTTAATTTCGAGGAACACAAAACAACGAAAACTCTAAAAATATTTTGGCTACATTTTGGTCATTCCAAGAACCCAAATTAGAAATGGAAAGGGGGGGGGGGCAGACAAAAAAGGCCCAATTCTAATTTCTTGCACTTGAGTGCCCCGAATCTGCAGCGAATCCAGTCAAACGACCATCGGCCAGAATTGGACATACGTTTCCCGTGAGAAAAAAAGTTGGACCTGAAAATATGCGGATTGAAAACGTCCGAATATTTATTGCAGGGCGAGAATACGATTAACGTCGGCAAGAGGAATCAAACTTCTGCGGATACGGTATCATAGTGTGTAAAAGTTTTCAAAGGCCAATGTCATATCGTATTTTTACCGCGCTCCTAACCCTATTACCCCACAAACAGACCATTCGGACCGTTTAAAAGTTCAGATTCTTTCCAATATTTACGTTTTCTGTTCACATTTCTCGGACTCTCCGATCTCTTTGTGTTTTGTTTTAGAAAAGCCTCTGGGTATTATGTCAATCAACACCGTCAAACTCTTTTCTTGGCCAGTGATGTTTGCGTGGTTTGGCCACTATTCAAATGAATTTGTGGCGCACAAAACATTCGCAGAAATAAATCCCTGTTTTGCAAACAAAAACTATGAACTTTGTACTTTTACCCTCGACGAATTTGCAATTCCCAGAACACAAAGTGTTTGGGTCTGTGCGAGAGAGAAAGCCGCCGACATTCGTCTTTGTGCTCACGACACGACAGAGATAACTAACGGCGATGAATTTGACAAGGCTGCTCCAAATAAAGCTTGTTCCAGGTTAAGAGTATGCAAATCCTGTTAAAAAGGAGCGGGTAAACAATGGATAAGCGCTATCTTTGCACAGGAAAGAAGCCGCAAAAACAAAGAAATTACTCCAAATGTTCGAAATGCCTCTCTTTTTACCAGCCGTTCCTTTTTTTGGTGACACATTTCCCCCGACTGGATCTATAAGGCTAGACATCGTATTTTGCGATCGCTGTGTTCTTTGATCAATTCCTTAGAAACGCATAAAATCGACATCAGAATCCCGAAACTCGCCCGCCTCTCGTAAACAAAATAAATTACTGGAATTTGGAGGAGAACTCCCCGCTGCACTCGAAGCCGCCTATTCTCGAGTTCTCTTCCGGTGGAGAGCAAAGTAAAAAGTGATTCTGCAAAAAATTGCGCCCTCCCTTTGCTTTCAGTCCCGATGATCTTTGTCGTCAATGACAGTCTAAAGATAGACCAGTCCCAAAGAAGGAGGGTCCAGAAATCGAAGAAAACGCATAAATTAGGCCTTAAGAGCCCGTTAAATTGGATTCTCAAAGAGAAAATGAATCGAGAGAAGCGAGTCCAAGTGGGCAGGGACTCGAGAAATGGGATTGGGGACAGCGGGGACATCAGAGATCGCGCATTGTCAGAACGATGCCTCAGGGCCGGAAGTCGAAGGAAAGGTGTTATTAGACCCAACATGAATGATTCATGAAGCTGATGAAGGATTCAAAGACCAATGAAAGCGGTTACTTCAATCAAGGTTAAAATTAGGAGGAGCTCTTATCGGAGGTCGATCTCCACCCAACGAAAGACTCCGGTAATCACTCACATTCCCTTATGGTGCATCTGAACCCCCATGGAAAGGGCTGAACCCACGTGCTTCTTGGCAAAGTCTCTTTAGATTTGAGCATTCCCTATGTAAATTAGCCTCATTCGAAAACTGCCTTTCCAAAGTACCCCATGAATATCCCAATTTTTTAGTGGTCCAAAAAATTCAAAACAGATGGCTCTCGGGAATATTATCTTTATGAAGATCAGAAGAGACAACTTTGCGTATGTATGTGTATATGAGGAACGCAGGGCATGCATGACGGGTTCATAAAACGACCCATATAAACCCCTGAGATCTCCTTAACGTCGTAGCCCCGATTCAAAAAGCCATCGTCCCTCACTGCCGTTCCTAATCTTATTTAATCATCCTTCAACTCGCTGTAAAAACGGCGATCGCAGCACAGATTTTGGTCGAAATGAACTCGTCGGCTTTTCTTAGAATATAAAAAGTGGGGCGCATTTTTAGACAACGCTTCCCTCCAGTGCACAAGTTCGGCGCAATTTTGGGAATTGGATGGATGGGGACGGAAGGGCACAAAAAAAAATAAAATTCCTGCTTCTTGCGCTAGAGAAGGTCCAATTGATGGACCCCGGGATCAAAGTTCCGGGCTTGTCATATGAGAAAAAGAAAGATGGAATGGGACCGTAAAACTGACCATAACTATCAATTTTCGGATATGAAAGAAGACAGATAAAGCCCCGAGATTGCTCTGGGTATCGGGAGAAATCAATCGGCCAAAGCAGAAATCTTCGAGTGCTGATTAGAACTCATATAGTAATATGAGTTCTTCAGTTAAAAAAACCTTGACTAGGGCGTATAAACACATCTTGACACGAATGAGACATCTTGGAAAGGTCGAGAACGTGCGCGTTGGTCCCAGAAATGTTGGCCAGACATAACTTTTTGTGCGCTTTGTTTGCTCGGTGTGCGTTCTCCGTCCGTCAGCCCGAGTGTTCTGTTGCGTTTGAAAAAATATTTTTTTCCACTCCGATAAAGGAGCGTAAAGTGCAAAGAGAATACGTACGAGATGTACTTTGGTGTTATTTATCCGCACAGACCTCTCCACTTCCAAAGGGAAGGCAAGTAAAGCTGACAATGAAGTCATAGACTGCACGACAAAAACATCCCAAATATATGCCTATTTTTGTTTGGAGGTTGAATAAACAAAAGATAACGGTCGTGTTTTTTTTAAATAAGTTTGTTTTGAAACTACACGCGTACACAACGTACACTCATTTGAAAGCTTTTACTAATTTTATTCTGAAAAAAGCTATAATTTATCCGAAGCAAGACCCGAAATGCCGGCACGCAAATGACGTTTTTCCTGGGAATTCAGACATAATAAACACTCATAAAAAGAAGAAGGGGCAAGTGGGCTCAACCCGACAAAACTTGGACTTTTGAAATCAAAAGTGTAAGTTTTTTAGGGATGAAATAGCTGTATGTATGTGAAAAGTAATGAATGCAAATGGGTTAATGGGACTATTAAAATGACCGTTGCTGGAATAAACGAAATAATCTAAACCAAACATCATGCCCTTCGCTTTAAGCGAGTCGATGACTCAAAACTTGTTTTCGGTGAGTAATGCGATTTGTCATCTTAGGATAATGACGAAGCACATTACTTGGTAATCCTATACAACGTTTTCCTTTCCAGAGGCTGATCTTTTGTGACTGCAAATGATCCGCGAAATCTCTAATATACAAAAGGATATAACATATCCTTATAGGACATTTGTTCCCCTTATAAGCCCCTAAAGTTATACAAACTTCCACTATATTATTTCCTGAATAAACACCTTTATCACGTTAGAATAAATCCACTCAAATAAAACTCCAAACTTTACATTTATACATATATGATAACAATTTTTGTACAATAAAGCATGTTTTAAATACTATACAACAATACAACTAATAAAATATTGCCAAAACATCTTATACGACGAGATCATTGTTTAGTCGACTTCTTCAACAGTAGGTCCACTGGCTTGGCCACCGAATCCTCCACTTTGTTGGCCACAAGTGCTGGCACCGCCTTGAGGCTGTTGATGGAGTTTGGAGAGGATCTTGGTGCAAATGTTCTGGGCTTCCTTCATCTGATCTTCGTACTCTTCCTTCTCTGCCGTCTGGTTGCTCTCCACCCATTGAAGAATACGATCACAAGTTTCCTTGGCCATTTGTTTGTCTTCTGGAGCCAGACGATCACCATGTTCATCCAAAGATTGCTTCACTTGGAAGAGGTAGGCCTCCAAACGGTTGCGGGCGTCTACTCGGTCTCGTTGACGACGATCTTCTTCTTCATATTGTTTGGCTTCATCTAACATTCTCTGGATCTCGCTTTGTGAGAGACGGCCCTTCTCGTTCTTGATCTGGATCTTATTCGTCTTTCCTGAACTCTTCTCCGAAGCACTGACATTCAAGATTCCATTGGCGTCAATCTCAAATGAGACATCGATCTGAGGAACACCTCTTGGAGCTGGAGGAATTCCCATGAGGTCGAAGGTGCCCAATCTGTTGTTGTCCTTGGTCATTGCACGTTCTCCTTCATAGACTTGGATGGAGACTCCAGGTTGGTTGTCTGAATAAGTGGAGAATGTCTGGGATGCTTTCGTCGGGATCCTGGTGTTTCGTTCAACGATCTTTGTCATCACGCCACCAGCTGTCTCAATGCCAAGAGACAATGGAGTTACATCAACCAGAAGAACGTCTTTCACGGATTCGTCCTTGACTCCACTCAGGACAGCGGCTTGGACGGCTGCTCCATAAGCGACGGCTTCATCGGGGTTGATGGATCCATTCAGTTCCTTGCCAGAAAAGAAGTCCTTCAGAAGTTTCTGGATCTTTGGAATCCTGGTAGAACCACCGACTAGTACGACTTCGTGGATGTCAGACTTTCCAAGTTTGGCATCCCTCAGGGCTTGCTCAACTGGTTCCAAGGTAGATCTGAAGAGGTCGGCGCAGAGTTCTTCGAAGCGGGCACGAGAGATTCTGGAGTTGAAATCAATTCCATCGAACAGCGAGTCCACTTCAACAACAGCTTCGGTAGACGAAGAGAGAGTTCTCTTGGCACGTTCACAAGCAGTCCTCAGACGGCGCACTGCTCGGGCGTTGTTCTTGATGTCACGGCCATGTTTCCTCTTGAACTCTTGGACAAAGTGTTGCATTAGACGGTCGTCAAAGTCCTCTCCACCAAGATGAGTATTACCAGCCGTTGACAAGACTTCGAAGAGTTGGTCGGCGATGCTCAGAACGGAGACATCGAACGTTCCACCACCAAGGTCAAAGATGAGGACGTTCTGTTCCTTGCTCATCTTCTTGTCCAATCCATAAGCAAGGGCCGCAGCTGTGGGTTCGTTGATGATTCTGAGGACATTGAGGCCAGCGATAGCACCAGCATCTTTTGTAGCCTGTCGTTGTCCATCATTGAAGTAAGCGGGTACCGTAACCACAGCATCAGTCACTCTGTGGCCAAGATATGCCTCGGCCGTTTCTTTCATCTTGATCAGCACCATGGAGGAGATTTCTTCTGGTCTGAACTGCTTCTTTTCTCCTTTGAATTCCACTTCAATGACAGGCTTGTTTCCTCGCTCGATCACTTTGAAGGGCCAATGTTTCATGTCCTTCTGCACGGTAGGATCATCGAATTTGCGGCCAATCAGCCTTTTGGCGTCAAAGACTGTGTTCTCAGGGTTTCTGGCGGCTTGGTCCTTGGCAGCTTCTCCAATAAGGCGTTCAGTGTCAGTGAAGGCGACGTAGCTCGGGGTGGTCTTGTTACCCTGGTCGTTGGCAATGATCTCGACTTTACCATGTTGATACACACCAACACAAGAATAGGTGGTACCAAGGTCAATTCCAATAGCTTTGCACGAAGCCATTATAGTAATAGTAACAGTAGAGTAGCGTTACAGTTGTTTATAAATATAATTTTCTTTCGAATCTGAATGGGAAGGCCCTTTCGCTCGCTTTATATATACCCTTTCGCCCAATTCTCCCGGTCTTTTCGCGGCTTCGCCGGACTTTTCGCGATGGTCTTTTCTCTCTGTCCCCTCTCTCGTCTCTCAATGCACCCTTTCTTCCTGAAATTTCGGGCGCTTTCGAGTTCTCTAGAGAGATTTCTCGGCGTTCGTTTCCCGACCCCTTCGCATAAACATGTTTTGTTTGAAACAAATTTATTTTTGGAATAATTTCTGGACCCGAAGGCTTAATTTTTTTATGGATTTTCAGCGGATACTACATATAGCCTTCGTAAGGGGATTTTTAAGGATAATTCAATCAACGGCGATTTCAAAGAGTTAATTAAACATTAATTGACATTATGTGTGATGTTCAGGACAGCCCTTACCATTGTGCCCCAACCCAAAATATAAAACTTTTGTTTTATGACCAAAATGAAGCCAAAGTAAACTCCATGAAGCCTTTGTGTGCTCGCATTTGAAATTACTTACTCTAAGAACAGTGACATAGATTTAGCAATAACACATTACAAAAGATGTATTGAATGTAGAATTCGAATGAAATGTAGACTATGAAATGAAGCAAAAAACATAACAACCCTATTACTCGAAGAACCCTGGTTTTGCACGACACACACTACACGTATGTTCATGAAGTGAACTACTCAACCCTTCAATTTCCGACAAATAGAGAGCAAAAACATGGCATCGCGAATAATTACATAGGACTGCAGATATTCACTCACAGATTTCAGACGTTAATTTAGTTTCAAGTGGCATTTGATAGGAAATTAATCTGGCTTTAATTCCCATAGGATTCACAGATAATATCGAAAACTGCGTATTTCCTCGAATAAGAAACGCTTGTAATCATATAGGATTGAAAAATATTCAGAGCCGAAACGTATTATGATCAAAATGAGAGTGTTTTGACTGAAAGACGACAGACTAACATGAACTTTTCATATGGAGAACACACAACTTCTAGACTACAAATGATGTTTTTAATCTCTTTCCGAATACAGTTGATATTCTTATTCGTCACTGTAGTAAATACATATACAGTCAACAAGTCATCTGGTCTTATCCCAAATAAGCAACCTTGTCGGAGATACATTGTGTTTTAACTGTCAGACATCTGGGTTTCTTTTTAAAATAAGTTTTACCATCTTGCCTGAGGCCAGAACGGAGGAATAAAAAATGCAATTTAGAGCTGATTTGCAATGTAAAGAAATCCATAGTAAACGAAGTGAGGAAATTTCGGTTTCTATTATAGATGCATAGTAATTGAAATAAAAACAGTCCAAAGCTTTGCTACACGCCAAATTTGCTACTTTGCAAAATAGTAATGGCGTCACCCTTTTCAGCACCGACCGGTCATCGCGAAAAATTATTTATTTTGGGAATGACATTTCTCTTTCAGCTAGCCGTACAGCCGCTGGCGAATATAAACGATTCTTTGCGGACATAAAGAACATATGAATATGCAATTTTTTGTATGCTTTGCGAACTAAAGTCACTGCATTCGCTCGCTTAAATTTTGCCTTAAACGTATTTAGATGAAACCCCGGATGTTTGCCCGCAGCATAAATGCCGCCGTGTTTTTAAAAAGTTACAGTAAAGTTTGCTTGAATAGGCGAGTAATGCCTAGTTTGTTTAACAGTGGTGACTTCACCATTCTAATCTGCCATTAAACTCTGCCCAAATTCAATTCCACTACATTACCGATAAAATGTTAATGTAAATTTAATCCCTCACCAACCGCGTTCCGAAACTCTCGTAAGTTAACGTAAAGGGGGTTGCCTTTATGTTGGATATCAAAGATCATCTTTTTGTAAACCAGAAATCATAAAACTCTGCAAATAAATAACATAAGGGAAAACTGAAGAAAGTATTGGAAAAGGGCAGGGTGATTCAATCCCAACATTTTGCGATCGTAAACGAGCAAAAAGTAGTAAAAATGTGAAATTTTTTGTTCCCCTTCCGTTTTGTGCTCTCAAAATCCAAATCTCATAAAAAAAATATAAAAATATATCATGTTAGAATTATCCCATGATATTTCACGTCCCTCCACGTGAATTGGATGTTTGTGTAGAGTTGAAGAGAGCAAAAAACATTGAAAGGAGGTCTGCAATTCATGGAAGCCAATATTTGCAATTCGGATGTCTAACTTTGACAAAGCAGGTTCAGAAGTTTAATATAAATGTCGGGCACAAGTACTGAATACTTTGTGCCCATTACAATATATACTCTTGAGTTTCGAATTAGACTCAACGTTGGTTTTGAGCAAACAGAACAGCGTCAACGTATGAGTTGTGGCTTTGTCTTCCCGTAAGGCCTTTCCCTCTAAATTTGGAACATTCTTTACCCCGAACTTTAAGTACTATTCAGTATACGTGTGAGCCAATTAAATTCTTTTCATTTTTTGCTGCATTTGACAGGTACAAATGTAACTTGAGGGTTGAACAACAATCCAATCTTTGTGCTCGTTGCACCGCGTCCCGACATTTCGGGTCAGGGACAACTCGGGTCGCGACAACTCGGGTCAACGACAACTCGGGTCAACGACAACTCGGGTCAACGACACTTCGGGTCAACGACATTTCGGGTCAACGATACCGTTTAATATTTTCGCTTCGGGACTGGGAAAAAAAGATTTTTTGGAAAATTCAACAAAATTTTGAAATGTTTTCGCATCGGAAGTAGAAAAAAGGGTGTCTGACTGAATATTAACTGTGGTGCCGGCAGCACTAAAATTTTGTCTAAAACCAATGGTACCACCTGGTACTATATAGTACCAAATGTTAAAACGTGTTTTTGGGTTCTACTAAGCACCAAACCAACGCCATTACCGCCTTGCGGCCAAATTTGCACCTCGTACTAAATAGTACCAAGTGTTAAAAATGTGTTTTTTAAGCAGTACTAGGCACCAAAACAACACCATTAACGTCTAAAAGTGCTATAAGTCGAAAAATTTTCAAAAAGAATCCCTAAAGGCAGTAAGGTAACAGAAACCCAGTTTTCATATTCAGTCAGTTCATACTCAGACAGCTCGAAAACCTTTCAAATTTTTTTCAATTTTCACAAAAAATCCTTTTGTTAAAAGTCCCGAAGCGAAAACATTTCAAATTTTATTCAAATTTCACAAAAAATCCTTTTTTTCCAAGTCCCGAAGCGAAAACATTTGAAAAATTTTTTAAATTCACCAAAAAATTCTTTTTTCCAAGTCCCGAAGCGAAAATATTAAACGGTATCGTTGACCCGAAATGTCGTTGACCCGAGGTGTCGTTGACCCGAAGTGTCGTTGACCCGAGTTGTCGTTGACCCGAGTTGTCGTTGACCCGAGTTGTCGCGACCCGAGTTGTCCCTGACCCGAAATGTCGTAGCGCCCGTTGCACATAGAGCACGGCTGGACCAATATTATGAGAATTACAAAAAGGAACCTACAATTTCAGAGCAGCGCCTACTTTCGAAACGAAACAATTACGACACACAAAATCACAGCACAAAATTCTAGATTTTTTGCTTTCGCGGTCCACAAACCGTTCTGCAATTAAACAAACAAAACGAATGTCAACCAAACTTTGTAAGTACAACTGCTACTTTTTGCAGCACGTATCAGCTCTAAGTTCAAATCTTGTCGCCAAATATTTTAATTTGAAGGATCCAAAGGCAAGATTGTAAAGTGTTTAGAAATTTTTATTTTGTCTCCGTTTTAAAACTATATCTTTTTTTAAGCTGCTCAAACTATAAGTACAATGATGTCTTATCAGAATAGTACTCTTTTCTTAGTATCATTAACACGACCAAATCTCGGCTTCAAAGCCGAGAAAATCGGCTTCAAAGTTTAGACGAAAATCGAAGGATAGGGATCCCGGAAAAGGCGCTATAAAGAGTGTGAAGCAGTGGCCGAGTGGTAAGTGCGCTCGCTTTTTGCGTAAAAGGTTGCAGGTTCGAGTGTTTCCAAGCTCAAATCATTATTATCGTTTTTTACTTCTGCTTTCTTCGTGCTAATCCGGCTGTACATTTAAAAAAGTGGAAAGTTGTTTTTGAATACATCAGGTTGATGTTGTGCTCTGCGGTCTAAAACTGTAAAGGGAAGGTGCAAAGCCGTTGAAAATGGAAAGGTTCCGTTTAAAATATACTTCTTGCATCGATAATCGAGTTCAAGGGGAAAAAATTAATAGAAGTTTTTGTTTAAAAAAGTTATGAATGGAAGCAGATTCGAACTTGCGACCTTTTGCGCAAAAAGCGAGCGCACTGACCACTCGGCCACTGCTTCACACTTTTTATGGCTCCTTTTCCGGGATCCCTATCCTTTTCCTTTGATTTTCGTCCAAACTTTGAAGCCGATTTTCTCGGCTTTGAAGCCCCGCGCAGAGATTTCCCCCCAAGTGAATAATCGACTACCACACACCTTTCGATCTGACTATGTCCCAAGTCAAAATCGATTTACACATAAAGTCCATTCCCTTGTAAGGTCAAAATTCCAATGTTAAGGGCACTGAGCGTAAAATGAAATTAATTTATAAAGGGAGATAAAATTAAATTAATTATAGTTGCGAACAAGGTGGACACAACAACACAAACTCAGTTTGAAGGCTCACACGAATCCACCAGAAATCTTTGGACTTTAATCCTAAACTATAATACAACACCAGCCATTTAATGCTCTTACTCCTTCTGAATCCTCCAAATATACTTGAAAAAAGACCAAATGCCGTCGGCAAACTTTAAAATATTCAAATTCCATTGATGTAAAAGGACTTTTTGTTTGTAAAAACGCATAAAAATTTACAGTCTGATGACTTAAAAAGAGCCAATTAAACAAAATACATTTTTGAATTTGTAATGTAAAAGACATGTGGAAAGTTTACAGTGACGTGTTTTTTATTACATTTTAAGTTTTTCAGTTCCTCCACAATTATGAATAACATTTTGTTACGCAACCTAAACCTTTGCACTTATCCTTTAATTTTGCAAGTTCCTATTTTATAATTGCAAAAGAAAGGAAACGACAGACACACTTTCCACGTAATCCCTGAGAACCCTCGAATTCTCGACAAAGGACAAGAGATCTCCAATGAACTCTTTTTGTCGAGTCCAAAACAACTCTCCCAAATTGCTTGGACTTTTACAAACTCCCAGAAATAACACTGTACAGTAATTACTTGCAAAAGAATTTGTGGATTCGTCAAGTTCATTTTGCAAAACAAAGATAACAATGTCTAGTCGGGCAAGGGTAAAAAATACGAAAAAATATCAAAAATAAAAGTGAAATACAAAGGAGAACTTCCTAAAAAGTTCACGGTAAGAACAGTCCTCTAATTTGAAAGCGGATACAAAACACAAATTTCCATTAGATTTGTCTTCCTTGTTTGTGGCGTCAAACAATGTAATTCATTCAAATATCACGATTATCTCCCTCCAAATAACATACATAAACAGAGGTGTTATCAAAGTACAGCCCTTTCCCCAATAAAAATACCATATTAAACTACATAAACTGAGCAGAACCAATTGTTGTATTTTGTGCCGGACATGGCTTTAAGAATGTTCCCAAATGTTACAAGAGAAGATTAACGACACAGGACCGGATATCCCCTGTTTAAAGATACTTGAAGTATTTCGTGATAGTATGACAAACGTGGATCCTTTCCATGCCTTCAAATAGCTAAAGCAGCATCACTTTGCCTTCAAAAAATGTCGAAACCAAAGGTCATGAATAATCGACAAAGACGTGTGCAGATATTTATGCTTCTTTATGCATTTATAATCGAAAACTACAAATTCTAGGAAAGACGACAGATGATTGATAAAGTAGACAGAAACCGCCAAAAAGTGTTGGGATCAGGGTCCGTAAAAGCTACGAATTGGAAGCCTTAGGCAATAAATAAGGAAGGGTGCATACACTCTTCATCTCGCACAATATCCATGCTCGCTGTTCCACTTTCCGAAAACAAACGTCTGGTTTATTTTTTCGAAAGAATGAAGCCTGGTATTCACATAGACATCTCATAAGACAGAAAAGTACTCGTTTCTCTGTTATAAACTAATGAAAGGTTCAACCAGCAAAAGGAAAGTTTTGATGGGATTGTTTATCAAATTACAGTAGTCCAGACCCTTCAAAATACACATTTTGCAAATAAACAAACCCTACCCTCTTTCTTTGTGGGAAATCAGACGTCATTACAGTTCGAATGACATCATATTTATAATTACGTTGGAATATACCATTGTTTTTGAAAAGTTCTGCAAAGAGAGACTGCACCTTCAAACAACAAATCCACTCCATACTTTGAACATCAACAGATTCAAGACCAATCTTTTAATTATTCCTTTTACAAGGGGTCGATAGGATTACTATGCGTGTATTATGTCCGATGAATATGAGAATACATTTAGATACATTTGTAGCAGTATCTACAACATCAGTGATCAAAAATGCCGCGGTGAAAGTTTAGAAAAATGTTAATAGTTGGACTGAAAAAGTGTCTCCCGGAGCAGTGATGTCTGTCATTGTAAAAATACTATCCTACAAATCATCTGAAAAATTAAAACCAATAGATGTGGACAGTCTAAGAGGAGATCGGAAAGTAATTGTTTGTTTTTACGAGAGGAACCTCGGACTCGTGATGGAGTTTGTGCTGGCGCCCCGTGTTTGTGCACAGTAATCTTTAATATATCACACATCGTAGGTCTCAGAATAAAAATATTCCATCTTAAGTGCGCTGTAAACAGAAAGGGCTTACAAATCTACTGGAATATGAAAAATAAAGGGTTCATGTTTGACATCTAACAATAAATCTATATATCAGTTGCTAACAGTATATCGTCTCATAAATTACAGTCAAAAAGAAGAGAAATGCAAATCAAGAACCATAAAAATTAAAAAGATGCGTTTATTCGGAATTCCCAGACAAATCAATCTCCCTATAAGAGCACAAGATGTACGAGAATAGATCTGACATCCACAAACACAAATTATACGCATGAAAGAACGATGGAAATGCAAGGTGATTAATTTGAGAAGTGCATTCTAAAGCATTAAGATGTAAAATCTAATGAAAAACAAAATTGAGCATAAAAGTAGGACAAGGGCAGTCTCAGGACAAAAACGATTACAAGTTGTGGATTATGGTAATTACAACATTTATGTTCACAGATTAGTTCGTGCTGCCAAATAGCATTACAATTATAATGGGCCTTAAATCCGCCTAAATATTTCTCTCGGCGTTGAAACCGACAATCCCGATTAATCTACTCGCATTACAAGGTACAGTACTCTTTGATACTCTAAAAAATGGAGTTTTAATATGTTACCGCATCTCTAATGTATTAATCCAATACGTAATCTTACATCCAATTGAAAGTGTAAACAACCGACATAGATTATGATCCGACAGGACTGACAAGGTAACCCAACATTGACTACCACTAAACCCGAACTAGATCAAGGATCCCCAAATTGTAAAACGGGAATATGAAGCGCAAATACTCTTAAGAGCAAGAGCTGACGCATAAAAGAAGCCGTGACTCAGCCGTATTCCGATGTCCTTGTGACTGCAATAACAAGTCGCATTTCTCAGTTCATGTATTAAGAAACACAGAATCATCAAAATCAAAAAAAAAAGTTATGTCACATACTTAGTAACTTTACATATCTGCATGGAAGACACTTCGAATTACAAATACTCACTAGAAAAAAAGTCTTATTAAGGACTGACGCTCGTTTGTTTGTGATCGATTACACGGACAAGATCCAAGCGAACACCGACGTTGAGTCCCTGGCTAACAGACTACGACCTCATCCTTCTCTTTTATCGTACTCCATGACTTTTAGCAGAGATGAACCCGTTTTCCCAGCAGATAAACGAAAAGTTAGGAAACGAATGGACCAAAAAAGAAATCCGGAAAGAGTCTAAATTTCAGATTTGGAAGTCTGACCCCGCAGAAACTACAGGTTATTCGAAAAAGGTTCAGAAAGCTCGCATTTATTCCTTCACTTCGAGAGTCAAACCCAAAAAAGCAAAAAACGATCCCGTACATTCATTGTCTTCTTTTGCAGGGTTCAAAGGTTTTCTTTGCCTCGGGTTTTAATCGAATCGGAATTGGCTTTTCAGTAGTTTCGACTATAGTATGGTCAGAAACAACTCAGACGGGTTCCTTCTCGACACTAAACAAACCAAAAAATTATTACAATTTCAGTATATTCAACAATATTTACAATCAAACGCAACAAGTTTATAACAACAAATCATCGAAGAAGCTTTCCATGTCATCCTCCACACTCGGCTCTTCTTCATTTACAGACACCGGCTTCGACCAGATCTCTTCGGCTTCGTCGTCGACTTTCTTATTTTGATGTTCTCCTTTCCTGATGTCATCAACCTCTTCTTTTATTTTCGCTTGGCTCGAACTTGGTTCTTCGGCTTCTGAAGTTGACTCTGATGAAGATTCTCGCCTCCTCTTCTTGTGCTTCTTCTTCCGTTTCTCCTTTTCTTTCTTAATCTTCTTTTTTTTAGAAAAGAAATTCAATTTCAGAGAGCATTCTGGGCACAACCTGACCTTGACCAATGCATTCTTCTTCTCTCCATGTTCCTCATAGGCAAAATTAACCTCCCAGCTCGTTAACTTCTTTTTCTTCTCGCAGTGTTTCCCACCACATTCAAATTGACCTTTCCCATTAACAACTTCCTTCTCTGTTCTCCATCGAAGCCCAATCTTATTCTTCTCAAATTTGGAGAGATCAGCGATGCAGTACTCCTTGTACAACTTGTCGTAGTACCTCTTTGCCAGCTGTTTGTCCCAGTTTTTAGCCACATCAGTGAGATCTTCATCGCCCCAGAGAAACCGATGATTTTCCTGCAGAAGTAGGAAATTACAACTTGCATGACAGCTAAATTCCAAAATAAACATTGAAATAACTACCTTTACGACATCGTACACTCCTTTGTCTTTCGAACTATCTCTTTGTAATGTATTTGTTGCTCCTTTTACATTGAGCAAGTATGTGTTTACCATCATTTTGTGCCTAGTATACGCATCCAAAGATACAAAATTGCGCTTGAACCTTGAAATAGAAGATAAATAGACACTTCGAAGAATAGGTACTCACTGTTCAGAACGAAAACATACCGCACAATCTGTTTCTGGCCGGCATCCGGAACTTTCTCCATGGTCCTCTTGATGTCTGGTAAGAAAGGATTTGGTTCATCGTAATGCCTCTTCATAGTCTTCTCCCTCGCAGACTAATTATAAAAAATTTCCAACGTAAAACTTGGCTTTGCAAAACTATGGAGGAATTATTTTTGCTTAAGACGCAATGCCAGAAAATTGGCGTTCGTTGTTCCGGCTCTAGGACGAAAACATCCACAAATGATGCGCAGTTGCCATGAAAAGATTGAAACTATAGACTAGTCTTTATTAAGTTATTCATAGTCACACGATTTATAAAACAACGCATAAAAAAGGGATTACTGAGGGGAGTGCCAACCAAGTTTAGTTTTAAAAAAAAATGTTTGCAACCGTGTCGAATCAAGTTTCGGAATTTTTAGGCCTATTCGAACCGCAATGACTAGTTTAAAAAATGACTTCCAGGTATGGCCTCGAGTCTTATTGTTAGGAAAAACGTGTTTTTAACGCACAGTGCAGCCAGAATGGCAGAATTCGGAATTGCACTGTGAAACGGAGATTGGAAACGGTTGTTGTGTAATGCCAACCATTCAGGGTTTACTTGGGAATGACATAAACGAACAATCTAGCTGGAAACATTTATTTAGAAGCTATACAGTTTACACCACTGTGGTGTCGGATTCGAGGATGTAATTGAGCGGCGCCGGCTCCAGCGATAAAGTTGCACTTCGAAGCGGAAATTTGGGTGATCGGCTTTCTGAACGGCGTACAAAGTTGTTGCGGACAAATGGCTTCTAAACTACGATTACCCTGATATTATAGAGCTTACTTGGTTCAGAGAAGAGGCGAAACTACTGTCATTGTGACTGAGAGATTTTGTATCGTCTTCTGGAGTCAGATTTCCACAACATCGGAATGCACAAACGCAGCCTAGACGGTAGCTTATAGATTCAGGTAACTTACAAGTAATCAGTATTGTCAAGAGACTGGCTACTCCCACAGCGATGATCAAGGAAAGAGTTCCGGTATCCACCCGATCCTCTGGCTCTCCTTTAAGCTCCTTTTCAATGTCAGCTAAAATTATATTGTTGACTCTAATAATCGTGATAGTTCACTTACACACTACAGTTTCGAGAGCCTCGGCCCATCGATCCGTCTGAATCAAGTCATTTACATTACTTATTATCCTTTTTCGCTCCTCCAAAGTGACATATCTCTCGGCCAGACGAGCAGGCCAAATTATTAACTGTAATTGTTAATCCACACTGCTTTTTTTACTTACTTTTTTGTAATGTTGCCAAACAAAGATTAAGACGGAATTCCCACAATCCCCTAAGGCCCATCGCCCTTCCAAAGTCTTACAAAAAGAGCCGGCACGGTCAGTCAATTGTCTGAAAAAGATTTAGAAATACTTTTAAATTAACTTACTGTTCGGATGGACTGTGGAAATTCATTTGAAGGTTGTTGACAAGAGCTATAGACACAATAAACCCGTGAAAAGAGGTAATACGATTGCTACCCGAAGAACATTGGGAACGTCGTTGGCAGGGGCACGGTGTCTCTACAGCCAGTTTCTCCATCATCGAATTCAATTTGATACCTCCAATCAAATATAATTTAATACGTGACTAAAATAGACTTACGGTCCGGAGGTGGCACAATGTTATCAGGATCACAGAGATAGAGGATCTGCGTAGAGCTGATATTCACATTACACATCCCATAAGTGGGTCCTCGAATGTCCGGATAGCCGGAGTTTGTCCAGTCTTTACCCGCTCTGACCAACCTCCAGATAAGTGAACTCAATAACAACCAGGTGTACTTCATGTTGAGTGACACACAATTTGTGTTTCTCCACTTTTAGCTAATCAGCCCTTAGTAAACGGATGGGCTTTGTCTCTCTAGACCACTCTGTGGCCATCAAATTGACCATCAAGCCGAGCCTTTGCATATATCTGAAATGTAATCGTAAAATGGTGGTAATATTGGGAAAAATTAATGCAAAGGCAAGAAGATAAGCGAACTTTGTAAGAAAGAACGCTCTGCCAACGTAGAAATAGCATTAAAAATGTTGTATGACCAAGATGAACACGGTAATATGTAATCAATCTTTTCTCTTCGGAAAACAACTTGGCCCAGGCGAGGATGGGGACATAAACCCAAAGAAAAAATAGCGCCAAAGTGGCCATTTATTCACGGGTTTAATGATCAGTTTATGTGGTAGGAGATTAGAAAGTTAAAGTGGAAGGAGGCAACAGAGAGCAGATAACTGCAAGGCAAGGGCATTATCCAAAATTAATATTATAACTTTTTTTTCACGCTATTTGTACTTCAGTTTACAGTTAGCTCTTTTTTATTAAAAATGGCAAATCTAAGATACAATTTGTTTGTCCTATCAATATAAACAGGTAGCTTATATATATCAATATGACCTCATAAATTTCATTAATTTCAGGGGGAAAAGATTAAAAACGAATCCTTGATCGGATTTAAAATCAGTTTTGTCCGGAGGCAGTTGGTTTGGGGATTTTCTTGGTCAGGCCAATAAAGCTTTTTCACTCTCATTTGACTTTGTTCTGAGGGATTTTCACTCGGATCGAGAAGCAGACTTTCGAAAAAGTCCAAATATTTCACTCAAAGAAATCGGAAATAGGTAGTAACCAGGAAATGTTGTTAAAAATGTCATCATAGGATACCAAATAACAATAAAAAGTGACTAAACTTTGCAGCCATTAAAAAGTTTGCAGTTGTGGTAATGGCGAACATAAAATTGAATTTAACGGGATGCTAGACATCCATCTTATATCCGTCTTTTGGTAATGTCAGCGTAAAAATGGGCGTTTAATCGATTATGTAATAAAATGTAAAAAGTAGCAAACCAGATGACCGCTCACTACACAAGACTACAGATTTGCAAAGGCGGCCAAACTCTTACACTTTGCAGCGCCCTGATATCTCATCTCTGTGTGAATGGTCGACGGTCTGAATTTTTTACGTTTTAGTGAAGAGCGTCTTCAAAATGTTTCATGAATTTTTTTCATTATTTTTATCAAAATAACCTCTTTAAACCACCAGCATTAAACTGAATAACATTCGGATGACATAAAAAATGCAACTGGCCTTCGAAACTGTCTTTTTAAGAACCATTAAATTTGCATAATTATATAAATAAGACACGAGATATATATGTTTCCATCTCTTGTATAACCCCGCTCTTGCCCCATGCCCTAAGGGCCATTGTTTTATTTGACCGCTCAAAAGGTCAAATGTCAATTCCCCATTGATATTAGACGGACAAAAGGATGTACACAGTGTTTTGTTTTATTTTTATATTTATAAATGCAACTATTATTTTTGGAACGTCAAAAATTTTACTTTCCGAAAAATTTATGGTCTGAAACATTAACTATCTGATCAATTGGCAAGTAATATTATCCCAGATAAAGGGGAAACAATGTATACTGCACGTCAAAAGTTTGGAACAGGCCAGATCTTCTTTGCGGCTTGAGATATGAGTTTCATTTCTTTTTTATTAGAAGCTCCATGTATTAGGAACCTCAATGAATACATAGCCATGGAAATCAGAAAGCTCGTTGGAGTTTTAAAAAAAATTTTAAAAAATAAGTGCGTCAAAAGTTTGGAACAGCTTTTGGAAGGTGATTATAAACTTCGGGATGGAGGCAGGTATCCTCGCATTTAGTGTTTCTGGATGATGTATGGAATCGGCATGCCAATGGCATACTGATTTTCACCGATAAACCCAAAATGAAAAAAATGCTTATTGAGCCAAAAACTACGGTCAAATTTGCGAAAAAATGAATTTTTTGGTTTGGGTTCTCTATGTTATCGGTGTGTAAACGTTCTAAATTATTTAAAGGACCAGAAAAGGTATTTTTTGAACCGATTTTTTTATCGGCGTAATCAGGCAATTTCGTGGCGGGACCATCAAGGTATGTATGTGTTCTCGATTTTTAGAATGGAGAATAAACTTCTCCTGTGAATTTTTAATGGCTGATTGGCCCAAAAACATTGCTTCACATGTTGAATGAGCTGGGTCATTCCAGGAACTCGATGAAAAACATCAAAACCGTTCATGTAAGTTGTTTTTTTGCCCTTCAGTTACTTTTTTAGGTATCTCTCCATGAGCAATAAAGATTGGACAATTAGAATCGATTAGATTGTGCATCCGGGACCTGTGGAAGGGTATGGTCGAGGGAAACGTGGTGAACAGGTGAGAGTTTTACATTTTTTGTTTGTTTTTTAGACCGGGATCATGGATAATATAATTTTTATCAGTGAAATTAGGGCCCGAGCTTTAGTTAAGAACTGTATGGAGTAGTCCAGGCATTGATGCACGTTTTACAGAACAGAGCATGTTTTTACTCCGTTTTTATCAGAAGTATGCACTTTTGCCATGGATAATATCAAAATTTTGGCTAAAACTTGCTTTTTGGGTAATAATCTTGAACTTTTTGGCAATAGATTGTTTGTATTCATTTTATTTCAGGTTCCTGGTATGTCGGGAAAAGACTACGATGCTGGAGACTAGAACCACAGCCATCACTACGGACAATTATCGCCTCACGATCGTTGATTCTTTTTTCCATCAATATTTCAATCTAACCTTAATAATCTAACCTCAATAAGCAATAAATCTTGTTATTATGCTCTATTAATAGTGTTTGAATTCGTCAAGGCACTTGACGCCTTGTTCAGAGTAAATCGATGGAAAGAGATACCTAAAATTGAAAATTCATGAAGTACAACATCATTTTCGCACTTATATGAGGATTTTCCATAGAATTCCTGAGACTGCACATCTTATTCAGCACGTATATCAAGGTTTCTGGGCCAATCGGCCATTTGAAATCCACTGGAGAAGTTTATTCTCCATTCTAAAAATCGAGAACACATACATACCTTGATGGTCCCGCCACGAAATTGCCTGATTACGCCGATAAAAAAATCGGTTCAAAAAATACCTTTTCTGGTCCTTTAATGTGGTCGCACAATTGTACAAGGGCACTCATATCTTCGCATGGGAGCCATATCCGCACAGCATAATTTATGAAAAATTTGAGTTTTGCTATAAATCTTTATTTAATGTATTTTATATTTTTTATAGAGCGGCTTGGAGGCTAATTGGCTTTAACGCCGTTATCGTGGAATAAAAAGGTGTCTTCAAGAATCAGAACCTGGCCACTATTTGCAACATCAAGGCCACATCTTTAAAAATAGCGGGTATATGAAATGTTAATATTCCCATATTTTTTACCTCGGATTTGAAGCCGCTGCATGGCTTAAAACTAAGTGCCTTTATCGTTATCACACCGATACAGTATTATAAACCAACTCTCCGAATTATCACGCCACAAATCCGGGTCCGATATGAATATTGACTTTGGGGACAAAATTTTTTTTAATATCTGAAAGATGTGGCCTTGGATGTTGCAAGTAGCGTGGGTTTTTGTTTCTTGAAGACACCTTTTTATTCCACGATAACGGTGTTAAAGCCAATTAGCCTCCAAGCCGCTCTATAAAAAATATAAAATACATTAAATAAAGATTCATAGCAAAACTCAAGTTTTTCATAAATTATGCTGTGCGGATATGGTTCCCATGCGAAGATCTGAGTGCCCTTGTACAATTGTGCGACCACATTAAATAATTTAGAACGTTTACACACCGATAACATATAGAACCCAAACCAAAAAATTCATTTTTTCGCAAATTTGACCGTAGTTTTTGGCTCAATAAGCATTTTTTTCATTTTGGGTTTATCGGTGAAAATCAGTATGCCATTGGCATGCCGATTCCATACATCATCCAGAAACACTAAATGCGAAGATACCTGCCTCCATCCCGAAGTTTATAATCACCTTCCAAAAGCTGTTCCAAACTTTTGACGCACTTATTTTTTAAAATTTTTTTTAAAACTCCAACGAGCTTTCTGATTTCCATGGCTATGTATTCATTGAGGTTCCTAATACATGGAGCTTCTAATAAAAAAGAAATGAAACTCCCATCTCAAGCCGCAAAGAAGATCTGGCCTGTTCCAAACTTTTGACGTGCAGTATAAATAAAAACGGCCCACATTTCTTGGTGCCTTCAAATTTCATTTAAGAAAATCAGAATTTCCGCCAAAGTTTTGTTTATTGCGTTCGTTAATGTTTGGCAAAAGGCCTGGGACTCAAAATTAGAAAGTCATAAAAAGAAAAAAACAAAAACATACTGTAAGAAGAATCCAGAATAAAAAAAAGTGTTGTATAACGTGCCCTTTTCCCCGTATTAATTCCAAGCCAAAATGCATTTCGAAACAACTATTAAAAAAATAAAATATAGAACAAAAATGAAGTAACTGGACTGGGGAGACATTCCTGGATTAGGCCGACACAAAGGAGAATTGCAGAGAAAAAATAAAATTTATTTTTCCCCGAATAAACATGTTTCCACCACTTCAGAAGGGCTTATGTTTGGACCCTCGAGGCTCGAGTAAATTGTCAAATTGGGAGTCGGAAATATTGGTTGGCCTTCAAAATTTTTTAAAACAGTTTAAAGATGTGAACGCTGAAAATAATAAACTGAATATATTTGAGGTGAAGTATGTAATATCTACCACTACAATCGCAAATAAAAAGTAGAAGTTTTTATTTTGTTTTTATACACTAGAAACATGATTTGATTTGAAACTCTCCGGAATCACCTGAAATTTCCTTTCAGAGCTATGTTGATCACAAAAAAGATTGACCTGAATTCGATTACTAAACGTCACAATCTTCGTATCATCAGGACATGCATAAATAAGATATGCCCTACACATAATTCGCTAAAACTTTTTAGACTCAAAAACGAAGCAATTAGTTAGACACTAATGCTGCAAGAATGTGGCGTGAACATTTGCAGGCCGAAGGGACGACTTGCGGCAAGAACCCGTCAAAACCCTTTGATCCGACCTTAAAAATAATAAACACAGGTTGAGAAAGTGTCAACCGGAAGCCATCAAAAAGTGTGCACGAGGCAATGAAAGAACTCGGATCACCTGTTCACGGCGGGGTATATGGAAATTTGTTCTTCGTGTTACTAGTCGCGACATAAAGTCCTGACACATTTTGTCGCGGGTGTCGCGCGAGAAAAGTGGCAAGTTCGCGCGAAAGTGCATGTCGCTAGTGCAAAAACGGGGAATTGCCGCGACGGGTCCGAAAGAAAAACAAAATGCACTGTGCAAATGTGTCAGGACTTTATGTCGCGACTAGTATAAACCGAAAAAAAGTATTTGAAAGTATATTATTAGGAATCTCCCCCATCTTTCTGTTTCTGTCAGTACTGTAATTTACATCACCCTTTCTCGTTTGCATAGTTTATTTCAACCAGATATATGTACAATTGTAAGGGTTATAACACGTAGTTCAGTTAACACTCTTCTCCCTAAGATTCGACCCAATGAATTTACAACAGCAGTTGTAATGTACGGGTAATAGATTACAAAGCACTTATAAACATATAGAGGAATGTATTTACAAAAGGACGAACAGAGTTACAAGGGTTGCAGCGCAGCAACAAGGCTGTTAAAAAATGAGTAAATAAAGTACTACATACAAAAAAGCGGGCAAAGGAAGAAAAGGATCGAAAAAATGTCCCTAAATATCCAAAATTGAAACTTTAACTACAAGAGTAGCCATTGGAACGTTTTCAAAATACGATGACTGTAAATGTGATGACTTTCCCTTAGTAAACCGTAGACATGATATCAACGTCGATCTATCAATATTATACTGCAAAGAGATGTCTTCTTTTCAGATAATTTACAAAAAGCGCCCGCGCGACTAAAACTCTTGAATTACTTCGAAATAAGACGTGGAATTTATGAATTTACAAATAATCTGCATATTCCGATTGCGATGAACATTGGAATGAACATCTCTTTTTGATGGACTTGTTTAAACGATGATAACGTTAGTACAAGAAGGGCATCAGTAAAAGGTGTCGCGATTCTTGGCCAGCTTCTTACAAAGGCAGAATCTAAAAAAACAACGATAGGGGTAAGGTAATATTAAGTCGATATTACACTAGAAGTTTGGAGGATTCTTACCCAACTGTAGCACCAAGAACAAAAGTCATCAGATTGGAGACCACCAAACTGACGATCACTTCGAAACGCCACAATGGCCAAGCCTTCTTCCCTCCAAAATCATATTCACTGGGTTCAGGGGAATTGGGGGGTGTGGTAAGAGTGGACTCTCCATTCCCTCGATTT
Organism: Bursaphelenchus xylophilus; assembly: GCA_904066235.2. Taxonomy (NCBI): domain Eukaryota; kingdom Metazoa; phylum Nematoda; class Chromadorea; order Rhabditida; family Aphelenchoididae; genus Bursaphelenchus; species Bursaphelenchus xylophilus. The sequence continues at coordinate 7,150,921 of CAJFCV020000003.1, read as the reverse complement.
CTGATGTTTCTCTGTGCAAAGAGAGTTTCAGGCCGAGATGACCAATCCCAGATCCAGTCTGTGTTCTTTCCAGGAGGTAACATGTCTTTCACCAACTTGTTCTTCACTTGTTCCAAATTTGTTTCGAATTCAACATGAGGACTTTGGAAACTGACCGGACTAAAATAATATTGGTAAGTCGGAACTATTCCTAGATTAAAACGAAAAATCAGAGATCGTACCTAGCACGCGACATCTTGGCTCCACTCTGTTCGGTGCCATCTCGGTCTACCATGATCGCCTCGACACTACTGCAAATCGAAGCTCTTGATGGCGCCAATTCCACCCAGGATTCTAAAACACCCTTTCTTTCATAAAAAAAATATTTTATTGAATTCGCCCCAGGCACCCCAACTTACCAGCCTGACTGTCAATTTCATCGTTGGAAGGCTGTTGTTGGAGAGGTGATCCGAAGACGGAGGAGATGGAAGGAGTCCCGTTTCCGTTTCCATTATTCACATTTGATGCAGAGGTCGAACCCGTATTGCCTAGACGCTTCTTGGAGTCGAATAAAGCTGGCTGACGATCGAAGAAAGACATGTTGTGTTATAAATTACTGCTTGTTTTATATTATTTTGTACAAAAAGGCCAAGTCCAACTCGACTGAAAACTGAAAATGTAAAGTTGAAGATCAACTGGTCAAGGTTCTTTATCATAAATTGTCACGAATGGTATATTATACAGGGTGGGCCACTCGAAGCTGCCGGCCTTTTTCTTTGGATTTCTCCGCGGAGACTCCGCCGATTTGCCTGAAATTTTGATTTTTCTGGACCTGATATCCGCCATTTTTAAAGTACGCACTTCTGGAAGTTGGGGGTTTATTATATAATTTTTTGCTGCGCGCTCCTTATTATAATATAATTCGAAAAACTAAAACAAACAAATCATTTGACGGAAATCGAAGCATCTGTATGGGTTCACAGTGCAGACAACTAAGGTCTCTATTTATTGTTAGCCCCACTTTCCGAGAAAATAACCTTCGCAGATAACAAATTACAACCATGATTCTCCATCTGAATTTCATGTGAAGAATTGAAAAACGTCTTCTGGTTTGTACTGGTTATGATTGCGAACACATGAATCTACCGGATTTCCATCGGATTTGAGACAAGTCAAAATATCTATGAACATAAAGCGAATCTCTTCAAATCCTAAGAAAAGCCCTGAGGCATTTCAAAAAACAGCACACAAAGAACCGGCCACTCACTATCAGATTCAGACTGTCATGTCCGTAGAATCCGATCACATGTTTCATAAAAAGCAGGACAAGTAATGTGACCAGCCATGCTCCTTACTTTCTAAGGGAATTCAGAAGTAAAAAAACGAAACACCTTCTACAAAAGTTACAGTTTTACCCCAAAACAGTCAACGTAATTCCTTCAGAAAAGGTACAGCTAATTGGTTTAATTCGCTCTGAAATTTCGTCTAACCCCTCAGGCAAGATCTATAAAATTTCAAAATAGTCCGACAAACAGCTGAAGGACAAAATGGCGGGTCAGTGGTATTTTTATCAATTGGTGATAGAATAAATGCAGCTGACAGGCTTGCAGATAGGAGCTCCAAATAAGTGAAGCATTGATTCCATTTATATACGACAAGGATAGATGTTCTTTTCTCAAATTATATCCGCCAAAAAAGATATGCTGGATGTGCTTTGGTCTCAAGTAAAGCCATTCCTCTGGGATCTCTCGCTTTATAAGAACAAAAGAAATACCCGTCGCGATTAGAATCATATGATGCTGATTTTTGGCTTGCCGACTTTAATCAAAATTAGTCCACTAAATTATACATATGTAATGGGACGACCGAATACCATCTTCAACCTCAATAAACAAGAAAATAAATAAACGATGACCACTCTCATCATAGCAGTCATCTGACGGAGAACAGAGAAAAAACGTCAAAAGATGATCGCGAACTAATGAGGTCACTTGACGGAACGACGAAGGTAAAGGGAAGAGTAATCAGACTTCCATCAATCTCCGAAAAGTGTGCAACTTTACGAAGAAATTGGTCAGAAAATGAAGCAATTTAACAAAAACCCCCGCAACTGACGATCGTCTCGTCTAAATCTTCATTTTTTGTTTATTTGACAAGATTTTCGCGAATCTACTTAATCGCTAGCTAGCAAAGAGTCTCCTCTCAACATACAATACACAAAGAGGGTTTCGACCAAAGTTGAATGCGATAACTAGTAATCAAAAAGTGTCTTAAACAGAAAACGCGTTTCGAAATAGCTAATCGAGAACAATAAACTTGAGATTGTTTTTGACCAAAGATTGTTTTTTCCGCAAACAATATAGGAAAACAAGCTCTAGGTTTCTCATTTATTATATTATTCAAGATAAAAATTCCGTATGATTACAAATGATTCGGATTCGCTTTTTCCTTTTCTAGACTTTGAATAACCAACGTAAAAAAACTTATATTGTACACGAATACCATTAAAATAAGAGTTAAATACCGAGGTTCATTCGAGTCACAGAAACATGCAAAAAGGGCGCATTCAACTTGGTGCATATTCGGGAAACCCTAATACACAACCTAAAACATTTAAAACAAGTTTTCCGAGAGACTCAAGCTTTCAGATTTGCCTTGTGCACATGAAACAGGATGTCGCAGTAGAGCCATGAAACACTAACCATGTGTTACCCTAACCGCGAGTACTAAATTTCAGAAAAAAAATTTTTGATTATTGGCCTACTGTAAGTGTACTGTAGCTTTCCCGCATTTCCAGGATCTCAGCCACGAGAGGTTGGATTCCCTCCGGACCTTCTCTGTGTTATAGAATGGACAATTCTAAGCAACTTTCATATTCACACTTTTTTCCTAGGACTTCTGGAAGTATGTGAAAAATTTGCATATTTGGCAAAAAATTTATATTTCTTAAATTTTCTAAAAAATTTTGCATATCGGGACGCCCTTTTTATTGCTCTAAATGACGCTCCATGAAGCGACAATTCAAACGGTAAAGAGGTCATCGCAAGGCGTTCTGCCTATGTTGCAAACGAGGCTTCTAAAGGTCGGGCCATCACGGATTTTTCTTGGGCTAAAATTTTATATGCGAGATATTGGGACAAAATTTGGTCTTATTATAATCTACGCAAAATTCTAAGACTTTTGGACCACACTTTTATAAGTCTCCGACCGACCGGTCGAAAGATACGACCGATTTTTGAGACTTTTCCGGTATTTTACAATTTTTACCCGGAAGGTGACGGAATTTCTGGGTTTCTAGGATTCTGATGGTAGTATTCGATGTAGCACGTACAAAGTTGCCTACGTACATCGATCCCGCATACCGATACGGATGTTCGCGAAAAAAAAGGAATTTTTGTCTAAAAATTTTTGCGCAATATCTAACAAAACTCCATTTTAATGACTGAAATTCAGCATTCTGATGGCACAATTGAATCCGAACATATAATTTGAACTAGATACGTGCTCCATTCATCACATTAGCGTTTCGTATTTTAGATATTAAAATTTCTTTGAGGAAAAACCGACAAAAATTTGCATGATTCTTTCTGATTTGAAAATAAATGGAAAATATTTTGATCGATTCGGCCTATAGAATAATCTCGAAATGCGGCAACTAAAAAAGGTAATTTTGTCGATTTTTCCTCTTAGAAGCTCACTTGCGGCATGGTGTCAGACTCCAAAAAAATACAGGTGTACCTCAGAATATTCCTAGAAGCCACAACCAACTTTTCAAAAAAACTTGAATAGCTAAAGTACGAAAAGCGACAAACATTGAGTTATTCAGAGACGCTCAATTAAATGCAATCAAAGAAACCCCGAAATTCCGTCACCTTCCGGGTAAAAATTGTAAAATACCGGAAAAGTCTCAAAAATCGGTCGTATCTTTCGACCGGTCGGTCTGAGACTCATAAAAGTGTGGTCCAAAAGTCTTAGAATTTTGCGTAGATTATAATAAGACCAAATTTTGTCCCAATATCTCGCATATAAAATTTTAGCCCAAGAAAAATCCGTGATGGCCCGACCTTTAGAAGCCTCGTTTGCAACATAGGCAGAACGCCTTGCGATGACCTCTTTACCGTTTGAATTGTCGCTTCATGGAGCGTCATTTAGAGCAATAAAAAGGGCGTCCCGATATGCAAAATTTTTTAGAAAATTTAAGAAATATAAATTTTTTGCCAAATATGCAAATTTTTCACATACTTCCAGAAGTCCTAGGGAAAAAGTGTGAATATGAAAGTTTCTTAGAATTGTCCATTCTATAACACAGAGAAGGTCCGGAGGGAATCCAACCTCTCGTGGCTGAGATCCTGGAAATGCGAGAAAACTACAGTACACCTACAGTAGGCCAATAATCAAAATTTTTTTTTCTGAAATTTAGTACTCGCGGTTAGGGTAACACATGGTTAGTGTTTCATGGCTCTACTGTGACATCCTGTTTCATGTGCACAGCTAGCTCGACCCTTACAAAAAAGCTGTTTTAAAATAACGTTTCCTAATTCTTTTTTAAGCGTTAATATCATTCAAGATCACTGACGGCAGCAAAACATCGTCAATTAAAAACAACCGTTATCTTCTCATCACTTATCACACCTTATTTTGAAAAGCAAGCATATCAAGTTTGCGACTACAAACCCCTGTTTACAATATTTTAAGGCCCTTTCCTTTTCAGCGAATGCAAAATGGGCCGATTCATGGATCCGAATGTGTTTTCCAATCCAAAATTGAATTTAAAAATTGATTTAAATAACTTGAAAGTGTTCGAGTAAAAGATTCCCACTCTTAAATAACTACAATTTACTCTTCAAATGCACGTTTGTTTCCATTTCGAGAGTTGATTGACAGTAAGCATTACAAGAGACGAGGAAATAGGAGTTCCGAAGGTCAGAATGATAGGTAATGTAAGGCTGGATGTCATATGGAAACAAGCAGGAAGAAAAAAGCAAAAAATATTACTCGTAAACAACACGTGTCTCATTAACAAGGTTAACCAGAACATCTTGGAAACACCACAAAGCGATGAAAAACAACTCAAACATTACTAACATAAGCAGCAAGATATTCATAAAAGAACAGACGAACACAAACCTCATAATCTTGAATACAGCACACTCATTCTACCAAAATGATATCTTCTCTTGTCAGGACCATTCCCTTTTTTAGAGATGTCATCGCATTTAGATCTCACAAATTTAAAAAGTTTCCTGCTTATATGTTTAAGTCGTCTTTGGAAAAAGAGGTAATTTAATCCTTTGAAAATATCTACGAAAATATCGCGACAATAAGAAAGGCTTTTTGTGGTGATTACAAATACATAAGGAAGGAAAAAGAGTATATCATGACAAAAAGTACTGTGTAATCAACACATTTTCATCAGTCAAGACAGCTGTCGATCACACACCATGCTGCCGCTGTTACCTTTCACTCAACGTTTAAAATTTTTACCATATCCCAAGCATTCCATCGCCGTTACCCTTTTTCGAAGGCTTTCATAAAGCGTCGCTTTTCACCCAAATAAAATCGAAACCACGTGCTCTTTCCCCTTATTCTTCAACCGTCGGTGGAGCGCTTCGAAGCGAAAAAGAGCGGACTTTTTCTCTTTTTTTCTCTGCTTCACTTCTCTCCCACTGCACTCTCCACTGCTCGTAGAACTCTATCTTCCGGCTAGTCTTGTGATTCGACGCGTAGAGCGCGTGGTTTGTTCTCCACTCCGCCGTCTCTCTTTCTTACGCACTCTTTCGCCCCCGGGGGGTCGAGTGGAGGAAATAATTTCAAAAATGGCCAGAGGTTGGGATTTCCCAGCTCAGAGGGGAAAGAATAAGGATCGCATTATAAATAAACGTGTATTTGCAATAAAGGAAAGTCATAATAAATGAAGTTAGCCCAACCCCGACGAGAAAAAATAATTATAATCCTAACGCCGCATGGAGAAGCTATTTCCAAAGCTGCGAGTACTTCACCTTTTAGACATAAAAACCCCGGAATAAAAACAAAGTCTGAAAACAAGAGAAACCCCTTATCAATATGCACATTTCAGAGACTTAATCTGTAAGACGGCACTTGTGTGAATATCACGTGAGCCCTCTGGTTACGTACAACCCTTCAACCTTATAGAACCCACGAAATAATATCCCAGAAAGCACGTTTTGGAAATCCTAAGACCTAGACCTAAGGTACTCTCGAGTATCAGCTGTCCAGATTACGTTATAACAACAAGAAGATTGGCTGATCAGAGGGGGGAAAAGATGACTACCCCAAAATCATCAGAAGAATATCAGATAAAACTTTGTTTTCTCAGCTTATCTTGGTAGAATCAGAATTCCAAAAAACGCTTACATGAGAAATAAGAGGTGTCCGAAGAGAACACAACAAAGAAAGGAAGAAAAAAGGTTACGACAGACAGTTGGTCTTGTAGATCACATGAACCTAAAAGATGATGATGGTCTCAAACACTTTCACATCGCTTTTCTTTAATCATCCCTAGCTTCAAAATGAGCAAAGAACGACCTTCAAAAGGAATCGCTTACAAAGCCCTAAACCAACATTGGAGGTAAGGCTAAAGTTAATCGAAAAAGCCGTTGATCTAGTTGTAAAGAATTAATATAATAGTTTTGTGGCTTTTAAAACGGAGCTATAGACTTGTAAACGTTTTGGAACTTGAGAAACTGCAACTACAACAACGTCAATTAATTTTTCCTGCGCGAAAAAATAAATTCCAACGGTTTGGCATTGTCATATAGACGGGCCGGACCGAAAAAAAACCCCAGGCCCGCGGCCCATGACGGCCCGTTTCTCAAATTTCCCGCCGGCCCGGCTCACTGACCACCCCTGGGTATAACAGATTGACGGAAACTGTCGAGAGAGACTTGTCTCATGTCAAGTTTTTTCTTTATTTTTTATTTTTTTAGTAGAATGTCTGGATTGATATCTACATGAAGTAAGTAATGGCTAAAGCTATTCCTCGTAAGTTGAAGGTACGCTTTTTCTTCAAGTTGAGTTGAATTTTCTATTATCTTACGAGTGTTTCAGATCGAGCACTCAAATTTTCTTAAAATTTTGCGTGCGGGTTCTGAACTAGCCGAAATTCCTGAAAGTTTTAACTCGCACTTTCCGGCAGTTGGCGAGATATTCGAATGTTGTTTCCGAGAAAACACGCGAAATAAGGAGAGTCGGCCAGACGGGAAACAGTTTTTGCCTATAACTTTTTCGGCGACAAGCACTGTGAGAAAAAAAGAAAAAAAAATGTACGTTGCACTGTGCAATTTTTTGCTTTTTGCACCGTGCAGTTGGTTTTTTTGGGCTCTCGCTCGCACCCTGAATTTTTTCGCACAGTGCAAAAGCCAAGAATCACTCCAACGGCATTGCTAACAGAGTGTTAATAATTGGGCTTGAAATTTTCAAGCCTATAATCTCACAAATTGCAAAGTGAAGATTTTTTTCACTGCAAAAAATAATTATTTGATGATTCAATAGTGACATTTCGTACGATTGTAGCGAAAAAAGTCAAAAATCTGTCCAATTTCACTGTCCATTTTCCACGAAGCCTATATATGGATCGGGCTTTATAAATTTCAAAAGTGAATCCAGCAAAAAGTGCAAAATTCAGTCCAAAGTGCCACTTTGGACTGAAATCGCCAAATAAAGTTTGTTTTCCAAACAAATTGCACTTGTTTGCTTGGATTTCTTGGTTTTGTCCACCGTCCAAAAAGTGAACAAAGGATGGACAAAAAACGGCAAATTTAGTCCAAAGAAAAACTGGCTCGTTTCAATCAAAATTTTCGCATAAGTCACTTTAATTTTATTTCATTCAATTTTTGTGGTCCCTAATCATTGTTCCAATACGTAACTATCGTATAAAACAAGTACTGGGCAAACCAGGCCTAATCTGAAGTCTAGCGCCTCTTTTTTGCGATTTTCGGTTGAAAAGTTATATTGTACTAGGCAAACTAGGTCAACTTTGATGTCTAAGGCCCGTTTTTTGCGATTTTCGGTTGAAAAATTATGTTGTACTATGCAAACTACGTAAAATCTGACGTCTACCGCCTGTTTTTCGGTTGAAAAGTTATATTGTACTAGGCAAACTAGGTCAACTTTGATGTCTAAGGCCCGTTTTTTGCGATTTTCGGTTGAAAAATTATGTTGCACAAGGCAAACTACGTCAAATCTGACGTCTACCGCCTGTTTTTCGGTTGAAAAATTATATTGTACTAGGCAAACTAGGTCAACTTTGATGCCTAAGGCCCGTTTTTTGCGATTTTCGGTTGAAAAATTATGTTGCACAAGGCAAACTACGTCAAATCTGACGTCTACCGCCTGTTTTTCGGTTGAAAAATTATATTGTACTAGGCAAAACAATTCAAATTTTCTTAAAAACAGTATAAAACTTACATTACCCGAGGTGTGGCGAGACAACACAACACACAACTAAAAGCCGGAAATTATTGCAGTCGTTTTCCTGCCGAACTCACGTACTGAAACCGGAAATCAGAGAGATCACGAAAATTGGCAGAATTTTCTTGGCATTTCGTTTAAAACGAGAATTTCTATAGACGAAAATCGACCATTTCATGTCCGAACAAGAAGAACGACTGTGTTGTCTCGCCATACTTCGGGTAATGTAGGTTTTATACTGTTTTTAAAGAAAATTTAAATGTTTTGCGTAGAAAAATATAATTTTTCGACCTAAAAGCAGGCGGTAGACGTCAGATTTGACGTAGTTTGCCTTGTGCAATATAATTTTTCAACCGAAAATCGCAAAAAACGGGTCCTAGACATCAAAGTTAACCTAGTTTGGTTAGTACAATGTAATTTTTCAACCGAGAATCACAAAAAACGGGCCCTAGACATCAAAGTTGACATAGTTTACCTAGTACAATATAATTTTTCAATCAAAAAACCAGGTGTTTAAGTCTAATTTTACCGAGATTGCGTTGCTAGGATAAGAAAAATCTAAACAGGCGATCGTGCAAAAAAATTTAGCTTCATTGAGCACAAATTCGTCCCTTGGTCCCCCCTTACCACTTTTTTTACACCCCCTCGACGAAAAATTAAAATTTGTCAAATTCAGTTTTTTCGACAAACCAAAACCTTAAAACTCAGTCCGTTCCTTGGACAAATCACAAAAATCCATGGAAATGTGGTCGTGCAAACTGAATTTGCAGATTTTAGTCCAACGCGTGGACATAGGTTGGCGAAGGCTCGCCCAAATGGACTTTATTTGGCGATTTCAGTCCAAAGTGGCACTTTGGACTGAATTTTGCACTTTTTGCTGGATTCATTTTTGAAATTTATAAAGCCCGATCCATATATCGACGGTTTCCGGAAAGCACGAGATAGGAATCTGGCAAATTTTTGTCTTGTTAGAAAATTATGCTCCAAACTTTGTTGATTCAATCCCTGAAAACTCAATTTTTAGATACTTTGTTTGCACGGCCATCATCAGAATGCTGCCAGATTCCGTGAGAAAACAGGAGGTTTTAGAAAGGGACTTCAGTCACAAGCCGAGTTTAGTAAGTTGCGCCTGATGTGATTTTAAATTCTGTTTAGCATTCATCGATTCCCCCATACAAGAAGGTCTAGAACCACCCGCAGAAGGCTCCGAGGAGACTCAAACATGGTTTACAACAAGTCCAGAACGCACTTATTGGAGGGAAAAGATCACCGGAATATACGATGGCTCTTTTGAGAAGAGTGTAGATTTTTTGAGGAGTTTTATAAAGGAGAATGCAAGTTTAGTTACTGTTTCGATTTAAATTTGGGTACTCGTTGTTAACCGTCAGCAATTTCCAGGGTCCTTTTGACGGGATATTATCTTTTTCACAAGGGGCTGCCTTCTCTCATGCAATTCTATGTCAAGGGGAATGGAACCTCAAGTTTATTATCTATTGTTGCGGGTTTATTGCGTATAACGCCTCTCGCAATGTCAAAAAGGAAACCATAACCGGAATAAGGACTTTCCATTGCATAAATAAAGATGACAAGGTAAGAATATGTTCTTAAACAAACGTGTTTTGTAATTTAGGTGATCCCCAATGATCTCAGTGAAGAATTGGCGAGTGTTTTTGATGACCCTAAAGCAATTGTCAAACACTATGAATGTGGACACTGTATTCCTCCAATAAAACTTTGCAAGAGTGATTTGATTGAGTTCTTTAATGAGATTCGCAATCAGATTAGTAATGAAGAGGAGAATGGGACAGCGTAATGGGCATTGATTGTTATCTACCTAGTGTTGGATTGTTATATGGAAACTGTAATTTTACATAAAGGTTGTTATCAATACATCTGTTTATGTTTTCGTTGATGTTATATTTCCTGCCATTACATATCACATTTTGTAAAGCCAATTTATTCTCTCAATTTCTCCACAATCCCCTTGATGTCATCAGGAGTTACTCTACAACATCCACCGATGACGACAGCACCAAGATCTCGCCATAACTTGACTTGACTGAGGATGAGATCAATACTTGTGCATCCGTAGAATCTATTCTCAATTTTAGAATCTTATGGTTAACTTACGCCGACTGCTCCTTGTCATAATATTCTCCACTGTTTGGATAGACTACAAATGGTTTCCCCTGAGAGTGTTCTCGGCCAATAGTCAGCAGATCTTTGATGAATTTGGGTGATGTACAATTGATACCAATCGCTGTTAAATTGGGTGAATCCGCAACGTTCTTCACAAAATCAACGAAAAGGTCACCATTGGCTAGATGGGATCCGTCCTGTAATGAAATTTTCTTATGATACCACAATTATTTGATTTCACCCTGCAAGTAGCCCCAATCCATCCGGAAAGACCCGATTCCTCAAGGATTTCACGTGCATATTTCCCTTCAATTGCTGTGGGAATCGTTTCGAAAACAACTGTTTTGATCCCATGTTTCCGCAGGGCAGCCAGATGGACACGATAATTTGTTTTTATTCGCTAAAACGACTGATAATGGAAGGGCATTCCCCCCACCTCATGATCAAATTCCGGGTCATTCAGATAGGCTCCTGTGTATTCGGATCCATCACAAAGATATGTGGCAAAGGGACCGATGGATCCGACTACTTTCACATCCCGGCCCGACTTCTTGGCTGCCGCTAGAGCACATTTAACACCATCCTAAACGAGTTTAGATATTGTTACACCTAAAACCACTAACCGCGGTATCGTTCTCTGAATTTTCCTTTTGTCCGTCATCAATCTTTCTCAAAATGTTGGACTGATATGTGTTCGTGATAATAATATCAGCGCCCGCATCGATAAATCTAACGATTTTGCAGTAAAATTAGATGGAATAGATCACTTACAATTTATGGGCCTCCTCCACAATTCTCGGGGCTGCAGTGTTCGCTCCAGAACTCCAGGAGATGGCCTAAAGTAATGTAATACAGAGCTGAAAGTCATCAAAATTGACGATAATCCCACATACATTACATACATCTGGTTTGTAGCCTAGAACCTCCATCAAGGAGCCCATTCCGCCATCTAGAATTTTAACTGGTCCATCAAAAGAAGGTGCAGAAAAATGGTCGAAGTGAGGAGTTCCATTGCTCTTTTGGGACATGCTAAAAGTAATCAAAATGAATTAAGTTTGCTTTGATAATTTCAAAAACGCATCCCTCCGCCATACTCGTCTCAATTTTTTTGTTTACAGCTAGCAAAATACACCTAGAACAGCGAAAACATTGCTTGGATGCACCCATTATAGCATTTGAAGGTGGCTAGATTTAATTGCATAAACACCTTTTCTCAGCAATCTGATCAGAAAACAATAACCTTGACCAGCCAGCTCTTTTTTAATGAAAAGTAAATACAAATGTCTCTTTTATAAGGGGCCACCTTCCTCTTTATAAAAAAATACGGTTTTTTCGTCAGGTCAGTTACCTTTTCAACGTAAAGTCCCGTTATTATAAGTCTGACGCAATCGAGGGTCGTATTAAACTGAAACTTGTACTGTAAAGACAAACTCGGACTGATGTAAAATGTTTCTTTCAAGGTCTTCTGAAACAATAAAGTGGTAATCAATGCGCAATTGATGATGATTGACCTAAGGAAGCACTTTTTCATTGCATGGACTTCTAAATAACTTGCCGCGTCATGATGATAAGACTTATTTTTGTTAATTTATGCATGACTTTGGCAGGTTTATGAGCTGCATTGTTCCTCGGATTACTATAATGTGAGTCAAAGCGATTTTGCTGATAAGATGTCAAAAATTTAAACAAAATTGTCGTCATTTTCTTATGAAAGATGTATTTAGGGGCATAGTATAATTGTAACCGGCTGTTATTGTCATTCCCTTTCATGCTGCAGCGCAGAAATGATTTGCCTGAATTTTGGCATTCTGTTCAATGCGGGCAAGGTTTTCTTCAAACTTCCGCAAAAATCTTTTTCGCCTTATTTGCGCGCAAATTTGCGAAGGTGCGCTGTTTTCGTACAAACGAAATTTGTAAGTTTCATTTTTTGTACAGCCTGTTTCAGATAGTTTTTTAATTTTATATTAGATGAAAAATTAACGCTGGGTCAAGACAGTTCGGATCAACGTACTTTGGGGGCCTCAATTTGTCGCTTTATGCGCGGAGAAGACTTGGCTAGAAGTAATTAGATTGATCAGGTCCTAGGATAGCTTATCACCTATTTTGAGGTATTTTTCATGTATTATTGCAATAATACCACATAAAACTTACGGATCTTCGTTTTTTGCATAAGTTTTGGCCTTCTCTATGCGATAATAACTCATGATGAAGAAAACTAAGGTTAGCAGTAACTAAAATTAGAGAAAGTGGCCATATTGTCCTTCGTCGAACGTCCGCCGAACATTCTACGGCCTTCCCAGGCCTCGTAGGCACCTCTTACCAACTTTTTTTGGCTCTCCGCCTGTCCTAGGCCTCGTATCAATCGATTTTGTGTTCACCCGAACCGTCTTTGACCCGAAAAGGCTGGACGTGAACAATTCATCCCAACCAATCGTCTTGTATTCATGTCAATTATTATTTGATTTTGGTACCAATTTTTCAATTCTTTCCAATAGTTTGTTATGATGTTTTCAGTACTAACCGGCCAAGATGGCGCCGAATAAATATGGTAATATGTCTCATGAAGACTACGTTAACATTAACAAAATCGGAGAAGGTATGTAAAATCATTTAATTTTTAATTTTTTAGGAACTTATGGTGTTGTATACAAAGCAAAGCTTAAATCTACTGGGCAGATTATTGCTGTCAAGAATATCCGCCTCGAACAAGAAGATGAAGGTGTTCCCACTACTACTATCAGAGAGATTACCACTTTGATTGAACTCAAACATCCTAACGTTGTCGAACTTATCGATGTGATCATGACGGACAAGACCTTGTCATTAGTATTCGAATTTTTGTCGATGGATTTGAAGAAATATCTTGATCGTTTGGCCGAGACTGACTTTTTGGATCACGATATCATCAAGAGCTTTATGTTCCAGGTGAGTTCATTCTTCGTTTACGATCTCTCTTTAGCTGTGCCAAGCAGTCTGTTACTGTCATCAGCGTCGAATTGTCCATCGAGATTTGAAGCCTCAGAATCTTCTTGTTGACGTCAAAACTAACACTTTGAAGGTGGCAGACTTTGGTCTTGCGCGTGCCATTGTTATCCCCGTTCGGGCTTACACTCACGAAGTGGTCACTCTTTGGTACCGTTCTCCCGAAGTCTTGATGGGCACTCCACGTTATCACATGGGTGTGGATACCTGGAGTGTTGGATGCATCTTCGCCGAGATTGCCCGTAAGAGGCCTCTGTTCCCAGGAGATTCCGAAATCGATCAGTTGTTTCGCATCTTCAGAACTTTAGGAACTCCGACAGAAGAGAACTGGCCTTCTGTCAAAGTCTTACCCGATTACAAGGAAAATTTCCCCAGATGGACTGCGAATACCTTGGCCGAGAGAATGTATGATCTGCTGGACAAGGATGGATTCGATCTCCTCGAAGTAAGCATAAGGTTTAGTAATTTGTTTAATTTTTCGTGTTTGTTAGCTTATATTTCCTTTCAGAATTTGTTGGCGTATGACCCGATGCGTCGTATGTCGATGAGAGATGCCCTGAATCACAAGTATTTTAACGGCTTCGATAGTTCTACTGTGCCAGCTGGAAATTACAGAGGAGAACTGAAACTCAGAACACCCTTTTCAGGTTCAGGCGATCATCCCCTTTATTCTCACGGAACTTAAATTGTAAATTTCATTGCAATATTTGTTATCTTATGCATAAATGTAATTGTTTCGGGCAATTTGAAAATTTTGACGAGTTGATAAACAGAATTCGTTTGCGAGGTAAGCATTGCGGAGTTTTATGTACCGCGGGTGGCATACGGTACCTGACTGCGCCTTATTGCGTAGAGAGCGCTTCTCGGCAGGCTGCGTCCTCGATTGTAGTGACTTTTTTTGTGGTTTGCCAAAGGGGATATTTGAACGCAATTGTCGGTTTATGGTAGAGAAATCTTTTTTTTTTCTCTTTTTTATCAGTTTGTCGGGAAAGTGGCGGAATGTCGCGCCTTGGAATCGCCCATCATCGCTTTGCGACGGCTTACCGCAGCTGGAAATTTGGTGCGCGACTCCAACCTTCTTTCGAAGAGGCGAAACATTTTGCTGCGACGACCCGCCACTATTACCCTGACAATTTTTTGACGATGGTTTTTAGTGTTTACCTTGTCTTTTGCATTTAATTTCACTTCGTGTCCTTTCAGACAAAGATGTGCGGGATCTTCGGGTATGTCAACTTCATGCACCCCAAAACAAGAAAAGAGGTCGTCAAGACCCTCCTTAATGGTCTTAGACGGATGGAATATCGAGGCTACGACTCAGCAGGGATTGCTATTGATATTGGAAACGATGCAACTAAGAGATCAGATGGAATCAAAGTATTACGGTGCAAAGGGAAGGTGGATGATCTTGCTGAGCACATAAATAGTGCGTTTTCCGGAGGTTTATGCCTTTTCATTTATTTTGCTGCTAAAGTTGATTTGTTTGGGCCGTTACAGAAGAGGCCACGGATCTCGATATGTCTCATGTCTACAATATCCATGCTGGAATCGCACATACTCGTTGGGCCACTCATGGACAGCCAACCGAGCTGAACAGTCATCCTCAGAGGTCCGATAAAAACAACAGTAAGTCAGTTTTTTGATGATATATGCGATCTTTCGTTTAGCTTTCGTTTGTGTGCACAATGGAATCATCACCAATTATCGCGAGCTGAAGCATTTCTTGGCGAGGAAAGGATTTGAATTCGAGAGTGACACTGATACTGAGGCCGTAGTCAAGCTGGCGATGTATATTTACCAGAAATACCCCAACCTCAACTTCAGACAGATCGTGGAGATCACAGTGGGCGAATTGGTAAGTTCAAAAATAGATTAAAGGCTAGTCCGATGTTGCAGGAGGGAGCGTTTGCGTTGGTGTTCAAGTCTCGTGTGTTCCCCGGTCAGATTGTTGCCACTCGCAAAGGGTCTCCTTTGGTTTTAGGGATTTGCTGTGAGAGTGAAGAGAAGCCTGTCACTTACCAAGTCCAGCTGAGTAAAGGTAAGGATTCTTCGGTGCTTGAAGTTGTTGATTTTGTATGGTGTCATTGTCAACATTCCAGCCAAGGCATCGCGTTTCGATGATACATTCCGAATGGAAAACACTCCAAATGGGACCCCGTTGTCGGGTGGACGTTCTGCCGGGCTAAATGAGACCGATAGGAGTTTTATTTTCGATCAACAAGTTGAATACTTCTTTGCGTCGGATGCCAGGTTTGCTTCTCATACAACGAATGCCACTCTTGTTGATGTATAATAATGGGTTGTTTAATTTCAGCGCCATCGTAGAACATACCAGACAAGTTTTGTATCTGGAAGATGAAGACATTGCCACCGTCAATTGTGGACAACTGATGATTCACAGAATGCGAACGGCTGGGTCATTCGCAGAGTCTGAAGTCCGGCTGGTTGAAGAACTTCACATGGAATTGGACGAGATCATGAAGGGCGAATATAAGACTTTCATGCAGAAGGAGATCTTCGAGCAACCCGAAAGTGTGGTGAATACAATGAGAGGTCGAGTCAGATCAGATGGCACCGTCAGTCTTGGTGGGATGAAGGTAATGTTTGAACAATATAAGTAGTTGTGTTAACAAATATTTTTGATTACAATTTCAGAGATACCTCGGCATCATGGACCGAAAATGCCGATTTGTTTTCGTAGCGTGCGGAACGTCTTACAACTCCGCTGTTGCTGCTGGCCGTCTTCTGGAAGGACTCTGTGAAGTCTCGATTGCAATTGAATTGGCTTCTGACTTCATGGACAGAGATGTTCCGATTAGTCGATCAGATGTGTGCATCTTTGTTTCTCAGTCTGGAGAGACTGCGGATACTCTGGCTGCCCTCAGATACTGCCATAACAAAGGTGCCTTCTTGGTGGGGGTCACCAACACCGTGGGATCCACAATCAGCCGGGAGACCAATTGCGGAATCCATTTAAATGCTGGCCCGGAAATTGGGGTTGCTTCGACGAAGGCCTACACTTCCCAGATTTTGGCATTGGTCATGTTTGCCGTCTCATTGGCACAGAGTTATGGAATCAAGAAGGATCAGAGAAAAGAAATCATTGCAGAGCTTCTCGTGCTTCACAGTAAGTTAAATAAAGTTGGTAGTTCTTTATATGTTAGCGATCAGGATTACTTATCTTTTTGTCCTCAGATTACGTCAAAGAGGTTCTCGAGACAGATGAACAAGTGTTGAGGATTGCCAAACAGATCTACAAGGAGAGGTCCGTTCTTGTGATGGGAAGAGGCTACAACTTCGCTACATGTTTGGAGGGGGCTTTGAAGATCAAAGAGTTGTCCTATATGCATTGTGAAGGTATATTGAGCGGAGAGTTGAAGCATGGGCCGTTGGCTATGGTCGATGATAAGCAATGCATCTTGATGATCATTTGCTCAGACAATGTGTATAAGGTATGTATGGCAACGCTTTTTTTATGTATTCTGGTCTTTAAAAATCTAATATAATGTATTTCCAGAAGTCTTTGAATGCCCTTCAACAAGTCCTCGCTCGTGGAGGCCGCCCAATTGTGATTGCTGATGAAGACGTCGATGAGAAAGATCTCCAAGGAGTTCGAGAAGTGATTTGGGTACCTAAAACCGTCGATTGTCTCCAAACCATCCTGACTGTCATTCCCCTTCAACTTATGAGCTACCATGTCGCTGATCTCAATGGATTCAATGTTGACCGCCCGCGGAATCTCGCAAAATCTGTAACGGTAGAATAGGTTGTATAACTAGTTTTAAATGGTTTTCTAGCCATTTTCATAACTTATAACTTGTAAAGTATACTGATTATATTATCAATAAATTTTCTAACGACATTTCTTCTGCGCTTCTTGAACAAATTTGACTGGTCGGCACCAGTGCAGCGGTCACATTTTTCGAAATGTGACCGCTTTGAAACTACTTTTACATTCAAAAAATAATATAAAAAAGAGCAATTTGGTCATAAAAAATCAATGAATGTTGACATTTTGTCATAATTTGGTTTTTCCGTTCAAAACTTGGGTTTGAGGTCGAAAACTACTTGGTCAGTTGTCAGAGTCGGAAGATGAAAGGGAAAAAATTCGAAATCTGCGAAATATTGGATTGCTAAGCTTTTTCAAAGTACTAGTTTTGTTTGTTTTGGTTGGAAAAGTATAGAATATCACCCTAAGGTTTAATGGATGAATTACAAACGACTTCATATTGGTACAATTATATTGGACTAATTTTATAAATACCCCAATATAGCCGAGATTTCGGGTATATACCCGCGTGGTGAATACACCTGAATTTTCCGAACCGTACTCTTGACCTGAGTCGCCCTGTTCAACATAAATGTAAGTTTCCGGAACAGACTTGGCACGCGTCAAGTTTCTTCTTCTGCAAAATTATTTTTCTGTAGTCAGGGGTGGTCAGTGGGCCGGCCGGGCTCAAAAATGGAAAATTACAAACGGGCCGGGCCCGTCACGGGCCGGGCCGGGCCGCGGGCCTGGGGTTTTTTCCGGCCCGGCCCGTCTAAAATACAATGCCAAGCTGTTGGCATTCATTGTTTTCGCGCCGGGAAAATTAATTTATGTTGTTATAGTTGCTGTTTCTCAAGTTCTAAAACGTTTACAAGTCTATAGTTCCATTATAGAACCACAAAACTATCACATTGATCCTTTACTAGCTAGATCAACGCCTTTTTTGCCTCAGTTTAGATCCCGAGCCTGGGCGCAGTTCGCAGAACCCTCTATAGACGGGCCTGCACGGGCCGGGCCGGGCCGGGCCAGGCCCGTCACGGGCCGGGCCGGGCCTGGAAAAAGACTAGACGGGCCGGTCAATTAGACGGGCCGGGCCGCGGGCCGAAAATCGGAAAAATAGGGTCCGCTGACCACCCCTGTCTGTAGTTTATTGTTCTGTTTGTTTCTCCGTTCTTCCATTTTTTGTTGCCGAGTGATTCATCGGAAGGTGTGCCCAGCGTTTTTATCTGAATTGCACACCGTTTTTAACTTTCACTTAGTTGTCGATTGAGTCGAAGATGAGGCGGTTGGCGGCCATAAATGGAGATACCAGTGGCAAATGAAATTTTGTTAGCGTTTAATATATATATATATATTTTGTTTTCAGCTAGATCAGCATGGCCAAACGCCTGAATAACCATTCTACTGTGTGCCTTCTTCAGCATGCCGCTTCCCAACTTCATGTGTTTTCACCTGAAGTTGGAGATCAGCCCAGTCACATTTACTCGATTGTCATGGAGAACGAGAAGAAGCTTGAGTTGGATGAGAAGAACTTGTTCTTCAGATTGATCGTATGTTGTTTTACCGTTATGAAGCAAACGACGTTTTTTCGTAGTAGCTAAACTTCTTTATTTAGATGGCTTCTCCGTCTGCATTGGGTTCCTTCCGTGGGCATGTCAGTGGTGTGGATAAGACTTTTCTGGTCTTCCAACGTCTGGCAACCTATATCCAGTATGGGTCCAGAATTAAGATCAACTTTACTCGATCCGTATTCCTCAAGTTCTTTGTTCATTTTACCAAGCCCCTTATCACGGAGATCAAGTTCTACGACACCCATTTCTTCCGCCGTCATATCATGGATATTTGCGACAGCTTGGTGGAAGATGGTAGATTAATTTCATGTTTTAAGTTTTTTTAGAATGCTTCGACAAAAATACCTGGCTTCGATTTGTGGAGCTTCACAACGACAATGCCTACGGAACCCTCCAAGAAGTTCTAAGAGAACATATTCGGAAGATTGAGATTGATGAAGAGTTTTCCACCTACCTCTCCAAGTCTGGAGAATACGATGAGGTTATCATTAACTCAAAAACTGCGCATGAACTGTATTATATTAATTCATTCTTCAAAATCCGCACCGAGAAGTTGGTTATCCCTCAGGTTGCCTGGGTCCGTATTTTCCAAGACTTTGAGAAGTAGGTTTATTAACATTAAACATAGGTTTATGCAAATTTTTTTTTATAATGCATTTCTTTTCAGCATTCCTGTCAACGAAAGATTGAAAACTCTTGAATTGAGTTTCAACACGACCGATGAGGAAAAAGACCATCAAGTTGCAGCTGAAACCCTGAAGACTGTGGCACCAAATCTGGAAGATCTCACTTTGACCAAATTAACCGGAATCACGGTCGAAACCGAGTTGGATGTGGACAAAATAAAGGCGGAATTGGAGAAAGTGATCACTTATCTCCGCGAGAAAAGTGTCAATCAGATCTATGGAAAACTGAATTTGAAGTCTCTATCCTTCGCCAGCCAAGTCTATGTCCAATCCAATAACGAGAGTATCCCCAATTTGGATCGGTTCGTTAGTCAGTTGAATCTGAAAAAGATTGGTGCCGAGAAGAACTACAATACCTACACCCTTGCCACTCCTGTCCCCGATTTCAAATTTGTTCTCTACTCCTGCAACACGGAGTATTATCCATTCAAAGTTGCCAACGTGGTTGCCATCTAAAAAGGAACATTTACCGCCAGATATTTATTATTATAATCATTTACATATATCATATTTTAAGCAGATGTGGAAATCTTTTAGCGATTAAATCTCTTATGTATAAATGAAATGCAACTTTCTATTGATCACGTAATGTCTACAAATTAGTCTTTTTCAAGGGCCCTGTTTACTCATAGATCGCTCCCTTCCGATGATTACAATCTGTCAAAAACAGTGAAAATCAAGGAGGCCATTCATTTACTTGTAAACAAGTCCGGCTGGCGGCATTCTCTTCCTGCAAAAGAGTAAAAATTGAATCTTTTGTTTTATTATTTATTTCGGAAGGTTTATTTTTCGTTGAATTGACTCTACATAATGATACTTCGTTAAAATTGGTGACTAAAGATCACATTTCTATAAAAAAGTGCGACTCTGGACACTTACGTTGGAAAAATTTTTAACCAAAAGAAATCCGTTTCAAGGGGCTATCTGTCGGGAAAATAGTGGCGGGTCGCGGCACCTTGGAATCGCTTATCATAGCTTTGCGACGGCTAGCGGTAGCTGGACATTTGATGCGCGAATGCACCCTTTTTCGATGAGGCGAAACATTTTGCCGCGACGACAGGTAATTTTACAGTGACTGTGATCAATGGCCAGAAGCAAGTGCACGTTGTTTAATGATCATTCATTTATAATGACCCTCTCAGTCCTCTTCCTTCGCACACAACAAATTTTTATTTTGCCGATCTTGGAGACCCTTCCGAACAAACAATCGTCTTCGAGGTTCCCTATTCCCGGCTCCTCCAAACTCGGTCCTTCTTGGGTTCATAACGAATAAAATCGGAGTCCGGGAGGCCTGTTTATCAGATGTTTGTTTACATATTACCCCTACGTTTTCGAAATGACTTCTAGATTGAGCTGTATTAAGTTAACCTTTTCTGGCGGGTTATGTCACAAGCCGGGGAAAACGCGCTTTTGATGGGAAAATGGTGATCCATGGCGCGCATCACTTCCTTTCCATGTTTTCACGTGTTTTTTTTGTCGTCCCGAGCTTGGAGGGCTGTGAATTTTATAAGTGGAAAGATAGAAATGGGTAAAGTTTTCAATAAAAGGTTGCCTTTTTATCGCGAAACGCAGATTGCACGTTGTTTTAAATTCTCATCAAACTTCACGATTGCAGAATGACAAAGAACCCCTTGGAAGACGTAGTCGACTCTTCGGCCGTCGATATTTACTCTCATCTCGGCCGAACTGGCTACTTTATCGAATGGATTCTTTTAAAGTTGTACGAAAACAATGAAGAATTAAAAAATAAAACCGCGGATGCAAAGATCAAGGATGTCAAATTCAAATGTGTGAGTGGAGGAGTGGGTCTGAGATCCCAAGTGTATCAAGTCAAACTGATATTTGATAACGAAGACATATTCAAATTTGTGGTAAAGGCACCCGCTGAGGAGCATGTTTATGTAAGTTGATGCAGGAGGAAGAGAAAATATTGTATAAGTATAATAGAAACTTGTTGATGACTTCCAAATTTCCAGCCAGCCGGAGCCAAGACGAAAGAGGATTCACAAGTTGAGCATGCCCATTCGGCTGAAGTCAAAATATGCAATATGATTAAGGACCTAGATATTCTCGTCCCCAAATATTTTTACGCCGAAGACAAGAATGAAGAAGGCCCGGGTCTCATTCTTATGCAAGATTTTGTAGATGAAAGTGGGACGGTTGGATGGTTGGGATCATCGACTGTAGAGCAGTGCAAGAATTTGTGCAAACCTCTGGCTGAATTCCATGTAAGGGAACGGAGAAGCGCTTTATACTCTTGTGCTAAATAAGGTTGAAATTGAATTTTCTTTTAGTGTGAAATGATGCACATCCCCGGACTGCCATGGAAAGGCCAGTTTGAAGATCATATGCACATCCAAGGAATCTATCAATCAGTCATTGCCGAATTACTTCCTAAAAGCACTGGACTGGTCCCTGAGATCAAACTTTTTGTCGAGGAGTATCCATTCATCCTGACTCCAGCCTTTAGCAAGTTTTGTATTCAAGAGAAGGCAGCTGAATACAGTAAGTTTAATTTAATTTGACTTCCAGTACTGCTGCACAAAATTAACGAAATTTTTTCAGATGCTACCTTCTTCCTGCACTCTGATCTTCATGGTGGGAACATGTTGTTTAAGAAGCGCGACGATGGTTCTGTCTCGAATGTTCCCTTGGCCATGATTGATTGGCAAACTGCAATGGAAGGCAACCCATTGTATGACATTGCCCATTTTGTGTGTCCAACAGCCGATGCTGATGTGCGAAGAGAAGTGGATTCTGTTATTCCTGATCTTTATTATGATGCTCTAGTTGAGGCATATAGAAAGCATGAAGACGTTGTTCCATTTACAAGAGATCAAGTAGGATCCTTCTTTAGTCATCATTAATCTTTCTTTCAGGCCCGGGAACTCTATGATTTGGCCATAATGCAGCAGACTTTCCAATCCCTATGTATGCCGGCCATGCTGTCTAGTCGAGGATCGGGCCCAGTCCATGAGGCGAAGACCGCCAAGGTCATTCTCAAGACCAAATTCTTGATCGATGATACTCGGAAGATCCTGAAAAAGTATGGCTTACAAAACTGGAGAAGCCGAGGAGGTCGGAAACACTCGATTACCAAATACTTTGGCCTCATTAACTAGTTTCCCTGTCCTATTTGATCTTATTCTTACTTTTATGAGTTATCTTGTCCATCTAACTATCATATTCTAATCAATAATTAACTTTGTATACTTGTTTATTGGTTGCTGTAATAACCAAACAAAATAAATACGAATATTGATATAAGGCGCGTGCGTTCTACTTTTTTGCGGTCTTTGTCGCATAAACCCCGGAGTTCTTGCCTGTGGACCCGCTAGACAAGGGTTCCTGCCTAGAAATCCAAAATTTGTCTGAGATAATGGAGGTAGAGATCGTGTCTACTAGAGACAAGAGGCAGCAAAAACGCTGTGAATGGATGAACGCAGACTTCGTCTGGCAAAAAGAAGTAGAACGCACGCGCCTTATACGTATAATTGCATGGGAAAACAATGAACAAAAGACGACATGACACAATTTCATCCCGTGATTACAAAAAATAAAAATAACGTCATAAATGCGGCATATTGAGGAAATAATACTTGTAAGAAGGACGGATATGATACATGAGGAATATAGAAATGAGAAGAAAATAGAACTAAAACTAGCAATCTAAAAGTTGACACAAAAAGAGATTTGATTCCTTAGCTTGCGCTGACTTTCTGCTGAATTTGGTGCAAAACCTCGGGCGTTGGACCATGGATGTCAAGACTTTCATGGAGATAATGATAGAGTCCCCCGGGTTTGAACTGGCCAACAACATGACCATCTCCTCTCAGCTGCCATTTGGTCGTCAATAAACCTTCGACTCCAACCGGACCTCGCGCATGAATTCGACCGGTCGAGATTCCAACTTCGGCTCCCAAACCGAATCTATATCCATCAGCAAATCGAGTCGATGCGTTGTGGAAGACACAAGCAGAGTCACAGTGTTTGAGGAAATGATTGGCAGTCTCCTGGTTGTTCGTTACAATGGATTCGGTGTGCCCGGATCCATAGCGGATCGTATGATGGACGGCGTCATCAACGCTATCAACAACCTAAAAAAAAGATGATTATTGGAAATTGGATTATGAATAAAATGACAATTCAAATTCTAAACCCACTTCTAAAGTGCATTCCAATCTTCCGTATTCGTAATGGAGAGATTCAGCGGCAGGAGGACCGAATTTAAGAAGAGATTGCAACTTGGGACCAGCATGAAGTTTAACTCCCTCCTGCTTCAACATCCCGCAGACTTGATCGAAGAACTTGGTGTTCACGAGATCTCTGTGAACAAGAATTGTCTCAACGGCATTACAAGCAGCTGGGTAGTCACACTTGGAATCCCTCACAATCTCCAGAGCCATCTTCTCATCACAGTCCTTGTCAATATAAACATGACAGACTCCTTCGGCATGCCCGAGAACCGGGATCCCTTGACTTTGCTCTTGCATTTTACGGACCATCTCGGAAGAGCCGCGAGGGATAACAAGATCAACGAATTCTGAAGAGCGTTAATTAGAGCCTTATTTCTGAGATTAAGCATTAATTATGCAGTAAATTACCTCTTAATTGCAAGATTTCAGAGACATCCTCTCTTGATCTAACCAAAGTCACGGCATCTCTCAATTCATATCCATGGACTCCCAATGCCTCTTGACAGATTGAATGAAGCATTTTATTACTTTCATTGGCCTCACGACCTCCCTTCAATAACAAACCATTTCCACTGGCAATAGCTAATCCAGCGACTTGGGGAAGACAGTCCGGTCTGGATTCGAAGATGACCAAAAGAGTTCCAATGGGTACAGTTTGTTGCTCCAAGTACAAGTTCTCAGCGACTTTAGTACGACGGAGAACACGTCCAATCAGAGAGGAGGCCGAATCAGCAATCATATTCAGACCTGCATGCAGATCCACCAACTTGGCTTTATTCAATTTCAGCCTCGACAGCATTGCTGGCTCAAGTTCAAAGGACTTGGCATTGTGGATATCGAGTCGGTTGGCTTCGATGATGTCATTTTCTCGAGTTAACAACAAATCCGCAATGTGACGGACAACCGAAGCTCGCTCATCGTTGGTCAGGTTCTGGAGTTGACGGCCAGATTCCTTGGCTAAAAATTATTTTTATATTAAATAACACTGATTGCTTACTTTTGGCAGCAACTTCTTCAATTGGAGGTCCTTCGTATCTACTGGTGCTGCAGAACATTGTTCCAATCTTCTTTCCATGCACTACGGATGTGATGGCGTTATGAGCCAACCCATTTGTGATTACTGTGGCTACTCCGTGATCAAGGGCCTTTACACAAGCTTGCACCTTTGACTCCATTCCTCCAGTTCCAAACTTTGAATTGGCTCCAAACACAACACTCCCGGCTTCAGCAGGGCAGTAAGTGTGGAGAAGTCGACTTCCTTCCATGTCTGGAGGTCCAGTGTACACACCATTGACGTTGGATAGAATAATCATTAGATCAGCTTCGATTTCAGCTGACAGGCGAGCAGCCAGTGAGTCATTGTCACTGATGTGCATGTTGGATTTTGGATCTGGAGCCACGGCATCATTAGCATTGACAATTGGAATGATATTGAGATGTAACAACGATTCGATGGTTGCCTGAAGATTCTTTCTTCTCTGTGGATCATCAATATCTGGCTTGGTTAACAAGACCTGGGCTACAGTAATTCCGTACTGTTGGAAAAGCTGCTCATATAAACTCATCAACCCGGGCATTCCACTGGCTGCACACGCTCTTTTATCAGTCTGAAGACCAGCTGGGCCTCTCAGAGT
Organism: Bursaphelenchus xylophilus; assembly: GCA_904066235.2. NCBI lineage: Eukaryota > Metazoa > Nematoda > Chromadorea > Rhabditida > Aphelenchoididae > Bursaphelenchus > Bursaphelenchus xylophilus. The sequence goes on along the minus strand of CAJFCV020000003.1, from coordinate 7,125,538 downwards.
TTGTCTCATTGACATTGACATCACCAATTCTTGACGGAGTTTCTGTCGTCCAAAAGCGACAGCTCCGGACGAAACAATCAGACATTGTCGACCACTTTGTTGCAGTTCGGAGACCTGTTCTACAATCGAAGCCAATCTCCCCAAAGCCAATCCACATTCATCATCCCGGGTGATCACAGCTGATCCTAATTTAATCAGAATCCTCTGGGCTTTCTTCAAATCTTCACGGCGATTTAATGTCAGATGGTGATGCCGTATCGTGGAAGTGTCGATACTCCCATCTGGACCTACCACTGGACGAAGACCAACGTTCTCAGTGTAGGCTGGACGTTCTTCTGGACCGGCTTCTTTCATGATCAGGTTGGCCGCCTCCTTGGGAACCACACATGATGCGCAACGGACCTGTTGGCTGCGTTTGACGATATGACGGATAAGTCTACAACTCCTTTGGGTGGCCTGCATTTTGTGTGTTTTCTCTAAAATTATTTACAATAAAAATAAGTTATCTTAATACGCGCTATAATATAACGACAAGAGAAGGGATATAATAGTTGTATGAGGAATAAGAGATACTCACTTTGAACTAAGACTGCCTCAGGAAAGGGAACCCGCCTTCGCTCCCCAAAACGTGAGTAAACCCAAAATGACCAGCGATTATCGCTTTTATAGTGATAAAGCGATTGATAAAAAAGTTGGGCGATATTTTTTGCGGAAGGTGAATCTCTGTCAGAGCAGAGACCAGTCGCCATATTACGCATGGCAAAAAAGAGTTAAAATCGAATGCAATTGTGCAAGAAGATAACTGCTACACATTCGATTTCACAATCTTAGTCACAAAAAAGCATCCAGCCAATTGCAAGGCCAACTAATTATAGCTTTGAACAGTGCCCTTTTTAATTGGTAGCCCCGTCAGAAACTTTTTAAAACAATTTTGTTTGATAAGGGACACTCCAAGTCTGGCCCCGCCCCTTATCAGCTATCAGCAGACTCCGCCCCCGGGCTGATAATTCAGCTCAGATTTTTGTTAGTAATTCACTGGAAAGAATATTTATTAATAGAACGTTTTTGGAAGCGAAAGACTGTACTTTTATGGGAAGAGGAAGTGGAAAGCAGTTTCACAGATTTCTCAGACAATTACATCATTTTTGAAGCACCAAAACCCCGAATGCAAGATTGACAGTGAAAGTGAAACTTGCAGCGCAAGCCGTAAGAACCTTCAAAATTAAAAACTGTAAACCCTGAATACTGTTTTCATAGGGTTTACACAACTCCGCTTCTCATCTACACATAAAGCGGTACTACCCTTCAAAAACCAACCATTAAATCTGATCAGAGAATATGACGAAACGCAAAAGAACATCGTAGTTCTACATATTGGTCTCTTATCATCGGAAAACACACACAAAACACGTGCTTTGGGGTTCCCTATTTCCGTGGTTTCGTTGACAAAAAAGAAATGAATTTGACGACCAAAAAGACTAAAAATGTGAGAAAAGAGTGTATGATAACTTTTAAAGAGTTGGGATACTTTTGGGGAGCAGAGAAACCGGAACAGAACAAAGAACATCTGCACAAAAAGTATGAAATAAATTGAGATTTGTAAATAAAGATAAACTTTAAATATTTTGAAGATTAGATAAATCAAGCTGGGTCACCAATAAACAAGGCCTTATATGGGCTCAAGACGTCATCAGAACAAAGCACAAGACCGCGAGGAGATTCGGGGGAATCCCTTATCTCATATCACTTGCAACGCTCAGAGCTACGCATAAAATATGATAAAATGTTTTGTGTTTATACAAATAGACTTTTCTATCTCTCAACTATGGAACAGATGGTCGGTCAAAGGCGCCGGAACACTTGATTTGGATATTGTATTTGCATATTGAATATACAAAATAGATTGCGCAATCATAAAGACTTCCTGTTCAAAATCATCAAAGGAATTGCGAGTTCTCCGACGAAGAACTTCTACTGGAAATGCTAATGTTTTTCCTAGCTCTCGATCCGTCCGATGAGTCCAGTTGAACTCAGTCTATATACAGTATCCCTTTTTCAAATTTGTTTGCTCTTCTCGCATCACACTCTCCCAGAGTCCTTCAGAATCCCCGAGATTCACAAATTTCACACCAAATCTCCTAAATTCATTGGCACTTTCTCAAATTTCCAAATAAAGAGTTGAATTACAATAAATTAATGCTGAATTAAAGAAGAAACGGAATCCTCAAGAATCCTTGGATTTCAAAGGAACCGGCTAATAGGCGGGAAAATGAGTGCATCCACAAACAAACCAGGCCCGGGCCATTCGCTGGGCCATTCGGGCTTAATTTTGTTTTGACGAGTGGAGGTGTTTGTTACGGTAAATGAGGGACTCCTCAACTTTACTGACACCCCGTATTTTAGTCACCGTTTCAGATGAATCCTATGAACTTTGTGTTCTCTTCTCCATTTTTATCCCCGATATCGTGGCCAAATCCGCTGCCATCTAACCCAAAATCGCCTACAGAATCAACGAGTTCGTCAAGCTCAACGTCTCCGCCAACAGAGCCTAAGCAAAACGATTGGATCAAATTTATGGACCAGAATTGGACAAAACAATTGGTCTCAAATCAAATGAACCTTTTGCAGAAAATCAAAAAAGATTCTGGATCAGATGAGCAATATGTGGAGGGAGCAGGGAATATGTGTGGTAAGTTATTATGAACATATAATGTATGTCCTCCTTATAACTCGTTTCCCTCCAATTCAAAATCTCAAGAATCACTTTTTCCCGATAAGGATGATATAAAAACACTCTTGGTTATATCTACAGCTATTTACCCCCCAAAAACACGTGCCATCTTTGCGCTCCTTCGCTTGTAATCCCAAGTTTTATTGTGCTGTTTATTTTTAGTCCGTCAAGTTATGCCAGGGGATCCCTTGATGGACTTTGTTCCACCCTTTTCTTGATGTTCACGTGTTGTGTGGCGGGTTGACGGAGGGAAGGAAGGCTGAGAATGATCTTTATTATAAACTCCACCTTCTCTCCGCCACACAACAACCAGGGGAGTTGTCGAACAAGGTCAAGGCATAAAAACTTTTGGACTCTGACGTCTCATGAGAAGCCAATGCTTATTATCACTATTTCTGGGGCTTTGTTTACGCTGAGAAATGGAAATTTCCACTGGATTGATAGATTGTTGTGTGGCGGTGTTCAGGCCGCCACACAATCAACTGGCGGCGGGGTTACCCCTCAACTTTTAAAAGACGCTTATGATCTTTGAAGAGAGGAATTTTATCAACGAAAAGAAGACTGTTGCAAGAAATTAAACAAAATTACAAATTAAGAAACAGAAGAATAAAAGAATATACGGTCAGAGGAGGCGGGGATTGTGGCCATTTGGTCTGGACTGAATCCATACAGTAATCTTTGTGAAATTTAAATAAAAACTTGCAACGTTTTGCCCGAAAACGTAGATTTCAGTCATTTTGAAGCTGATCAGATGTTTTGTTTCTCAGAAGCACGACTCGGCCATTACGTATAACGTATAGCCTTATCAGTAAAGAGTTTTAAATATTGGGTATTTTCTGAACTCTGTCACTAGCACGAGGACACCGTCTTAGAGGGTACCCTTTTCGAAACTCTGTAAATAAACTTACAGTGAGGCTTCCAGTAAATTCCTGTGTTGTTATTGAGACTCGCGGAGAACCAAAGAATTTCGCAAAAAATAACGCCGGTTCTTCAAATTGGAAATTGGTCAGTGATGGGGGAAGGGGCAGCTTCCCTTCTCTGATATCAGTCTCATGACGCCGCCACACTACATCCATCCCAAGGCGGTGAAAAGTCCACTCCACAGCTTGTTTGTCTCTCTCTCTGACCACTCTCTTCTTTTATTCTTGTATTTTGTCGGTTGTCTCTCGAAGTTGCTCGATCTCTTCTCCTTGATAACTTTACTGATTATTGATATGAGAGGGCAGTTTTTCCTGCTTCAACTAAGTGTTGTGTGGCGGGTTTCAACGAAAGGCGAAGCCCCTCCGACCAGCCACACAACAATTTATCACCACTTGTGTTGTTTTTGTAGACTCCATTGAGCCCTGAAGGCAGGAAATGAGATGGACTTTGAGTGCAGAAACTGCCGATACAGCCCAAAGTGCAATAAAATGCACCTGATATTTTAAAGAACACATTTATTATTGCAGATCATCGAAAGGAGAAATCAACTTCATCTAGGGGCCAAGAACAATTCAAATTATGCCCTGGAGGAACACCTTTGTTTTCATATTTGAATAATCTCAAAGAAGACCAAGAAGAAGAGAAAAAAGAGGCGATTCATTTGAGGACACAGCATTCAAGGAGACGGCAGCGAGTGCTCTTTACACCTGAACAGGCAAGTGTAACTTTACAACGGCTTTTATTAAAGTTCAAAACAACTATTTATATTTATATCTTTTATAAACTTCAGATCCAAACTTTGGAAAATCGCTTTGAGAACGCCAAATATTTGACGCCAAGTGAGAGGGACCGGTTGGCCGCGAAACTTGGCCTAACTTCCACGCAAATCAAGATATGGTTCCAGAATCGTCGGTACAAAAGAAGACGGATAGATCAGGATCTGGCATTGCAGAGTGTTGGGCTTGGGCTGGGAGTTCCCTTGGTATGTTTTGTAATCATCATTGATTTTATGTGAATTTATATTTAAAATTACAAATTACAGATGGACCCGATGATGAATGACATCGGAACTCCAAATTTACACGATCTCATCTTCAGTGGCCGAAAATAACTATTTTTTATACAGTCTATTGTAACATTCAAACACATTAAAACTTAAAGCTACACAGTAAAAGATTGACAAATTAATGTTGGCTCATATCGACTAGTTGATTACGGTAAGAGGTGACTAAACGGACCACATTTCGGACTTCGTTATCTCGAGCTTCGGCTTCTTGACGCCTAAAGTTTCAACTAAAATTAAATTACTTTAGATGGTCTTTACCTCCATTTCGTTCTTCTATTTTGAAACCAAGTTTTAACTTGTGCATCAGACATATCTAATTGGGCGGCCAAGATAGATCTCTCCATTGAGGCCAGATATTTCTGATCTTTGAAACGGTTTTCAAGGATTTGGACTTGTGATTTTGTAAAAGAAGTGCGTGGTTTCTTGTGGGATGGCTGCTGCCGACTCTGATAAGGATGACCAGTTCTTTTTGGAAGAGGGGAGATGTCCTTCTTAAACTTTGATTAATATAAAAATAAAGACTTACCTTGTCTTTTGAATACATCATTGGGATTGGAACCGGGGCCAAACATGGGGTAAAATACGATAAAATATCTGGCTGACTAAAGGGGACATATGAATAAGCAATATTTTCAGTACTGATATTAACTTTTTCTTGTTGTTCAGAAGTAGAATTGTATGCCATTACCCTTCTCATTCACCATCCAACCGGCTAAACAAGCCCGCTTTTATATATCCTCTGAGTGGCCAATCCATTAATGGCGATTAAAAATCGAGCCGCTTCATTCTGGAAGACCCGTTTTATAGCGAATTGGGAGCGATGCCAATGTAATTGTAAGGGAATTCTATTTGCGACCTTTTCCATTTATTTTCAAAACAATCAGCAATTAAAACGAATAGGCCCGATTAAAAGTCCCAGTCCCCCTTAGGGCGGAATTCGGTCAATTTTTTGTGAACAACTCGACGATGGTGTTCAAGAAGCATATAAATGACCTCTATGAGAAGAAAAACAAGTTCACAACAAGTCATCACACTGACGCCTGACCAGAGACCAAGTTGACCACCAAAGTCAGCCATCATTTTGACTAGCTGAAACAAGAATAATTAATTTTTTTTCACCACTTACTCCGTAAGCTTCTGTCTCGCTTAATACTTCATAATTCAGCGCTTCGTAAAACACTTCAATCATAGCCCCGTTCTCTGCATAATACTCATTACATTCGTTTGGAGGTAAATCACATTTTCCAACGGAAATATTTAACGATCCGCTTGGCCAGTTGGCACAAGAATAAGATACTTTATAGGACGGTTGTTCACAAGGCTGTTCACAAACACACTTCAATGCCTCAGGGTCTACTACACTCAGTTCTTGGGCAATTGTGTCCAAACATTTTCTGGCCACAGGGTCAAAGACTTGGCAATGTTTCGCATTGATTACGGGGAATCTGGGATCTCCGCAGCCACAGCGCGAAACGGCTTCGTCTTGGAAACAGGTACGGTAACAGCCCTAAAATACACTTTCTTCTAATTTAATTTAACATAACTGTAAAGTGGTCCTGTTCCGATTAATCCTCACCTCCAAAGAATATTTGTAACCTTGATAAATATATTTCTGATCAACGCCTGAGGGCACACATTTTCCATATGGTTCTGGCAATCGAGATATTCTGGCCAATTGAACTCCAAATGAAGAAATATAACCGGTAGGGGCACTGTAACCAGCTGTTTCAGGGAATGGATACTCATCTGCATCGTGGATCGTTAGGCGGATTCCAACGGCCTCTGTGGTTGGAAGATATTCTGTAGTATTTACGAAAACAAGAACTCGCAGGCCTGGAAAGATGATTAATAAGTCAAGTAGAACATCAAGGAACAGACATGCTAATGGATTTGTGTATTCTCACCATAATTAGCCCCAGCCCTCACACTGACTTTGGGATCAGTTCTGTTGTGATTAAAAACAAAGCAATTGCCAAAGGTTGGATCAGCGGCATTGATGAAGTCCCTGGATGACAATTAATTAAATTATTTCTTGAAGATTACTTGTCAATATCACAAGCTGCCCCATTGAAGCTACATTTATGGATAAGCTGACTCTTCTGGATTGACAACGCTTCTCGTTGACGTTCACTTAATTCAGCCATGGCAAAAATAATATTCTCTCGGGCCTTGGTCACAATCGCCACCTCATCTGTCATATTCTAAAAATACCGTACTCATAGACACGTCAACTTCCATTTAAATCGCTAACAATAAAAAGATTTCTATTACATGCCTTGAATCCCAAGGCTTCGATAATCGCATCTTCATCAATCCTGGATGGATTTAAAAGGAGTTTTCCATAGAATTCCCATAATTTCAAGACGTCTTGATCCATTTTATAACGCATACAGAAAGGCTCAATCTTTTGGCAGAGACATTTTACATTCATATTAACTATTCCCTCTTTGGCTTCAAGATGGCAATGCCCTGTTTCATCGCAATATCCACAACTATTTATTTCCCAATACTTGTGAGGATAACATGGCCAAGCATCTTCTGTTTCTCGATCAAATGCACACATACAAGTGTCCTCAACGGAGTTTGGTTGCTCTTTTACTATGGTCTGGCAACTACATGAAATCAAATTTTAATTAATATTTATTACTTACGAAATGCTATCCTCCTTTTGATCACAATTACACTTGGCGAAAGAAGCCTCGAATCCATGGTTTTGTTGTCGTTTTTGCCGTTTTACTTCAGAATTCATGATAGAATCGAGGAATCTTTTGGGTCTGCTGACTCGGCTCTTCTTTCTGGCCCGATTTGTTTTGCCCGCTTGCTCCAGAACACTGTGATATACATCAAGCTACAGTATTTATACGAAAATCAGAGTATTCTTACGATTTTCTTTATGGCATCAACATCTTTCAACAGTGAGTCTTTGTATGGATTCAGATTACATAAGGTTATGGCTGGGAATGGAGCTGAAAACACCCTTTAAAGGAAATGAAAAGTGCAAGTTAAATGCTTCTATATATTACAATTTGCGGTGCAATGTTTCTGCGCATTTTTTTTTGGTTGACAAGCTCAACCGTAATTTAGTCCAAAGTCAACTTTGGGATAAATCCGGCGGGTTTGAGATGGAGTAAAAAATGGCCACACATGGTTGCCCGCAAGTGTCGGTGCATTCTACAACTAATAGAATTGACTTACCTGTCTCAAATTTCAGCTGAATGCTTGTAATCTTTTCGTTCCTTCGGTACTTGGCAATAACACTGTTGGCTTGGAATATAAACATAATCAGACAGAAGCTTAGTAAGAACACCCAGATAGTTCTACAATATGTTTATGTAATAACGGGTCAAACATTACCTGTAAACTCCATTCGGCGCTTCCACAACCCAAGGGATTCCGTGACTCGAAGTTTTATCAGCAAATTGCTTTAGATGCCAAGACAGCCGATCCCTTAGTGGTAATGAATAGGGATCTTTCAGGAATCGACTGTCGTCCACAATAATGTCACATTGAATGTTCTGATCTTTCTGGTTACTGTTGAATGCAAATGGGTACTCGTTACAATATTGGGCAATCCTAACTGTATTAACTTCACTTGCCAAGGACTGGGACATCTAATGATATTATTTTTTCTAGAAATATTTTTTTTAAACGACTTAGAAGACCAAAAACTCAACCGAAAGCCCCCTTGACTTCCTTATAAGGCCGCGCTTCTTTGGATATCTCTAAGCGCATCGTTTTGTTATTTTATTCATGGGCTTTTCGAATTGATCCTATCAAAAATTTAAAGAATAATGTCGACGTAGGCACCTAATTTCTCGGTACAATAAAAGAAATTTCACCTGCAATATCGGACCGGGGTAATTTGAATATTTAATTTTTGGTATTCCATTTGTGATGTTATGACATTGAGGACATTTTCTTGTGTTTTTATCTGATTGCTTTCATTTTTTAAATGGAAAATACTACCTTATTAATGGAGGTGGTAACGGCTACTACAATGTCTCCAATGTGTTGTACCGTAACCCTGCCTTCTCTCTATATGGTCATCACGTTGTTCGGGATATATTTTCAGACAGTTACTATCTATGTAAGACATTTTTTGCCGTGACTACTTGTTGAATTCTCAAAAAAATTCTCGAAAATTAATTTTCCAGGTATATCTGAAAGACTCTTTTTACCGAAATAATATCAGTTATCGTATTCTATGTATAATTGGAATTGAAACCTTGCTCCATATGCTCTTTTTCCTTACATTAATTCCTTATGGATTCACTTGCGAACGACGGAGAGAGCGCTTTATTGAAGTTACCGGTATAATCAGCAATTTTAGTCATTACATAAACGAGCCATTGGGTATTCTATTGGCTTTAAATCGATACACAGAGATCTGCATACCACATTTTAAATGCAATCGGGGAACAAAGAGGACTTACAATGTAAGAAAATCAAGTCATCATCGATGTTTCATTTAGCTTCTTGCCCTTTTTGTGTTTTTATTGGTAATTCCGATTACAATATGGTTATTTACTGGAGATGACTGTAAAATCTACTACTTTTGTTACCGTTACAGTGTTTATAAGGACTGTGGAAAGATCTCTTACATACGAGGTCGAAACTTTATGATTTATTCCTGTCTTTTCGCGGAGATTATTGTCTACATTGTAATTGTGGGACATGTGGCGGCTCAAAGAACAATAACTGGAGAAAAGCTGAGGTTGAGAGCGCCGGAGAAAAGACTGCTCCTAATGAGTATCACACACTTTGTTACTGCTTTGTGGAGACATCTGGGGCAACATATTAACAATGTTTTCTTTGTCTACGAGGTAATGTTTGTCTTTTGTCATCAATTACTACATCTTTAGTGTAATTTATTTTTCAGCCATTCTCGCAAGTCTCCTCAATCACGGTAGTTGTTATGGCGGACGTGGTCACTGCAATACTACCATTAATGTTTAATAAGTAAGTGTGATCAAGAAATTCTCAGGAAATGTTAATGTGGAATTGCTCATAAATAAACGAACCCCAAGCATTTTGTAGCCATTTCTCTTCATTTTCTATCGTTTTTCATAAAAACAACTTGGTGACTTCAATTATAAAGTAATACGTATAATAATTCCAGGCCACTACTTCTTGATGTCCTCAACATTTATTCAGCCAAGAATTCGCGTGCGTCAGACTCTGCAACAACTTCTATGTAATTACTACTGTGCACAGCTGTGCGCTAATTGCCTTGCGGTCGAATGGATTAGCTCAATGATTAGGCAGCACAAAAGTTTCTCAGACGTGCAATAAAAGATGTAATATGATAAAATTAAGATTTAAATTAATTTTTCAAACCACCTGGTTTAAATGCAGCATTCCAAAAAAAGTTTGATATACAAAAAGTAGTCATACAGGTTCCACTGGTTGTCACTTGGACTGTCTCTGCTTTATTTCATTTACTTAATGGACAATATGACAGAAGTGACAATTTTGAGCGATGCGGAGATGCTGATGGCTACCACAATGTCCACGATGTGTTGTACTGCTACCTTTCCAATATTTTTTACATTAGTTACTTTCATCGGACTCTATTTTCAGTTGGCCACAATCTTGGTAGGCTTTAAAAAGTTTATGAAAATTTTAATTTGCCTAACTAGGGAAGTGTACAAACAAACCCTCACCAAATGGCAAGTGTTATACACCATTGGAAAGCCCTTGAAAAATGGTGAAAGGTACCATTTTCATTTTTTGCAGAATGCCTCAGGCCAAAAAATTATAAACGGTTGATTTGTCCCTTAAGTAGTTACAATATCTGCTGTGGGGCAAAATAAATCTTATTTCAAAACGCTAAATGGTAAATATTGCTACTAGGTTGGCCTAAGAATCATTATGAAGTTTGGCGCTTGCCAGTAAAACCATTTTACATATGATATTTACTGGTTTTAAACACCCATAACGTGAAAAAACACTTTTCACCTTTTTTAATTTTGAAAAACATGTAAGTTTGATGGTTTTAACCGTAATCGACCGTTTTCTAGAAAAATTAAAGCGTTTGTAAAAGTTTAACTCAAATATTATCCTAAATGTAAGAACGCAAAATGTTTTTGCCCAAGCTGGGAATCGAACCTAGCTTGGTTTGGCCTATCAGCCTGCTTAGCAACCACTGCACTATTGAAGCAACTCTTTTCGAAGATTTTTGTCCGCTCAAGAGAAAGAAAGATTTTTGTTGCGAAATGACCTAAAAATAATACAATTTACAGTATGTCGTCGCGGAAAGGCATTCTGCAAAAAATGAAAATGGTATCTTGCACCATTTTTCAAGGGCTTTCCAATGGTGTATATCACTTGCCATTTGGTGAGGGTTCGTTTGTACACTTCCCTAGTAAATCAACATATAAAGCGGGAGATAAAAGATTTTCTGAAAAATTTTTGAAATTTTTCTGTTTTTACTTTTTTTTTAAAAAAAAAGTAAATTTTGAAAAATTTCCGGAAATTTTCGATTTCGGAGAGTCAAAAAACATTCTTACTCCGAACGACAAATTTTTGGAAAGTTGGATCAAAAATGGCTCGCCAAAAGGTCGATCCGCAAAGTTGAAACAAAAATGGCTCGCCCATTTTGGCTGGTGAGTAGGATGCCGTTTTTACTCACCTGCACGCCAATTTATTTTCTTCAAAACTATTTTTGCGAGCTGCGCCCGGGAATTCCAGATGTGTCAAATTTCTCTCTCCCGGAAGAAACGTTTTGATTTTTTTTTGAAGTTGTGAATCTATTTTCTCCACGAAGATGGGCTGAAAAGTGATCAAGTAAGTTAGCATTAGCAAGAGGAGATGTACTTTTTTCATTTGACACCAAAAATTTTCCTTTTATTTCAGAGAAAGGTACAAATTTTTTCCAATTCGTAAAGCTTCATGACCATGGATAATGTAAGTGCGCTTATCGCGTTTTTTGTTCCGTTATTGGAGTTAACAGTTCTAGGCTGGCGAGTTCTAGAGGACACCTCACTTTAGTTTTGTTATATACTCTATCTATCAAACGCCACCAATTTCGATTTCTAGGTGTCATGTACAATATCGAAATCCGCTCAGATCTGCCGGATTTTTGCCACGAATGCGTTCTAAACTGAGGTAATAACGTAATAAGGCTCAAATAACGTTGTTACAATAACTTGAACATAGTTTGCATAGGTTTTACTTTAGTATAACATACTTTTGGAAAGTTAGTATAGTATTTGAAATTTTTACGTCGTTATTCCTCAAAATTTATGGGGTTTCATACATGGAGAATATACATGAGAGTGGGGTCTCCTCTAAACGTTTCCCGACTTAGAATCTTGACGTCGTAGCAAAAAATGAGATAATCTCACTTACATTATCCATGGTCATGAAGCTTTACGAATTGGAAAAATTTTGTACCTTTCTCTGAAATAAAATGGAAATTTTTGATGTCAAATGAAAAACGTACATCTCCTCTTGCCAATGCTAACTTACTTGATCACTTTCCAGCCCATCTTCGTGGAGAACATACCTTCACAACGTCGCACAAACGTAAAAATAATTTTTTCGGAAGAGAAAAACTTGACACATCAGGGAAAGACTTGGCATCAACCTTGCAACCTGCAGTGCGGGCAGGGGTGGTCAGCGGACCCTATTTTTCCGATTTTCGGCCCGCGGCCCGGCCCGTCTAATTACCGGCCCGGCCCGGCCCGTCTAGTCTTTTTCCAGGCCCGGCCCGGCCCGGCCCGTGACGGGCCTGGCCCGGCCCGGCCCGTGCAGGCCCGTTTATAGAGGGTTCTGCGAACTGCGCCCAAGCTTGGGATCTAAACTTAGGCAAAAAAGGCGTTAATATAGCTAGTAAAGGGTCAATGTGATAGTTTTGTGGTTTTATAATGGAACTATAGACTTGTAAACGTTTTAGAACTTGAGAAACAGCAACTATAACAACATCAATTAATTTTCCCGGCGCGAAAACAATGAATGCCAACGCTTTGGCATTGTAATTTAGACGGGCCGGGCCGGGCCGGAAAAAACCCCAGGCCCGCGGCCCGGCCCGGCCCGGCCCGTGACGGGCCCGGCCCGTTTGTAATTTTCCATTTTTGAGCCCGGCCGGCCCGTTTGGGCCGGGCCGGGCCGGCCCGTCACGGGCCGGCCCGGCCCACTGACCACCCCTGAGTGCGGGGCCAAAAAGAGGAATAAAGTAAAAACAAGCTCTGACTTTCGGCGACTCCGAGCGGGGAGTAAGATCCGGTCCTACTCCCGACCTTGAAGTCGGAAAGCCAGAAACAAAATTGACTTTCTTTTGCATTTTCCTTGAAGTAAACTGAAAATTTACTTTTTTTTTAAAAAAAAAGTAAAAACAGAAAAATTTCAAAAATTTTTCAGAAAATCTTTTATCTCCCGCTTTATATGTATATTTCTTGTTTTAGGTGATCATCCGAGATTCCCATTACCGTCGGAATATTAGTTATCGACTTTTGGGATATATTGGAGTTGTAAATGCAGGTCACATGATCCTGTTCATTATGTTGGTACCCTATGGCTTTACTTGTGAACGACAAAGATTTGATTACATTGCAGTAACGGGTGTCATCAGCAACTTTGCTTATTATGTCAGCGAGCCTTTGGGAGTTTTGTTGGCTGTTAATCGGTACATGGAGATCTGTGTGCCGAGATTTAAGACGTACAATGAAACAAAAAACTTTTATGATGTGAGTAATGAATTTCAAGTTTTAGCTTGCGCTTTATGGTTTTGGAACTCTGAATGTAAAGTTAGAAATTGTAATTTAAATTAACGCATTCTCGAATATGTTTCTGCAGGCCTCGTCGTTGCTCACGTTTATAATAATCATCGTTGTGTCGATCTGGATGTTTACAGGAGAAGGATGCCATGTTTATTACTTCTGTTATCGTTACAGTTACTATAAAGATTGCCCTAAAGCAGAGTTCATTCGGGGACGGAGTTTCATGGTATATGCCTGTCTTCTGAGTGAACTTATAATATATCTCATTACTGTGGGTCATATCGCTGCTCAACGAACGATAACTGGAGAAAAGTTGAGACTGATGACACCGGAAAAGAGGTTGCTGATTATGTGCATCATTCACTTTGTGAACACTGCCTGGAGACAAGGAGCTCAGCATGTCAACAACGTCTTCTTTGTGTATTCGGTAATTTTGAAGTTTTCGAATAAAAATATTCAATTATGCAAATTTTTAGCCGCTCTCTCAAGTCTCCTCTGTTACAGCGATGGCGCTATCAGATGTCATTAACGCCATACTACCGTTGATTTTTAATCGGTAAACTAAACATAAAAAAATAAAATTTTGAATGTTCTGCTTCAGGCCCTTGCTAATGGATACCCTAACTATCTTGAAAGCCCGGAAGCCTCGACTTTTTTCATTCACATCTCTGTCAAGTACCCAATTATCAATCCAACAAACTTCTGTATAAAACTGCCGTTACTAATACAACTACATTTTTTGATGACAAAAAATATTTTTTCCTTATCCTGATTGCAATCTGAATGTCCTCTCAAAAACTGGCTGCTTCCGCTAGGTCTAAGTTTCATCAATCACCTCAACACTCGTTTTTTTACTGCAAAAACAGCGATCGTATCTTAGATTCGACCTTCCGAAAGTCCATTTTTTAGAGAATTTCGAGGAAGATGGAGAGAGGACAAATTTCCCAATGTTTGATGAGAGATAAGTACTGTAGAGATGGTCTGAAAGTATTGTCTCTAAATTCGTATTTGTAACATCGATTTGATGTTTTTTCGGGGATTAAAGGGAGTGTCAATGTTTTTGATAATTCGACCTTGAATTGGCATTTCCCCAAAACAATCGCCCACAATAATAATACCAATATCCTGTTATGTTCTCAGGTAGCCGGATCTTTGTTTATCTTTTAAATAATAAACGTTAGTGTACCGTTTACCTTTTTATTTCCTTTACAATATTCGTGGGTGTTTTCTTTGCGAATTGAAACTCCATTTTGTTGCCTTAAACCCCGACAGTTTCAAGATGACAGAATCACCTCCAGAGACAGCCAAAACATGGCGGGAGATGTATCGTCTCTGGCCAAAGTGGACCTTCTTCATTATTCTGCAGGAATTCTTCGAAAGATTCTCTTATTATGGCATCATGAACACATTGATGTTGTATTTTTTGAATGTTGTTAATTTCCAAAGAAGCGATGCAGTAATTGCAACTCAATTCTTCTCTATTACATGTTACACATCGCCTTTTTTGGGATCAATTTTGGCTGATGGATATATCGGCAAATTTAAGTGAGTTCATATTTTTGAATACTCGTCATTACTAATCTACATATTCGCTGATTATAGAACAATATTCATCCTATCAGTAGTCTATACCCTCGGTCAAGCATTACTAACATATTCCGCGACCTTTAATCCGGGAACGGCATTCCATCCAGGAGTCGATTTGTTGGCCTTATTTATAATTGGTATTGGAACGGGAGGAATCAAACCATGTGTAAGCACCTTTGGAGGAGACCAATTCGATCCAAAACAACTGGTCATGATCTCCTTGTTCTTCTCCATCTTCTACTTTTCCATTAATGTTGGCGCTACGATAACTTTCCTGGTCTCTCCGATTGTTAGAAGTATGTTGTCATCCTTTATGGTCACTTTCAAACAAAAAAAATTATGTCGTGGTTAATGACTCAGAATAGAAAAAAAAAATAATTTTTCAGCCCTCCCATGCCTCGGCAAAGACTCTTGTTACCCCTTATGTTTTGGAATTCCGACTTTACTTATGGCCGTGGCCACAATTTGCTTTGGCCTCGGCTCAGTCTACTACATCAAGAAACCTCCAACAAATAATGTCTTCAAACAGGTCTATGATACTATAAAGGTAAGTTCCAGTCGCAAAATATGATACAAAGTTATGTATTTCATTTTAGGAAGCCTTGAGAAATTACAGAAAGTCGAGTAATAAATGTGGCCGCTTTTTGGATTACAGTTTGGATGAGCATGATTGCAATAAAGACAAAGATTGCCGACAAACAAAAGACAATGGATCTAATGGGTATTGTGCCAAGGTAATTATCATTCGTTTTGTTATGATATTAAATAATTTTAAAAAAATAATATAAAATTTCTAGAAGGTTCTGGTATCAGATATCCGCACCGTAATAAAAGTATTGGTCATCTTTATCCCCGCAGGTATTTATTTTTCCCTAAATGCGATGAGAGGAGCCAAATGGATCCTCCAGGCCCTAGAGATGGATCCCAATATAACCGACCATTTCCAAATCCTCCCCGATCAGTTAAGTGTCATCTATCCGTTACTGGTGCTCGTATTGATTCCATTTTTAAATGGAGTTGTTTATCCGACCGTAGATCAGTTCTTCAAAGTCACGTACGTTTAAAAAATTCAAAATATAAGATTCCTATATGTATAGGCCGTTGAGAAAGATGGTAGCCGGAACAGTCGTCGCGGGATTTGCTTTTTGGATAGCTGCAGTTGTCCAGTCCAGAATAGATGTAAGCCCATTCGCAGAACAACATTATTTCAGGCCTATTCGACACCTCTACCTTCAATACATCAGTCTTTTGTCACATTTACAACCAATATTCGAGACTGCCGGATTACAATCAACTCAACTGTTGGCACTTTTGATGTTTCTCAATGGACGGTAACTTATCATAAAGAATTTAATTTCTTTTAGGAAAATCTTCAACAATCATCTTCTGAGTCTTTTCTGCGCCTAGTTCCAGGCTCCAATAACATTGAAGTATATTACGGTGGAGAAAACTGCGCCTACAAAAATGACTCGCATGAATACCAGCCTCTAGAATTAGCTCCAAAAGGAATGTATAACATCTTGATATCCCCGAAAAAAATGATAAAAATGAAATTGGATCCAAGGAAGACAACTCAGGCCAATGGAGCATTTAGTCAAGCGTGGGTTACCGTAATTCAAGTGACTTTTCTTTTAGATATGTCGTTTTGAATGCTCAAAACATCTCCTTGGCATTATGCCGGCAAAAAGATGATGATAATGCAACGATTACTGACTGCAATCCAACAAAACCAAATGATTATTACTTTTTTAAGCCTATGGAATCAGAATCTGATATAAATTCTACACAATTCGAAAAGCAATTTGTCAAACAAGGCCGATGGCATCTGTTTCTGGTCAATAACTCTGAACATTATCCGATGAAACACGAATTCTCAAGATTCAAAGCTGGAGGCGTTTACTTAACCATGCTGGAAATAGATCAGAACAGAGAAGCGGCCAATGTATCCACCTTGAACTACGTAATGGATAATCAAATTCATCTCCTTTGGCAAGCTCCACAGATCTTCTTGAGTGTTTTGGCTGAATGTTTATTCCAAATAACGGGAAATGAATTTGCATTTACACAAGCAGCACCCTCAATGAAGGCGATTATTCAAGTAAGCCATTTACGGGTTATGCTTAATTTAAAACTGAATGGAGTCTGAAACCTCTGAAAACAATCCTTTAGGCCTTTTGGTTATCGACGATTGCCTTTGGTGATGTAGTTGTAATCGTAATCGAGAAGCTGGGAATCTTTTCCCGGGACCAGCTGTCCATTTGGGAGCTGTTATTTTACGCCACCATGGTGCATTTGGATGCCCTTGTCTTGGCATATCTGGCCAATTTCCATTACACTTATCGGGTCGAATACACCGAATCGAGAAGAAAGAAATCAAAATTGGAGAGAAAGATCAGCCGCAACGACGCCATCTCCATGGGAATGATCAGCTTTCCCATGGAGAATGAGCACATCGAAGAAGACAACGAAAGATTGGCTGTGAACGGCTAGAACAACAAGACAAGCGGGGTCAAGGGAGCGGGAGATTCCCCCGCTCTGAATGTATTTATAAAACCTCGAATTATCATAGGAAACAAGGCTTGTCCGATTTAAATACTGTAATAAATAATCACATATTTATTGGAATTAATATGTCAATCATCATAAAACACAGACAAAAATTAAAATATGAGCACCGGGAAATGTAAATATACATCTTGGCACAATAAGGGGTCAGTGCAAGGGGGAGGATCACCGATGTAACGTTTTCTGTTTGCTGGAAATGGGGGTAAGTACGATATTCAAATATCAAAAGTTGTGTGTCAGAAAGCAACGTACTTTTCAAAGTATCTTCTCATCGCTTCCATACTCTTTTCCTGTTCTGCTTGAGCATTCTGTAGCCAGAGAGTGCAAACATAGTCCTGATATTCCTGATTCTTTACTTTGTGTATCATCTTCAACCTCAAGAAATCTTCCTGACTCCTTATTCCACACGGTTCATCATTCTCCGATTGAAAACTGACGGGGCTTTCGAAAGATGAGGTTGAACTCGTCTCAGCATCGAGGCAGACATCAGTTGGGGGCATGGTAAATACTAGTTATACTGAAAAAAAACAATGATATAAAGATTTCTGTTATAAAAATCAATGTTATCGTTTATAACGCAATAAAGTCTCATAAATATGTAAAAATTGCAATCAAACATAACAAGTTGTCATTTACTACAAAGATATTTGCTTTTCAATGAGTATACAAAATGAATAAAATCGACTGCATAATTTAGAAAAATGATGACTTTTAGAATAGGAAAGCATTATGTAATGCCAACCCATCCCCCACATCCTTGTAGATTAGACTGAGCTTCCGGTAAATGGCCTTCCATCAATGACCAGCGGTCCCACCCATATCCCCAGCCCGGACTCCGCCCACTTTCCCAGGTCAATTTATGCGAGTGCATTAGAGAACTCCCAGGAAAGACCTAAAAAAGGCCGCAAAGGAATCATTCTTTATGCGAATGTGAAAAGAAAATAGAGCCTGCTTATTATTACAGTGTCAATTTTGCAGTAAATCACCGGGGTTTTACAACCACTGAGCGGACAAAGAGAATAGGATAGGGATTAAGCTGTAATAGCCATTGAGATGTGAAAAGTCCAAAAGAAAATAAAATAACTTTAAATATTTCCGTTAGACCAAGGCTTACTGTACGCTAAAAAAAATCCTAAGTTGATTTATCACAATCAGTGCGAATCTGAAGCCGAAAGACCTTCAGAAATGTGAGCTGTTCACGTTCCCATCCCTCATCTCCATCACTCGTTTCCCTTGATTTCCCTCTCGCGTTTTGACCCACTGAAGCGCGGAATCAAAAGAAAAAAGTTTTATGGGAAAATGCGTCATCTTCACAAGAAGATACGACGACAGCAAAGAAAGTGGGAATTAATGTGTTGACAAACATTGTAAAAGTCATTAGAGTGGACAAATAGGATGGGATTGGGAACTTGGAAAAGGGATGCGCTGAGGAAAAAAGGAGGGATATCTTGAAGGAAATCAACCAATAGAACTGGGCTTCAGCTAATTTAAACACGTAAGATTTCGCAAGTCGGAATTGCATAATCAGCGATAAAAGAATAATTTTTTAGCACTTCACCGAGAGTGTGGAATTTCCTCTGATTAGATTCCCTTAAGCGTTTTGATCTCTTATATTAATTCCCCCCTCAACAAGGAAGGGAGCCAATCAGAACATAATATCTGTTCAAAAGTCGTGCGTTGCGCAATCATGCCATGCTATAAGTACGGGATAAAAAATAGTGGGAATGAGAAAAATAGATTATTGGTGCGGAGTAATAGTCAGCGATAAAAAACTTTTTAGAAACTCCACTCTGTTTCACAAGTATACCTACCCCAATTTTCTCTACCATGGACAACACTTTACGGATGACAGTGACCTTATTCGGAGCAGCGTTTTATAAAACCTTACTGTGCACGCACTTCCATATTTTAAGTTTAGGCAGCAACAATCACAATCTCCATTTCTACCGTAATCCCCACCCTCCAACTCGAAGTCTCCAATCCGTTTTGAATACAAATCCCGAACCAAAGCAAGCGTCCGTTCCCAATCCCAGTCCATTCATTATCCATTAGTCATCTGCATTTCTTACATAACTCTCCAACTTTTGTCCTGCGCGAGTCAATGGGAACCGAAGAGCGGACTTAGTCCGCCGACCCCAAACAATATTCGTTATTCGCGTGTGGGAAAGAGAAGGGCACACTCGGAGAGGCCACAAAAGCCGAAATTAATGCTACTGGGAACGGGGCGAGTAGCCCTTCCAATTCCCACAATATTTAATAACGATTATTTTGAACTGCAGATCGCTTTCATAATACTGGACAAAAACAAACAGTGATTTGGAAATTGTTATCCAGAATTTATTTTGTAGTTTTAAGTTATCTTGATGTGCTTTCAAAAAGTATGAAAAATTTTTCTTGTGGCAAAAATCATAACAAATATTGCAAATATAGATGTACGGGTGGACGTCATAATCTTAATTGTCACTGAAAATGGACTTTAGAAGGCCAGCTTTACATCCTGACAAATACGAAAGGCTGCAATGAACATCATCATCCTCAAATAACTCAAAAATACAGATGAAAATTAACTATTTAACACCAAAGTAATATTTTTTACTGTCAGTATCATAGTATTATCGATCAATTAGCTCCAAAAAGTCCTTCCGGAGACCTGCTTGAGTGCAATCTCTCAGCATAATCAATATCCATGTGGAATCCCGTCCGTTTATTGATTTGGCGGTAAAACCTTAAAGTAGGAGACGGAAAGGTCGCATGCCTTAAGAGACCTTGGCGAGCTAGAGAATAAATAAAAAAAGGGAGACGGCTTACACTAGTCTCGGTTCTCGCCTGCAGGCTCTTTTTGTGGGCCTGTTTTCCCCCTTTACTTCCAGTTTTTTTCGAACGATTTTTATTTTTTGTCACGGGAGGCAAAAGAGAGGGGGAATGAAGGAATGGAGGAATTCGCTGGTATAAGGTATTTGCACTTTATGATCGTTTTTGGGTATTTCAACTGCATGGTAAGGGTTTCTCTTTTCGGTGTCTGCATCTTTAGGAGAACTCCGATGGGAAGTCATAAGATGACAAAGATGGTAGCAAACACTTTAAAGACAGGCTTTAAGCCAAAATAAAGTCTACCTGTCTTCGAAATAAGGTTGCCGTCGACCGACGTGGCCGATGGCACCATTTACATATAGGGCCGGTAGACATAACAACGCAATCTCAGTGGATGTAGTAAAAATATAATTGAGTTCTGAGCACCTAAAAGTCCCGTTTCTAATCACTGATCTAGATGGCTGCAGATTAAGACGGAAAAAGTTGATCGGACAGTTTAAATGACCACTTCAAGGTCGTCCCCAATATGTCTGATGACTTGTTCGGTTGGCGCCACTTTCCGTTGACGACCTGAGGCTTCAATTTCTTTCTGCTGTGACTATTATTATACTCATGCACTCTTTGATTTATAACTTGTAATCCGTGCAGGTTTACTTAAACTTCCCCTTCCCTTCTTTTTCTCGTTTATAAGACATTTTGAAAGTATTTTTTTCAAAACTGCGCTTATGGTGCCCACTGTTTATTTAAAATTACCGAATTTTCCTCCGGACATCTCCCGTGCCTATATTAATTGTGTTGTTGATTGAAAATATTTCGGCGGGAAAAGAGCCCAAGACTTCCGCAAAGTTGCCCCATAGACGAGACGAAACGAACAAGTGCGGGCGCTCGAAAAGGACGCAGAATTTCATAGACGCACTGCGCTTTTTCTCTGTCCGTCTCTTCCTCCCACGCAGTCTCTCCATCTGGGTCCTCGTTTCGATGTTACCGTGGTTTGAAAAAAAAGGATTTTTTTCTTTTGAGAGAATTTCCTTCCGAATGTTTTGTTTCATTTTTATTTGAATCTCGATTATTAGACCTGTTGTCAGCAAGTATTTTTCATCGAAAACGTGTTAATTTTCATTTCTTTTATCGAGTTTTGTATTTATTTATGTCGATGTTCAGAGAAGTTAGATAGACGACTGTTTTTGAGTTGCGAACCCATGATTGGCGTTCGAAATTTAATAAATAGGTATCTGGGTGGTGTGATCTGACGACGTTGAGATCAATTACATTGCTGAAAGTCGTTTTCGAGTTAAAGAAAACGTTGTTTTGCATTGAATTCGAGCCTTCTTGAGATTTTTTATTTACACTTTTGAATGTGAAGTGTTTTCGGGACGTTCCTGTATGTTTTGATTGTCTACATGTACTTTTTAGAGGGAAATTGACGTTTTATGGAGAATTTTCTTATTTTCGGATCTAAAATCTGTTATTACGAGGTCTTTCCTTCGTTTTTTCTCCAAAGCGGTTCACACGTATTTTTCACTCAACTATTTTCGCTTTGAAATAATGCCTTTGTCAGCTTTTTATAGTGATCGCCACATTTAAACGCCTTGTTTTAGACCAGTTTATCTATATAATTTACAGGGTAAATAAAAATGCCAAAATCTTCGGATTTTGGGCAGAAGAAAGAGCCAAATATACTGTCAGACCAACCTGGGACCTCAGCCTCAACGTTGGAAGTGTTCGAATGTAAGTACATTTGCATTTTAGATTTTGACTTTTAGGAGAGAAGCAGAAATATTACCTTTAACCCGTGAATAAATTGATTAGGGATGCTTTTAGCTAAAAATTTTAGCGAATTCTTTTTAATAAAGTATGCTGATTACGAAAAAGACGTTAATTTTTCTGATTGTTACTAATTACTACTTTACAGTACAACTTAAGAAAAAAGTAAAAATCTGATAAAATGTAAATGCTTTTTGAAATCAGCACCATCGAAAATACCCAAATCAAGATTTTCAGAAAAAGATCCAAACATTATTTTTTAACATTACTACTTAAGAAAAAGGGTAAAGAATACGTAAAATACACATTTTTTACAGAAATACAGAGATGTTGAGCATATTTGCAAGGATTTTAAAAATGTGCCCATAATGGTCTGGCCTTTATGGCATCTGCCCATAATGGACCGTTGCCTGCGAAACACGTGACTGACGATTAAATTTTTAGCAAAAAAGCCAGCCAAGAGGGACCTTACAACCCATCGTTTTCTCAAGTCGAGGCGTCTCCACGAATCCGTCGAACCTCCAAGAACCCATCCTTTTGTGACCAATTGGACTATCAATGTCTTCCGGAATAGCCCGTTGGCCCTGTATTCGGGGAAATATTCGAATAAAGAGTCCCTTCGAGGATATGTTTATACAGGCGAAAAGGAAGTGGACAGGATCACGAACACGCTGAAGAGATTAGGAGGTTTGTTTTTTATAATCCCTTTTCCGATTTCTCTCTAAATATTTTATCCCAGTTTTGGGTATGCGTTTAATTTTTCAAATTTTTTACATTTATTTTAAGAACTTCCCCCGAAATTACTGGATTCTTTGGATGAAGATGAATTCAAAGAAAAAAGGAAATCAATCGAGGAAGATCTGGAGAAGGTGGACCTGATATTGGAAGGGCAATCTCAGGATAACGGGAAGATGAAAGCAGTTGGGTGGCTGGCCGATAAAATAAGTTGGCGACACCTTCCTCTTGTAGTTCGGCAGGAATTGATGCGACAATCGCCCGGACAAACATTTGAGACCAAAAATTACAAGAAGTCTGAGTTGACTAAAGAAATCTGGCCCAATCATCCGGATTGGCTGGATGATTGGGACATTATGCCACCTCCAGGAGATGCCTTATTCGAGAATATTGAAGATCCCAATCATTATGATCGAGGGGAACCTCCAATTCCTTGTTGTATCTTCACAAAACATCGTAATGGGAAGATCTCGAGGTGTCTGAGAGAGCCGATTAAAGGATTCAACTCGAAGTTATGCCAGAAGTCGATACGAAAACAATTACCATTCTTCTGGAGCAAAACGGTAAGTGTTTTTTGAAATTATTACTTTAGTTATCAAATCTGAACTTGACAAAATTATAGCGAGGGTTTTTAGGTGATATCCCCGGCGGTTTGCAGCTTCCATTATCAGATAATAGAGAATGAAAAGAAGAATACTGAAGACAACCCGTTATTTGAGAGACCACTTGGCAAATATGAGACGACGGAACCGGTGAAATTCGATAATGATGCACAGTTCGAAGAGGTCTCGGAATATATCAACGATGCCCTGGAGAAGACCAGAGACGAACACAGAGAAGCACTGAGCTTTAATACTAGGTTCTGGAAGCTCATGGATGTAAGTACAGTTGATTAGAACCATACAATTTTTTGCCTTTGGTAAAACCTTTCATTTTCAGCCTCCAAAATCGAGAGATCCGTTGAGAAAAGTGAAAGCATTGGAGAGACCACAAAGAAGTTATGATGGTATGACCCCTGAGGATATTGAAAAGCTGGTGAATGAAACGGAGAAAGGGAAAAAGAAGAAATTGCTCACAAAGTCGTCAAGAGTGCATATCCAAACCGATGCGAATGGCTTCGAAATAGAAGAGGGGAAGGTAAGATTGTTTAATAGAAGATATGGGTTTCTTAACAGGTGCAAATTTGAACTTTTTTCAGAGAAAGTCAAAGAGGAAGACGTCGAATCAAACAGTGGATTCAGATGGCATCGGCTCATTCTCAAGTGAAGAGGACACAGAATATCTAACTGATATTGAATTGAATGACAAGTTGTCTGGATGGCTGTCACCCAAACCGAGATGCCGTTATGGCCCGCTGTCACCGGAAGCCAACCGTTTTATAGAAGATGAGTCCAAAGATCCGATGGCGTGGAAGAAGAACAGAATCCAGAAATCTTTTCAATATAATTTCCTGATCCCCAGTCAGGTGGAATCTAAGGATCCCAAGGTAGAGACCAAAAAGGAACCCAAGAAAGCTATGCCATCTCCCCGACCGACCACTTCTAAACATGCCTTTGATGAGGAAACGGTGATCGCCAATCTCCCTATGGCCATCCAACATCCAAAGAACGGGCGACTAGAGCTGGACTCGTCGTCAGAAGAAGAAGATTATGAAAGTGACAGGGTTCTGCGAGTATTTGGACTGGTGGAAAAAAGAAATGCCTCCGGGAAAGTTCCTGATCCTAAATTGAGTTTTGATGGCTGTTCTGGAGCGACGATCAGGAGGATAAAGAAGCATTATAATCTGCCAAATAGGTCGGGAGCAACGTCCAAATCATTGGTACGTATTATTACTACTGTAGTTCCTGTTAGTGTTTATATTTTTTTTATCATTCTTGTTTCAGTTGCTCGAGGGGCTTCACGAGTTTTTCACGGAATCGCCGGTCGATTACATTAAAACAATGTCTGATTTCATAGCCCACACCAAAGAACCCCGTCCTCCATTAGGCCAGACCCCACCTCATCTTTCCAGCAACACTCCTACGGGACCAAACACATCTTCGAATGAAGTGTCGCCGGTTGCCTTGCCAAAGAAACGGAAGTATACAAGGCACGATGAAAACTATAAGAATCAGAACAACTCGGAGAGTTCTCCGAAGAAAAAACTTTTGGCTAAGAAAATTAATAACGAAGAGAAGACTCCAGACGTGAATTCGGATATGAGTATTCGGGAACATCTCAAGATTCAGATGAAACTGCAGAAAAGGAAAGAAGAGATTTCATTGGAGGCAACTGAGAATAGTTTGGATGATATTAGTGAACAAGGAGATATAAAACAAGAGGAAGAAGTAATCGAGGAAGGAGTCGTGTATCCCCCAACAGCCGATGGAGGATTTGAGACAGTAAGTCGTCACACAATTACAATATTTGAGCACTGCAGAAGTTAAAAAGTCGATATTGTTTTAGATAACATTCCAAGAACCCGTGAATGCTTCTTTGGATCTGACCCCTCAACCTTCTGTCCCTAAACCCACCTACAATCTTCCGACCATCCCATCTACTTCCTATCTAGCCACATCTCAAGTCCGTCGCAACGGCGTGTCTTACATTGCCGGAGGGATCGGGATCAATCATCAGAACACGATCAAACGTCACATATCTCCGCAACCCTCCAACTCCAACAACTCTATCACCACACAACTGAGGCCGAATGTCCAATATTACCAGCCGAAGACATTTACTCAACTAAACCCATCAACTATTTTGAGTACAAAGGCCGAAAACAACTCGGCGAATGAGAAACAGAACAAGTCGAGCAAAGACAAATTCCCTAGACCCATCTTGTCGGCCTCTCACAAAACGTAGAATAGACTCGTAGAAGTGCCTTAGGGTTTGTTTTAATGGATTGCTTATTCGTGATTAGATTAGAGATGAGATTAGTCCCCCAAATTTGATGGCCATTACAGATTACCGTTCGAGTTCTAAAGTAATATCAGATGTTTAATTTCTCTCTCGGATTGTAAGATGTGCTTTCATTACCAAACCCGGAAGATAACAACTGTGATTCTCAGGATTGATCTTTTTAGACTGTTCTTTTTTAAACATTTTATTGTATATACAAAAATCATTTTAGTGCCGCATTTACCCCCGAAAAGTATTATTTCGAAGACATTTTTTGTTGGTTAATTTAAATAATATAAGTGACCTCACGTTGATGTTTGTCTGTTATTTTCTACTATAACTCTTAATGCCTCGTATTCATCAAGATGTAATCAAAAATTTTCTATTAATAAATGTATAACAGAAGGTCTCACTGCGTCAACTAAAAGTAAAATTTATGCAGAAAACTCAACAAGAATGATAACAATATTTGAAAGTGGATTCTAGGGATAATACCTACTCCGAGTCCTCAGTTGTTCCCTCGATCGAACTGTGTTTTCGTTTCTTTTCCCTCACCGAATCTTGAGATACTCCCGGCCCTATTTTGGCAGCCTCATCTCCCTTTAATTCAGGATCTTCTATCGGATATTGTTCATCACCGGGTTCTCCTTTCTTCTTTACTTCAAGTTCAGATTCAATTAATTGTAATTCTCTGTCCAATTCTTCTAGTTTAATTTCTTTTAATTCCACTTCACGTAATCTACTCAGCTCTTCATCCTCTGGGGCTCTGAGTTCGGCATCATCAAACAGAAGCGTATTCATCAGCAGATTCCATTCAGGGGTACCCTCTAATGTCAAGAACTTTCCTTCCACTTTTGGTTCGTCCTTTCGTTGAGATTTATCGAATTCCCTCAGAATTATATAAATGTGCATATGACGGAGGACCCTTCTTCCATCTTTAGTTGAACATAACTGTAAAGAGAGATAAAAATGAGGAACAGATTGGTGAAGATACACAGACCAATTCCTACCTGAGCAAGAATCTCAATCAGTGTATCCAAAAGTTCCGTCGAATTGGATCTTTTGTGATCAACATACTGTAAATTCAATGGTAACTTGTCCATCTCTTCGTCATCGATCTCATAGTCTTCATCAGCAAACGGATCAAGTATATCGCATAACACATGGGGATCATCCAAAAACAGAGGATGCGTTTCTAATACGAAGCATATGTTTTGTCACAACGAACATACCAACATGACATGAGATGTTCAAAATTATACTCGCCACGACTCTTTTGAAACCTAAAGCAACATCTTTTTTGCTGATGTAAGAGGTCAGAGCATTAATGGTATCGCCAAACAACTCCAAACAAGCTTCCTTGCTCTGCGTAACGTTCATAAATACATATGCGACATTCAACAGGACAATGGGGTTGTTCTTTCCACCTTCGCATTTATGGAATGTATCTAAAACATAAAATAATATAAACATGACTAACAAATTACCGTGTAAAAGGTTATTGTAGTTCCCCACCAATGAATATAACTTCTGATGAAATTCATTGGGTGCATTCCTGCTTATCTGTGTCATCGGTAAGACGAATTCCTTGGTCTCTCCATGCCTGGCTAGGGCCAACACTTTCCTCACCAATTTATCTTCATTTACAGCCAACTTTGCCAATTCTGGAGTTCCAGTAGCCTCGGTTAGAACATCCAGCACACTCTCAGTGACAATATCCAACTTGGAAAAGTAAGTGAAGAACTCCTTTGCCTTTTTTGCATTATCAGCAAGAAGTCCACTCCTTAGTTGATCTTCATTCATCTTCAACATTATGTCAAATGCTTTGAGGGCCACCTGCTTTGTTGGATGATGAATCAATTCGAATAGATCGTCAAGGTATTGCGCCATGATGCTGAAAGGAGCTGAGTAGAAAAACTTGACCAATATTGTTTAACGAGTCCGAATGCAATATTTTCGCAGAAATATGTATACGT
The DNA here is from genome assembly GCA_904066235.2 of Bursaphelenchus xylophilus. Taxonomy (NCBI): domain Eukaryota; kingdom Metazoa; phylum Nematoda; class Chromadorea; order Rhabditida; family Aphelenchoididae; genus Bursaphelenchus; species Bursaphelenchus xylophilus. Next base: position 7,097,782 of record CAJFCV020000003.1, on the reverse strand, counting down.
CAATAAACAATTGCATCAAGCACGTGATTCAAGCCAAAATTAAACCAAACCTCCTCGAGAAAAATGTTTTCCCAATTTCTTCAGAGAGGAAGAGTTGGCTCAAGAGTCAACTCTCAGGGTTAGACTTGACGCACAAATAACGAGACAAGTTTTTTTCTAAAAGTTTTTTTTTGGTTTATCCATCCAGTTCATCGTAGCCTACGATGCATGGAGTCAAGAAATCGCCGGCTAGCGAGGCACAGCTGGCAGCGCTGAAAAAGGAGAGGGCCGAGAAATTACAAAAATTCGTATATGGGAAGACTCTTGTCTTCAAGAAAAGAGAAAATTGTAAGTTTTTATTGTTATTTTATTTTCATTATAGGTGAATACGACGAAGAGTTGCTGGAGATAACCGGGGAGATTGTGAAGAAACAACCCAATCTTTATACCGTGTGGAACATTCGACGAGAAATGATCGAACTCATAACTAAGGTTTATTTATTTTTTATTGTATTGTATTTCTCAATTTTAGAGGAAAGAAGTGGAAACAGTTGAAGAATATCGGGAGCGACTTAAAGGGATATACGAGAATGAGTTGAAGGTCTCTCTAGAAGCTTTGCTCAGTGATCCAAAGAGCTATTCAGCGTGGTATCACCGAGATTACGTGCTGACTGTGCATCCCAAACCTGATTTTAAAGCTGAATTGGAACTGTGTGAAAAGGCCTTGTCTGTGGATTGTAGAAACTTTCATTGTTGGGATCATCGAAGATATACAGCTAAATTGGCCAAGCTGGACGAAAAGGAGGAACTCGAGTTCTCTGATCGGTTAGTCACCAAGAACCCCTCCAATTACTCGGCTTGGCATTATCGAGGCACTTTATTACCAAAGATCGCCCCGAATCCGAATGGCAATCCTGTTTGTATTGACAATAATAGACTGGAAGAGGAGTTCAATGTAAGCCAAAGGTTTCAGCGGATATTGGTTTAATGTTTAGAGAATCAAAGGCCCTACTTGTTACAATACGGAAGATCAGACCGGCTGGACTTATTGCAGATGGCTTTCCGAAGTCTCTTGTGTTGGTCCCGTTGAGTCTCCAATTTTGATTTCTATTGCCTTCCCAACGCCATCTGAAGCTTTACTTGTCTTTAACAAAGCTGTTGAAAAAGAGTTGGTGCAAAAGACGATTAACGGGAATTTATACACTCCTATATCCGTAATCAATCTTCCAAAAACGCAAAATTATCAGAGAACAAGGATATGGAAGGTTGAATCTGAAGATGACTTCGCTTTTCCACTTCAAGTTATTGTTGAGACTGAACGTAATTTGGTTCAAAAAGTGACAAAAGAAGGCTACTCGAACAAAAACTTCCTGGTTGATGTATGTTTCCGAACTTGATGACTAAATCGTTATATTTAGTTCTATTCTATGAAGAAACTGGATTTAAATCCGACTTCAGTGGCAATTCTAAATGAACTTATAAATATTTGTAAAGAACTGATGAAAGACGATGATAAAAATCCAGTAAGTAGTAATGTTAGCACTGGGCTTTTCTTTCATTTTTACATAAATTCTATTTAAGTGGGAGCCCTTGACCTTGGCGCGAACTTTACTTCTTCTCAGTGGCCCAACTCAAGAAAATGTGGTTGAGGTGGAGAGTATGCTCAAAAGAACTGCGGAGCTTGATCCTCAACGTCGAAATGTGTACAAACACCTGATCGATAATGTCCGATTAGGAGCCAAAATCTGTAATCCCTCAGAAACATTGGACAAATTGGCGGGAAGAGAAGAAGACCATCTTGATCTAAACGATCTAGAAATTAACAGGTTTGTTTTTTTTTGTTTTGGTTTATTTTTAGTGTTGAACTTCTACAATTGTTATCTGCGAACATCCGCTCTCTCAATTTACAACGGAACCGGATCGAGAACACCAAGCAATTTAACAGTTTCCAGCTTCTGACAGACCTGACTTTGGATGATAATCCCGTGAAAAGGTAGCTCTAGTATACATAATGCTATATAAGGCGCGTGCGTTCTACGTCTTTTCGAACCCGCTCGCAGGAATCCTGATTTCTTGTCCTCTAGACAAGGGCGCTACGATGTCGGGCCAGTTACAGTTTGGGTCAACGAAACTATGGATCGTATCGGTTGTATGAATGAAGGAGGCTAGGAGAAGGTTTAGTTAGTCGAAATAATAAGATTGATCGCGTCCTTGGCAGCTTATCACCTATTTTATGGCATTTTACATGTACTCACATCAAGCTGAAAAGATGTATAACGCACGCGCCTTATATGTTGTCATGTTTTCAGTATTAATAGCACGTTACATCTGCCCCATCTCGAGTTCCTTTCTCTTGCCAGATGTCCAATAGAGTCAGCAGATTCCTTGAAATCATTGCCTACGGTAACCCCCAACCTGAAACGTCTCTTAATCTGTGAAACGCCCCTGGCCAAGAACGAAGAACAGTTGAATACCCTTCGACAGCACTTCGAACAACACAATTTCCATATCAAAATCTTTGTGCATTATTTGTAATCGGTGATAAACCTGTGATGAGTTGTTGATTTACGTTGCGTTCTGATGATGACTAACTTGGGGTATAAGTCCAAAGTTTCGACATTTTCTGTACTTTGGACCAAAACAAGCGAAAGTTTCGCTCTCAGTGTTTCAGGTGTCCGACACGTACTTGCATGCAGCATAGTATCCATATTTACTCCGCGGAGCTCCGGTCATTTGGGAATCAACCTTGAATGTGGGTCAAGTGTCGCCCCGCTGGAGGCAATGTCTTCCAATTAATTTCATTCAGCGTTTTGTGCACCTGCGCGACGGTTGGTCTGCTGCAGCGCTGAAGCTGTGCATCGATCCCCAGCGAATTAGCTCTTTTTTGGAATTCTTGATTTTCTCGGGAAACGGCCTCATGGCATCGTTTAATATCACGCGTTGCGTGTCGATTTTTTTTGAAATCTAAGGTTACAATTTCCGGGGAGGAGTCGGTTTTATTCTGTTTCTGCTTATCTGATTTATTTTATAAATATGTGCCTGTTCTTCTATTTTTTTAGTTGTCGCGATGTCAGAAGAGGGAAAACATCAAGAACAGAGGGGCCCTTCTAGGAGTTACAGCAAAAACAAGCTTGATGCCAAACTCTCTGTAGAAAGAAATGCCGTTATTGCTCTACTGAAACAGGTAAGGTGTTTTTGAATTGCTATCTTTATCTTTAGAAGGTGATTAGGAGGATATTTGGGAGCATTGTTGATGGAACCCATGGTTTTTTTTAGATGGCTATCGACAACCAAGCATGGTTTGGAGCCCATGGAACCAATTATTATCACAAAAGGATTGTCGAATGCTGTGAGGAGTTGGTCCCCAACATAGACATGATCAACGACTCCGTTAAGATTCTTCAGGATGCCTCTTTGAAGTGTGATTATGACGAAAAGACGCCTGGAAATGGTTTTAGGTATGAGTCTTATTCTTGTGTTTCTGATTTTTTAGATCCCTTGTATGTATTTGCGATACTGTCACACTCCAACTTGTGGCCATAATGAAGAATTGTGTGGATAATCGGAATAGTTTGATGTTCAGGTCGAAATGGATCTGCAAAGAAATGGAGAGCTTTTCTGCCATCTTCAGATTCTTAATTCTCGCATTCCAACATGTAAGGTAATCGAACTTATTTTTTAGGTACTAAATTTGTTTTTGTAGGTTGTGTTCTTGCTCGAGGACCTTCCATCAGGTTCTCTGTTCCCCCCTTTGGATTCAGATTATTCTAAATACAGCGGAGTTTTGAAGGGGATCGAAAGTCTTGATGCCTCTTGTTTCTACGGAAGATCCTTTGGTTTTCAGGTATGTTTTAGACTTTGCGTGTTTAACGTTGCAAGGCTCCTTCACGTTTTTTATATTTTTAGTTCAGTCCCTCCGTCACTCGAATCTTCCGTTTAATTGGCATTGTTCTGGCCACGTACAGTTTGTCCTGGGAGAATGGAAGTGCCGCCTTTAATTCGTTGATGGCTTCTTCACGCTACTTATTGAATCCGGAGCAACGCGCCGCCAGAATAATCAAGGTAACCAGGGAAGCAGACATTGAGTTCTGTAGAGGATTCTGGAATCTGTCCGAGATCCCGGTACCGAAGTTCTTCTGTCCATCAATGGCCGTGTATGAGATGATCCATATTCCAATGATGGGCCCTCTGAAGATGGAGAAGGAGGGCGGTGGCGATGTTATAATTAATGAGCCTTCTTCTCATGGACCTCCAATTCCGGTGAAAATGCGATTGTTCTCTTCTGCACATCGAGAGGGAATTGTAAGTTGCTATGAAGAAATAAAATGGGTTCGCAGAGTCACAACATGCCTGGAAGAACAGTCCTTCCACCTTCCCCTCATCTGGTAGTCCATTGTCACGGTGGTGGTTACGTGGCCACTACTTCCAAATCTCATGAAACCTATCTCCGTTCATGGACCAAGGATCTCGGATGTCCCTTAGTTTCCATCGAGTACTCTTTGTCTCCCGAATTCCCGTATCCCCGACCGACTGAAGAAGTTCTGTATGCCTTTGCCTGGATGTTGACTTATCCTGGACGGGTTGGATGGACTGGGGACAAAGTTGTGTTCTGTGGGGACTCCGCCGGCGGCAATTTGATCGTATCCACGGCCTTGAAATTAATCGAAATGGGGACTAAAAGACGACCGACGGCACTTGTGCCGATTTATACGCCATTCTTATTCCAAGTAGGGAGAACTGACGTTTTACCGTTTGTTTGTCCATTTCCCATGTTTATTTTATTTTTACAGTATCTTCCATCGCCATCACGAGTACTGAGTTTCATCGATCCCCTGCTTCACATGGGCGTTGTGATACGTTGTGCCGCAGGTAAATTGAAATAATTACGTGTGAAGTATGACTTTATTTCAGCCTACACAAATGCTTGTCCGAATGGCACAGAGGCCGAGAAGAATCGACGGAAAGCAGAGAAGGCCTCCCACATTCATCACAAATCTCTGATCGAATATGTGGATGAGATCAACAAGCAGAAGGAAGGCCTCGGGTTCTTCAGCCAGTTCTCTGATTTTGGCTCTCAACCCATTGTGTCTTTGGTTAATCTAAGCGAGACCTCATTGGGAAGTCTGGGTTTATGTTCGTCTAATTCCGCCGCCTTGGAGAAGATCAGCGAGGGTGAGACGGACACATCTACTGAAACGGAAGGAGAGAAGACTGACAAATCGAGTAATGATTCAGCTATGGGAAGTGCCGGTGATGAGGAAGAAGAATCGGATGCCCAGCCGAATATCACGATGGTTCATGTCGATGGGAACCCAAATCATATATGTTTGAGTGCAAATAATTATGATCATCATCTCCTCGATTACTTGCAAAGCCATCCGTTAACCAAAAGGTATGCTTTATTATTTCTCCCTGTGATTAATGATCATTTCAGCTCTCTGCAGACACATTCATCAGCAATTTTGGAAGAAGATGACGATCCATTTGGCTTGGACAGCACCGAAGACGAAGAGATTAACGGAGAGAAGATTCCCGTACAATCCAAGTCATTCACTGGGTATTCCACCCCAACTAATAAAGTCCCCAGTGCCATCAAAAAGCGGGTCACTCAAACCGAGAAACCGGTTCACAAAAGAAAAGTTTCGGTATGTTGTATACCCTAATCAATTTCCAATTTTTAAGTCTATGTTTATTAAAAAATTTTAGCGAGGCCGTTCATTAAGTCAATCGTTGCTGGAGACGGCAAGTCAGGCAGCGGGGCATGCTTATGATTCTTTTTCCAATTGGTTTGATGTTGAACATACACCTTTGGGACATCTAGATAAGCCCAAGCTGACTAGGTCACAGACGATGAGCGTTTACGAGTCCGCATTGATTCAACAAGCCGAGGCCGAGAAGATGGAATCCTGCTTCACGGAATTACTAAAATTGGATCTTCCGAGGGAATATCTGATATCTCCGATGTACACACCAGACGAAATACTCAAACAGCTACCTCCGACCAGTTTTGTTGTAAGTAAAAGGTCACATGCCGTGTTTCAAACTCTTTCAGGCGTGCCACTTAGACCCCCTTTTGGATGATACAATCGCTTTTGCCCGTCGCTTACGAAATGCAGGAGGGACCATAAGATCAGTGGACCTTCTTGATGCTCTTCCTCATGGTTTTCTCAACTTCACACCGATGTCTTATGAATGCCGCGAGGGCGCCAACATCTGCCTGAGGCGCATTAAAGAGGCTCTCAGCTCATAACTGTGATTGTATTCAAGTTCATATAATTTATTGTCTTCTAGTCTAATGTGTCCTCAATTTGCCTTAATCTATGTTACCATAGCTTGTATTCTAACCCTGTCCTAACCATACTTATCTGTGATAAATAACTAAAGTTTTCGGTTAAACCAATAAAAACGGGTAAATTAAATATCAGGTTGGTAGAAGGTATTTTCCATTGTTTTTTTACGCAGATTTATTTTAACAATCATAATAGAAATCAAAGCGTTCTTAACGACAACGGTACTAGTCAAGGAGAAGAATATCGATGCAATTTCAAAGGATGGTATGCAGAATCAGCGCAGCCTTTGTCTTGTACTTTTCTGTCATTCTGCTTGCGGCATTTTCTGTGCAACTCGATGCAGCGAAATTGCAACTTACGTTGGTGTTTTTGATTAATTATCCTGAACAGTCACATGAAGGGTTTTTAGGTTATTAAAACCAAAAACATAGCGTTCCGGGCAACATCGGGCTAAGAATCGAGACTTCACTTTTAATTGTCGGGCACTAGGTGGGTTAATAGTTTGGAAGAGGTTAGAAATTTGACCATAAATTTCGGGATGTAGTCAAAAGCTCCTCGGTTTTGGTGCTTTTTCACTATGTCCCAATGACATATTGATTTCCATGGATTGGCTCAAAATGAATTATTAATTTTAATTTATGAAAATTTTTTATTGTGCTTCAAATTTTGGCTTACAGGGGAAGTACCCCAAGTGCGACGCTCAGATTTTGATGAAACTTGGCATAAATTTAGAATAATTTTTTCTAAGATATATGCGAGAATCCTATCTCGCGCTTTGCAGAAACAACCGAGATTTTTAGATCGAAAGTCGGCGAAAATTTAGGACTTTTTGCCGAATTTCAGCGCGAAAAGTTTCATGCCTGTTTCTACCGTAAAGGATAATGTTTCTACAAAAAATCAAATTTTTCCGCACGAAACTGCCAAAGTTATGGCCAAAAAGCGCTTTTCTCTCTGACCGCTCTCCACGTTTAGCGTGCTCTCTCGGCGGCAAAAATCGTCCGATATCTCGGCGGCGCCCGCAAAGCGCGAGCTAAAACTTTCAGGTCTATTTAGTCTATTCCCGACCTGTGTGCAAAATTTAAAGAAAATCTGAGCGTCGCACTTGGGGTACTTCCCTTGTTAATGAATTTTATATTTTTTGTAAGGCCACTTGAGATTTGACGGCTAATTGGTTTCTTTGCAGCTTTTGAAAGGCCACAACTCCGAAAAAGTCGGATATAAATATGAGATTTTAAGATGACCCATATTTTTTACTTTGATTTTGAGTCGCTATATGGTGCGAAACTAAGTGACTTTGTCGTTTTCACACTGATACAGTATTGTTAACCAACTCTCTGACGTGTCACACTAGGAATCCAGGTCAGTAAAATATTGGTTCTGGTGACACAAGAAAATTTTTAATGTTGGAAACTTCTGGCTTTGGATGCTGCAAACAGCGGCCATGTTTTACTGAGATTAGACAATATAGGGATGTTATAGAGGAATGCGTTTCCCCAGAGCTTCCAATGGAATCCGGACTTCTTCTCCCTCATCTGGACGCCGATCTCTGAATACCAGGGCTCCATCGAGGATCTCAAACTTTTTATTGTTTTTAGTACAGTAATCGACGATTTGGAGAACTTCTGACAAGTTTAATTTGCTCTCCTGGAAATAGTTTGGAACTGGAAATGGGAAACTCACATTCTGAACATTATGACTCGTTACACTGGTGGATGTAGTGGGAGTATTGGCAGGAGTTAATTCTTGAGTCATGTTATTTATTGGAGTAAAAATAAGGTCTTGTTGATCTTCATGAGAAGGGATTGGCATATTTTGGATTCCATTTCGATTGAATATCAGACTGTAGCCGGGTCTGACAACTCTTTGAGGTCTCGAAAGATCCTGAAAGCAATTAAAATTTATCCTAAACTCCTCCTGTTAGCTTTAACACTGCATAAAAAACGTACAGAGAGAAAATCAAGAGATCTATTGTCAGATGAAATTTCGTTATAGAGATCAAAAGGAGCCATTTCCTCATCCATGGGCTCTTGTTTGATGGAATGAAACCGGGCTGATTGCTTCCGGGGTTTCCCTTCGTTACTGCTTACAATATTCTCCTTCATTGCGTTGAAAACGGCTAATTCTACCTGCAATATTGAATCCGGTTATCGGATTTGCAGATATTTTCGAACCAAATTTCACCAAATCTTACTCTACTCAGTCCTTGTCCCGTATTGTATTTCCTGGCCAAGGTTGATGTCTTCCTTCGCCAATTCCTCCAATGATTCTGAATTTTGCATAATCCGAGTTCGCTGAGTCTTGGATGGATCTGACACAAGTCGTTGAACACTTTCCCCCATATTTCTTTTTTCTTTTCTGCGCGCACAACAAAATTTTTTCCCTTGATCCTGGCTTTTTCCCCAAGAATTGTGGTCAAATAGGTTTCATAAGGTCCGATGACATCTCCGAAGGCAACAATCTCATCGTCCGTGAAGTGAGATTGTTGTTTCATCTAAAAATAGTGTGATTTAACGTCAAATACGACGTAACAACCTATCAAAATCCTTATTTTAACGGTTTACGAACAAGCCTTTAAACGCTTCAAACACCCAAAAACCGACGAAACTCAATCTCGCCAAGCCCTGAAAGGCATTCGTCACGATAGCTGGGGCATATGTGACAAAGGCCTTTCGTAAAAACACGCTCCAATGCCAAGCCATTTTAAGTAGCCGCAAACCGCCTCAGGCACAACGCTCTTTAAAGTCCGAAAAAGATTCCGGAAAAAGAGAAAAAGCCTTAGAAAAGAGCGAGAGTAAGGTCGGGGAAGAGCGGAAGGAGAAGATCGATCTAAGGGAGTCTTCGCAGCGCCGTGGGGAGCTGATTTGCCTATATTCAAAAAATTTGAATATAGGAAAATCAAGGTCTCAAGCTTTCATTGTTCAGAAGGCCATTTAGGCCAAGAAAACATCAAAACTTACAGAATCGTTAATTTCTTTGTCTTCATTTCCACCATCGCCAGCAGTCTTTGATTTGTTTCCCGGACTCTTGCTCACATATTTCCGTTTCTTCTTTTCAGGGGCGACGTAGCTACTATCAATCTCAAAATTGAATCCAGTTGCATCAAGCACTGATGATTCAAGCTGAAAGTATTTCTTTATGAGCCAATGTCCAACACAATGCTTACCTGTGACATCTCTTTTCCCTGATGAAACTTCTGAATATAACATGGGACCTTTGCTCGGTACTTTCTCCATTGATTTTGAACTTGAGTGATCGTCAGGTTAGCAATTCGAGGATGCGCTGCCAAAAGAAGATCATAGACCCGTTCCCAGATGCTCGACTTCTTCGCTGATGTCACAGTTGTGACTTGACCCTTAACTTTCACTTTCTTGTGGATGTCTGACTTCAGATAATCTTCGTATGGATAAATTAACCCACAGAGAGTAATAATCTCTTCTTCATTGGTTAAAGGTTGATTCATCTGGAAGAAACCAAATAAAAAATAAGCAAGGAATACAAAAAATATGTCAGATTGGAGGGTCAAGAAAGTAAACGCAAAATAGAAGCAAAGACCTAGAAAGGCTTTGAAAAAACCCCTGAAAAAATAACAAAAAAGAGTGGGTGAACAACACGAATAGGCTATTCCCAGATAAAACTAAAAGATCTCAAAACATCGAAACAAATAATAACTGAAAGTGCGGAACACAAAGAAATGCGGGCAGTGGAGATCAGCGCAATTTATTTTCAACGGCGAGGAAGCGCTGGGCCATTTGCCGTCTCGCAAATTCAGTCCTTTCCCATTCGGATCAAATCAGGAGTATACAATAAAAACTAAAGGACGAAATAAAAAAATGTTAGGCTCGAGCGCTCTGCAACCGCGCAAATTTGCACAAACATATTCTGAGGGCCACACATGACTCAAAACAAAATTGTACAGTATGTGTCAACTATTCCTTTCACTTTCCGGTTGACTTTTTGACAGTTTTTGTCGTTTCAAAGTTCACAAAGTGTGCGTAATCTAAATAACATACGTTGGCAATGGATCAAGGAATCCATTCATCGAAAAATTCGGTTTCTGCGCCTTTAGATCATCTGATTGACCAGGGATCGCCAACCCGTGAAGACGATCATCATTCCGAGGCCGATGATGAAGAAGATGAGGTGAAGAACGCTTTTATTGGTCGGGAAGGATCGTTGACGCCTTCTGGATTAGCCCACAATTCGCATCATTCTGTAGGTCAACTATATTATTTTGGGTACTGTTTTCAGCGAATTCTATTTTCAAGGGACTTAAAGTTGGCCGTCAGCGGAGCCATTGCTCCGTTTGCTAGATATCTCGCGGCAGAAAGACGTGAGCTTGTTGATGTTCTTGGCGTAAGACTTGTGGTCCGAGAAACTTTGAAAACCAACTTCTGGATCAGTATTGCAAAAGAAGTTTGTCAGAAATTTGGATGGGAATACAATAAGAAGAACGAAAAGAGGATTCGAGACTTGTACAAGAGGATGAAGGTGAAGGCCCGGAAGAAACTGATCTCGGGAGCGTCGTTAGATGAAGTGAGTTCAGCAGAAAATCGTTAAATGAGGATATATTATTGTTGAGGTACATATTCTATGCCCAAATTATTTTTTTCAGATTGATCGTGATGTTCTGCTCGCTCTTGGTCGTGAATATGTGTTTGCTGGTTCCAGAACTCGATGGGTAGTGGATTCCGATGATCAACCTGACCACCCACCAGATTATGATGATGTAGGTTGATTTCAAGTCTATAGATTATATTATTTTAGTTGTCATCGGCTCATTCATGCGTTGAATATGGAGATGATTCAGAATCACGTCAAGATGATCGTCAGCCCCGACTAGATGTCGATGAAATGTTGAAGATCGTGGGGTCTTGTGTGGAACATGAACTTAATTTTAGTGTGAAAAACGGTTTTATTTGTTTTGAGAAGGTGGGTTTAATCCCAGAAAAGGATATCGTTATTCGAATTCCCTTGGAAATGGTTGGGAAACGGGTCTAGATTTTTTTTATTAATTGATCTCAACATAAATGGATAACTTGTAATAATTTAGAGTTAACGAACCCATTAATTAAATAATACTTTGAGACAATACTATGACCCAGATTATGTACAACGGTCAGAACAAGGAGAATATCCTGGCTTCCCTCACAGTGGTTTTCCGTTCATAAGGCCCAAGAACTTTGAGAGAAAGGATAACGATTGCAAAAGGGAATAGGAAAACGAGCGCTAAGAATGCGAATATTGCGTATGAGATGCTGCTGTTGGATACTGCGGTAAAGAAGCGCCCCACACGTTTATCGAAACGGTCGTCATGCTGTCTAAAGGCATCTCAAATGGTTTACTCAACGAATTAAAACTTACGAATCGGTAAAAAGAGCCACAATGCAGACCAACAACATGATCACTAAAGCACCGATGGTGACCACCCAGATATGCCAGATCTCAATCCACACTCGAAACCATTCTATAAACTTCTCAAATCTACACAACGCGATCGTGTAGAAGGCCATTGGAGAGGGCAAAACAATAATAAGAAAACAAGAACCACCGGGTTCTTGACAAATATTATTTAGGGGCTAATATTCCCTTCAAATTTTCGCGAGACATCGAATAAATCAGCACATGAATGCATCAGCTATTGCTTTAAGTTTAGGGAACAATAATAACGTGAAGGGAAAGTGTTTCCTTTAAGGAGAGAACAATCTTTTCTAATTCCTTTCGGCTTCCGATCGCTGATAATGTGGTGGTGGAAGTCGATAAGATTCAGGGCGATAAAAGTCCTGGGACAAGAGGTCAGTTTCGATCATAAACTTGATTTATACTCTTCGGCGATGACGAAATTAATGTTACAAGCTTGAATTATGTGCTTTCTTTCGTACTTTTTGAAGCATCGAATACAGTTGACCAAACTATTATTGTATGCTTTATTATTTATGGATATATAAATTTGGGTATCACTTAACAATGAAAAAAAGTAAGTAGACAAAGAGTAACTCTGGAATGAATAAAACATCTTTAGATGTACAAAAAACAATGACTAACATCAAACAATAAATGGTAGACTCGCAATAGGAAGTAGTAATCTTTGGCATTATGACAAACCATTCGGTTTACAGTTAAGACCTGCGCAAAATAATTGCAATCTGAGGGGACGAACTAAAATGGATAGGAAGTAGATTGTCATGCACTTGGGGATCCCGAATTTGATAATGATCAGAATTCCGAAGCCTTAAAATAGGACTTTGGAATTACAGTATTCTATCAGTGAGTTGGTTTTTGGAAGAAAAATACCGGTAATTTTTAATTATTTAGGGATAGCTACAGAAACAAGTACTATATGTTGTACGAAAGGGGGGACATGAATTACATCCAATGTATCACAGAAGTCTATTTACGAATAGTGGTGGTCGACATGTGGCGTTATGATATAGAAATGATATAGATCACGACCGAACGGCGTATTCTTGGGACAGATTTAAAAAGGGAATGTCAGGGTTTATAAATAAGGGGAGAGAAGGAATTAGAACATAACAAAATACATTGAAAATAATGTTGTTAATATAAAACACGGAACGAAAAAGAATTTGATCCGGAAATCGATTCCGGCGGGGCCTATTCAATGTGTAAAAATTTAGTATGATTATAGCTAAGGATTCTATACACGGTGCCCATCATGTACAATGTGGGTGGCGAATGAGATCTTGTCCGAGCATTGCTTCTCGCAGAGTCCACATTTCCATGGATTCTCTTCGGAATGTAATTTCTTGTGCAGAATATACATGACATCATCGTTGAATGTGATCCCACAGTGCTCACATTCTTGTCGTACTCCCGCAGAAATGTTGGCTTCAGCCTCAATTCTGTGTTTGTAATCTTCGGCGTCATTTGGTTGAGGTGAAGAAGAAGCTCGTGAGCCAGAAGTGGGGGAATGAGTGGAAGAATGATCGTCGGAGCGGGTCTGGGACCATAATTGAGGCTGGGTCTGTTTCATCTACAATTAGTTCATTATACATGTTTTTGGACAACGAAATAAATATAAAATTTAAGATACCTCCTCAATAAGTTTGCTGAGCATGTTCGTGTTGTTGCCCACTTCATTTCCCTCACCCTCCATTTTAATCAAGGGGCTCTTACTCTTTGGCAACATCTTTGGACTGGACTGAGTTGTGGTCGACCCATTCAATGTCAGTTGATTTACATTCACATTAAGTTCTCTTTTGATACCCATATTCAATGGATTCCAGGAGAAGTTGTTCATAATGTCATTCATATTATTGGCTAAGGGACCTGGTTGGGCCAAGAACGGATTCGCAGCTGAAGTGGGGATCTGGTTGAGTTGGGTGAATTGGAGGAGAGAAGAAAGAGCCGGATTCATGCTCAAGGGTTTGGCCTGAGTTGGTGGAGAACTAGAAAGGGAATCCTCATCGGAGAAATCGCCTTGTTGGAGAAGAGCCAACTCTCTGTTTGCTCCCTATAATTAAAGTATAAGTAAAAAGAAGGTTGAAGTAAAATTGAAAGAATTGGCATTAAAATAAAATCAACTTACAGTAAGATTGTCATCATGTTTGGTCTGATAATGGAGCAAGATCCGTCTGTGATTTGAGAAAGTCATGGCGCATCTTTTGCAAGCAGCCTGTTCCTGAGCAGTGATGATATGTTCATCAGTCAGATGATTCCTAAGTTCTTGATGTTGCTTGAATCTTCGGGGACATCCATTGACCGGGCAATCAAAGTTTTCTCCGGTTTTAATGTGCGTCATTGAATGTTCTTGCATCTGAAAATACGAAGATAATAAATTAATAATCCGCTACTAATAACTTCCAACGTTTTAAAAACTTACCTGATCCTTTCTGAAGAATTTCTTCTGGCAATATTTACATTCATAAGGTTTCTCTCCAGAATGACGCATTCTGTGCCTGTGCATGTTAGCTTTCTGACTGAATTGCATCTTGCAAACATCACACATATACATGGATCCCTGATGTTTGATATGAGCTTCCACATGAGCCTTCATATGTTGTGACATTACTGTCGAGAAATTGCAATGGGGGCAACTGTGCACTTGTTTCTTTGACTTTTTGATCCCCTGATGCAGTTCTGGAGAGGATTCTTTCTTGACTTCCTCATCTCGGACCTCCATAATGTCTGACTTTACTTCTTGAGATTGTTCTGGAGTTCTTTGAGCCAACAATCTCATCACATCGAAGCCATTGTTCACGGAGAACACATTGGGTTGTGTAACTGGGGGTGTCTGGATCGACTTGAGCATCTGTGAGATTTGAGCCAAATGGAATTGATTGAATTGCATGGGCAGCATTGTGGCCAAGTTTGAGGACGGCAATGTCGATGGTTCAATCTACAATTCCAAGATGATTTATAATACATGTAAAACGACTTATATACAACTATTACAAGTGTTGCGCGAAGATTACGTAAGGTCTTTCTAATCTCCGATCAACGGGGAACCCCTCCAAAACCAGTCCATTTGACCGGCAAGTGTAATATCATCTTCTACCATAACCCCCGCATTCTCATCACCATCAGAAAAAGGCAATAAATATTGTTTTCGTCTGCCCAAATCCCCTCTGGAGCTAATTTCGAATATTATAATTGGTGTCAGAGAGGAGGAGATGTAAGAGCCAGGTGAAAAACAAAGACTCATCCCAAGGCCCAAAAAACATGAGACTGGGAGGCACGGCAATTAACTCTTAATCCGAAAGATGCCCACCACAATCAGACAAGGCCAGATTCTCATAAAATAAAACGAAATTTAATAGATCAAGAACTTAATAGATGAAATACAGTTTAAACAGGGAATAAAACTAACACCAAGTGCTACTTGATCTGGAAAAGAACCAAAATAAAACCGGCCACCTTCATTGAAATTCGAAGACTTGCAATATTCTTGTTTACAACTTGACCCACTACAGTAAGCCCGATCCTTTCAAGGTAAACTCGGACAAGTAGACCGCATCTTAAAGCCAGAACTTCGGCCCGTCATTTTGGGAGCTTGGACAAACATTCTGTCCCCCCGACGTATTTTACCTTATTTTCGATCCACCTCGTTCGGGCCACGCCCTCTAATTTTCAGTAGCAAAAGCATCACCTTTTCGTATGACGCCTTCAGAGTCAAAAAAAACGGAATTTACAAAAGCATACTTGAATTCGATGATTGGTATGTGGGATATAAAGTAAAACACAAAGAGATAAAAAATTGTACGCGTAAGATTACCGTAACCTAAACGACCCTAGAGTGTCGAAAGGATGATAAAATTGTTACATTAATAAATGAAGTAGTACAGGAACGACTTCAATTTGAGTCAGTTAATCAGCAAGTACAAGTTCAACCTCTTCCTTCCTTTCCTGTATTAATCCCCCGACTCCAATTTACGGAACCCGTAAAAACAAATGCCGACGGTAAGCGGAAAAGACAATGGACCAACAAGCTTGGCCAAACAAAGTCGAAGAAAGAGGAGGGAGAGTCCACTGGATCGGGTAACCGGATCAAGTTCCAGTTATGGCAATATTGAGAAGAAAGGAAAAAGAAAGTCTTGGATGACCGCTTTTGACCTGTCGGAAGAAATCGATGGCCAAAAAGAGATGAGTGTTTGCCCAATATGTTGATAGGAAGTCAAATTAGACAGGTAGGATCAAATTGGAGAGGACCGAGTGGCATAATGGCATAGTGTCTCAAAATAAAAAAACATTAATTGTTCTGATCGAAATCACTAAAACTAGTTTCCAAAAGGGGTTCCTGTAATCAGAAAGGAAGTATACAGTAATCAAGAATGCAATGGACGGTTTCAACCTACATTGAAGTCACAAATACGTATTTTGGTACCAAAAATTTAACAGTCATAAAATATATATGTCGTTAATAGGCAGATTCACAAAATTATGCAAATTAAAGCCCATCCCCTCCAAACTCCATCCACGGCTACTTGATTAATCTCGATCTTAAGCCGGACTTCCTCATATTCCCATGACAACTTGATCTACACTTAAATCCCGAGTAAATACTCGACCTTATACTTGGGGATTAAGGAAATCGGGACAAATCGAAAGTTCAGACCGGGAATTCGGGATCAAGCGGAAGCCAAATCAGGTCTGTGAATGTGTAAATAGCCCCACCTTCATCCATCCAGCATTACTTCTTAATTACTATTCCCCAAACACGTATAGTATCCTCGATTTTTCAAAAACACCCCCTGGGAGACCGAATGAGCCAATAGTTGGGAGGAAGGCCGAATAAACGGGACCAATCGGGGTCCGGGAACAAATCAAAACTAAATTACTTTGGACTACTTCCCAAAACACAATAATTAGAGGGATCGATAAATAAACAATCGAGGCACTAGAGAGGATAAGGTAGGGGGATAATTGGCTACAGTTATTTTGAAAGTAAAGGTAAAACGTCAGAGAGCAAAGATGAACTAAACCAATATCCTGTATAGAAATCAAACTGAAATGATAAAGGTCTTTAAGCAGCCATGCTTATGCCAGAAAAAACCCACCTTGACCGGGGGACCGTAAAGATGTCCGTAAACTCTGACATGTCATCCCAAAACTCTCACGGCTATTTACCCACAACTAATTCGTTGCGCAACTTTGTTGTTGCATCTACGATTACTCAATTCATGTTCTCGCGATAACCCCGTAGATTTACGACGCCTCGAGAAGAGATTACCATGTAATAGGATATCTAAACCAACAGGATATCTGCTCATAAGCAAAGCGATTTATGGCTGGAAATAGACTCATGTCCAAGTATGACACAAAAAGAAATACATATGCGTACTTAATAAAGAGACTCCTTGGTACCATATTCCCTGCCCAGCAAACCAGTAATCGACATCCATCAACGGCCTCGAAATGGCCAACAGATCGAGTGCCGACAAAAAACAACGGACTCATCTCGAGAGGAAAGCGAAAGGTGCCCGGGCGAGAGTGCGCACTTTTCCCGAAACAAAAAAAGATTTTCATTTTCCTTTTGTCGCTTTTATCAGCACCAACCCATCGACGGAATGACCTTCACAAAAATTGGGAAGAAGAAGATTGGTGGTAAAACCTCGGCGCAGGAAGAAGCCGAAAAACGGCAAGGTAGGAATTACGAAGGGTTTGGGAGGACCATCGCAAGTCGAGAGATGCACAGACATTAAGATTTCGTCGAGACAAAATGATAATACGATCAAAAGATGGACAGGAAAAAGGTCTACTCTACGGTAATTGTTGATTTTTAAGACAGAATTTGTAGCTGAATGTCTGGTCTAATGTTCTTATTGTTGCTGGAAACATGCACTCCAACCAAGCCAGCGTCAATAATCATTTATCGTAATTGTACTCGCAAAAATTCATTGAATGTTGGGCTGACTTCCCAGTATTCATTAAGACGGACGTTTGTAGCGTACAATTAATGCTCCATGCCTACTCTTTTCGGAAGACCCACTCCCAACAAATGTCCCAATTGGTTAAGCAACCAACTCCTTCCCGTTTTCTGATCGATTCCCCAATCTCGAGACTCCCGAGTTTCTGCCCCACCAAGGGTTAATTTTTTGCCGGCACACCTTCACCTTCAACGGTGAGTGGGGAAGATGAAAGCGAAGGTTAATGCCGGAAAGTACGGAAAAACCAAGATCCAAAAAAGATGGGGTGCGAAGGCCGTGACATTGACGGCGAAGAAACTCGACTTATCAATTGTGAATCTAGCCGAAGTTCAGATGTGAAAGTTATGAAAACCGACTTTAAAAGTTACAGTAATAATAATAGGGAGCAGAAACTACGAAACACGAATTGCGAATAGTCCTAAACTGTGCTGATTAACTGGTCAAACTCCCAGATTACGTGCGCCGTTTGGTCAAGACCTTCACAGAAATGAAAGGAAAACTGATCGATTTTTCAGCAACTTGTAATGGAACACAAAAAAGTAAATTACAAGATGGTAAAAGGCGGTTCAAGGCTGAACTTTAAAAAAGCAGGGTGTACTGTAAGAGTGGGCACCTCAACAGTACTCTTCTCTCCCGGCTGTAATCTTACATGTATGCTACGTTACGTCCCCTCGAACAAAGCGTTTGCCTAGATCCCAACCAAAGTGCCTTCCTGAGTGTTATCTTATCTCCAAAATATCCTCGAAACATTGCATACGAGGTACTCTAGCTCCAAAAATTTTAACTAAACAATTACCCAGAGCAAGGGGATGCTCAAATCCAGACATAATCCTCCAAATCATGAACAGAGAGTTCAATTCAAAACCTTCTTTTTTTCTCTTCAGATAAGGGAAATCAGTCCGGTTTTTGCGCCGAAATGTGGCGCAGGTAAGAGACTTTCGATTTTATTCTTGGGACGTAAAAAACGGGATCTCCAAGAAAGGTCATCAGGCTTTAAAACAATTGATCTGCCGATCGTAAAGGAGACTTTGGCATCAAAAACTACAGTATAAATAAAATTAAAAGTGTGCAAAAAGGACAAGTAGACAAGGATCAGCAAGACAGTACCACTACTCAAACGATTACTTTCAAATTTTTACTATTTCTTTTTTATGACCTAACCTTGAAAACCAGAAAATCCCGATTTTTTTAGTTTGCGCAATTGATGCCATTTTTTGACGACTGATTAATCCAAACAATTAACGAAGAGTCGGGGAACCAAAGGGGTTTGTAAACAACGGTCTCGATGTTGATTACAGTAGTTCCTGTTTGAATGCAAAACTTACTCTGACAGTTGATTCCTCATGACTTTTGGCGTGATTTGTGAATTCTGTCATATCCTTGGTGTTGTATCCACATTCCGCGCACATCAGAGTCTCCATTGGGAAACAAAATAAACTTGTAATTTGTCGTTTTTAAGGTTAAGGTTTCGTCAGGATATTGCACTGAAAACAATAAAGCACATTACTGCATGTAACACTCAAAAGATGTTGTTATTATACTCGAAAAATACAATTTAATTCAAAGAAAAATGTGAGTAGGCGTATGATTTAAAAGAATTCCAATAAAAACATCAATCCTGAAGGGAATACAGAGTAATTTTCGTATAATATCAACAACAAAACAACGGTCTTCACAAATTTATTATGAAAAGGAACGCGTATTTTACCCCAAGTCAGTGTTTTCGTATCCACAATAGATGCATCTTCTTCGTTTCGCCACCTTATTTTATTATACGCTCATTATTACGTAAAAATATTGGGAGTAAACACAACCTTGAGGTAAAATAAACGGCACGAGTCAAAGAATTGCATCCAATGAAAGGCAGGACTGTTTGAAAACATGGGCGTAAAATCAGGACAGAAAAAATTGACGCATGATCAAGGAGTTTCTTCATCAGCTTCTAGAAGGAAACAGTACTGTTTTAAGTGAAAAAAGGATGTAACGCCATGCCGAATGCGGTATAGCAGAAAATACATCATAAGCAGTCGACGTCTACCCAAACATAAACCCCTGGAGATTGTCTAATCTCAGCCAAACACCTCATTTACAGTCTGCCCGGACCTCCAGACGAACCTCTATCCCTCGGGAGATGTGGCCGATATGGATAATCGGGTTGTTTTGATTATTTTTGTATTTTCATTCTGGTGGCCCTTTAATTGACTCTTCAAATGACATTCGCACTTCTGTTTTGGACAAAAAATCTTGTGATAGACATATTAGCATTGAAAATAGCGCTGGCAAAAATTGTAATGAAAATTAATTGGCATCACAATTAATTTTCATTACAATTCCAAGTTCCAAAAACTTGATCCAAAATTCCTACGGTAAAAAACATTGTGTTTACGTCAATTAGGGCACTGCTACAACCCTACTCGGAATCACAAGACCCCCTTTCATGGAGTATTTTTAAAGGTCGGCCTTTGTAAACGCGGGGACCCGGCCTCTTGTTGAATTGTAAAATGTACACGCTGCTGTAAAAGAGGCTACTTTTAAATCCGAATGCGCCGCTTTGGATTCTCCCCATGATATTCTTGAAACGGTGTGCTTAGAGTGCAAAGCCAATAGAAAAAGACACCAGGACCCTAGGGGATGTAAGGATGTGCATTGGAGATTGGCTACAATACTGCATACTAAAGATGGAACATGCTGGGAACGCGTCTTTCATGCTATAAAAGGTCAAACATTATGAAAATTAACGAAATTTTGCGATTCTGTTGAAATCTCAGAGTTTGGCAAAAACACTTGATTATGAACTTTTACGGGCATCATGCAGAGAGTAAATATTCATACAAATCCACCTCCCCAATCCCCGCAAATGTAGTCGCGAATACGAAAGGAATATGGAAAATAAGGATCTGGCCAGCCCCGCCCTCCGAGAAGAAGGCGAACATAACCGCAAAAGGAAAAAAGGAGGGGGACAACAAACGAAGAGCGGAGAAACAACCACTCAGGATGCATCCGGGAAATTGAGGATTTTTGGAATAGGAATACGGTTAGGTACATAGGGGCGCTTAAATTTTGGTGATAAAAAATAAAATACATGCAGAAAAAAGATTTAGATTATTTTTCAATCTTCTACAAACCAGATTTTTGATTCAGAAAATAAAATGAGTCTTTACAACTTTCAAAAGGCAAAACTATCGACTCCAACAAAATTCCGAACATTTCGACCACTTTTATCAAAATCATTTTTGGAATATCAAAAAAATCAATACTTAACTTCCAAGATCGGAAATTTTAATCCATTCTTCGTTTTTCTATGGTTCGTCTAAATTAGAGAAAATTTCACGTAAGACCGCGTGGATTTTTTCGAAAATTTTAGCGGATCCCGCGTCTAAATCCATTTCCCGATCCAGGTATTAAACCGGTTAAGTCGAGACTTCATATTTCTCTTTTTAATCGTGGTCTTAGAGCTGAGACAATCTACGTAACTCATGCGACCCACTGATCGCTCCATGATCCCCACAATAACCCATTCTTATCCATTGCCCATCAATTATATCTCGGCTGTAAACAACAAGTCTCCGTAAATCGATGAATTGTGTAATTGGGGCTTTGTCCATCAGAATAACTCAAGATCAAGATCTCGATCCGAAGGTCATTTTCATAAAACCTGAATGTCTTTATTTGATATCTGATCCCGACTTTGTTCTCCGACCGTTTATGGAGTTAGGTCGGGGAATTGCAAAGACTGGGGATTGTAAATTCAGATATTTTTACAGTATTCGAAACGGCACAATGGAATTCCGGGATCTTACAGTTAAGATCTAGTTTTGGTCAAATTCTAAACTTCCAACTTTTCGATGTGAAGTATTATAGTTGGTTTCGACACCTTCGGTATCCACAAAATGGTTTCCTTTTTCGGCGGTTCATCAATTCCTTGTCCGTTTGTTCAACTGCCATTTAATGTCAGAGGAACGCGTGTTACGCAACCCGCAGGAATTACTTTACAGTATGCTTCATCTGGATGTTTATATTTCTTTATTCATTCCCATGTTGCAAACCTCAATTGATTCATAAAAAACGCATCTAAACACTGAGAATGCAGTTATCAACGATCTTGCGGACCTATATATAGCGCCGTAAACATTGTCAGTCGTAAATCTAACGTGATAAGTGGTATTGTAATACGATTATGAATTTCTGTTATAATAGATTGTAAAAACAGCTATGGGTACTGTATCCATCCATGTCGATAATTACTCTGGCCCCTTTTCTGGTGGATATTCCTCCTTTCCTTTGATCGGAGATTCTTGAACTGATTTAAATGCGCAACTCCTGAGAAATGCCAAAAAAGATGGAAAGGCCACCTTCGTCTTCTTTTTTATTGTTGGAGGGACAGCCGAAAAAGGAGAAAATAATGGAAAAGGAAGACCGACAATATTCACTTTCGTTCTGATTAGATCATGTCGGTTGATACGGATACGCGCGAATAAGGGAGAGACCTTGGGTGCGGACAGGTAAAAGAGTCTGGAAAGGTATCCGGAAAAGGGAGGGGGAATGAAAAATATTAGGTTGAAACAAAAGAAATTTTAAAAAAATTCAAAACCCCAATTAATTTAGATTAAAACACAGAAAAATGCCGCCAGATCCGATCGTATCATCCAATTTTCCTCTAGGTAACCCCGGCATTAGTTCAATAAAAGGACAGAGACAATCGGCATCTAAAACAGCGGTTTTAATCGTTTTGAAAGCATGATTAATATAATAATATCTGCCCCAAAAACCTTCTGCCAAATTACCTAAAACATTCCTAGCGGATCTGAACGCGCATTTTATCAATAAGCTAACACAAGAACGCTTGGAATCATTTGTGGGGAGCTGTTTACATTTTTGATAACAAAAGGATGATTTACTGTACAAAAAGACAATTTCAATTTAAAAACAGACAAGTTTTACCTATGGCTTTTACGCACTCATCTCGAAGTCTGACCCCTTGCTCTAGGACAACTCTTCGAAATAGATCGTGAAATGACGTCAGGTGAAGCGAACGCTAGTAATATTAACCTCTTGACGATTGGAGCTGCGGTCATTCCGAGGGAAAGCCACTCATCGCTCTCGGCTCTCTGTTTGTCCCTCGTCGTCTCTTTTAAATCGCATTCTTCTGGCTACTGCCTCCTTCCCAATCTCCCAATCCTTCTGTAATTTTTTTCTCTACCTTTTCTTCTGACCATGGTTTTTCTCTTTGTGATCTCTCTCCGTTTTCCACACTATTTCCCCGTTCTTTCTCCGTATCCAAACATCGCATTGTGTCCGAATATTTGGCCGCAAAGTTTTGTGGACGAACGGTACGGAGTCGGATTTAAAAGTGAAGTGTTATAGGGAGCGACCTCCTCGAGGACCTAAGTCGCTCGCTCAGGGGTCAAGAGCGCGATGGTACGAAGGAAGGAAAGGTGTCCAATACAAACTTGGCCATCTTCCGAAAGCGCCGAGATGGGATAACAAACGGTGGTCTCCATAAATAATAGAGGACTTAAGTTGGTTACGGAGGGCGAGCTTTAGAGAGAAGACGGGTCACCATAAAATATAGGCTGATTTAAATTGAAAATCTGATAGAAATAAAAACGTCGTTTTATAAGAACACATCAAAAACGAACAATGAGCAAGAATACATGCAGGATGAAATCATAAATAAATTCCACTCAAATCATGTCACTCAAGATCCTACTGTAACCAGATCCGAGGAGGAACGGATTGGTCAACAAACAGACCGTTCCTCTTCCACTTGACTTTGTTCTCTCACTTGCACTGACCGTCACGGATTGTGACCTCGCCTCTGGCTCTGATTGTGCTATGGCCACGAGGGTGTTCGGAAACGTAAATTGAGACGAAGCGTTTGCAGAATATTTAATGTGTGATGGGATTAATAATAATAAAATTAACCGTGTTTAGACAACAAGTCTTGGCTCTAAATTGATTGCGCAACCTTGCAAAGGCTTTCATAATCATGATCGCAAGGGGATTATGATTGATTATTCGAAAGAACAAGCAAATGGAAGCCAAAAATATCTACAAATCTCCACAACGCCCTTTTTTCGACTCTCGACACACCTGTGAAGCCCTTGATTACACAAACTCCATTTGCGTATGGCCAAACCCGTAAGTCTTGGCGTTTTTCTGTTTGTGGAAATGCGTAATCCAATCCGCATTTCTTGGATCACCTGCTGAAAATATCTTCGAGAGGATCCACTTGGCGTTCCTCCCCTAAATTAGTTATAATTGAAGAGGAAAAGATAGGACGGGCGTATATTACAGTAAGCCCGGTCTTCCTTCGAAGTGTTCTCTTTACTTGTCTTGCTCTTGGAATGTCGGCGCCGGAAGCTAAAGGACAAAAGAGAGCTTAGACGGGCCCTTTAGATGACCAGGCCAGGGTACCTCGATTAAAACGAGGCCAAGTAAACATTGAAAACGGGTGAAAATAAAAGAAGATCTCTCAAAATTACATCAAAAAGTTGAGAAGTCAATGAATTTGTTTGAAAAATCTTTAAAATACAGGATAATAAATTTCAAATGCAAAATTTAGAATGAGATGACTAAAACAATAAAATTATCCTTAAACAATTTATTTGCCGAAAGTTTGCGTTGTGGTAGCTCAGAGTATTTGCAGATTTGGGATGGGAAAAGAAAGCGGATTTTTTATCCCCAAGATAAACTACACCACCGGGGATACGGTATCCCCACAAACAAAGTAAATTATATTAACAAGTAAAAGTAACTGGGAACTTCCATCCATCCATCCCTCTGTTCCCGACTAATCCGCCCACTCTAAATTATCGAAATCCGGCCCGATTTGGGATTTGTGGAACTTACACGTAACGAAAAAAAGTATCATTCCGCAAAGTAAAAAGTTTCATTCCGGCGAATCGATCACTCGTCCGCTGATACAAAAATGTGGATTAGTTGGATTTGTGCAACAGTTGGATAATGATTTGAGGGATCGGAGGATGGATATGGGAGTGGGGATGTCTGAACAATGGAGAACATTAGTTTGCTTTAACAATAAAACATCTTCTAAAATTACAATACATCCGATTTAAAACCAAAACTATTTTCATACCCCCCAGTTCAGACTTTTGAATTGTAGATTGATTACGCTGTTATTCTGCTGCAATTACTTGTCTGCGTTTTCAATCTTTGATTACTTATGATCTTTGTAAATCCATTTCGTTGTATTAATTTATACATTTTGGCCGCCCCCTCTCAAGTTTTTATTGTATCTTCTCCATCCTTTTTTTGTTTTTTTTTCTAACGGATCCATAAACTCCCTTTCCGTAGGTGTGGTAGGGGATTGTGAACCATCTGTTTACAACGGATCCACTCATCACTTCTTTTAATTGACGCAATTTACAGGTTTGTACCGTAACCCCCTCCCCCTCCCCTCCGGATTCATTTTGTTTACGGAGAAGTGGAAGTCCATCTAGGAAATGGGGGCTCTGAAGTAGTAGAGGGGGCAGAGAAAGTGGTCTTCCCAAAAAAGTCAGGAGTTCCGCAACGAATCAGCGCCTAAGGGTTCACGTTTCCGTGAATGCAGAACAAGGGTATCGCAATTCAAGGATCGTAGGCTAACTCTTAATCTGCTAATCTAGACGATGTACAAAAATAGTAACATGAAAAGTGACCTTTACGTCGTTAAACGGATCTGCATGTAAAGCTGTAAGTTTATCTGCACTCAAATACAAATGCTACAATCATTGTCGTGTACTAGTCGCGCCATAAAGTTCCGCACGTCTGCATAGTGTATTTTTCTTTTTCTTTCGCACCTGCCGCGGCGGTTCCCTGTTTTTGCAGTAGCGATTTGCACTTTTGCGCGAGCTCAATCCATTTTTTCGCGCGCGACGTCCGCGCTAAAGGTGTCGAGACTTTATGGCGTACCTATAATAGTACGCTGTTCACCGATGACACGTCCCCAGCATCCCTCTTGAACATACGTATACGCATCATACGTATCATGAGCATTAAGTTTTAAGTCCCATTTCTCGAAAGATACCACTCTGTCACCCACGTTAGTGCATTAATACGGTAGAATAAGGGGAATCCGGTTGGTTTAGGCAGTCACGAAGCAGACATCAGTCTACAAATACGGTTTGTTGTCAAGTGCCGTGTTATCGTATTCCCCCAAAAGAAGAAAACAATACTACAGACGCCCTTCTGAAACCCCAACATTTGCATCCGAGAAACAAATTGTAGACACAGATCATGAGGCGCCAATTCCATTCAAAGTAATCATATCCCACGAGAATACAAAACAAAAACGTTGGATGTCATCAGAAGATCAACCTAAAGTGCAAAAACCTTGCAACATTGTATTTACAATCGGGCTACAAAGTTTGAATAAAATCAAAATAAGTCCCAACAAATTGTTGTACATTACACCCAGTACGAGGTAACGCAGTAGGTTTCCGGCAGTGCAAATTCCAAGGAAATAACATAAATTGATTATTCAAAAGAAAAAATTAAAATTTAAAATAAAACCCAAGGTTAGGATGAAATAAACGAAGGAAAAGAAGTCGCATGATGTCCTGAAGGCCCTTTTAAAATAACTTTCCAATGGAGACAGTTGTAATTGTAGGGGAAGGAAGAGTATCCTTGAAAAGAAATGGGAGGTCATTCGGATTCTCGCTCATCGATGACAAGCCTCTTGTGACTAATAACGGACTTTACAGTGTAGGAGAGTCGCATCCTTACATAGTAGAACCCAAAAGTAA
This sequence comes from Bursaphelenchus xylophilus, assembly GCA_904066235.2. Classification (NCBI taxonomy): domain Eukaryota; kingdom Metazoa; phylum Nematoda; class Chromadorea; order Rhabditida; family Aphelenchoididae; genus Bursaphelenchus; species Bursaphelenchus xylophilus. The sequence goes on along the minus strand of CAJFCV020000003.1, from coordinate 7,071,382 downwards.
GTACAACTGCCTCCCTCACACCAAAATACAAACTCCAATTACTTGGGAGCTACAGTCCAAGCTCAGGATGCTCATCTTTCCCGACGCTCCAAATTATCGGAGACGCGCTCTTCCTTTGGGTCCTTTTTGGTCTTACAATTTCACCGTTGCAAAAGTACCGTAGGCCCGGAGAGGGTTTAGAAATTATTTTTCAAAAATCAATATGTTTTCGAGTTCTTTTCCGATCGCCACATTAAGCGAACGGCCTTCCTGATTAGACTCCGGTTCCAGGAACGTCGCCCATTTTCGGTTTCCTTCTGGATTCCCTTGAGTTGTAAAAGTAGTCAAGTTGTAAGAGTAATCATGACGTCCATTCAGGAAAAGAAAGGCAAAGAAATAATTTTTCTTTTTAATTTTCGAACCAGGGAACAACAAGATTACGAGAAAACCACTTTCCAACAAGGAAATCGCCGAACGGGAAGAGAAAGTGATGTTATGCAATCGGAAATACTTAATGAAAGCAGTAACAATACTACTTACATCACTTCTTGAACTTAAAAAACCATCCAAAGACTATTTATTTTCCCACTTTTAGGGTTAATTCTTCCAGAAAAGTCTTACAAAACAAAATTTACAGTTCAATGAAGGGTTCGAAACCTTGGAAAAAAGGACTTCCAACTTTTTGGAAACCGGTTTTGTCCATAAAAAATGGGGAAAGGACGGTCAGTGGACATAATCAGCACTATCTCGACTCCCTTGATTAATGAGATGTAATTCCGAAAAAGGCAGATTCGTTGCTTAATCTGTAGGAATCTTTAAACAGAGAAAGTAAGATATTCAACAGGATGATTCAAAACAAAACTTATATTGTCCTACTCAAGCACACGTATACATCCAACAGGAGTAAACCCCTTACACTCTCATACAATTCCGAGCACCTATTCCATACAATAAACTATTATAGTAACATATAAATCTAAATATTACACAATTACGTAACAAGAAGTATATTGTAAAGAAACGAGATGACATTAACAGCTCTTCTGGCAACTCATAGTCCAAGAGGAGGCTCCTACCATTCTTCTACCAGCCTCTCTCCACCTCTACAACTCCTATTTTCCGAGAGTTATCCTTAAAACGGCTAATTATGGCCAAGTCAAGTTAATTACAGCCTCACTCCTTTATTCAAATTGTACGTTTTGAGAAGTCCGGTTCCTGGGATACCCTTCACCTTATGTGTTGTGACAAAATTGTATTCGATTACACTTGCAGTTAGTTTTAAGTAATTATTTACAAGATTTCTGGACCCCGAAAAAGAAAAGTTCCAACAAAAGTCCGAAGAATTGGGCGTGACCGGAAACCGGAGTGTAATCAATTTATTGCATGAATACGGTAGAAGAGATCGTGCTTCACAAAATGAAACATGACTTTAGAACTGGACCCTCAGGATGACAGGTATTGTGGAGATGGACATCAATAACATCACGAAGGTCCGGAAATCAGAATTTGTTATTCTTTAACCTTCACTGACCTTGAACAACGTCTCCTTGTGGACAAAACGCTGCAGAAAGTGGAGATTTTAAAGAACAGTTTTTGATGAATGATGGTCGTCTTGATGATGAACTTCTTCCTGCAAATATCCGTTCAAGGAAGCAAAAAAAAATAAAAGTTGAAGAGGCTAGCTTTAGAATGATCAATTTTTATTTTAACAAGCATATAAACCTTGACATGAATAAGGCAAAGTCAGCTTGACTCAATCAAAATTTTGATGACAATTAATGTTATTCATCACATAGCTACCATTAAAATTATTTTTTTTTATTATTGTTATTGTAAAGATGTGAATATTGAAACTGACTTGATTTTTATGTGAAGTTCATAAGAACTCTCAGTTGGGCGTGAAATTGGGCTGATTTCTTGTATATCTTTTTCTCTGCCATGATCACATTGCGTACACACACGCGGAAGAAAAACACCTTTTGGCTATAACTTTGCTAACGAAAAAAAGTAATGTTTTGTGGAAACTTGACAAAAATTCGCAAAAAAAGTCACATTTCTTAAATTTTCGACCTAAAATTAAAAACCTCGGTCGTTTCCCACAAACAGCGAGCTAGAAATCCCACATATTTCTTAGAAAAGACCTAGTCTAAATTTGTGCAGTTTTTTCTGAACCTGAGTGTCGCACTTTTGATACTTTAGCCTTTCCATGAAGCCGATCGTTTCTGAACTCATTGATAAGATCACTTCATTTCATCTTCAACTCGCGCCCTACTTCCGCAGTTTAGAGGAATTTGGCACGAAAATAAGTCGTTTCGGGACAAAAAATAATATTGGCGCGACCTCAGCAAAAAATAAAATACTTGATAACTTCTTTTTAGCGGAGAATTCTAATAGTTGTTATTGTATAGTTGACTTATTCCGGTGCTGTTTTTATAATGGTAAGTATTTTCATTAAGATATGCTTTTCTTGGGTGTTTAAGCGTGTATTTAATTTTTTAGTCTGAATCGCCTACTCGTAGTGAGAGAGCTAGCACTCCAACTCGATCTTCAAGGCGCTTGAGAAAAGAAGAACCGGAGTTTGATATCGAAGAAGGTAAATCACAATTTTTTGGATTGAAAAATAAAATTTAGCAAAACAAGCCGTGTCCAAAACTCCCACCAGAGCTCAAAGAAGTCCAAGAAAGCCAGAGGTTGACACTGGAGGCGGTAGAAAATCAACAGCAAAGAGATCGAGTTTGCGTGGAAAACAAGTTGAACTTAACCTTGGTAAGACGATTCCATTAATGAAAAATTTTGCCTATCTTTATTTTAGATAGCCCTACTCCCACTAAATCTCCAAAAAATGCAGGAAAAGGCTTGGAAACGTCAATTCGCGGGGATAAGATTGCCGTTAATGGTATAGCCAGTGATATTCGTCTTAATAATTACTTTAGATTTGGTAAAAGAGAGTCCAGTACTCTCAAAATCTCCAAAAAAGGGTTTGAAGAAGATTGAAGACGCTGAAGAGGATACCATCACATCAATCGAACATAAAGATGACCCAAAACCCCCTTCCAATAGTCCAAGAAAGAGTTTGGAAGCGAGCAAGAACACCATTGACGCTGTAACGAGTTCTTCTTCAAAGTCTAAAAGTCCGAAAACGCCAATCCCAGCTAAGAACACACCGACATCCGATTTTAAGGACGAAGATGAGGATATTCAGGTTGTTGATGGTATGTCTTTATTTTTCATTATTATTATTTAATTTAGTTCCGGTTCTCAAAACTCCCAGCCCCAAGGAAGCCTTGAAAAAGAAAGAATCCAAGATCGGAACTCCAACAGTGGACACCGTTCCGGTTCTGAAAACTCCCAGCCCCAAGAAAGCCTTGAAAAAGAAGGAATCCAAGATTGGAACTCCAAAAGTGGATAGCAAAGAGGATGATGATAACATTACATGTGAGTTTAATGGTTTTATTCTTGGAAAATCTGATGGGTCTATATTTCATGTTTTTTCAGAGAAAATCAAACAGATTTGTGTCGCATGTGACAGAATCATGTCATAGATTCAGAAAGTATTAAAATTGAAGTTTCAACCTAAAATTTCGTCCGTTATTAAATTTAGGAACAGGGGTTGTTTCACTAGGGAAGATGATTGGTTGATATTTGTGAATCACATAACATTATCCAAGGCCTAAAATAAGTGTAGACAATCAAGAACCTAAAAACGAGCCATCTGTCTGGACCGCCGATTTAATCTATATACCCATCATTCGCATAGAAGCTTTTTTATTTGACATTTCTACACAAAAAACAGTTGCTTGTAAAAAAATTTTTAAAATTGCCTGGGGAAAATGTTTTTCATTCTGGTAATCTGTTTCAGTTATCCCTTCGACTCCGCAAGTGAAGAAACTTTCAAAGAAGTCTGAAATGGACAAAAATGCTCAAACTTTGGTGGAAAAGGAGTCAAATCCGAAAGCAAGATCCGAACTTGATGATATTGAAGAGGAGTCCAAAGTCTCGGAAAGCCCTAAACAAAACCCCAAGAAGCGGGAATTGGAAAGAAAGGTGCCAAAGAAACCCGTTACTAACAGAGGAGGGCGCAGAAGTAAAGTGGACGATGAATTCTTCTCGGTTGCAGAAATGAATGAAAAGTTGGATGAATGGGAGAAGAACGAAGCCAGCGAGAATATCCTTGGGCTTTTGGTAAGAATCGGAGTTTACGACTAAAGTTGTTTGTTTTTGTGGTTGTAATCTTTTAATGTAGGACGATGACGATGAAAGCGATGAAGAAATTATGTACACCGACTTCTTCGACGAAGATGAGCAACCAGCCAAGAAAGTGAGGAAGGATGAAGAAGAAGAAATCGAGGGCGGTTCTGATGAAAGCAGTGAACTGGACGACATGGGATTGTAAGTAATCAATGTGTAATGTGATGATTTTTAGGGATTCGGAAACTGAGAAGCGAGGATTTGATTGGGATGAGCCAGATTCGGATGAGGAACAAAACAAATCTGTCAATCAACCCTTCAAGAAGTTGTTCGCCCAACAGGATGTGGAATTTGAGGAGCCTATGGAAGTCGATACTACTCTCAAATCACTGAAGGACACATCAACAACATCCCAAACTAAACTAATACAAGAATCGGAGGATGAAAGTGAATATGATGAGGATTTAGAAGGATCGAACGAAGAAGGAGAAGATGATGAGGTTAATGTAACCAATATTTCTTCATTATCTAAGAAGGTCCACTTTAACGATAATGAGGAATTGGATGAACAGGAAGATCAAGAGGAGGAGGAGACTATTGTGCACAATGAACTGGAGCCAGTTCAATCAGACGAGGAGGAAGAAGAACTCTCTAGATTCAAGATAGAACAGAAGAATGTAAGTGATTCGAATGGGATTATATCACAGTGTTTTAGTTGAAGAAGGTGGTCAAGGAATTGGAAGAAGAGAATCTGGCACCCAGACCTTGGGAATTGAGTGGAGAAGTTAAGGCCTCGCAGAGAGATCAGGATGGACTGTTGGAGAAGTATGTGGAAGTCGACTACAAAGCAAAGACAGCTCCGGTCATTGACGAAGATGTTAATGTGAGAATTGAAGCCATTGTCAAGCAAAGGATCAAGGATAAGGTGATTGTAATTGCGTGATCTTCAAGTTTTTCTAGGCTTTTGATGATCCTATCAGAACCAAGAGAGTCGCCCAATCTCTTCAAACATTCAGAGCCAAAACGCTGGATGATGTGGAGAGAAAATCGTTGATGGAAATGTATGAACAGGAATATAAGAACAAGGTTGATTCGAAGAATTCAAAAGCTCAACAAGACGAGGAGGAGGAAGAGGAGTTGGACGAGGAATCGAAGGCAATAAAAGCTCAAATGAGCGATATCTTCTCCAAACTCGACCAACTTAGTCATGCCAAATTCAGACCTGGAGTTGTTGATGACGAACCCAAAATGATTGTCAACAAACCGGCCATCCAAGTTGAAGAAGTAGGCCAGAAGGCGTCCACTGCCCCAGAAGAAGATCTATTGGCTCCAGAAGAGATCAAGAAGAGAGCCAAGGGAGTGATCAAATCGAAGGAAGAAAGGGATAAAACTGATAAACTTAGGGAACGCCGAAAGAAGAAGAGAAAGCAGAAGTAAGTGTAATTTGAGATTAGTAACTCTTATTATTATTATGAGGATGCTAAATGCTTGTATTTCAGTGCTTTGGTTAAGAAAGGTGTGAAGAAGGAAGGAGAATATAAGGCTGCGAAGGAATTGGATGAAAAGGAAAAGGCCAAAAAGAAGCCCATCAAGAAGGTGAAACAGGTGGAATTCTACGAAAAGATTCAAGAATTGAATCAGAAAGAAGCTCAGGAAAAGACTACGAAGGCCAAGAAGATGAAAAAGATCACAAAGACCAAGAGCGGAGGGAAGAATGCGGCCGCTTTCAAACTCTAGACCTGTTGTTCATCATACTTTATATAATATTTTGTTGTTTGTTTCTTATTTCTTGTTGACTTTTTGCAAATTTTTTGTTGAGTTTGAATATTTTCTTCCGTTGACACGATTTTTATTCTTTTGATCAACATATTTTTTAATCCTGCTTATCTTTAAAATCTCTGTGAATTTCGCTTAAATTTTGCTTGAGAAATAAATTCATATTTTATTTTGCTGCTTAATTTAGACATTTCACAATTGTCAAACACGTAAGCACCTTCAAGGGGGGTGATATGTTTTAGAACAATAATATTTACAGTAAGTATATATACATGGATCGCATATTATTTCAATGATTTTTTTGTTTATCCACTTGCCGCCGGATGACTGGAACCACAAATTGAGGGCCCTGAAGTGTCCACATGCTTGACTCTTCCCTCTTTATTGCCTCGGTAGTCCACCTTCCGACCGTACTTTGTATAGAATGTTACAGTACACTTCTGTTTGACCCCAGTACGTTGATCAAAGATCTGACAGTCCTGGTATGGGGGAATATACAAGTGTAATGAGACCGCGTTCTCGACGTGAGATGGGTTTTCCATACGATGAAGACCGAGTTCATCTGAAGAATGATATATTATATTCTTTATGACTCTTGCTTCCTTCAAAAAAGCCGTGGTGTTTCCACGAAATAGAGCAAAAATAAGGGAAGGGATCAATCGACTGACCGCTCATATAAGTGACGTCATTGATGAGAGCGTCTGACTGGGAGATCTGTTTCATGGGAGCGGTGTCCTCATTCTCTGGCCAAGCAAAGCGAGTTTCTCTCAGAGTGCCGTCCAGAACTTTTACAAAACAATGGGAATTTGTGTGGTCGTGGATACTTTAACAAGAAATTAAATTTTGAGCAAAAACTTGTAAGAAGTACACTTAATGTCAACTTACTTGCTGCCCAAACCCGGAGCCCAGCAAAGAATCATCAAATTGTATTTCCCGTTTCCTTTATCCACAAGGTTCCTGGTGTATCTGAATAAGAACTTTTAGACCTGTATTTATTCTCCAAGTCTTGCTATATATAAAATATTGACTTAATTGAGCGTCATTGGTTTTCATAAATCCTTACTTGTGAGGGTCGAAGTGCGCATATTTCTTCCAGTCGGCCTTGTGACTACTGTATGATTCCAACAACAACCTCACTTCGTCAATATCCACTTCGTCGTCCTCGAAGATCTCCCTGAGTCTTCGCACCAGCGTGTCCATTCCTGCTAAAAGTCAAGAAATTGTTTTAAACTTCCACTTTAAGTATCAGAAAATTGTCGCGCAAACAGATTCATCATCATATCGATCAAAACTTGCCGTCATATGACCGAAGTCGATTGGGTTACTGTTTCGAACTGGTAATTCATCCTTTAACTGTGGTATTCAAAAACTTTACTATCTCTACTAGGACTGTTAGTTGTAAACATTAATCTGTCTGCGGCTCTATATTATGCATAATTGTCTTAAGTAGGTCTAGAGAGGAGTAAAATTAGAATAAACATTAGTTTTAAAGTCAATAGCAATATGAGCATTGCAATCAAAACATTTTGTCATTAAACATGAAGTGAGGTATCTGACTGAATGAACAGAGAAGAAACATGACTTCAAAGGATCTGCGTATTTTGTTATTACACAAATCAGCAGACAGAGCCTTCCACAAAAGGTGGAGAATGTAACAAAAATCTTACAGAGCGTAGAGCAATTGTCTCCAACAAATGTGGGACCTCAAGGATAAATTCTGGGTTTAAAAGAGCCGAAGATCACAAAGATGAAAACACGTGCGGTGGAATATGAAAAACTACTCGAGGCGATGGATACGTCGATGAAACGTACCATTCCCATCGATAAATCAACGACAACGTCGGTGTCAACGAAATTCCAGCGGCTTTCGAATCCCCCATGTTTTTTAGGCAAGTTCCGAGATGCCCATAAAAGGAAATTTACAAAGTTTTCATCGAAACTGCGAATATTTTGTATAAATTAAAGGTCAAGGAATATTGAGAGCTGTTATTGTGCGTGACTAAAGATATGCAACAAGAGGTTTTGTTGTTGGAAATGGTCAGAGAAGTCTCCTATTTACACTGAACTGTTGATCGATCATCGGTCTAATTCTCACGTACACATTTTTTTGATAGTCACGAATTGAATCATGAAACCTACATCCGATCTAATAAACATCTTTAAACAAATCAATCATCTTTCGTCGCAAAAATTTCTTGTAACTATTTTTCGGCCAAGGAAACTTAACGCGGCAACAAGATTACGTTTTTTTGCAGCGACACAACCCATAAATTCACAGCGCGTTATTTAAATTTTTAATTATGAAATTGTAATTCCTTTATGATTACGTGATAGTCCCGACACAAAATGAGATTACGGTAAAAAAGCAAAACTCCGATCCCGATGACCCCAATAAGTTTGTCTTTAAACTCCCAAAACTTACAATATGTCTCATGACAATACAGTAGAAAACTGTGTAAAAACTACCTTTATGGACATTTTAGAGAACCCGTGTGAGTAGCAAACACCTTCCCATCCATCTTAAGGTAACATTTGACCTTTTCTAACCTAGTTATGCAATAATCACAATAATTGCATCATTCGATGTAACAATTATTCCTGGCTTTAATCTGAATTCATGGAACCTTACCGAGACAATATTGTAATCAAACCCCCTTACAGTTAGTTATATAATAATATTGTAAAATACCCTATCTATTTACAATTAACCACTGTTTCGAAATCTTTAAAAATCACGCAATCGGCATCAAACGTTTATAACGTTTTGACCACTAACGTTCGGGTTTGCGAAGATGTGTCAACGTTTTTATAGCGATTGAACGAGTTTTCCAATGGGAAATGGATCCGCTAGCCATTGCTTGGATAAAGCTGGTGCAACTCCCAAAATCATGTGATGTCTTCGGCGAGCTCGTGGATGGAAAAAGAAGTTGTGACATTTACCATTTATGCAGCCTCTCCCACCAATGGCGACTTTTTGACAGAAAACAGCGTGTAAATATAAATCTTTTAATACATATCATAACACCAGTTAATGCGAGATCAAATCAGATAACTCCTTTCGTTGATGATGAAGGTCTCCCCTTGATAAAGATGGGCATTCCGAGGAGGCGGAGGAGGGGGAGGCGGCCGAACTGGTTGGATCAAAGGCCGATCACTCCCCGAGCGCTGATTGGCTGACGGTCCGGCATTGGGCGGAGTCCGATTTGAATTCACAGAGTCCGATCGTTTTGTAGGTGGGGTCGGCGAAGAAACGGAAGGGGAGATTGATGCACGATGAATACTGCCATAGTCCTAAATAATTGTTTAAATAATGGCCTCCCGAGTATAAAGATAGAGATTGTGAAAGGATCACCTGATAATTATTATTGTTGGAGTTGAGGGAAGCCGTGCAACTCTTTCCCATCACATGTGTACAATTACATTCTCCATAATTGGGAGGCGGAAGAGATGGGGGCATCGGAGTGCTTTGGCCAGATCTCAGGGAATGACTTCGTTTTGAACTCATAAGACTTCCTGTTCTCTTCAGGGAATCACTCTGACTTAGAGCTGCATAACTTGAAGCCTGCAAATAATCAATAATTGTATTATATTAAACTATCAATCCGAAATATCTCTGAAAGCAGATCAACTTACATTACTGTTAGAAGTACTTTCATACTGGCCATAAACAATACAATCGATGGCTCCGTTCAGTCCGGCTTGTTCATCTAACACTTCATTTCCATCTTTTTTAATACTCATATGATTGGCAATTACCAAACTCGGCGGTCGATTCATCTCGCGAGGGAGATGAGTTTGCGTTAATGATTGCCGATATCCATTTGCTCCCAAAGCACCATTAAATTTGAATTCTGGCCTGTCGATCATGATGGGAGTGCGAGGTAACGCGAACTTGGAGGGATCTCCGTTGGGGATTCCCATTTGCATCTGCTCCAGAAACGCGGAATCTATGGATCCATGACGGCCATGAGTCATCGCTGGACCCCAATCAATGATCACCTAATAATTTTTTTAATGTTATTTTTGTTTTAATTTTAATTTTAAAAAGGTGGAAATTCTGAAGTAAGCCTGTCAGAGTGGCGGTTAGCTTGACAAATCTAATTTTCAAGTGTGAAAATGTAAGTGTAAATTTCTTTAAAGTCGAAATATGTAAAAGTAGTTTTGAAGACTTCACTTCTAACAGTCTTACATCATAGTTCAAACGTTTTTCAAAATTTGGAATTACACTTACATCTTTACAAATACAGAAGACTTGCCAGATGTATGTATTTACTAAGCCATGGACTACAAAAATTTTTAAACTTATTTCATCATAATAAAAACAATTTTGTGTTTGAGTGTGTATTTAACATGCAATCTGAAGGGCCCTTTGTCATTAAGTGTGCCCATCTTTAAGTCTCTTTAAATGGAAATTTTGCCTTACTTTTCCGACCAAGACCAATCCAACGACCATTGTGGTGGGCCCGGCTAGCCAGATCTTACCGATCTGTGTGTCCTTTTGAAAAATAGCAAAAACTGTGAAGACGAGACCCGTGGAAATAAGGCTGAATGCGACACACCCATAACTGTAAAATGAAATATATTATGTAATATAATGCACATCTGAGATATTAAGATGACTTTAATTTAGAGCATACCTGATCAGATGAATCTGATGACGGTGAAGATTGAAGCAAAAACAACACATACAATGTGAGTAAAACAAGATTTTGGAAAGCTAATGGAGCTGGCCAACGAATCCGAGTTGCAAGTTGAGCTCTGAAAAAAGGATTGGAGATGATCAAATCAACTTTATTCACATTAATCAATATGTATAAGCACACTCACTCAGCGCCTCCGCAACCGATGCAACGTGTAGAGTCGCAGCTGTTGAGGCGAGGAAGGCGGTTTCGGATACAAGAAACCCGTGCCGAAAGTCATCCGCCGATGAAAATGCGATCAGAATGCCTTGCTTGTAACTTCAGGACATGCAAAAGTAAGGGAGAGCCCTCCAATCTCCGGCGTCCTTCACAGTTCGACTACTTCAAGACAATTCTACGGTGAAGAACAAAAGTTTTGAACGTTTTGAGAGCCTTCGAAAACGCGAGGAAAAAAAGTAATGCCATTTAAGAGAGCGACGAAAGGTTTTTGTGGCCACGACAACGAAGTCAACTCAATCACCATGATTACAACGCACAAAGAAGAAGAAAAGAAGGGAACCCAAAACAATAAACGAAAATACAGACGAAAACAAATCAGCCCGGTCAGTTGTGCCCGGTTGCCCTGTGATCCGGATCACGTCATTCATTCAGAATTCCTGTAGCTAAACTACAAAAACAAACAAAAAAAGTTTGTTCGGTCCAAAATCGGGTGTTAAAGATACCCATCCCTACAAAAGCTCCATTTTAGTTGCTTTCAGCTATCCACGCCCTTAATTGGCCATGAAACGACTTCTGCAGAAGGCCCGAAATTTGGAATTTCTATAAAGCAACATATAATATTTGTTTCAGAGGGATAAATTAAACGCATGTCAGGTAGGTTTTACATGAAGTTTTTATAATGATCGGCTAACGATGTATGGTCTTCGCTAGCCGAAAAAGTAAAAAAATTGTTTTATTTTCCCCCAACCGTCGCGGTCCGGCTGTTAATAAACAGTGGATAACTGAATAGCCGTGTAAACATGACGCAAGAAAACAACCATGCCCTCAGGCACTGATGACTATAGATTATGTTAAACGTGTCCCGCCCGTGTCCAATGACCCCAAAAATATTACTATAGCTGTGGGGTGTTTTGAAAGATCTTTGCAGATTCCTTCCCCGATACCCAAAACTCCGTGAAAAATGGGGATTTTGGATATCCGAGAGAATTCTGCCGGTTTTGTGGACACGCAGAAAAACGAAATGTTCGGAACAAAAGTTTGGAGAAAACAATATGGAATACCTAAAAAGGAAATTGAGAAGAAAAGAGGGCCAGAGGTTAGCAAAGTAAATGAACAGGTGAATTATTCACCAACCCACGTAAGATTCATTTCTTTTGCAGTAAAATCGGAGAAGACAAGTTGTTGGAAACAAAACTTGGACGGTAATCTTTGAGAGGGCAGGGTGTACTTTAGAATATTCGAAAAAATTAAGCTGTACATTACTAAATTATAACTGAATTCAAAAATGAAGGTGTTTTATTTTTTGATACTGGATTTGTGGGCCTCTAATCCTTCTAGAAGTTATTCATTACTAATTTTTATCATCAAAATAATCAGAAGAATGAAAAATAATACGAAGTGTAAAAAAATGATGACACAAAAAGTTTTTTGGAACAGAGACAAAGTCCCACAGCTAAGATGCTTGAGAAATTAAAACATAGCTATGCATAGTCTTTTGTCCTATTATGTGAAAAGTTTTGAGCAAATTGTGAGCGTGAGAATTGAGAGACTGTGGAGCAAATCAGGCGGAGAAATTGGTATTATGTATAAGAGACATGTTTATGGTCAGGTGAAGTGAGAAAAGGCCCAGCAAAAGTAACAATTAAAAATAAATGTACACGGTTTGTGATTCCAAGAATTTTGCGTAAGCAAACGATGAAGCTGATTTGGGGAAAGAAACGAATTTAAAATAAAGAATAGAAAGAAAATTGATGACGTTGTTCGAATATATAAGGATGGTGACATTCGCATCAAATCGTGTGTCGTTGCCAGAAACCGCGATTTTTTGCCTATTAGGCCTCTGGACAAGAAATTCGCAACTCTCGACTGACTAGGGAAGTGTACAAACGAACCCTCACCAAATGGCAAGTGTTATACACCATTGGAAAGCCTTTGAAAAATGATGAAAGGTACCATTTTCATTTTTTGCAGAATGCCTCAGGGCAAAAAATTATAAACGGTTGATTTGTCCCTTAAGTAGTTACAATATCGGCTGTGGGGCAAAATAAATCTTATTTCAAAACGCTAAATGGTAAATATTGCTACTAGGTTGGCCTAAGAATCATTATGAAGTTTGGCGATTGCCAGTAAAACCATTTTACATATGACATTTACTGGTTTTAAACACCCATAACGTGAAAAAACACTTTTCACTTTTTTTAATTTTGAAAAACATGTAAGTTTGATGGTTTTAACCGTAATCGACCGTTTTCTAGAAAAATTAAAGCGTTTGTAAAAGTTTAACTCAAATATTATCCTAACTGTAAGAACGCAAAACGTTTTTACCCAAGCTGGGAATCGAACCTAGCTTGGTTTGGCTGCTCATCAACCACTACACTATCGAAGCAACTCTCTTCCAGAATTTTTATCCGCTCAAGAGAAAGAAAGGTTTTTATTGCGAAATGACCTAAAAATAATGAAATTTACAGTATGTCGTCGCGGAAAGGCATTCTGCAAAAAATGAAAATGGTATCTTGCACCATTTTTCAAGGGCTTTCCAATGGTGTATATCACTTGCCATTTGGTGAGGGTTCGTTTGTACACTTCCCTAGTGAGCAGAGAAAAAATCTTCACGGGGAGAGAGCAGGAATTTCCGCAATATTGCGCAAAGTCAAGCAATTTGCAAAAAGAATCGCGCATTTCTTGTCTAGAGGCCTAACACCGCGGTTCCTGGCCTCGACACCCGATCAAAAAATGCACCTTTTTTTATAAAAATTTGTGAGTACAATGCCTGTTTCCCGCGCAACGCGATCCTTTTCGAAAAATTTTGCACTGTGCAATTTCTAAATTCGCGCCGGCTCAGTTGAGATATTTTTCGCGTTTGTCGTCACAATTTCCGGTTTTTGCACTAGCCACGTGCACTTTTGCACGGTGCGAAAAATGTCAAAACTTGAGCGCGGATAGTAAGCGACATGTATTTTTTTGAATTTCAAACCAAGGGGCCTCGATTTTGGACGGTTCAAAGACTTTGGCAGCGATGTACAGGAACTGAAAGAAAACGCATTGCCAACACTTCTGCCAATCTGCAGATAACCAACAGCAAAATCCGTAATTTTTAAGAAAAACTTGACCGCGAGGCCGACATCTGCGACCAATCGGTTTGTCGAATAGCCAAGGGTGAGCTCAACCTCACGCTATCCAAGCTACATAAAAAATTTTCAAGAATGACAAGAAATGCGTACGGAGGATGCCGGAAACTCAAGGGTAGGGCTGCTGTTTCGATACGTGAACGCATTCCCTTCGTGGTTCAATGTTTGGCAAATGCGCAACTACCAGAAGGACAGGCCGTAAAAAATTTCCATGGTTTTCGTGGATCAAGAGGGAAAAATTACTTTACGGAGACCTACCTATAATGGAAGAACGTTGCCGTAGCACTGTCATAATATGTAATATCATTCCATTTTTTGGCCCATCCTGTTGTAATAAAAAGGATGGTGTTTGCATTTTCAAAGATCTATAAAAATTACACCTATACACCCATTGCAACCCCTCCAACTCGCCCGGCCACCCAGCTCAAACGCTGCAAAATTGTTAGAAATTAGGAAAGAACCCCGGATAATTGCCAGATTATACCGCTTCCGGGCGAATCAAAAGGACGGCATAGTAAATATCAGGGCCCATTATTTGAGGACAGACATTTGTCCTGAGGGTAAAAGTTTTGAAGGGCCTTTCCCTTCAGGAAACGAGGGCACAGTCTTATGAGAGGTGGGAGAGGCTTTGCGGACACAAAAGAAAGACTTATATGGACACAAAAAGATTTCCATCCAATTCTCAGTCCTTTGTTTGTGCTCCAGGAATACTCTTCGATGTTTGGAAATGAACGGACCCGTTCACAACGCTCTGCAAACTTTTCTATTTTTAGGAGGGCGTAAAGGTTACTGTAACTATTGATAAACTTTCGCGGTTTGTTTGGCGGATCTGAATGAAAATTACAACTTGTTTTTGGTTTTATTTCCCCTTTGTAGCTACCATAACAATATAGAGTTATTAAAAATTAAAGCCCGCTTAATCAACAACCCCTTCCTTAGCAATTCCTCAAAGTTCGTTTCCAGCGTCAGCTGAAGAAGGGAACACTGAATAAAGCCTACAAGTTCATTCGAAACATCCATGGCCAAGCTTTTTACAATATTTTCCTGTTCCTTTAAAACTCAAAGACCCCTTTTGTTCCTAAAACAATGGTTTCTGGAGTCCTCGTTGACCCTAATAACTCCTGAAAAGAAAGATAAACGTCATCGGAAGACGCGAATGTCATCAAAGATTCGTAATTCAGAAGAACGTCATCAAATGCTGCAAACAGATTACCTAAGCAAGACCTGCTGAACCCACTAGGACCACTTGAAGGCCCGTTGAATCACAAATAAAGGCCAAACCCAATTTGGGGACCTGCGGCAAACACATCCGTGCCAAAAAATGTTCCAAGATATGATGTTAGAGTGCAGTGAAATCGAATTTATGGCCGTGAGATAAGAAAAAACGGCGGAAATTGTGTTGTTATCGGGAGATTTCAGGTCAAAAATAGTCACGTAACAGCGGAAAACGAGTGAAAATTGATGCAAAAGTGAAGGATATAACAATGAGAGGCATGTCACTACTAGTAAGGCATTTACAGAACGTAATGGACAGAGCCGAAACTTATGTAAAAACATCTGGAAATATGTACAATCTCAGAAGGGAAACGAGGGACGCCATCATGTGGGGAGACTGGTTTACGCCCAGGAAGTCTTACTCTGACCTCATAAATTATTTGTCACGTATGTTGCTATAGTACATGGTATTCACCAGACCATGTGCAAAAAATCAGAAATAAAGAATCGAAATAATTTCAAAAATCTAAAATGTGTTGAATAATCATCGCCCAAATTTGTTTCTTTTATTCTAAGAACTCATGCCTTGAGGGCATTTTCCCATCAACTTCCTCTGAAATGTGTTCTTGTCTACAGAAGCCGTCTTGTCTGACATTTTTGGTGTCGGATTTGCATAAATTACCGGGGATTTCTTGAGAAAGTGTTCCAGAGTTTTGTTCTGCATAAGCAATGACTTCAAGCATTGGACCCTTGACTGTGCAGAATGTCTTTTTTAGATCGAACTGCTGTCCCATTCCCTAGACTTGTTTTTGCAGACCGTCAGCCCATCATTTTCAAAACGAAAAATGAGTTTTTTTTTTTCATTTTGAACATGCCAAATTTTTTGCACTTTGCCCGCCACTTGTTCTGCTGCACACATTGCACCATTAACCTCAAAGTTCCGCCGACGAGAAACAGCTGAACAATTGTGAAGATCGAGAGATCAGACCAGTGACAGAAGTCGGGGCTGTGACGATAACAAAACGAAAAATTAAGGAATCAAAAAATGTAAGAAAACGAGTGTAAAGGAAGAATTGGCTCCAGACTTGTTTTTCCTTCGAATATTGCTGTTAATGTGTTTAAATTAAAGTCGAGGACAGAGCCTGGTGTCAGCCCTCAATCTGACGGGTTTTTTTGGAGATCCCGGTCTGACATCCGATCCGCCGCTCCTCTGTGAAGGGAGACAACTTTATTTTATCTGATACTCATTTGAAACTCGGCTCTTTCCACTCGCGGTTTTGTAACAGGTCTTGGATGGATGGGGTTGCAAGTCAGGAGGGAATGTTGAAAACGGCATCTTCTTGGACCTTTAGACTTCACATGCATGTTCAGAGCAAGTCTTATAGTCATTGTTTCTGCTGAGTTATTTATTTTTATCTACTGTATTTGCATTATATGTAATGACTTACAGTATAATACATTATTTCCTCTTCCTTGTGCTCTTATTTTGTACCCATTCTATTTAGCCCATTCGTTGCAGACCCCTTTGCAATCTCAAAAAAGAAAAATATGCTTTGTTATTCCAGATATCCCTTCCTGAATGAAAACATAACCATCGGTCAAAGGGAAGGAAAACCCAGGCTTTAAATGAATCCGAGACCAATCACTTAGCGATCGTCTTTGGCGGGATGTGCCAGGATTGTAAACAAAAACATACATCCTCATTCCAAAGTCGTTCTTATGTCGCTTTAACATCACCCTTCACATTCTTTAATTCGTAACACAACTAACTGGGAGGTACCCCAAGAGCGACATTCAGTTTTTTTTTTTAATTTTGCACGGACGTCGGGCAGAGGCCACACATAAATTTTTGAAAATTTTAGCTTGCGCTTTGTCGGGCAGCGTAGATATTCAACGATCTTTGCGGCCGAGAGAGTGCTCGAAACGGGTATGAAAGCTTTTACACATTTGCAATAAGTAACACATTTTTGCCAACTTTCGACCGAAAATATCGGTCTTTTATGATTCTAAAGTGCCAAGATTCATCAAAATCTGGTCCCATTTGGAGTACTTCCCTGTAAATTCGTTACTTTGGCATGCCATCCCGGAAAAGTTTTCATTCATATGCCTTAAACAATGAATATGTTTACGACAAAATACGGTTAATCTCTGTGCGAAAGAACTTTGGAAACAGGCGCCCTCCCCTCCCGATATTGGACTGACAGGACTTGTTATCATTGAAAGAGATTTCAGAGAACTCTCAACTCTTACGAAAGTCTTAAACACTTCTCGTTTTCGAAAAAATCACTGTTAAATGGAAAGAAAATACGTACGGGCCTGACCCTATACATACTTATTTTTGGAAAGGATTCTTACAGTTTAAAAATTTTAGCCAACTCTTCAGCCGAATGATTCTTAACCTCCACGATATTGTTCCAAAGTCTCATGGACACCTGACCCAAAAACATTCACGTCAGCGGGAAGGGGGTCATGTCCTGGTCTTTTCTCCCCCACCCTCCATTATCGATATCCTGAACACCCGCCCCAACAATTTTTAGGAGTTTGTAGTCGGGTCTCGCTCATAACTCAGCTCTTACAAGACTAATCTATTAGGTCGTCTTAACAATCCACCACTTAATGCGTTCCTTCTTTTGTGACAAAAGTCTGTTGACCAATTGTTCTGGGAGTCAAAAAAGACCTGCTAAAGTGCGGGGTCAGGAAATTATGGGTGACGCAGAGTCGGGTGGTGCAGGTTCGGGTGAGAACTTTCGGGTGATCGCAAAGTCGGGTGATGCAAAGTCGGGTGGTGCATATTCGGGTGATGGAATCTTGGGGTGGGGGAATTCTCGGGTGATGAAAAATATTGCACTGAAGGCTACTAAATATAAAATATTGTACTAATGGCTACTAAATATGGCGTAATCTTGTTAAAGTCTTAAAATTTTTTAAATTTTATGCTTTTTGGGGTTTTCGACCATCAGGAATCCAAAAATGGAAACCATTTTGAAGTGGGAAATTGCTATGGTGATCTGGACGATGTTGTAATGATCATAACTAACTATGACGTGACATTGAAACCTTCAAAAAAAAAACAAAAATAAATTTTCGAAAATTATCGCAGAAAAATAGTATCGGTCTGTCGGGAAAAAACGGCGGATCGTCGCACCTCGGAGTCGCTCATCATCGCTTTGCGACTGCAAGCCGCGGCTTGGGATTTGGTGCGCGATAGCGGCGAGGCGAGACATTTTGCTGCGACGATCCGCCGTTATTTTCCCGACAGACTGATATTCACAGAAAATTTCGAACAAAATGGTTTCTCTTTTTGGGTTCCTGATGGTTGAAAACCCCAAAAAGCATAAAATTAAAAAAATTTTAAGATTTTAACAATATTACGTCATATTTAGTAGCCATTAGTACAATATTTTATATTTAGTAGCCTTCAGTGCAATATTTTTCATCACCCGAGAATTCCCCCACCCCAAAATTCCATCACCCGAATATGCACCACCCGACTTTGCATTACCCGACTTTGCGATCACCCGAAAGTTCTCACCCGAACCTGCACCACCCGACTCTGCGTCACCCATAAATTCAGTCACCCCTAAAGTGCAGCATTGGACAGGTAACCCTCCATCAGGGTTGTTTGGAGACCACACTTTCAGTTTTTCACCGATCTCATGGCTTTCAAATCCTATTTTTCTGAACATTTTGATCCCAACATATCCGCCGAGACACTCAGATTTTCCGATTTTCAAGATTTTTTTTTCAATTTTTTTTTGATATTAATTCGAGTTACGTAATCAATAAGCATTTGTAATCTATACATATGCACTGTGTTCAATTGGGTTCGAGAGCTTGACCCATGAACCGTTTTAATCCTCTCAACTTGACTATCTTTGACATCGATTTTAGAACACTTTAAACCCGGCCCCTCGAGATCCCAGGTCAAAAGAAAGTTATCTAGTCAAACAAAAGATTGCGTTGTAAATAGGTCATAGTCCTCGTATGTGGCCAGAAAAAAACGACGGGAGTGGTCTTGATGGGTGCAGTGAAATGTAAATAAGAGAATATGCTACGATCAGCTTTTCTCTAGATCAACATTCCTTTTAAAAAACGGGAGATCTTTTTTTGCCCTTCTGACCTTATGTTGTCATTCATTTTTTGCTTGTCTTTAGTTTTGTTTAACATCGTTCGAGAAATTGTTGCGCGGCCAAAGCCGGCTTCCTTCCGTTGTTGCGCAAATGTTCAAATACTTTCCCTGGAGAAAAAACAGATTTATTGTTTGAGTCGAAACCATTTCGAAGATGTTTAACAATAAGTTCTCGATCTAACCCAACATTCGCAGGTCTCGCTTTCGCCTCCAGACACTCTCAACTGAGCTAAACTGTGGTCTTTGTGCTTTGAAGAAATGAGATTATCATTGTCTTGACATGTTCGGATTCTTTGACGTGTTTAGTGTAATATTGTGGATTCCTGCAGAGTGAGAATGGGCTGTTTTCTTTAACTCCAGATCGAACACGTTTTTTATTCAAAGATTCACAGAGTTATCGGTAGGGGATCTGGAGGATATACGGTATTATTTAATCGTAAGAAAGAATGTCACAAAACTTCTCATTTTATGATCCCTACAATCTATTTTTCATTTTGTCATGCTCAGTGATAGGTGATCAAATACCCATGTTTTCTATTACTTTAAACTTGCTCATAGGCCATTCAAGGCTCGTTTATTAAAGTCTTGTCTTCGGACCATGATCCCACATCCCAACTGTTCAAGTTTGAATTTAATCTTGGAAGATAGACACTTTCCCAGGCTTTAAAACTCAATTCTTTTTGAAACACTTCTTAATTTAAAGACTGTCACAAAACAAATGAACTTTCCGGCCCGTACGAACACCCCTTCTCTTTTACAAATACAGACACTTTGAGCCTGGGAATCATGTCCAAATGAACGTCAGATTATAATCGGGGACTTCTTTGAGAGAATTTTCTGGAGTGTTTTGCCCTCCGTTCTTTGTGCCCCAATCACTTTTATTCCGACCCAAACCGAGTAGAGAAATATCATAGTTCGTGCAAACCATATTTTTCTTACTTTGTCGCGATTTAGTGACCAGGAATTCGCTGCGAATTCTCTCGTTACTTTAAGTCTCGAGCGCTGATGTCGTAATACTTTGATTGACCAGTTAATTTTGTCAGTTTTCTTTCCTAACACTTTGACCCTTCTCTATCATTGTTTTTGTAACAACTCAGAGTCTTAAAACGCGTGAAGATTTCAAGTTGCAAAGTGTTGCAATCGCTTTCGAAGTGTCAGAGGTGAGAAAATTCGAAAATTGATAAGACTACGGAGCGCCTGGGAATGTCATAACAAGACTGAGCGGGTCGAGCTTAAAGCTTTCAAACTTTAAATCTATTTTTATGGTCAGCCACCTTAGTGACTGTATTTTTTGCAGTAGCCCTTACCCTCATGAATGAATGTGTTTTTGGAAACAAATTGGCGTCGAAAAACATTACGTCTTGGATTTTTATCAATTCCGAACGCTTTCTCGTTTCAAAACCTCTCCCCACGTGCCATCATTTGCAATGTCTTATTATTCATTGAAGGGCCAGAGCCCGTACTTTCAAGAAAGCTCGATTTCTTCTTTCTAATACCCTTTTTTACCGGTTAATTAGATATTTAACTGCGTGCACTAAACTTTTATCACTTGATTTTGACCTAGATGTGACCACCTTCAGGCCGAAATCATGCTATGCAGCTTTTTATATTACAGATAACAGACACTCTTATAACTAATAAGTACTTTGAATGTTCTTATATTAGTATTTCGTTGACGGTTTTGTTTTCACTTTTTGTAATCGTAAAAAAACAAATGCCTTCCAAGGTTTACAAATCAGCAAATCAAGCTGTTATTGCTGACTACGTATAATACTAAGGACGAATTCTTTTAATTTCTCGGAGCATGTGATCGATGCATTAATGTAATCCATTTCTTTTGTTGTTTTATTATTTTATGACATTGGCTGAATGCTAATGCAAGCTTGGATGAGAATAAAAAAAATGTTACGCAAGACATTGCGTTTCCCTGTTTGTTGTTTCCCTTGTTTTTTATGCATTCATTTATGGTAATGCTCGTGTTACCAATAAAACAATGGATAAGATACCAATGAAACAATGATCAAAATGTTATACAAATAAAGGAACTGGAAAGCAATGTAACCTTCGAATCCTGTTTGGTACGCTTCTAGGCCTTACTTTTGTAAGTTTCAAAAATTTTGCAAGTTATTTTTTACAGGCCTACCAAAGATTAACGAATAAAACCGAACGAATGTCCAAAGAAAACCCGACCAGCAAAGCGATAGGGAGGAAGGCATGCACACACAAAGCCAGCAAGCGTTCGCTCCGTGTGTCCGGCCTGAGAAGAGTTTGGCGCGAGAGAAAAAGCGACGGCCCTCAGGAAAACAACAGCACACAATTCCCGACCTTTCCCCTGACGGATCGCTTCTTTTTCCAAAATATTTTTCTTGAGGGTTTCCACCTTTAACCATGAGCGTTTCCTTTCCTCTACATGATAGTCCTTACATTCTGTTCTGCTTTTCCAAGCAATTTAGCGCGTTTTTATGAGCGAGTTAGGGTGTTACTTTAGTCCGTTGGTATGAAAGTTAAGCCACTGATGAGACCCGTTAGATCAATTGACCAGTCAGCTATGTTTGACTTCTATGACAGGCCCCAATTCAAAAATAGACAAGCCAACCCCGTTTTTCTAGATATTATGCTAATCAAAGAGTTATTTTTAAAGCGGATAGAAACTAGTACGGAAGGCAAAATTCGTGAAGCCTCCAGTTTTGAAAGCGGTGTGATCTTTATAATCGCCCACATTTGCATAGAATTTTTAAAATACTTTTCAAGTGAATGACAAGTCCGCCCTCTAGCAATTCGTTGGGCATTCCGGACCATCCAGAGGGCCGTCCGCGAATGATGCTTAACCAAGATCTGGCTTCGTCCAACGAGAGTTCCCCGCAAATGAACCAAGCACATGACAATTCCGATGGAAGATCTGGACTCAGCTCGGATTCTGATGCCGAGGACGAACTCTTTGATAAAGATGCCAATTCTACAGCCGTTGTTCCCAATGGATTAAATGGATTTGCAAAGAGTGAAGAGGAAACAAACAGGAAAGTGCCACTTGTAAAATGTAAGATTTTCAATTGAAATTTGATGACTTTAGATAAAAATTACACCTGATTCTCCCGGCTGATGATAACTTAACACAATTTAGATCTATCAGAAGAAGAAAAGCCATCTTCAAGTGACCCAGACGATCAACGACCTTCCACTTCTCAAGAAGAACCACAAAGCCACAAAGACAGTGAAACAGAACCACACGTGCAAGAGGGTGAAAGTGAGGAAGACAATGCTCAGGAACCGCCATCAAAGCAACGAAAGTTAGAGCTCCAACATGGAACTAGTACAAGTACACAGCGGGTAACCAGAAGTCGAACACGACAGACAACGAACAATAATAATCCAAATCCGGACCAACCTGCCGGACCATCTTCATGATAAGATAGATTGTGTCTTACAATGGGAGATAACTCATGTTCTCGAAAAGTATTACGCTAAATCTATAACTATTTTATGGAATCCACAGACAAGTTTGCCACAGCTTAATACTTTTTTAAATGATTTACCTCCCAAATTATATGCTATAGTTGTGATCAGCCTCGTATTATACTCAAAACGCCTTACATTTATAATGTGTTTCTAAGTTATTACACCAATAAACGTCATTTCTCATTTATTAACTTTGTAAGAAATGCGTATTTTCGTACATTGTTTTCAGAGTAAATGCAATATTGAGTTTTTCGAAAAATAGTGGATTTATGGATAATCGAGGCCGCTAATTACGAAAATCATGCTCGTTTTTTCTGAATTTTACATTCTTGTATTACAGAGTAATGCAAAAAATGTAAATTTTTTGTAATTTTTATTTTTTTTGACATGAAAACATTGAACTTCAAGTAAATAAAGCAAGCAACCAAAGCTAGTCGAAATAAAATTTACCTAATCCTCCATCTGCAAAATACGTGATGAATCGAAAAATAAAATCCCAAAATTCAAAAAATGTCTCCCCTCAATTTTTCATTTATTGTTGCGAATGGCCGAGAGACCGTCGCAGACGTATCCAATACTTGTTATTCGTAAATTTGAGTTTCTTTTCTTCAAATTTATCAGTACAGTATCGGGCAAGAGACATTTAGGCTACTGATAAGCTCTTCGCCCGACTTTTTTGAGGGCTTTTTATAATTTATCCAATCTTTTCCCTTCTTCGCGGGCGACAATTGGAAAAAAAGTTGAATTAGCGATTTTGTGGGTGTACCAATGGTTGCTTGCCTTATCCGTTGTATAAAAGTTTGCATTTCAAGTACGCTTTTTTTTCAAAACTCCAACCACCGATTGGCATTTCACGATTGGTATTCCTAACTTTGTCTAATTTCTGGGCCTTTCTTCTTCCCGCTTCCGTGCCCTCCCAGTTTTTAGTGAACTTTTATGTCAAAATACCGTTTTCCGAGTTTTTTGCCCTGAACATGCACTCTTATGTTTGATTGTCTCGTGTTTTCAGCGCATCAATCCGTCCGCTTGTTCTCGGTCAGAAGGCTTCCTAGAAGTTTTGAGCTCAGAACAATTTCGTCTTTGGCCAAAACCATCACTGTACGCACCGATTTCTGATCTCCAACCTCGATCCAAACTCAAAATGATGTTTGCTTATCATCCGGGTGAGTTAAATTCCTAATTTAATATCCAAAATTAAAGATCTTAGATGGGTTTAGGTGAAGATGCCTTTAGTGAGCTCTCACATCCTTATTCAAACATCATTTTTGCGGATTCTCCAAAATTGAGAGACAGTTGACTCATTTTCGGACGAACAACTTGACCCTAAAATAAATTCTTGTGAAAGCTTTCTTCTTGCTAGCCCGTGATCATCTACAGAATTGCTTCATCTGTTTATCAGTTTTTCTATACGAACGATAGGGATACCAAAGAGCGCCGGGTTTTGTAGTGTAAGTAAATGTTTTTGGGGAAGATCGAAGTGTAATGGGAAGGAGATGAATGGGGTTTATACCCTTTTATTATAATAGCGACTCTTAAGATTGTTAAAATCTTTTCTTAGTTGTCTTAGAGAAAGTTAGGTGATTCCGTACAAATTTCAGTAATAAAGCAGTAGTTTTATTTCGTAATTTTTCTGATTGTGAGTCACCCGAAGAAGGACGAGCCCTATGAAGGCCACAGAGGATTCCACTACGAATATATCGAATAAATCGAGTTTTTATGAAAAGGGTTAATTAATGTTTGAAAGGAGAATTAAGGTCGGGAAGAGACGTGATAGTTTTACACTAAAATAATTTTATTCAGCCTCCGAAAGCGTTTATGGTAAGGTCGGAAAGTTCGGGGTTTTTAACCTCATGGGCATATACCCGAAATTTCGAGAATATTTGTAAAATTAGCCTAAATTGGCCTAATATAGTACCAATATGAAGTCGTTTGTAACGTATTCATTAACTTAGTATGGCAAAAATCCGAACTGCCCCGCAGCTTTACTTATAGAAAAAATCCAATACCCCTACCGAACATTAGTTAACAGTTGCCGACATGTCGGCAACCGCTGAAATCCCTGATTTTTAGTGCGAAATGTTTGAAATTTTTTGAAGAGGACAAAGAGATCGCTTTTCGTCTTCGATCCTCTTTTTCAAGAGTTTTTTTTTGCGGGACTAAAGCCTAAGGAGAGAAAACAAGTGAAAGAGATTCGCTTGTTTTATTGTTTTTAATATGTTTTCCTGATTTTTAAAGCTGGGTATAACAAATAGTTGATACATTACTGCTTTCAGTTATGCAAAAGGGTGCCAACGGTGTGGATTTTGTGCCGAAAGGAGTGTGGATGATTGATCCTTCAACTTTGGCCGGAATGGGCGGAAAATTCCCAGCTGGCAACATTTTCGGGTATCTCCCGGCGGACTTGGCAGGCGCTGGCGTTCCACCTATGCTTCCGTTCGGACAACCAATTCAAATGGGCTTCATGCAGGAGGAGCCCACTCAATTGAGAAAGCTATTCATCGGCGGACTTAACCATGAAACAACCGATGATCAAGTAAGAATAATTCATTTTACGTTGGTAACTCTGTATAAATCAAGTGTGCGGGAAAGTAAAAAACATCCTTTTAAGCTCCGCGATTACTATTCACAATGGGGTACGGTAGTGGACTGCATTGTGATCCGAGACCCGGTGACCAAACACTCTCGCGGCTTCGGCTTCGTGACTTATTCGACGATAAAGATGGCCGAATTAGCCATGGCAGAACGGCCGCATACCATCAATGGGAAAGTAGTCGACCCGAAACGGGCGATACCTCGCGAACACATGTTACCTCTCACTCCCAACAACCCCCCTCACTTCCTTGAAGCCGAACCCCCAGCAGGGTGCAAGATTACTTTGACTGGTAGGTGTCTTTTGAGATTATGTTATTCTGTTTTTAGGCATTCATTGGGATTACCACACCGTTGATGGCTTAAGGCAACATTTCGAAAAGTTCGGTAATGTTGAACAAGTCGAGATTGTGGGGCATCCAAGAGGGTTCGGATTTGTTGTATTCGAAGACAAAGTCTCTGCAGATAAATGTTTACAATCTGGGAAGAGTCATCTTGTCAATGGGAGAAGGGTCGAAGTAAAGGTTAGACAAACGCTTTTATTACATTTTTATTTGTTTAGGAAAACGTTGAATCAAATCCTCCTCCGCAACAACAACATCGTCGTCATAACAAAAATTCGCCTGATCGTCGGCGGGGAAACTTCAGCTCACGCCAACATCATAACAGTCAGTCGAGTCAAGCGACCAGTGTGGATACCAATGGCCCGGCTCTCTCCGATAAAGACTTCCCCGACCTCAGAGGCAATTGAAATCTAAAGTTATTCATATTTTGTCTTTCTTCTTAGTTGTTTTGTTTAAACGGGCTAACATCCCTGAAATTTTTATCAAAACTTGTTTAATTCTAAAATTCTCTGGCATTTCCCAATGATTTGGGCAATCCCTAGTTAGATTATCTATAGCAAGGTAACTGTTAGACGGAAATCTCAATCAAACAAAATCAGTTGGTGTTGTGCATTTCCGCGGAGCAAAAACTGAATTAGCTGTTACCAGTAGTTGTTAGATTTATCACTGATATTTTAGCCGATTCGTTTTTAATCCCATTATAAAGCCTCAGCCCTCCCAATATTCCCCGTTGCAAACTTTTTTGAATCTTTGGCCCTTTATCCTTCTAAGGCTTTTTTGCTCATTTCTCAATGTTGCTGTACTTGTATTTCTATTACGGAAATCATTTCTCAATAGTTTAATGTCACCAGTATGCTCTCATTACAACGGCTTTGAAGAGATATTTTATTTTTTAGAGTTGCAGTTGGTTGTGATGAGTGCTTACTGCTTCCGGGGTTTCCCTCCAGATGACAATCAGAATGAGCTTTCGTTTTTATCTTCTTGTTTAACTCTACAGTAATCCTAAACCCCATTTCTCCGCCTTTTGCATACTGGTTGTTTTCACAAGAAATGGGTTTATTTGATTGTATAGGTGCCCTGTTCAGCGTGCACTGTCCTTTATACTCGTAATCTCTCGCAGGTCCTCCTCACATTAATTTTTGTTTTACTTGATTTTAGAACTTGTAACTTTCTTGATAAATGAAGATTTACTTTGTCATTGCAAAGGTGGGATGGTTTTGTTTTTATCAAAACTCAATACCAATTGGTTTGATAACAAAAGACACAGCGAATATAAAAATTCGTGTTATGAAAAATATACTTGCTGTTCCGATGCAGTGTATTATAATTCATGATCGATGCATCCAGTTGATCCATTTTCGGGGGTCCTTGCACGAATAGTTTTGGCGTTGGCTTTCTGCAAATTGTGGTCAAGAAAGAAATATTTTTCACGTGAAAAATTCGAAAAAAAAATTTCAGATCTGACCACAGGGAGATTTTTATAATTTATATAAAGAATTATGTGCTTGACGTGGGCTGCCATGTATCTAGTTTCATTATACTGTTCGGCATATTTTCAGATTGTTTGCTTTTTTCTGCCAATTTGTTTCTTTGTTTATTACTTTCCACATGATTTTTATTATGGATGCAAATCCATTTGGACCAATTTTGTTTTCTTCGGATATTTTCTGTGATAATTGTCTTTACCGCTGTTGTCCGTCGTGATTTTGTTTGGCTAAATATGGATTAAATGTTGCCCACCGTTTACAGCGTTGATTTAGCGGCCCGTTCAGGCGCCGCCGCTCTTTCTCGGACTCAAGATTATCCGAGAGCCATGAGACTTCTTCAAGTGGGTCGGCTTGGAGCCGGCCATCTACCTGTCCTTTTTGCCATTGTCTTCACGGCCATGTTGGGTAAGTTATTTGATTTTTTTGGTGTGTCTTTAGGTAACATGAGTCATTTTGTTGATTTTTCCAGATTATCCGGACTATATCTTGATGTTGATGCTTTATTGCATTTTCAGGAGCAACGTACTGCTTTGCGGTTTATCACGGAGATGTGGATCCCGTTTTTCCTTACATCTCGGCCAATGGAGATAATCGGCCAGAAAGTTGTGTGTTCTCAATGCTGCTCAATTTGTGTGCGCTTCTTTCGATAGTAATTGTCCATCTTCGGTGAGAATATTTTTATTTTACAACCGAAACCCTGAGAATAACCAAAACAATTGGGACTAATTTAGGTATTCCTTGATTGCTGAACTCAATCGATCATCAAATTTATTTTTGAAACGTTTGAATGGGCTTGCACTGTATCTTGGGACCTTCGGGGGTATTGGAATGTTTATCGTGGCCAACTTCCAGGAGACGGCCGTTGTAAAAGTTCACTTGTTTGGGGCCTTCACTTGCTTTGGTTTCGGCGGTCTTTATATGGTATTACAAGCTATAATTTCTCATTTAATGTGCCCTTTATTCGCGGGTCGAAGGGCAGCCAATATCCGGAGTGTTCTAGCCGGGTTTAGTGTAGTTTCATTCTTCGTGGGTAAGTTGTAATATACGTCAACTGTTTGAGGCCTGTTTTCAGCAGTGTATTATGGAGTAGCAGCCGCCAACGAGTTTCATAAATTCCATCCAAATGATCCAACTCCACGGCCATGGTCTCATAAGCAAATGCATGAAGTATGTTTTGTTCTCTACTAGCAGTAATTACATTATAATTGCTGACTTTGTTCTCTTTTTTTAGGGATATGAACTGCATTGTGTTTCCGCATTGGCTGAATGGATATTGGCCCTCCTTAATATGGCCTTTATCCTCTCCTTTTCACGAGATTTTGAAAAGATTCGGGTCGATCTTCGAGTGAATCCCTTGGTCGGGCATCTTGATCAGAGTCCTATCTGGAGATCCGAGTCTGATTTGACTGGTGCTTCTCCCTAAGCTTCCACAATCTTATAGTATTCCCATCGTGTGCCTTTATCTTTAACATGTCCATCATCACTGGTTAATTTTTGTTTTTTTCGGTCTAAATCTATTAAATTGTACAGACTAACATTGTAAAGTAATATTTGAGTGTCTTTTACTGGTCATAAAGTATCTATTATTTTTTTTGCTCTATTCTAAAGGTTGAACCGACCTCCAAGGTTACTTTAAATCGCGATAAATTTTTGGTATTGGTTATTAATATATGTTGGTAGTAATTGTATTACATTATTTATGCCAGTAAATCTGACCGCGAACAAATATATATTCTTAAGTAGTAATCGCTCTGAGCGGAAAATGACCCCGAAAAAATTCCGACCGCGGTAAAAAGAGAGTTAATTAAAGTCGCGAGAGTGGAAGGAGACAAAGATTTTGAGTTATACTGTTCCATAAAAATAATTTCCTTTATGAAAGCTAAGTTGTTTTAGGTAATGTAGGCTATAAGCCGTTCTCGATCTATTAACAAAATTGCTAAAAGCTGCTTTCTACAGCTGATGCGAATGTTTTTATTTCATCAGTCGTGACTCAAACCTCTGATATTTCAGTTTTTGATTACCGAAAAGGTGTTGAAAATTCCATCGCGTGCATAGTTCTTTGATATTTATAGGAGTTTACTAAACGAAAGTTTTGTCCCCCTGAGGCGTTCGTTACCCCAAATTATTCCAATTTTAGTGTTTTCTTCCCCATTCTCTGAGCTCCCGACCATCTCTTCCCATTCCACTCTACTCTTTCCCCCTTTTCCTCTTTTACTCTCAAAAAAGCGCACTCATGCCCGCAGGCCAATGTTTGTTGCTTTGCCCATTTGTGGATAAATTTCGCATGAAAACATTGAAGAACAACAATTTTTTTATCATATTTGGGTTACCACTGATAAGATTATATGCGCGTAGGATTGTTATTCCTATAATTCGGGTTTTATTATTGTAACTAATAGTGGAATATGCACAGAACAAAGAACCGCGGGTCGGTAGGCATGTCGACGAACCAGGAACGTATCAATCAGGTCTCGGAGCAGCTCACAACTGCTATGGAACAGGCTAAAGGTGCTGTAGCCGAGGCAGCAACCAAGGTCAGTGATTTCTTTCAGGGAAATCCCTTCGAAACAGAGGTCGGGAAGAAGATCGGTAAGTTATTTTCTGTTTCATTGTTGACTTTTAGATGTCATCCCTGGATAATATTCACCTTATACTTTTAGAATTGGCCACAGATGCTGACCGCCTTCAGACTGAGAATTGGGGACTGAACATGGAGATCTGCGATTACATCAACTACACCATTGATGGAGGAAGGAATGCCCTTCGGGCCGTTAAGAGAAGATTGGAAACACAGATGGGAAAACATAATGGGATTGTGATGTACACATTGACAATCCTGGAAACTTGTGTTAAGAATTGTGACCAAAGATTCAAAGCGCTTGTTTGTCAAAAAGAATTCATAAATGAGTTGGTCAGGATGATCGGAGCGAAGTATGATGCCCCTCAGGCAGTTCAAGAGAGGGTTCTAGAGCTTATTCAGGTATGTCATCACCCTTAAGTGGATAATTCGGTGATGTAAGGCTTGAAATAACGAAAGAAATCTATTTTAGTCTTGGGCGGATGCTTTCCGTGGAAACCCAGCTCTGGTTGGAGTCTGTGAAGTTTACGACGAACTCAGAGCCAAGGGAGTCGAGTTTCCGGCCACGGACTTTGATAAAATGGCTCCCATAATCACACCGAAGAGGGTAAGTTACTGTAATTTAAAGCATGCGCTTATTGATTGCTTTTCCTTTTTGGTTTTTATCGTGTTGGTGATAGTAGATGTCGTATTGTAGACCGTTTTCACTGAGCCAGTAGCTCCACCCGCTGCACAAGCGACCCAAAATCAAACGACCCCCTTGCAAGCCACTCTCCAGACATTTCCAGTTCCAGTAGCCGGGGCTACGGGAAATTTTATTTCTGCACAGAGAATCGTATGTTCTGTTTTCTCAGTTGTGTATTTTGTTTGTAGTTGTGTGTAAAAAAGAGGGCAATGTCAATTTAAATTTTAGACAACCGCTCCTTTGCCCGGTCAACCTCAAACCGGAGACACAGCAGCTGTCCAGGATCCGTTGACTAAGCTTAGGGCTGATGTTGATATTGTTACAGTCAATATCACCGTACTTCGAGATCTTTTGAGTGATCTTACCCCCGGGGAGGAAATTCCTGAAGAACTCCAACTGATTGAGGATCTGCATAAGACTCTCCAGAGTATGCAACACCGAATCGTGGATCTCATCAACTCCGAATACAGCGATGACGTGACTTGTAAGTTATCTCTCTATTTAAGGACGGTTAACTTTTCCATTTCAGACGAGCTGATTACTGTAAACCAAGAGATCAACAACTGCTTCGAGAAGTACAAGAGGTATATGGCCAAGAGAAATGGAGAAAACCCATCGGAAACACCTGAATTGGAGGATGCAAAACAACTTCGAGAACAATTGGAGTCATTCGGAGTTTATGAAGGAGTGGGAACCTCAAAGGACACTGATCCGTAAGCGCAATATTTCAAAATCACCGATTATAAATAATTATAGAAACCGAAAATCCGTTGAGAAACAGGCCCCGCAAGATGAACCTCAACTTGAATCTCTTCGAACTGTAGCCATGGAAAAGCCCATGTTAAGTGATGATCAGGCCAAGGAAGTGGCCGAATGGCTAGGCCAAGGACCATCTCCCAAGCAACCTGAAAAGAAACAAAAACCAGACGACGGCCTCTAAGCACCAAAGCTTGTAACTTATATTACTTTAAATTATGCGTGATATCTTCCATTTTCTAATCCTTCCAACCTTAACATGTATTTTAATTGTCATTACGGTATTCGCTTGAATCAAACCTTAGTCATTAGCTACTCGAAGTAACCTACAGCTAATAACGTAAATCTATTTATCTCAAAATAAACTTGCAGCTATTTCGGATAACATTTAACACTTATTTATAAAAACTAAAAGACTTGAAGATGAAAGTAGACTGATAATATAGGCGTTAAGTTCAATAAAAAGGAAAATTGTGAGATCAGTTGGATCACGAGAGAACTATAGAGATTATTTAATTAGTTGTTAGCCAGGTTTAACTATTGCTCCAAGTAATCTAAATCGAAGGTCAATATTGGTTTCCGAGGACTGGTCAACAGCATATCTAAAATTGATGACTTTTTAACCAGTAAACTTCTTACCATCTATAATGCACCGCCAAGGCAGAGTTACATAAGTAAGATAGGCATTTAGTGCGGGCGTTTCCTTCTTCTCTTTCAACCAGCTTAGAGCATTGCCGAAACTATTCAGTGACCATTTACTTCCAGAATCAGCTTGTTGGCTTGTGGTCATTGGGCGAGATGCTGTCTCGGCTAATAATGAAAAAAAAATGTTGATCAAACTTACACACAACACTTCTAGCATCAAAGTCGGAGTCATTATTCATGCTGTCAGCATCACTTTGCCATCTTCTGTTTCTTGGCTGTAAACTAAATGCACTCCCATCTTGCCCTGGACCGGGTGTAAGTGCTGTCCGTTTGGGTAGAAGTTTTCCAAAAATATTTGTATCTGACATCCGCCTCTGATCTGTGTTCCATCTAGAATCGCACGATGCTGACATGTCATAGCAGCGTTCACTCATCGGGGTTTCGAATCCTAGTGATGCAACTCGAGCTACAGCCATTTCAGCGAACCCTTTTCCATGGGGTCCCCTCATCTTCACAAATTCATGACGGCGTTGTGTGGCGGTTACTAATTTCTGCGCCCATGTCCAAGTTGAATTTCCCTACAGAAGAGAAAGCTATTATTTGTTACTATACCATTAAAATTCAAACAATACGCCGTATTAAACTTACCCGTGAATCGTACAGCTTTTTTAGCACATCAAAGCGAATGGACCCCAGGAAGACAACGGCTTCTTTATCTCTGAATCGATCTCTGGCTACCAATTCAACACAAACGCATTCATTCTCGGTAATAACGATATCCGAGAAAACCGTCTCAAAATTATCGATGGCAAAGTAAATTTTGGGATAAGTCATCTCTTCACATTCACCTTTTACATCCATACGCCGACGGGACGGTGACGGGTATACCCTCTAAAGCATTATATAGTAATTTGTAATTGTAAGACATGTAAAACAGAAATTAATACCTGACAATTCTTCTTCAGAATTTGAAGATTGTTTGGCTGACTTCGAATACAAACTGCTACTGTAACATAGTAATCAAACTAAATATTAACAGTAATATATCATCCATTTTGCATGTCTACCTGCTGCAATATCACGTTTAAGCAGACTGTCTCCTCCCAATTTATATTGTCATCAAAACATGATGGCTTATTTGGACTCGATCTTCTGAATACTTGAAGAACTTGATGGCCAACAGTTAGATTTGTTGAGGGTTGTCTTGTCATAGGAACATACCACAACATATCATCTTGATTCACTTGGCAATCCTTATCAGAACAGTTGTTTGAGTTGAGAACAAAATCGAAAAACAATTGACCAAAGCGTGTGGATTGATATGAAATGGGAAGTTCATCACCTAAATTCAAGAAACCTTATATCCAACGCATTTATGATTACGCAATACGGATTACCCTTACCGTAGCTAGCTATTTTATTCTTCAATACTGCAATTTCTGTTAACAGTTTTCCTATACATCGACATTTTGGTTTCTTTGTGGGTTCAATCAGCAGATTTGGCGGGACATTCCCCGTCTTCAATTGTAATTTAGATCGAAAACTCAACCCATTTCCCGCATTGGATGTGGATGGTATATTCATCACTGGAAACACAATTATTTTTTTCGGACGTAAAAAGACAGTGTTTCGGGTCAAGCAAGAACCGGGAATGTAAAAATACTAAATTAGGGCAGGAGCTTTCATTGTGGCCGCAAAGAATAACGTGCATTTGTTATTGATTCTAGCGAAATGACTTGGAATTCTGAAGTAAAAAATCCGCCACCAAGCAAGATAAAAGTTCCCCCAGTTAAAAAAATAGCAAACAAGGCTAGGGGATAAACGAATCTGGGGAATTGTATTTCAAAAACGCTCTTAAAAGGTTGCGGTTTATTGCCACGGTTTCTAACATAAACCCAAGGTTAAACCTTGAATTATGTAAAAACTTTTAAAAAAAGAATCCAACTTTTAAACAACAAATTAATTTGTTTTTTCTTCAACGAAAGAAATCGTGGTTTTATCGCCAAACCGCTTTAAATACTATCAGCTTATCAACAAGCTGATTACATCATCAACTCGAATACAAACCCATAAAAGTTTTTAGAAACAGAAGGCTGTAAAACTTTTAAAAAAACAGATTTTTTTGGTTTTCCCAAGTAGCTAAAAAGCCTCTGGCCAAAAAGGGAATTCTTGCCCTTGTCTTTGACATGAGCCAAGTCTCCCAACTTTAGAGGAATACTTGACCCTAAAAAATAAAATATTTATTTTTCAAACGAAAAATATTCAAATCTAGGTTTTTACTGCTACAACAACGTCGAATCTTTAGCTTTCCTCATTTTCTGAGCTTTTTTTGATCCGGTAGCTCTCTGCGACAAAATTAGTGTGATTTTTTTTCTTTCAAAGCCGTGTTTCCTTTTTTTTTGATTTGCCCATTTGAATTGACCTAAACAAGGCTTCACCTGTCGAAAAATTTATTCTTTCTTCTCCTGAAGTAGGATTTATTTTGTCCACGTTGAGTTTTGTTGATTCTTGTCGCGTCTTGCGAAAATCAAAATTAAACGCTTATTGTGACTTTGACTTTAACATTGAACTAGGGTGGTGGACAGCCAGCATCTCTCTGGTTGAAACAAAAGACATGCTGATGGCATTTCCAGTGCCAGAAGGGGGAAACCCTTGACAAAACGGTCCTTTGGGACATTTTCTCCAGTGATTTGGCCTCTCAAAAGGAAGCAACAAGACCTCAGCGGGAACATTTCTTGTTTTTTGCTTCTTTAAGGTTCCTGAGTCACAAAATTCTAAGCTTGGAATTGGAGATCGTTAGGTGAGCGCGGTGAATGTCCGAAGAGATAAGAGCGGGAAAGACTTCATAATTCGGTCGAGAGTCGCTCCATTTGGGTGTTTATGAACAAAGTCTTTTGGGATGATTAGTCATATACGTGGTCAAGTTGTTTTTTAAGTGTATTTTGGGGAGGTTTGATATATTCTTTGGACATCGATTATCTTTACCAGATAGTTTTCCATATTTAGGTCCCACTTTTTTTCATTCATTTATAGTATCTTGTGTAGCTAATCGCTAATTTCGTGGCTCCCCGTCCATCTTTCCACCACATGAACATATGAACTGCTGAATTTTTTTATTTACTTTCTATTCGATTTAGTGCCATTCTTGTTTTTCATAAGAGAGGGCGCGGGGGAATGACTTTTGGGCGGAAATTCAAGCATTACGGCGACCGTGATGTGCCTCTCGGAATTGTCTTCGCTTCTCGTGATATAACATTTCTTTCAGATTATGGCATCGACCTCAAATGTGCAACATTCTGATGAATCCGACGACGAGATTAAGTCAAAATACATTCCTCCAGCCAAGAAAGAGCTGAAGGAGATTCTTCAAGCCGACGCCGAAGACGAAAGTCTTCAGAAGTAAGTTATATAAATTATTTCGGTAATAGTAGTAAAGCTATGTTATACATAATTATTTTATCTATTTTTTATTTTTTTAGGTACAAACAGAAATTGTTGGGAAGTTTTGTTGACAACGTCGTGGTCGATCCAAGTAACCCCAACAGAGTGATTGTCAAGACTATTGCAATTCTAGCCGATCATGGAACAGTCGGAGAATTCTCAATTCCTCTTCGTAAGTGAATATGATAATGGAAAATAGTTTCAGAGTCCGATTTCACCCTGAAGATCAAGGAAGGAGAACGATTTCAACTGCGGTTTGAGTATTATGTTCAACGAGAGATTGTCTCAGGGTTGCGTTATATTCACCGTGTAAGCCGATTGGGCATCCGAGTGGCCAAGGAAACTTATATGATAGGATCTTATGGACCCGCGGCAGAAATCAAAACTTTTTTGACTCCCTGGGAAAATGCACCGTCGGGTAAGAGTGCGCTTTGAAAAAAGTTGTTTTGTAAGCGATGTTTTATTTACGTTTTTTTCTCATTTCAGGCATGATGTCTCGCGGCAAATACTCTGTGACGTCGAAGATCACCGACGACGATGAGAACGATTACGCCACCTTCAATTGGACCCTCGAGATCGGTACCAACTGGTAATCATTGCCTCTATTTCTTCCGATTCTCAGGGCTAAAAGTCATATCTTGGGATTTTTGTACCGTCCAACAATTTTATTTATAACTGCTGTATAAGATATTACGTATATTGTTTTGTAATAAACGACAAACCATTGACTGCTCCGGTATGGAGTTGAATTGTAATTGACCTAAATTCGGGGTTACGTAACTTTTTTGAACCGATTTCTGCCTTCATTCGCCTTACCTTCTCCCTCCTACCTGTAAAACAGTGATTCGGGTCGTTTTACGGCGAAATCTTTAGTTTTTCAACCTTTTTCGTCACATTAAACGGAACGTTTTCGGCTCTTAACCCAACAGTTAAACGTTGTAAATTGTGGTCAAAACGACTTGTTGTCAAGCATGTTTATGCTCAGACTGGTCGCTAGTTTCTTATTCTTCCTATTTTCTTACTGTAAAGATACTGTAATTGAGGCGGATAATGCTATAATATTGGTCCCTCATGGAGAAGATCCACAGAGTTCAAAAAACAGGCTTATTATCCCTCAAGGTAACCTAGATTGTGCTGCCAATGTACGGGATTTTTAGTAAAAGAAGGACCGCAACCACCGCTACCTTGCATTGTTGCTGACAGCGGTACACATGAACATGGTCAAACGTTCACTAAAGGGAACTTTCATTATTCTTGTAAAAATGGAACCGCTGAAGTCATCGGTAAGACTGTTTTACACGATTACTTTATTAGAATAAGTGTGAGCAACGTTCTTGCAGCTTGTGTTAGCGACGACATGTCTGTCATTCAAATTGGCCGAACGTTCTTGAAGAATGGTATAAGACATAAGTGTAATGTGAATGGGGAGACTGTAACATACGAACAAAGTAAGATCAAACTCTAACTGTACAATGTAATAATTTAGAATCCACCTGTTTTGAAAACGGTATCCATTACGACGTTGGGGAAAGCTATAGAAACGGATCTTTTAAATTGATTTGTAAAGATGGTGGTGTCGCAATAAGTGGTATGTATAACTTAGGATAATGGGTCGAAAATCATTCCAGGATGTTACGTGCAAAACCGGACCGATGACGTGATTTTTCTTGGTGAATCTAGAATTATAGGGAAACATAAACATAACTGTGAGCTTATGGACGGAGGGAAGATAAGGTATACCATAAACTGTAAGTGAAATATCATTTCTTCTGATTTAACGTAATCAAGTGCTCGGCTGTCGGAAAGGAGATGAGGTCTATAGTGAAGGTCAAATCTGGACCGAGAAACATGTGAGATATCAATGTGGAGATCAAGGGCAAACAAAAGTAATCGGTAGGAATTCAACAGAACTTTAAATGATGGCAATACTTTATGTAACCTACTATTTTTAGGTTGTTCTGATGATGAGAATGAACTGTTTGTGGAGTTAGGACGCGATGTTTTGATGAACGGGGTTGTCCATCGATGCTACAAAATAAACAACACTACATTTTATCACCGGTAGGGAAAGTAAGACGGATTCAGTTGTCGATTCAGATTCGAATGCCCTGATATGTCTTTACAAGAATGTGTGGAGAATGCGCCGACTCCGAAACGAGTGAGATCGGTCGTGGAGAGGATTACTGTATAACCTTACAAGAGCTTTACAATAAAATTGGATAATTTTATATTTGCTGTTCCTCTCTAAAAAAACTATACTGTGGATTACAAAGGAAAGATTGCAGCAACTGTTAACAAACACAAAACATTCCTACATTTCAACAAACCCATCATAACGATACTGAAAGTGTCCAAAAATGAGGAAATAAAGCAGGTGAACACCCAACCACCTGGAGCCCTAATTTATGTTTACTTCTTAAACCTTGTTAACCCTCCTCAGACGTCGTAACCAACTAAATATTTACATTTGAATATAATGAATTAAGCGTTTCGGAATTCTATTTTCTGTCATGATTTTATTCTCACTCGATGTGTTCGTCAACTACCCATTGATTGCCGCCTTTTATCTGCTGACGATCCCAAGTTTACTTATATTCATTATGATGCTCATGTTAATCATATGGACTGGAATCTTTGGAAGGAATAAGATTGCATTACTTCTGTAATACATAAAATTAAACGATCTTTATTCGAGTAATATAGACCTGATGTACATGAATAAACGAAAGAACTTTTTGATTTTTGTGGGCTGTGTACTTACGACACATCAACTCCAGACTTGGCAATTGTGAGTTGTATTTCGAAATCCAGGGGCAATTTTCAAAAATCACCTTAAAAAACCGGGGAAAAAAGTTTTGACCCCCCTTTAAAAAAGTTAGATATCGCCAGCGGATGCCGCCCAAACCTATCGTAATCGACGTCCCATACCTGAATACAGGTTAATAAATGGTTTTCCGTTGAATGCTTCGTTGCATTCGAGGATTCAACGCGTTAAAACGTTCTTGATGTAGAGCTGCCCAAAATGGTAAAAATCTTTCCCTAACGCTTTCCAAGAGCTCTAAATTGGGTTTATATTATGTGATTTAGACCTGCATTAACCTTCTCTTTTCGAAGAAGTCCATGTTGGTCTGGCGGTGTAGATTCGACAGATACCCTCTTGTCATGCCCGCTTTGGCGACCCATTAGCTCTTTGACCGAAGGGCTAGATATGGTCGTTAGGTCCTCAAAGTAAATAATTCTGAGACCCGTGTTTACTCTGAATAATGTAAAATGTTTCGATTTGACACTTTTTGTAATGGGTTTCATTCACCTTAATCTT
Organism: Bursaphelenchus xylophilus; assembly: GCA_904066235.2. Lineage (NCBI taxonomy): Eukaryota > Metazoa > Nematoda > Chromadorea > Rhabditida > Aphelenchoididae > Bursaphelenchus > Bursaphelenchus xylophilus. The sequence goes on along the minus strand of CAJFCV020000003.1, from coordinate 7,032,808 downwards.
GAGGCATATATTTTAAAAAAAAATGTTACAGTATGCCGCCATGCGGTAATTTTGGTCAAAAACAAAGAAAGCGAATGTTTTATGCCTATCAGTGATTGAGTTGACCAATTTTCGTTCAAGGGTTACTGCCCTTTCGGGGTGGGCCCTTTCGGGGTGGGCTTTTCGGGGTCGCCCTTCCGGGGTGAGCCCTTTCGGGGTCGGGCTTTCCGGGGTGGGCCCTTTCGGGGTCAAGGCATATACTGGGGTTTCCGGGTCCCGGAGCATAAATAATTTTATTTTTTTGAAACTACTGATTAATTTTATGACGTAATCTTGTAAAATTTTTGAAAAAAATTTAGATGGTTGAAAAATGTCGATTCTGAGGTGGTTCGGCTCACTGAATCCGAAAACGTCCAACTGCGAGATGAGTCAGCGAATGTCTTAGCCTATCTCCAGTCATAGGGTCGGATTCCGAAGAAGAAGTGCCCTTGGCCCCGGTCCAGATGTTCCAACTACCTCTTCTGCCACGCACGTTTTCGGATTCAGTGTGCCGAACCACCTCAGAATCGACATTTTTTAACCATCTCTATCTTTTTCAAAAATTTTACAAGATTACGTCATAAAATTAATCAGTTGTTTCAAAAAAATAAAATTATTTATGCTCCGGGACCCGGAAACTCCAGTATATGCCTTGACCCCGAAAGGGCCCACCCCGGAAAGCCCCACCCCGAAAGGGCTCACCTCGGAAGGGCGACCCCGAAAAGCCCACCCCGAAAGGGCCCACCCCGAAAGGGCCTTGACCATACCTAGAGCTTCGGTCAAAGAGCTAATGGGTCGCCAAAGCTGAGCATGACAAAAGGTATCTACCGAACTTTTTCTCAAAAACTTTTTTTTTTTTAATTTCGGGGAACAAGCCACCTTAAAAGGTGATTTTTGAAAATGCCCCTAGATTTTGAAGTTCAACTATAGGGCATGCCTTGCTATGTTAGTTTTTGTTACTATGTTGTGAGTAGACTATATACCAAATTTGGGCCGAATTGGTATACTTTGGACCCAGTTAGAATGGGGGCAAGAAATGGGTACTTCTTGTCTCAAACTGCGCAACATTGCGCAAATTTATGCTCCTTCCCTATGGAGATATCTTCTTTTTTTCTCTGCTCAGACAAGAATTGCGCATTTCTTGTCTGACAGACAATAAATCGCGGTTTCTGGCCACGACATTTGATGCGTATGTCAGCATCCTTATATGTAAATATAATATATAAATTCGAGCCTTCTTTCCAGTGATTTCTCGGACATCTTTCAGCGTATAAAGTGGCTTGTTCTCCAGTTTTTGGCGCATTTTTTCGGGAAAGAACACAACTTTTTCGTGGTTTTTGGGTAGTTAGACTCGATCGAGTCAAATTTTTGACGTTGTGATATATTACCGAAGGTCAGCGATCTATATTTTGCATTTTCTTAGCACCAATACGGTCTTCTCAATACGATCGATTAAAAACGTTTCCGTATACCATCGAGATCAAAAAATGAAGAAATAGGTAATAGTCGCTTTTCGAAATTATAGCAATTCGAAAGGTCAGTTTTATATATTATTTTTCTCTTGATGTTGTAAGTCGTCTTGCTATAATCTCACAAAGAAATTGCCTCGCCGTAAGAGAATTAGTCGATGGCGTCGTTGAAATTGATTTTTTGACGTATGTTGACTCGGTTCTTGTCTGCATTTTTTTTGGTGGATATAATAATACTCCGATTTTTTGACCATTTTTTACCCTTTATTCTTTCTTCGAAATATTCATATTTCTTTCAGGGGGTGAGCCTTAAGCTGTTCTTAGTATGCGTCGTAGTAGCACAAGGAATCCGACCACAATTACTACGAGAAGAAGGAGGAGCCCCACCCCTCCGGGATACGGGTACAGTTCACCTATCAGAAATAAACAACCTCGCATGGGGAACGATCCTGGAAATGTCTTATCGCCAAATAGTGTCCAGGAGGTCAAGAATCTGCAGTTTGAGGAGTTCCCATTCTTTATTACGGAATCGGTATGTTTTCTTTTTGTGTTTGATATTTAGGTATCTAAACTTTCTTGGAATCGTTGCTAACTTTTGGTTATTCTTACTTTTATAGGTTCTGGTTCCTCCAACTTCTATTTCCAAGAGTCCCGGTCATTCGTTTTATGATTGGGAATGTATATTCAGAATTCCCCAGGAGTATACAGCAAAAATGGAACAGAAAGTAAATGGAAGGCGGGTTTATCAGTTGCATGGTCGATTCTACCAGGAGAAGATGCATTCGAGGCAGCCTATATTCTATCCAGAGCATTGCGATGTCAAGGTGGATTCTGTTCCCGTCCATCTGCCGGTATGTTCTTTAATATTGTGATTCACGATTATATTCAGGATCCGATAACGGTAACGGAAGGTAGAAAGAAAGTGTCGCGGCGTCCTCCTTTGCCAGTTGATCTCACTGGGGCATTTCGTCCCTTCACTCAATTCCATAAAGTCAATATCCGATGGTCTCATTCCAGTTCCGTGAAATTTGTCTTTACTGCCGTTCTAGTGAGATGCGTCGATACAGAGTTTTTGAAGGAGAAGGTTCTGAAACAGCCCCGATTACACGAGCAGACCTTGCGTATGATCAAAAGAAACTTTGGTGGAGATGCAGACATTGCTGTTTCTGAAGTGCGGGTCTCTTTGTTATGTCCAGTAAGTTTCCATAAAATAGATATTACTTGATGTTTAGTATGGACGGACTGTTATGAACTTCCCCGCCCGGTCTCTGGATTGCGAGCATCTCCAATGTTTTGATCTCGTCAATTTTATATCGGTTAATGAAAAGAAGACCAATTGGAAGTGCCCCGTGTGCAATAAAACAGTTCTTTTCAGTCGGTTGCATGTTGATTCGTAAGTTTGTTTGAATGTGACGTGATTATTTATTTTTTTAGTTATTTCACTGGTATTATCACCGACACCCATCGCGGAGCGAATGAAGTTGAGTTGATGAGAGATGGAAGATGGGCCAAGGTGGGGAGTAAGGCCGATGTGTTTGATATAGACGACTCAGGCGACGAAGAACCGCCTTCTTCGAGTAATCAAACCAGTTTAAATGGAACGGAAAGTTTCCCGGTGAAAGCCGAGGTTGATCCTCCGCCTCGACCAATCCCGGTAATTTTACTTATTTTATTCATAGATTATTATATAGGGTGGTTTAGCCGGAGCTTCCAACCTTGTTTCAGGTGTTTCTTCGCCAATATTGCATCCATGTCTATAAAATTTAGGGTCTCTTTTTCATAATAATAGTAAAATCAATTAAGTAGTAGCGTTTGTAGTAAATTTTCGAGGAAATACTCAAAATAGGTTTATTCGACAATGCTGATTTGGAAAATAATTCGAATTTTTTGTGATTTTTACTTTTGTGTGATCGGAGAGTGCACTGAAGTGTACATCGACAGCCTTTCTTTGTCATCTTCTGCGCCGGAACGAACATTCACGATTTACAATACGTGAAACTCATATTTATATTCATCGGGAACAAAAAAGATATTCAAGAATAAAACATTATAGAATTCATCCAGACCTATCATCTGGAAGTATCTTTAAATATTTTCTTTCTGGGAGAAAGTAGGACTTTCATTATAATTATATTTTTTATATTTTCTGTAGAAAATTGGTTTTGATTCTGGGCGAAAATATTTTTCTCTAAAATTTATATCAAATTGAAGCTGAGGCGCACCGTTTTTTGTCCACCAAATATAGCGGGTCTACGTTGACGGAGGCCCCCTTGCTGAACTTTGGCATTTTCATGTCTGGAAGTGCGAAATACCTGAAACAAGGTTGTGAACCACGTGTGCGTTTTGGGTATATAATGGCTATTATTCCAGCAGGGCAGCAGCGCTGTTATAGAAGTTATTACTCTGTCGGATTCTGATTCGGACGGTGAAGACGCAGATGCTATTCAGAATCAGCCTTCTACAAGTTACACTGGCTTCTGGTGTAATGTTCAGAAGGATATGAATCAGGGGCCCGTCAGAAAATCCTCCGATGACTGCAATCCCGGATTTCTGTCGTGGCAAGACAAGGATAATACTAGCTTCAAACAGGCGATGTCTATCCACTCTTCGCCTGCAAATTCAAATGTGAGTGTCACGTAAATTTGTTTGATTAATCTTTTGCGCTTAGATTTCAACGTTGCCCAATGACCCGCAGCTTCCTAGACCTCGGGCACCAGTTGTAGCACCAGATGATGAAGTTATTGTCTTGGATTCGGATTCAGAAGACGAGGACGTGGATCTCAGGCCGCTTCATGCCGTTCCAACAACTTCAGCGCCTCCCAACGGGTTTTCCTTTCAGTCCAATCCTCCTCAGAATCAGTTCCAGTCTCTGTTTCAGAATTACAATCCGCCTCAATCTAATGTGCAAACGGTGAGTGGCCAGCTGGATCAGTTGATGCAGATACTGAATGGTGGGAAGAACCATTTCGAATAATGTGTTTACTGTTATTTCACTTCCTGTTAATAGTATGTTTTATAGAAAATAAAAATTGGAAATACACGTTTTTGTCCACCACTCTTCGTTTTATCGATTTTTATTCAAAGAATGGTTAACAAAATTGCTTATTTATTCATGATTAGAGTCAGAAATTATAGATGAACGAACAGAATGGACGAAACGACGTTTAAAGCAATAAATACTTTGGAAATACTGCGAAAGTGAAAGTAATGATTATGTTCAGAGAACCTTGCATTGGAAGCTGTTCTTGGGGCGATAGGGATTCATCTTGTCCGAAGGGAACCCATTCATCAGATAGTCTTCCTTTTCGTTCTCTTGGACATACCTAAAGTTATATTGAAGTCGTCGAGAGACTTCAACTTACTTAACCAGATCGCTGGCAGCTTGAGAGACCTTGATTCGAGGGATCTGGGACTCCTGGCGGAGCTGTTCAATCGCACGTTTAGCTGGGTCACCGTTCATTTTCTAAACGTAAGTTAAGGACAAAATCATAAAAAAACAAAGTATTTATGATAATCAAAATCAATATAAAACAGAAACAACAACTCAATAAAAATTTATTCAACCAGTATATCACAAGAAATTAAATAAATTAACCAACAGTCAAGAGGTGCAAAAACGCACACTCTCAACCACCATTATGCCTCCGCTGTTGTTGGCATAAGACTGATGAGACGATTACTGTAGGAAACAAGGTCTTGGACTGTGACTCGCCCTCTTTGATTGATAAACTTCGCCACTAAAAATAGTCCAGTACTCCAAAGATACTACAATATAATAAGTGCCTTATTTTACAACATTTCAAGGGGGTGTAGGTGTATGTCTAAATGTAGTTTGCACAACTACAAGTGTCGGAAAAGTGCAACAGAACTCGGTTTTAATTGTTTGAAAAAGGCTAAAAAATTTCTATGCAGGATGAGAATATCGCGATCAGAATGTTATTCATGCCTCCGATTCATTTTCCCTCCTGACTTTCTTCTTGTAGCGCTCTCCATAAAGACATACCTGCATCGAATTCCTCTTGCGTAATATAAATAAATTTGCCCCGATCATCAACAACTCCGTGTAATCTCTCGGTTTCAATCAGAGTCTGTATTCTTTCAGCCACATCTCCTACTTTGAGTTTGTAGATTGACGCAAGATCATCGATATTTACAACTTTCTGTGTCCTACAGTAATCCACAAATTGGTTGAGAAGATTCTCAGCATCTGCTTCGGGGACTTCGTCGAATCCTTCTTCTTCCACAGCGAAAGCTTCTTTCATCTGTCACTTATATTACACCAGATTATTTGAGTCTTACCTTCAGATATTCCTCACGTTCTCTGGCCGCTTTTTCCTCGGCTAACTTCTTCCGTTCTTCTTCCTCCTTCCTTTCCTTTTCTTCTTCTATTTCCCGTTCTTTCTGTCTTTTCTGTTCTTCTTCCTCTTCCTTTCTCTTCTTATCGGCTCTTTCGGCAAGCATCTGAAAAAAAAACAATTTTAGAAAATCTACAACAAATATATTAAGATACCGCTTCTCTGGCCGCCTTGGCTTCTTGTTTGGCCTGGAGTTTGGCCAACTTTTTCTTTCCGACCTTCTTTTCAAAAGCATCTCGTGGAACACCATCTTCTTCGGAGCCACTGCCTGTAAATCATGGATAAATGACATAAACTATCCCTCAAAGTGGCCACAATGTCACATTCAAGTTCTACTATACGCATGAATGGCCCGTTTCTGGAGGAAAACATCCAACAACTTCCGACAGGAAGAAAGACGATGATAATAGGGAAACTCTTTGCGGGACGAGGCCGTTAATTGCCTTTCATTTTCTCAGCTCATCTTCCCTTAAACCGGGCCCCCTCCGCCAAAAAAAAGACGTCGTAATTCGAACTGACTATGGATTTTGTTGTTGCGGAGTGCATTCATTGCAACAAACCTTTTACAGACCCCAGTAAACGGTTCAAAACTCTAACCTTCTAGGTAGTCATCATCCCCATCTTCGTCGTCGTCATTTCGAGCGTTAGTTCCGGCAATAATTCTTCCAAATTCTCCTCCAACTTCGGCTGCGATCTCCCTTCTCCGTTTGCTTTCTCTCTCATCCATCCAGGTCTTGATGGCAAATCCCAAAATTACAGTAAAAACCGTGCCAAGGAACGCTATCGAAAGATACATGAGACTATCATTACTTGGCACCTTGAACTCCGGATTACGGTCCATCTAAAACACATTTATAAACATATTCCAAGTGACAAAATAATAAATAATGACAAGGTAATAATGGTTTACGACCAAACTAAAACTACCTAACGCAGCGGTGAGGAATGTCATTTATTCAATTTTAGCACGATACTTCTACATAATAAAGCAATTCTAATACTTAGTATATATATGGATTAAAGACTACAATTACAAGTCGTAATAACTCTCTGTACAATAAATTATAACATAGAACATTTGCTGTTATGAAATAAAAATGTCGTTAGAAATGTCGAAGACCCAATAAAAGTAACACAAACAGATTCATACAGGCGAGAACGACAATACATTGCATCTTCCTGGTCCGCTGATTCCTTTCGGCCTTCTGAACGCTGCGATGAGCACTCTTTATCTGCAGCACAGAATTCTCTACATTATAATCGATCCTGTCCAAAATGGTTCCTTGATCAATAACCAATTGTGCCAAGTCCTAAGACAATTTGAAAAAAAAATAAAGTTCCTACCTTAAACAATGTATTCAGTTCGAGGATACTCTTGCTGATCTTTATTACTTCCCTTTCCCTTTCTTTTACATACTGTTCATTCTCAATGATAGCTTGAATCTGATCAATGGTTAATTCCTGATCATCTGGTTGTTGTTGGGCCTCCTGTGAAAGGAAACTGGTCTCATATGGGTTCTGAGATTCAGTCGCCAAAGAGAAAAGATCAACAGTTTTCTTTCTTGAGTCTAGCTTCTTCATATAAGCGGATTGAGTTTGCCGAAAATCCGATAATTCTGCGCTCAGTTCAAATAACAAAGTTGTTATCACATTTTCTTTGAGATGTTGAGATGAAGAAAACACTTCTCGGTCAGAATCCTCGATTACTCTAAAAGATAAACAAAAGATAATTTTCTTACTTTATTAGCCGCCTAGTGTGAGTAAATACTCCGGTGAGGTCATCGGTTAGGTCTTTGATGGTCTCCTGTTCGGCAAGAGCACTGTCCTCACTGAAGTCTGGTCTCTGGAGATGTTTCTGTTGAGATTCCTTTAGTTTTTGTTTTCGGCTTCGTATTCTAAAAGATAATACAATAAAATATGCGAACTTACTTTGTTAATTCAAAGTTGACTTCGTCCAGAACATTGACCCAAGATGGCGTCACGTTGGCCGATTGTTTGAAGGCTACGGCCGTTCCGCTTTCTACATCATCCAATAAGGCCACCGTATCTTCAAACCAATTTATATTATATTCCAGATCGCCTTACCTCCTCCAGTTATATCGACATCATCAAAATCGTACTTCGGCTTTACCGAATTTAGCCTGAGGAAGTGAAAAACATCGGTCAAGTTCCTGGTTTTCCCACTTGGAGGTTGTACTTTCAAGGACCCCATCTTATTTACATTTCTGATTTTAGTATTATTATATAAAAATATGGGAACAAGAAATATTAGGATTGTTAATTTGACGGGTTTTTTTTCAATTTACCGTCATTTTGGTTAAATCGAAAGTTCTGAGACAAATCAGTTTTTAATGGGAGCTAGCAATAAATACAGACTATGGTGAGTACCGTCAATATCAGTCGCAATTAGTTTTACTTCTTACTTAATCGGTCGTTTTGACAAAAACGAACATTTTAGTTTCCAAGAATTTAAAGTCCTTTACGACATTCTGTGACAAAAACTTCCAAAAAAAGTTCAATTCAAATAACAAACTCAATGACATGACGAAAATGACACCAATTTGAAAACTTATCTAACGCGTTAAGTCGACGGCTTAGCAACCCCATTAAATATTATATGGTAATCCAACCATTTGACAAATAGAAAAACTTGAGCAAAATTTACTAGTCACTTTATTTTATACATGATAATTACAAAATTGTATTAAAAAACTCACATAAGTGAAGGGACACAATACCTGTACAAACAACACGCATAAATAACGCTTGTGATACGGCAAACCGATTTCACTAGTCTTCGGAAGGTGGTAATATTTCATGAATAATATTTTTAAATGTACACTTGATGACGGTAGGATCAGGTGTATCTGCTATAACCTCGGTCTCCACATCCAGATTCACAGCATTCAAGGCGCCACGGATTGCCCCAGCAGCAATTGTCGAATATTTGAGTCCAGAAAACTCTGGCGGAATCTCCACAAACCCATTGATCAAGGGATTGGACTCTAACTCCAGGGTAAACACAGTCGCTGATTGGAACGAGACCGTGGCCGGGGTATCTAAAACAGTAAAAACAAATTGTAAGGCTCCTACCTAGGTATGACTTCAAGGCTTGTTTGGCTATCAGTTCGGCCGTTTGTGCAATATCAGAGCATTTGCTAGCCTTGGGGATCTTTGCCAAGAAATCATCAGCCAACTTAACCCCCATATTAAATCCGATCTGATCCAAGGCTTTATTGGTTTGTTCCGGATCTCCTCTCGTATCTCTAAGTATCTCCACAACCAATGCACCATGCATTAAGGAGAAGAGTTCTGAACTCATCTAAAGGATTCGGAAATATATGTTAAAACCGCTATAAGATGATCAAGTTGCTGTACTTACCGACTTTTGCTCCAGTACCAACAACTTTTGTCTGGACATCCTCAAAGATTACTGCAATTAGGACCTACCTTCGAACAGGAAAACAAATAAACAAAAGGAATGAAAACCTTTTTTTCTTCACACATATCCATCCTGGAATATTATTTTATCGGAAAGAGGTTTAGTAACAATAACAATATTATTAAGAGCAACACATACCAAAGACAAGATCACATTATATTAAATTACTTCTAATTAACGGCCAACAACCAAGCACTCATCTCTTCTTACACTTCCACCTTCTCTCAACGCTGAAACAGTATTAAAATAGAGAATGTAACTTTAAATTTATTTGTAGTATCAATCGAGGACAAACATAATACTCAACATTTTATTACTTCATTTTAAGTTACCTTTTCTTTGCGGGCTTTTTTGGACTTCACTCGGTCGCTACTGTCTGAATCGGATCTTCTTCTTCTTCTTGGTCGTGCGTCTTCATCAGACGACTAAAACTTAGAAATATTATAACTATCAAAAGACGAAAAATCGGCGACGGTCCATTATGGGCAGATTTTTGAAAACCTTGCAAATATCCTCAACACAGCTGTATATCAGTAAAAAATTGTATTTCATGTATTCTTTACTTTTTTCTTAAGTTGATTTAGGAGATTTCGATGGTGTCAATCATCTTACGATGCAAAAACTTAGTAAGAAAAATAAGTCTAAATAAAACGTTGTTACAAAGATACAAGGGCGTTGAGGATATTTGCAAAGGTTTCAGAAATCTGCATATACAGGGTGCGGCAAAAAAATGGAAACTTGTTTTCATAGCTATATTTTTCCTAGCAATCAAAATTCCGCAAATGTGACGGTCATCATGAATAACATAGAGCATTATTTATAACATATTCAACCCGTTTCACCGGGGCTGCTTTTGGTGGCGATATAGAGCTCCAAACGCGACTTAAAATTTTGGGCATTTGGCCGCAGCTTTTTTTGGTGAAATCGGTCCCGTTCATGGCGCAGCATTTACTTTGCGATTCAAAACTTTTGTGGCGGGTAGTACAGGTGCTGGCCTCCAAATGAAAAAAAAATTATAGCCGATTGGATCCATACCCGGCGAGCAGGCGCACTTTTCGCAGACGGGGTGAAATCGGGAAAATCGGTCCCATTACTGGTCTTAACTCGCTTTTTCCCTGTGAGCCGGCGCTCGGTCAAGTTGGAACGCCAAACTTGAGCTGCCAAGGTTCTACTGAGCCAGCAGAAGCATGAGGAAATCGAGGTTAACGCGGCGCTAGAATTTTGCCCTCTTGGTCCACGAAAATCTCGGAATTCTTGCCGCTGGCACAAATTCCGCCTAAAGCGATGACGGCCCGGTTTTTGACGGTGTTCGTCGTTAGCCGACGTGCAGAGGGCCTCACCGGATCGGATTCTGGCGTTCTGTTGGTTGTGAACCCGCCAAACATTGCACCGCGAATGGAATGCGCTCCCATCATGGACCTGCGGCCCGACGTCTGAATTTTTGGCATTTTTTCAGGCGTACGGGCTTGACCTTGCCGGTGAGGAGTTAGGCATTTTAGACCTTGTATGGGGAGACCTTGGGTTGATTTTTAGCTATTTGGCCGATTGGTCGGTCGCTGGTACCGGTCTCGCGGGCAATTTTTTCTGCAAATCGACGGATTTCGCTGTTGATGACCTCGCGGCTGGTAGAAGTGACGGCGGTGCGTTTTCTTTCACTTAATGGACGCTTAAAATTGTTGACAAGCTGCTTGCATTGTGTGATTACTTTGGGCACAACGTCGTTTCTATACCGGGCAAATTAGCACTTCGAACAGCTTAAAAAACAGGTCCAAAATCGAGGTCCCTTTGTTTGACATTCAAAAAAAGAATGTTAATAAACCGATATGGACATGAAATTGTAAGGTCTAGGAGAGAAAAGTACGTAGAATTTAATGGTATGAAAATAATTGTGCTGCATTAAAAAATTTTCGCGTCAGGACCCAATGAAAAAAGTTTCCATTTTTTTGCCGCACCCTGTAATGGCATCTGCCCATAATAGACGGACACGGAATAATATCTCGAAAAATAACATACAATATCTTCATATTTTGAAGACTTGTGCTTCTTGTCCTTCTTCTTTTTGCTTTTCTTTGCCTTCTTTTCCTTCTTCGACTTTTTTGTTTTCTCTTTTTCCACACTTTTTGATCTCGACCTTGTCCTTGATTTAGACCTAGACCGAGAGACAGGGGTTTCCGCAGGTTCCTTCTTCTCTTCTTCATCTTCATCACTAACCTCACCTTCACTGATATCCTTCCCATCTCCTTTTGAATCTTTCAGAGCCTTAATATACTCATTAAATGCAGTCTCGGCCATTAATTCATCGGTGTCCGACAGAGCCAATTCGGCCATAATCTTATCCTTGTAGTCTTCCCATTCTGAACGCACCGTAATTCTTGGAGAGATTTGTTCGAAGAGAGTCAAAGGTGGCATTTCATTCCGTTTCTCCTAAATACCAATAATTTATTTTCAAACTTTTCCAACTAACCTTTCCCGACGAAGGTTTCCTAACATAATCCTTGCCTTCTGACACCGCTTTATCCACCAATTGATCAAAACAAATTCTTAAATTGGCATGACTTATGGTTTTCTCTGGATCTTCAGACCGAATCCACTTCTCAAACTCTTCAAATGGAGTCTCCATATTCACATTTTGGCCTGTATTTTCCAAAATAATTTTGATCTTCTTCTTCTCTTTAGCGAATTCCGACTTTAGATCTTCCACAAAAAATTTGAACATGTCCAGCGGAGTCGAACCAGTGTTAGCAAGCATACTAGAGAAGCGAGAATCGTTCCGAATTTTAGGGAATAAGGCCTGCCAAGTGCTGTTAGCTTTGATTATACCTAAAATTAAAATGTTAGTAAATTTAGATATAAAAACTAATCATCTTAGATACCAACCTTGCTTGTTTAGTTCGCCCAGATAGTTGTAAAATGCATCTCGGCCTTTCCTCGATTCCCTTCTTCTCATTTTTTCCTCTTGTTCTCTTTCTTTGGCATGCTCTCTCTCAGCTTTCCTTATATACTCCATAAAAACTTCTAATGCGTCCAGTTTATCCATCTGTTTGAGATCATCGTTTTCCAGATAGAACTCATTGGCAGCCAGGATTCGTTGAGTTTGGGCCCATGTCGTTCTGTAAGTGATTTCTGGGAGAGTGTCCAGCAGATCGTTCAATAACTTCTGGCATTTCTCTCTTTGAGACTTCTGCTCTTCTTCCTGTTTCTTCTTCAACATGGCCATTGCATCCTTGTAAATATCCTTTCGATCAGATTCTGTCACTGCTCTCCACCTCTCCTCTTCTCTGAACACTTTATCAGCTCTTTGGTAAGGCATGGAAGGACGGCATTTTTCCGAGGTCAACAAAAATTTTTCAAGTTCTTCTTTGGCTCTCCGGACCGCTAATCTACGAGCATCCTATAAAATATTACACATTATATCCAGATATGCAAACACCAAAAGACGAATGTAAACCACATACCCTGTCATCCTTCTGCTGCTGAGCTTTCCACTCATTGAAAATTCTCTTTTTCTCGCTGACTTTATTCACCAGATCAAATCTCGGATCATGTTGAATATAACGAACAGCTTGATCCCAAGATTGGTTTGTGTTAATCTTGTTTCCTTGGTACTAAAATTGAAACATAAATAACAGAAATCAATAACGTACCTTGTCCAACAGCATCTCCTTGAAACGTTCGAATGCTCTCTGTTTAACCACCACTGGATCCGTTGTCTCCACTGGAATCAATTCGGTTGAATTAGGGGGAGCCAACTGTTTTAAGGTGGCTTCCATTGCCTTATCGATGTCGGTACTAGTTGACGAATGCGTCTGGGGCAATTGCGGCATAGAAGCTGACGCGTTTTGCATTCCAGGAGGTATATTGTTGTTGTTAATAGGTTGAACACGTTGGGCATCCTCGGGGATAGCTAGGGCTTCATCTAGATAAAGAAATCCTTATTAAACCAAGAGAGAAATACATAATGTGCTGTTGAAATAATACAAAATTTTTATATCTTCACTGAATTTCTCCTAAAAAATTTTACGCGATTAGCATATGTAAACCAACTTTGAAATCCCTCGGGTTTGGTCCAAGTCGTCTCATTCGTCACCGGGTTGTGATAATAACATCGGCCTTGCGGGTTTTTATATTCCTTCCAAATCGCGTTATTCGGTGTAACCGTCTGGAATAAAATAATATTGTACTTATTCACCTAAACTGTGAATTTAAGGAAAAACCACTTACAACTGCTGGGTTAGGTCTGGCCGCGGGTTTAAACTTAGCCGGTTTATCCCATGTTGTCTGCTTGGTGACCTTGTTATAGTAATAAGACTTTCCGCTTTCGTTCAGGTACTCGATCCATTCGAATTCTTCTGCTCTTCCATTAACTGGGGGAATGGCTTGAGGAGGGTGTGCACTTACGCTCCGGTTAGGGTCATACGCCATTTGAGTCGGCAGCATTGAGTAAGGAAATTGAGATGTTGGTTGTGGAGCTAAAAAAAGAAAAAGAAAATGGAAAAAGCACAATCTACTGTTATCGAGATAAACGGATTTCCAGAACATACCACTATGCATGACAGGGAAAAACGACCTGTTGGCCATTGCAATTTATGTGGAAGAACCGCGATAATTAGAGACCAAGTTGGATCCACTTTAACAAACAAAATCCATATCTAAAATCGATAAAAATTAGATAAATAAGGTGTGCTGAACGCGTAAAGCCATATTCGTAAAGTAATAATAGGCAATAAAAACAAACCCGTAAACCGAGGTCTTGTTTCAACACCAAACACAGAAAATTTTTGCAAAGAAATTATTCTTTCCAACCCGTTTCAGGGCGCAGTTCGCATTCATATGGAAAGGTGCAAACTGCGGCGATATGTTATGCGAGGTGTAATAATTGATGACACTATCTGTTTTATGGTAACTGTTTTCATAGTCAGTTAGTAGTAGGTTCAACTGAGCCTTTGTTTAGATTTTAAATTTTTATATAGCTTATGTTTCGCATAATTCAAATAATGTAAATATTTGACGTTGACATAATTATCCGTTGATGTTCTTTCCAGAAATTTGATAAAAAGACAATTTATTATTCAAGTACTTTTAAACAATGTCCTTTAAATTGTAGTCAGGACTTATCGGTTTATTGAAAAGACTACATTTCTTTTCCGGGTTGTAATTAGTTCCAATCGGGCAATTAAACGCATTGGCAAAGGCTGGAAAGTTTGCCAGACTACCCCAAATTCTGACCGAAGAGGGGGAATGTCGGTCATCGGATGTTATATTATCCCAATCAAACAGTGGGGCCATAGATTGCGCCAAGTTTATAAAAAACAATTGGTCGTCCGTCAGGATGTCCAGGATTTTCCCTCGGGGTCGATTTACATATCCATTTATTAGAGATGATTTTTTGTATGTAAAATACGACAGATGGACAGCTGCAATTGTTTTGCATCAATTTTTTCGCTCTCAAACTTTGTCTTACCCATCTGATCAGCAAAGTTTTCCTCAATAGTTTTGGCGGAATCGACACAGTTTGTAGAATTTATGGGATCGCATTGATTCTCATAAAACGATTCAAAACAGTGGAGCGTTTCGTTTAATTCTCGGCTTCTGTTTTCTACCCGTGAACCTGAAATTAACTCTCTCCGGACGAGTCGGCACCTCCCTGAAGAAATGAAAGATGGTACCCTGGTAATGAATACTGTAATATTTACGCTTATCGAAGCGTTATTTGGGACTTATGACATAAAATTTCTTAAAAAATACCCCAATTTTACATAACTGTTATAAAATTTTTGTAACGAGCTGTAAATTATACTCCCCGCCAAAAGTTTTGACCCCCCTTCTAACTCGGCCCAAAGTGTACCAATTTGGACCAAATTTGGTACGTAGTCTACTGACAACATAGTAGTCAAAAATATCATAGTAGGACAAACCATATAGCTGTATTTCAAAATCCAGGGACAATTTTCAAAAATCACCTCAAAAAAACGGGACAAAAGTTTTGAACCCCCTGCAAAAAAATTAAATATCGAAACCGGATGTAGCCCGAACCTTTTACAATCGATGCCCCATACCTGAATACAGATTAATAAATGCTTTTTCGTTGAATGCTTCGTTGCATTTGAGGATGCAACGCGTTAAACTGATTTTGATGTAGAGCTGCCCAAAAATGGTAAAAATCTTGTACTGGCGCTTTCCAAAAGTTTCAAATTATGTTCACATCATGTGATCTTGACATGTTATAACCTGCATTAACCTTTTCCTTTCGAAAAAAGTCCGTGATGGCCTAGCGGTATCGATTCGGCCGATATCCAGTTGTCATTGTCAGCCTTGGTGTGCCATTTGCTCTTTGACTGAAGGAATAGATGTGGTCGCTAGGTCCTCAATCTAATCCTGAGACTCCTATTTACTCTCAGCATGCACAAAGGTTTCGATTTGACACATTTTGGAATGGGTTTCATTCACCTTAATCTTAAGTTTGCCGTTTCTGTAGATGCGCCCGAGTACGATGCCATCCCCACCGCCCATTTGGCGTTCCATACGTCTCAAATGAATATGGCGGGTGCTGTAGCGTCCTAAATTACCTGGCCCACCAAGTAAAAATCGTTTTTGGTCGCAAAAAATCCATTTGAAAAAAGCGGGTTTTTCTTTAAGGTGCAGATCGGTAAAGTTGCATCTGCAAACCATTTGGGATCGTGTCAGCGGGGGTTTATTCTTGTTTTGAGAGTAGACACAAGTCTCAGGATTAGATTGAGGACCTAGCGACCCCATCTAGACCTTTAGTCAAAGAGCAAATGGCTCACCAAGGCTGACCATGACAACTGGATATCGGCCGAATCGATACCGCTAGGCCATCATGGACTTTTTTCGAAAGGAAAAGATTAATGCAGGTTATAACACGTCAAAATCACATGATGTGAACATAATTTGAAACTTTTGGAAAGCGCCAGTACAAGATTTTTACCATTTTGGGCATCTCTACATCAAAATCAGTTTAACGCGTTGCATCCTCAAATGCAACGAAGCATTCAACAAACAAACATTTATTAACCCATGTTCAGGTACGGGACACCGGTTCCAAAAGGTCCTGGGGCCTGTTTCACTAACATAAAAATAAATAAATGAGAAGTAGGGGGGAGCGAGAGAGCATCGAAAACGCGTTTGCGAGCGAGAGAAACCGGACGAAAAGCAGAAGTAGCCTACTTTTGCGGGAGTGACTTTTTACGTCCAAAACCGCGGTTCGCGGCAGTATTTTGGCTATAACTTTTTTCTCAGTTGATCTAGGAACACCCTTCAAAATTTAGAATGAAGCTGACAGTTTCAGCTTTCACCAAGGTTATTTTCATTGCTGTGGTGCCAAAACCCGTCCTTAAAAAAATCGTAAAGTACGCGTGCTTTAATTTTTGAGAAAATCGACAAATTTTAGCTTAAAATCCCTATAACTTGGGTAAAACTTTTCGGATTGAAACCCTCCAAAAAACAACACATAGAATTTTTTAAGGAGTTTTAGACAATGTGTGTTCTGAATTCCTCTTATAGCCCGGTGGACCGCTAATTTTACAGTAGTACGGCCAACCATCTCGTTTTTTCTTCTTGGAGGAATAAAAACGAATTTTTCTCACCAATTTTTATAAGAATAATTACAAATTTCATATCAGTGTGTAGAGCCGTTTCTTAGCTACATTATGTTTTTTGAGGGGTGTCGATATATCGTAAACTGATAGAGTTACGAGCAATTAAATCAAGGTAACCTCCATTTTTGACCATTAAAAGTCGTTCCGAAAGGGGCGAACTTTTCCTCTTCCTTTGATTTGAGGGCTCTTTTTATGACAAAAATGGAGGTAAATTTGCCATAACTCAGCCATAATAAGACCTACAATCGGCCCTCTAAAAAAGCCTCATAGAAAAAAAGACGGGCTATCGACTGGTATAAATTAAAGCGTCAACATTTTGAAATTGACCGAGAAATAAAACATTTCGGATCTTCAGTGTAAATGTACTCTGTACTTTAAGCTATATAGCTAATCTACTCTTGAAAATAAAACAACGAAACTGGGGCCTGTTTCACTAACATAAAAATAAATAAATGAGAAGTAGGGGGGAGCGAGAGAGCATCGAAAACGCGTTTGCGATCGAGAGAAACCGGACGAAAAGCAGAAGTAGCCTACTTCTCTTTCGGAGTGACTTTTTGCGTCCAAAAACCGGAGTTGGCCGCAGAATTTTGGCCATAACTTTTTTCTCAATTGGTGTAGGAACACCCTTCAAAAAATCAAATAAAGCTGACGGTTAAGGCTACAACATATCCAAATTTCGTTGCTTTATTTTCAAGAGTAGATTAGTTATATAGCTTGAAGTACAGAGCACATTTACACTGAAGATGCGAAATGTTTTATTTCTCGGTCAATTTCAAAATGTTGACGCTTTAATTTATACCAGTCGATAGCCCATCTTTTTTTCCATGAGGCTTTTTTAGAGGGACAATTGTAGGTCTTATTATGGCTGAGTTATGGCAAATTTACCTCCATTTTTGTCATAAAAAGAGCCCTCAAATCAAAAGTTCGCCCCTTTCGGAACGACTTTTTATGGTCAAAAATGGAGGTTACCTTGATTTAATTGCCCGTAACTCTATCAGTTTATGATATATCGCCACCCCTCAAAAAAAATAATGTAGCTAAGAAACGGCTCTACACACTGATATGAAATTTGTAATTATTCTTATAAAAATTGGTGAGAAAAATTCGTTTTTATTCCGCGAAGAAGAAAAAACGAGATGGTTGGCCGTACTACTGTAAAATTAACGGTCCATCGGGCAATAAAAGGAATTCAAAACACATATTGTCTAAAACTACTTAAAAAATTCTATGTGTTGTTTTTTGGAGGGTTTCAATCCGAAAAGTTTAACCCAAGTTATGGGAATTTTAAGCTAAAATTTAGTCGATTTTCTCAAAAATTAAAGCACGCGTACTTTACGATTTTTTTAAGGACGGGTTTTGGCACCACAGCAATGAAAATAATCTTGGTGATAGCTGAAACTGTCAGCTTCATTCTAAATTTTGAAGGGTGTTCCTAGACCAACTGAAAAAAAAGTTATGGCCAAAATACTGCCGCCAACCGCGGTTTTGGACGTAAAAAGTCACTCCCGCAAAAGTAAGCTACTTCTGCTTTTCGTCCGGTTTCTCTCGCTCGCAAACGCGTTTTCGATGCTCTCTCGCTCCCCCCTACTTCTCTTTTATTTATTTTTATGTTAGTGAAACAGGCCCCTGGTTACCTCCGCTGGCGATATTTAATTTTTTTGCAGGGGGGTCAAAACTTTTGTCCCGTTTTTTTGAGGTGATTTTTGAAAATTGTCCCTGGATTTTGAAATACAGCTAAGTGGTTTGTCCTACTATGATATTTTTTACTACAAGGTTGTCAGTAAACTACGTACCAAATTTGGTCCAAATTGGTACACTTTGGGCCGAGTTAGAAGGGGGGTCAAAACTTTTGGCGGGGAGTATAAAAACTGTCGTTAAATTAAAATCTGGGAGTCCTACTACTGTTACATCTAAGAACTGTCCAAATCCGACCACTAACATTGAATTTTTAATTTCGGTAAAGTTTTGACCCTAAAATCAGGTTGTCGTCCGCCGGAATCAAACATGTGCGGTCCATCATACCACGAAACCTAAAAATTCAATGTTCAAAAATCGTTAACAGATTCAATAGTAGTCGGATTTGGACAGTTCTTGGATGTAACAGTACTAAGACTACTAGATTTTAATTTAGGGGCAGTTTCTAATTTACAGCTTGTTACAAAAATTTTGTAACGGTTATGTAAAATGGGGGTATTTTTTAGGACATTTTTTGTCATAGGTCCCAAATAACGTTTCGATAAGCGTAACTATTATAGTATTCATCACTAGGGTACCCTCTTTCATTTCTTCAGGAGGTGCCGACTCGTCCGGAAAGGGTAAATGTTTTTTCAAACCACTCTTATTAGATTTTATGTTAACCAATGTACCAAAAGCATGTCCCAATTCATGCGCCATTGTGAATCCAGGGCCAGATAAGGTTAGCATTGGGGGGAATGAAACATCATATTGTGGGAATTCAAAGTTATTCAGTCCGATATAATTATTCTGACTTCTCGAGGAGTGAGCGGAGAAGTGCTAAATAATATAATAAAATGGACTTTCATAGTAAGGAATCCCGCTTACAAAGACAGAAGGAGTACTGTAGTGTCTAATTTTTTTGTCAGCATTAAATCTGAGCAAAGGTTTCAAATGATTTATGAGGTACGACATGTTCTTCATCCCAATTCCAACATCTGCCTCATATTTTTTGTAATTTTCTTCCAAAAAGAATGGTTGATTTATAAATTTAAATGTTTTGTTTTTAACTCTTTCCAGCATAAAGTTTTTGGTTTTGTCGTTTAAAACATTTCCAAACCTGAATAAATTGTCAGCCTCTTGCAGTAACTTTGTAGAATAATATCTAAACTGTTCGTTAAAGACCAAAAACGCTGTCGTATTGTGAGTGTAATGATCGTATAACATCTTCTGATAGGTCAAATAAAACCCGGATATAGTCATCTTCTCACATGAGGACGGAACAAATGGTTTTGTAATCGTGATTAACAACTTTTCAAATAAAGCGTTCAGAAATGAAGATCTTGATAAATCCTGAGAACCATAATATATGTTTTCTAAAACTTGACATACGTCGACTGGTGTAAATAAATAGATTCTGACTCCATCTAATGGAACATCCACTTCAAAAATAGTCTTGATCAACTTCTTTAGAGCGATGATACTAATATTTGGAGGGCCATATGTCCCATTCATAGTCTCCAAAAAAGAGGTCGAAATCCTGTTTTCTTTACAGTCCCGAAGAGTACAATAAGCATTCCTTCAAAATTAAAGGAAACGTAAAATTCAAAATGAAATGCTCTCACCAAGCTCTACTCCTTTCCGAAAAATCTGGCTTATGAACTTCTGTTATAAAAAGATCGCCGGATTCCAAATGCATTGTGTAATCATCAATTGGACCGGCAACATGGGAATAAAGAAGATTATAAAGTTTGCCGACCAAACCGAGGTACATCTCGTCGTCTTTAATTTGCTCAATTCCGATGGGAAATTGAACAGGTAGCTCGGAAATTATATTTTCAATTTGTAATAGACTCAGGGTAGTATTGAATACCGACATGTCTTTCAAACATTTGTGGTAGATCTCTCTTGCTTTTTGGATCGATTTTGGCTAAAAAAATAGTCATGTCACCTTGTACCTACCTCATTTGGCCTAAAATGTTCTTGTAGAACATGCTTGGCCTTCTCCAAATACAATGATTTTATAAAAGTCGAATTGAGATTGTATGCCGCATAATTAGCAAAGTCTTCACACGGATCGAAAGAGATATTTAGATGCTTCTCCATGTACTCGGCTTTCAATTTCATTAGATTACAATTTATTCGTATATAAAGCCAGAACAAAACAAAAGAGCCCACGATAAAATGCATTTTTAGATCATCCCAATAAACACTCGGCTTTTATTTAACCAAAATTTTTTCATAAAAAGTTGCAAAAATGGTTAAAAAATTATTGAGGATCGGTTAAGTTCTTGTTGACCTTAATAGGACCATCAAAGAGCGAGCATCGAAAGCCAGGATTGTAAACATCCCCAGGTTCACAAGTAAAGGCACTGGCAAAAGATGGGAGATTGGCCAAGGCTCCCCAGACTCGGACTGGCCTGGGGGCATGTTGAGCGCCGGGATAGTACAAACTCCATCCTGGGAGATCGACCATGGACTGGACCATGTTGATGAAGAAGAGCTGGTCGTCCGAAATGGTGTCTAAATACTCCCCGCGTGGTCGTTCTCCAGTCCCAACCACTGAGGCCCACTTTTTGTAAGCCAAGTAAGCCCATTTTGCACCTACAATAGAACACATTCAGAAGTTTTCCTACCTAAAACATCAGCAAAGTTCTCTTCCATGGTATCCATTGGATCTACACAAAAAGTTGGATCAATGGGGAAGCACTGATCGGCATAGAACTCTATTAGACATCCCAGAAGAGCCGCGTAATCCTCGGAAGTCTTTCGAAGTTGGGTACCTAAGATTCGATTAGCGATTAAAAATATGTATTTAAGGAACGATTTTTGTAAGACGGCGTTTCGTATTAGGCTGACGCAAATGAAATTTCGTTTTTTAGTGTTTTCAATGACTTTAGAAAGGCTACTTTATGGGCAATTTCTTGTACGAGTTCAAACGTTGTCGAAAAGCGCCTGAGGCGACCTCCAATATTCTTAACGAAGCTTTTTGGCAAAAAACCGGCAAGCTTAATTTTTTTTAAAGCTACGATTCGCCAGAATTTTAATCGGCTGGAATTTTACAATACCATTTTTTGCTTTAAAATCTTGAGGCACTCTGTAAATTATTTTTGAAAAATATGTCATGATGACGGACTAATTAACAGGCTAGACGAATACCCTGTTTATTGTTAGTAGGGTTGTTAATTTGACTGTTTTTTTTCAATCTGACGTCAATTTGACGTCAAATTGCGTCATTTTCGTCATTTTGGCTAAATTTAAACTTTTGATATACTAGTCGCGACATACATAAAGTCCTGAGAAATTTGCACAGTGCATTTTTGTTTTTCTTTCGGACCCGTTGCGGCAATTCTCCGTTTTTGCACTAGCGACATGCACTTTCGCGCGAGCCACTCCAATTTTCTCGCGCGACACGCGCGACAAAATGTGTCAGGACTTTATGGCGCGACTAGTACGAACGTTTAAAGCGAGTCTAACATCGCTAGGTTGTTCCAGTCTTAGAAAATTGTCTCTTAAAAACATGACAAACCAAACGCATGAGCAAGTTCGTGAGCCATCACCCAGCCCGAGCCAGACATAGTGATCACGGGAGGGAAGTCGTTGTCATATAAATGGAACATGAACACTCCCCAGTTAAAGAAGTTACCGTTGATATTCCCATAATGGGCGGCATCGTTCTGGAAGTGGCAGATTAAATAAAAATGGCTTACATTGACTAGTGGAAGATACCAGTACTTTTCCTGCTTTTCATGATTGAATTTGGCGAGTGGCCTCAGATTATTCACATACACTGAAGCAGCTGGATTCACTTCAGTAATCAAATTGCAACATTCGACGAAATTATTATCTTCGTAAATGGAATGGTTAAAGAAAGCGAATCGACTTCCATTAACTTGTTTCAGAGTCAACTCTTTCATGTCATCCTTGAGGACATTGCTGAATCTGAAAGTATTCTCCGCCTCTTGGACAATCGCATTCGCCAAATTGAAGAAGTTATCGTGAAGTTTCTGGAATTTCACTGTATCGTTTTTGTAATAATCGACCAGAAGTTTGTTGATGTACAAGGGATATGTATACTGCATATAAAATTCACATGGAACTGGTGGTGCTACATGAGGGGTGTGAAGCCAAGTTTCGAACAGCTGATTGATCAGCTTTGTTCGATCTTCTACCTACTAATTGATCACTTTTTTCTAATTCTGCCCCACCGTATCGGCAACCGGAAATCGAATGAATTTCATGTCTATTCGTGCACCAAACACATCGTTGATGAGTTCATGATCAGCATCAGTCAAGTTCATTTTTTTATATTTTCCGGAAAAGGGATAAAATGAAGCAAAATCAATCTTTTTGGGATCACATCCTTGATATTGACAGTAAGTTTTCCTGAAAATCCAAAAATTACAGTAACATAATAAACTTGCAAAATTCTGCAGTAATCTCACCAAATCTCTTCTTTCTCACTGTCCTCCAAGATGTTATCAGGAACGTTAAATTGCAGATATCCGGCTTCCAAAGTCTCCTTAATTTGAATAAAAATCTCATTGCCATATTCAAATAATATTTTGTACATTCTGAATAGGAGTTTCATATAACCTGTGTCATCAGAAACATCTGCCACCTTAACAGGAAACGTCACGTTTATCTGGGTTTGTGCATTTTGCGCTTTTGTGGACATCCCAATGTCGATTAAAGTTTTGGGATTTTTCAGACATTGCTGGTAGATCCCTTTGACTCGTTTGATTGATTCAATCTAATGCAATTATAATTCATAAAGGAGACTTACATGATTTGAGAGAGTTTCATCTGTTAGTATCTTTTTGATCAAGTCATCAAAAGTGGTTTGTCTCAACTCTGGATCAAACTTCCTGGAAGCAAATCTGTAGAAATCTTTGCATGGAAGTGTATCAAAATCCATTGAACTTTCGAGAAGCTTGGCCTTTCTTTCCAAGGCCGTTTCCGCAGAAATTTCATAATATAAATATGTGAATATTAGTAATACATACAATGAAAATGAAGTCATTTCTGTGTAAAATACAAACAGCCTAATGTTCAGAATTTTTGTGATGATTTCAATCATTTAATTAATTCATTTTGTCAATTAATCTTGGCTTAAGATGCTGTTGATTACCATAATTCAATTTATATTATTTCATTTTGACTAAAGATATTACTAATCTTGTAATGACATCAATTGAATTTAAATTGATCATGCTGATTAGAATGTCTGTTAAGAACGACGCTTTGTCTTCAGGTAATCTTGCATAAAAGATTCTCTGCCAACAAAGCGCGTTATTCAGTGCGGTTTTCTCATCTTTTGCACCTAGTCGCATTGGTTTTCTGTGGGTCAAACGCGCCCTTTTCGATCTAAAATTATTTACGGCAATCCCAAGGCATGCCAGTAAAACATTTTAGCCTCAAAATGTGTTTTTTAATATTATTTAAAAATAATATTAGGCTGCGCATTTACAGACATGGAGTTCAGAGACGTGCCGAGTAATGCCATATTAAAAGCTGTTTGTGTAGATCGCAAATTTAAATATTATTTTTGTTTTCATCGTATTTTCGCTTTTAGCAAGTCTTTATACTTCTTTTTACATTCAATTTTCTTCAGATATCCTTCAATTATCCGAAATGAATGGCCTCCAAAACTTCCCCGTTTTCCGTGAGAACAAAGCCGGCTTCAAATCCTATTGGTTGGAAATCATGGTGGTCCCCAACGACCGTGTTGTTAACACTCTAACTCTATTCCGAGCTTATGGTCAAGCCAAAGAAGATTGGACTTTGAATCAATTACTTGAGAACTGCTGCCAAGCCAAGAAACTTAACTTTGGCCACGAAAAGACAGTCGATTTTTTGGATCACGAGTTCAATATGTGTGGCCAGAACTCGAAGATAACGGAAGGCCTCTTCTATGCGATAATAAGTTGTGATTACAAGATGAAAGACGGAAAGGGAATCAATCTCTCCTTTCCCCTTCCTGCTCAAACCAACTTATCCTTGTGCTGGATGGTTCATAGGATCTCCAAAAGACTGTTTGAAATTCACAGGCCTGAGTGTTTCACGGCTTTGGAATACTCACACATTGTCAAACCATTCTTTGTGATCGGTTCTCCAATCAAAAGTATGTTTTTTGTGTAGATCTATATATGACAATTCGGAACTAAATAGAGTAACGGGATTTATTCCAGAACAAAAGGGACTTCGAAAACTGATTGACCAAAAAGACATTGATTCTGTTCCAACACTTGGAATGTCCATTGTATCTTTCCCATCTCTTTCTGAACCAGAAGAAAAGTCAGAAGTTGAAGAACAGAAGGAAGTTGAGGAAGAACAGGAAGGATCAATTGAACAAGGAAAAGAAATGAAACCGAAGGCAAATGAAGAAACGAAAACTGAGCCAAAAGAAGAGCAAAAAACTAACCAAATCACTCGCTCCCTGCATCAGCATGATGTACAGTATTTGATCGCCTTCTTAGTTTTTGGTTTCATCTCTCTGATTATCTCCAAGATTGAGATTGTTGAGTTGTAGCGTTAAATCTCTCTACGCTGTCTGAATAAATAACGTCGAACAACCTTTATTTCGTATTTTTGACCATGTAAACAGCTACGTCCTTGTCACCGTTTTCAAAAATGACCATCACGAATTTCTACTTTTGAATTAGTACCCTTTCCTCCAATCCAAAGTGAACGAAATGCCAAAAAATATTTCTTCCCGTTTTACTTGATCAGGTGGACTGTGATTTTTGTGGTCTATGCGATGGAATGAATGAGTTGATGGAAGTATCGTGCATTTCTAGCCTTCTTACGCCTTGCGCCCGGCCGGTTTGTTCATGGATAACAAACAGGCAATCTTGTCCTTGGGATTTGGATTGATCAGCACAGTATCGACGTAGGTTTGGCTTGGGTATGTTTAATATTTCTAGAACAACTTTAACACAACCGTTTGATCGGGTAAAAACCTTAAAACAACAGCTTGAACATGACGCGGATCGAAGTGCTTTGTCGTTGGCGAGAAAAGTGGTCAAAGAACGCGGAATATTAGAATTGTGGAAAGGGACGGTTCCTGTTAGTTGCATTCGCGAAATTATATTCTTTTCTAATTTTAGTCTGTGATGCGAGCAGCTCCAGGAGCCGCCTTGTATTTATCTATCGTTGATTGTCTTCGCACACGGCTAAAAGTTCATGATAACGATGGGAGAGGACTGTTTTTGACTGGCTTTACAACTAGATTGGGGATTGCTTTTTTAATGCAGCCATTTACAATGATCAAGGCTAGGCTGGAAGTAAGAAAATGGTGGTTTTGACTTACTTCTCGCAATTTATTCTTGTGAGAACTTATAATTCAGGTTTAGAGCAGCGTTTACCACGAGAAGTCCATGTTTGATGCCAGCAGGAGAGTGTACAAAGATCTGGGAATGCTTGGTAAGGGATCTTTATTGAAAGTTACTATCTATTACTTTTTTGTTTAGGTTTATGGAGAGGTTTGATGCCCACATTACTGCGCGATGCCCCTTATTCCGGGCTTTACCTCGTCTTTTATCGACGTCAGCTCCGTTTGATTGAGGAATGGAATAACTCTCCAGAGATCCCAACCTTGTCGAGGTTTAGTTGTGCTGTAATCAGTGGATTCATCGCTTGTTTAATCACCCAGCCATTCGATGTTGTCAAAACTGTAGTTCAATTGTATCCCAAAAGAACGGCCTCCGTCTATAAGGCTACACTGATTTTGTACAAGGAACATGGATGGACCTTTTTCTTCCGCGGATATCTTCTTCGTGCGTCCAGGAGAACATTGGCAGCAGCTTTGAACTGGACGATATTCGATGAAATGGTGTGTTATATCAAGAAGAAATACCCCCACGAAGTCTGAGATCTGTATTGTTGCACTAACATTGCCATTTTACAGTAACTAACTTACGGGTAGCTGAATAAACGGAATATCACCAATTTGATTTGTGGAAGTTGTTAAATGAGGCAGCCTTTAATGTGAAGATGCTCCATTTCCTGTTCGTAAGGTATGTAAATGTCTTCGGAATTATCGAGAAGACGTTTTTTCTTCATGGCCAGGTATCAGGTTTCATGACCAAACAGGACCTGGCCGTCCACATTTGTTATGAAACGCGTTTATTCACCATGTTTTGGGTTTTATTTTTATTCGTTCTACCAGTTCATTCGCAAAGAGTTAGTAAGTTAGTTGCTTCGCAACTTTTACAATTATAGCTGTTATCTATGATGAATTCGATGCCGTGGTGGGTCCCTTGATTCGAACGTTGAACATCTCTCTCACTTATTACAAGGATGTGTACAATTTAAGAACTGATATGGAGTTGACGGCCATTCACATGGAGCCAAACACCTCTTTGGCGGGTATTTTTTCATTTCAAATATTGTTACTGTAATTTCAGAGCAAATCTCCGAATCCGATTTCTTAATTAGTATGACTGTAAACGCAGAATCGAGTAAAGAAGTGCTGGTGGCCGCACAGAACTCAAATATACCGACTATTCAGATGCAATTGTCTGCGTGGAATGCCTCCTACAAAGGTCGTCGTGATCTCTTAACCTTATGAAATTGCATTTTTCAGACGAGCCCCAAACAACTATTACTGATAACTACGTCATCTTGGTACCCTCTTATCTTGTATTTGATAATATGCTTCTTGAATTTATTGCGGCGATGAATATCTCATCAACTATAACCGTTCTCTACAGTGAACATTACGGTAAGTAATACTACGACTTTTTGAAAACGAAGAAACTTGTAGTTCGGGGAATACAGTATGATTGGGAGGTCCCTTTCGAGAACATGGATGTGGATGTGAAGCTCGTGAAAGCAGAATATTCGGATGATTTGATTACAGCTCAACTAAAAAAACTGGAGCAGGAGACCAAGTACCTTCTTTTTGTCACCGACACTCTGACCATTGAGAAATATGTTGCCTTAGGGCAGAAACAAATCGAAGAAGAGAAATTCACGTGGATGGTATTTACGAAAGATACAATGCCCTTCAAATGTTTCCAAAACTGTTCCGAAGTCAAACTTTATTGGGGAAGAGTGATCAAGACGACGGCCACCGAAGAATTGGCCAATTTTACGGAGTTCCTAATGTCAGAAGAGCTGGACAAACAGTTCCCCTTCTCTCAACAGACTTATAATCATCTTCAGACCAGTTTTTGTCTTGATGTAATGTATACAGTAATGAGATATATGTTGGGTGGAAACAACTCGGAACAGCTGGAGATCAACTCCGGAGAAGATCAAGTGCAAATTAATGCTACAGTAGCTGCGTTGTTGCGCGATGAAAGTATGGATTACGACTTTGGACCCTTTACTCATCACTTTTCACATTGGTTTTATCAGGTCACAAATGGGATTGTAATCAAAATTGACCGAGTCAAAAGATTCCCAAAGGCCAAATTCAACAAATTGATCGCAAATTGGACGTTTGTGGAAGGACTGAGACCAAAGTTTGGAGGGTTGGGAGTTGATGTCAGAAATATCACACATTATCGAGTGGTCACCATTCTGGTAGGGATACGGTAGCTCACAATATAACAACATTTTAGCAAGAACCGTTTGTCCAGACTGGCGGGCCTGATGAAACATTTGGTTTAACAGGTTACTGTATCGACTTGTTGGCCAAGATCCAAGAGCATCTAAATTTTTCATACGAAATTTATGAAGTTTCGGACAGGAAGTTTGGAGTTTTGGAGTCGACGGGGAACTGGAATGGATTGATCGGAGACCTGATCTCAGGCCAAGCCGATATGGCCATAGGACCGATCTCCGTTATTGCTGAAAGAGAAACTCAGATCGACTTTACTGTCCCATTTTATGACCTTGTTGGCACTACAATCTTGATGAAGCGGGATGAAGTCGAGTATTCTTTGTTCAAGTTCCTTATGGTAAGATCTAACTTTTAATTGGTGGAAGAAATACCTTTTTAGGTATTAGAATGGCCTGTCTGGCTGTGCATTCTTGGAGCCTATCTCTTTACTAGTATTTTGTTATGGATCTTTGATAAATTCAGTCCATACTCGTATACAAATAACAGGGAGAAGTACAAAGATGACTCGGAGAAGAGGGAATTCAATCTGAAGGAATGTCTTTGGTTCTGTATGACGTCATTAACGCCTCAGGGAGGAGGAGAAGCCCCCAAGAATATATCTGGTCGGTTGGTTGCGGCTACATGGTGGTTGTTTGGATTCATTATCATTGCGTCGTATACTGCTAATTTGGCTGCTTTTCTTACTGTCGCCAGGTTGGAACAGTCTATTCAGTAAGTGAAATGTAATAAATAGCTTGTCGACTAATATACCAAAATTGTTGAAAGAAACAATGATTTTTAGGTCTTTGGATGACTTGGCCAAACAATATAAAGTCGAATATGCCCCGTTGAAAGGCGGGGGAACCGAGACTTACTTCAAAAGAATGGCCGAGATTGAAGAGCAATTCTATGAGTGAGTTGATGACAAAAGAATAATATTTTGTGACATTATTCTAGTATCTGGAAAAAGATGTCGTTAAATGAAAGCATGAGTGAGATGGATCGGGCCAAGTTGGCTGTTTGGGATTACCCGGTTTCTGATAAATATACAAATATGTGGAGATTTATGGTCGAATCCAGACTCCCGGAGACCGCGGAAGAAGCTATCCAAAGAGTTCTGACTTCAGAAAGTGGCTTCGCTTTTATTGGAGATGCCATGGAGATTAAGTACGCTACGCTAACTAATTGCAAGTTACAACAAGTAGGCCAAGAATTCTCTCGCAAGCCTTATGCTGTGGCTGTTCAAGAAGGGAGTTCCTTGGGACCGGAGATTAACAAGATGTAAGGCACAGAAAACAATCTGTAAATGTTACAGTATTCTCAAACTATTGAATGAGCGACAATTGGAGGCCTTGAAGGAACAATGGTGGCACAAGAACGCAAAGAAACAAGAGTGTAGTAATGTGGAAGATGAGAGCACCGGCATCTCCATCCAGAACATTGGCGGTGTCTTTATTCTGATCCTGGGAGGCATCATGATATCTCTAGTCATCTTGGTAATCGAATTCTTTTATTACAAACGACTGGAAGAGAAGAATGTCCGGAAAGACTTGGCCATGCAACAACTCGGCCACAATGGGCCATTCGCCTTCCATGAAACCTACGCTTCGAATCCGGGACCGGAACCAAACAGTCATTGAATTAAATTTTTATTCACTTATCATATAAATATGGTATAAAATACGGTTTACATGCGTTCACAGAAAGTCAATCCAAAGCAAACAACAAGGACCTTCAAACAAACAGATGAGCCAGGTGCAATCATCTGTGGTATTGCACGAAGACTCACAAGTCTCCATGATTGCGCAAAAATAAGGAAGAGCAAGAGTAGAACACGGGGGGGAATTAGACATGCCGACAAGGTAGCCAGTATAATGTACAAAATGTTTAATAACTAAAAAACGAAAAATAATTTGCATCCACAAGCTTTCTCTATATTGATCTTGTTTTTGACCTAAGATCCTACTCCCAATTAGATGTGGGATGACTAAAGCAGAGACTGGAGAGAGCATGTTCGAGTTCCAATATTTATTTATAAATTAAAAGTA
Organism: Bursaphelenchus xylophilus; assembly: GCA_904066235.2. Lineage (NCBI taxonomy): Eukaryota > Metazoa > Nematoda > Chromadorea > Rhabditida > Aphelenchoididae > Bursaphelenchus > Bursaphelenchus xylophilus. The sequence goes on along the minus strand of CAJFCV020000003.1, from coordinate 7,002,636 downwards.
ATTTTTGTGGCCCTGAAGAGGGCCGATTGGGATCAGAATTGCTCGGAGGAAGCCGTGACGTTCTCCATCCATCTTAGGCTTGACTTTCTCCAGTCTTCTTGGGCAACAGAACGGCGTTGATGTTGGGGAGGACACCGCCTTGAGCGATGGTGACTCCGGCCAAGAGTTTGTTTAATTCTTCATCATTTCTGACGGCCAATTGAAGATGGCGGGGGTTGATTCTGGACTTTTTGTTGTCACGAGCGGCGTTTCCAGCCAACTCCAATACTTCAGCAGCCAAGTATTCGAGAACAGCGGCCAAGTAGACAGGGGCTCCAGCGCCAACACGTTGCGCATAGTTTCCCTTGCGAAGGATTCTGTGGAGACGACCCACGGGGAACTGAAGTCCGGCTCTGGATGAGCGGGACTTTGCCTTGCCTCCGGTCTTGGCTTTACCTCCTTTTCCACGTCCAGACATTGTTTGAGCGATTGAGAGCGAGCTGATCGAACCAAAAAATGGTATGAAGGAAATAGGAGAGAGAAGCGGTTTATATAGGGGCTGATGGAGTAGGTGGAGTTTACGGAAACGCGCGGTTTGAGGTTTCGGCGCCAAAAAATAGATTAAAAATCCGGCGGTTGTTTGGGATGGGAGAGGCACTTGACGGAGGCAGAGTCCTTCAATACGGTACAGTATACCCTATTGAAGGACTGGATGGAGGCAGAGTGCTTGAATAGGATACAGTATACGCTCCTCTCTCATAAAAATTACATTCTGGATGCACTTTTATGCGGAAAGTGGGTAAGTGTAATAAATTTACATATTTCAATCCATAGAGTTTAAATTAAATTCCACTTCTCTGGCCATGAAATCTGGGGCCTGTTTCGATACTATAAAACAAATAAAATACAACAGAATCGGCAGTGGGAGAACTGAAAACGTGGAGCGGAATAAGGAGGAGCCAACTTTTACTTTCCAACTATTTTACTAATCCTGCATGTCCGCAGTAATGTGGTTCCAGGGCTCATTGTTAGTAACAACGTTACCAATGAATCTACGTTCAAATATTTCATTCGAATGCCTTAGGTTTCCAAATTAAACACATATCGCCTTTGCTTGAATGGAAACTTATTGTTAGTGGGACTCGAAACATTGACGGAATCTCCTTTTTCAATATCATACTGGTCACAAAGATATTTGTTTAAATCATGAGGGGAAGGTTTACATTTATTTCTGACATCAAATATAAAGCAGTTTTTTTGTGGCCCTGAAGAGGGCCGATTGGGATCAACGAAGTGTCACGTGGAGGGCTTGGATCTGTAGACCATTTATCCACCGAAACCGTAGAGAGTACGGCCTTGACGTTTCAGAGCGTAGACGACATCCATGGCGGTGACGGTCTTTCGTTTGGCGTGCTCACAGTAGGTGACGGCATCTCGGATCACATTCTCCAAGAACACCTTCAGAACTCCACGGGTTTCTTCGTAGATGAGGCCGGAGATTCGCTTGACTCCACCACGACGAGCGAGACGACGGATGGCGGGCTTGGTGATTCCCTGGATGTTATCACGAAGGACTTTGCGATGACGCTTGGCGCCACCTTTTCCAAGACCTTTTCCTCCCTTTCCACGTCCGGACATTGTTCACTTGATCGAAAGTTGTACGGCTGATCGTATGAAATAATATTTGGGTAACGGCCTTTTTGTACCCAACCAAGACCGGGTGGGCGGGGCTTTCGGTGACCTCATTGGTGTGGCGCCAAATCAAAAAGCTAGCGTCCAAAAAAATCTCAGAGTCACCACTTTTTAAATGCATAATATTTATTATACGCTTTGGTTCAGCATCGAGAAGTCGGCGGAGAGCCAGAAAAGTGGAATGGAATTCCGAACGGTTTTGTTAAACCTATTCCTTCGCTTAGATTTCATATTGAGGACTTTATCCAGTAAAATCTCAAGTAAACACCACAAACAAGGCTTCAACCGAAGGCCCATCTAAAAATAAAAATCTTAGTGAACCAGACAGTTTTGCTTCATTGATTGTCGCTAGAATTGTGTCGTAAAATATTTATCGCAAAGCTAACTGGCACTCACCGCATCAGTGATTTTGAAGTAATTGGCAACTCGATCTTCATCTTTAACCGCAACAAACTTTAGCAAATCTTCGTTTGCCCCTGCAAGGTGCATTCAAATTTCATGTCATTTCAACTGTATCCTATATTTAATCATCAAACATTTTATGTATTTTCTTCATAACCGCTCTCCTTCATTTTGAAGAGCTCTCACTTGATTTACACTGAAGTTACATTTATTTTTACAGATGTGGGATCACTGACATTTCAATAAAGCAAAGACGTGTTCATTTATTTTGCAACTTCAATTATGTACGAGTATATTAGTTGTGGCCCTAAAGAGGGCCGTTTGGGATCAAAATGGTAACACGAGGCTGAACAAAGCACCCATCTTACTTGGATGAGGTGTATTTGGTGACGGCCTTGGTTCCTTCGGAGACGGCGTGCTTGGCCAGCTCTCCTGGCAGGATCAGACGAACGGAGGTTTGGATTTCGCGGGACGAAATTGTGGACCTCTTGTTGTACTGGGCCAGACGAGAGGCTTCAGCGGCGATGCGCTCGAAGACATCGTTGACGAAGGAGTTCATGATGGACATGGCCTTGGAGGAGATTCCGGTGTCAGGGTGGACCTGCTTGAGGACACGGTAGATGTAGACGGAGTAGGTCTCCTTTCTCGACTTTCTTCTCTTCTTTCCGTCGGTCTTGGCCACCTTGGTCGACTTCACAGCCTTCTTCGCGCCTTTGCCAGTTGGCTTTGGAACCATGATTGATCTCGGAGTTGTGCGAACACAATAAAGAATCTCAGAGAAGGGGGTTCTCTTTTATAGGGAATGATGAGCGAGGCAGCTGAGGGGGCGGAGTTATTGAGAGTTAATTCTGGCGCGCGCCAAAAGTGACCTGCAAAGATGTTGGGGTCCGAACAACGCGGATCCTTTTAGACGTTGAACAGAAAAGTCACACAAAAAAATTAGAAGATGAAGGGGAAAAAGGTACAGTAAGTAATACATATTGAAAATTAAAGTCACCCGCCTTCAAGTGGTAATTAAACGGTAAAGAAACCAAGAAGCAGTATCTTGAAGAATGCTAAAATTTACTAGCCAATATCACAATTTTTTTGTATGTGTTCAACCTTCTTCCAGACTTGAGAATTTCCAATTTTCAATTGCTAATTGGTTAAAGCCGTTATTTCCGATAACTTACAAGGAATGCCTTCCGTCATCTTGCAAGTGGCAGCTCAAAAGTGATAACTCTGCTTTCATGTACTTGTTATTTTGTATTGTTGCAACCTTCTTAGCCCCTTTGCCATATATTTTTACTGTATTTGAGATGCATTTGTTATTAATGCAATGGTCGATGGCTCTTGGAAAGGGGCCTGGAGGCCCCTATACCACCGTTTCAGATAAATGACATAAATTAGAATAAATAGAGTCTTATTGACACACGAGTCGGGGACAAAGAATGACTGATAATGAGATTTGGGACCGCACGGTGCTTTTATATCAGTTGATCCACTTTGATTCCACACACTGCATTTGTTGATTCACGAGCAAATTACTTGGCCGCATGTAGCGACCATCGGAGGCGGATCGATGTGTGAAATCGGAGTGTATCTGAGGTTTCAAGCTCGCGACGGCTTCTATTTATAAATGCATTATTGCCACACGTCAATACAATTTAGTTTATTATGGATAACAATAAATAAAAAAAAGTTTGTGGCCCTAAAGAGGGCCGTTTGGGATCAGTGAAGCTTCAGCGCAAGCCCATTGGATTGGAGTCATCCAGTGCTAAATTAAGCACGCTCTCCTCGGATACGACGGGCCAATTGGATGTCCTTGGGCATGATGGTGACACGCTTGGCGTGGATGGCGCACAAGTTTGTATCCTCGAAAAGTCCGACCAAGTAGGCCTCACTGGCTTCTTGCAAAGCCAAGACGGCGCTGGATTGGAAACGCAGATCGGTCTTGAAGTCCTGGGCGATCTCACGGACCAATCTCTGGAAGGGCAGTTTACGGATGAGGAGCTCGGTCGATTTTTGGTAACGACGGATCTCACGCAGAGCGACGGTTCCAGGGCGGTAACGATGAGGTTTCTTGACGCCACCGGTGGCTGGAGCCGACTTGCGGGCAGCCTTGGTGGCCAATTGTTTGCGAGGAGCCTTTCCTCCAGTGGATTTGCGAGCAGTTTGCTTGGTACGAGCCATAGTTTCGTAGCTGAAGTCTATGCGACTGATGGGGAAAAGGTCTTCGCGATCGCTATTTATATGACCCGTATACTCTGTGGGCGGGGCTTGTTGAACGCGCGCCAACGGTAAGGGTAGCGTTTTTGGGAAAACGGACGCCAAAGAGAGGACCTAGTTTAAAACAAGGACTATACATTTATGCATTTTCGTTGTCAAAAATCACATCTAAAATTCTGACACTTGCAAGGATAATTTTTCACGGTCTTTGGTGATTAAAGGAAATGTAATAAACATAAATAGTATTGGTCAAATCAATTCTGCATCTTTGTGGTATCCAGCATGTAATAAAAGTTGCTATTTGAATGGTTAATCGTTTGCTATTAAGTATTAATTATACGAGAATTATACAGCGAGTGCCTAAAAGGTCCGCTGATGATGGGAAAAGGGTACGCTAAAAAGAGATTGGGATTTCGGAAATGAATTTTTTGGATCTTTACTTGTTTCTGTTAAGTAGTATTGTTACATAGTTTTTTTGAGTAAGAAGTGGATTTTGGGAAAAAAGATTTTTTTGTGCAGAGTTGATTTGAATTTTACATGAGTAATGTAAGAATACAATTTTTGGAATTTTTTTGTGAGTATGCTCCATTTCTTTTTCTTGGACATGGGTTCATCCAATTTCACTGCTGACGGTCATGATAGGCACAGAAATTGTTTTTTCTTGTCCTGAAGCGAAAACATTTTAAAATTTTGTTCAATTCTCATTAAAAATCATTTTTGTTTTTTCGCTAAATAAATTTCTAACCCAAAAAAATTTTTAAAATTACTGTTTGACACTATTACTTAAGAGAAACAAGCAACGATCCGAAAAAATATTGTAATTATCGAAATCAGGATGGTCAACTCCCCCATCTGTTTTTTAGCGGATCTCTTTTACCTCATCGGACATTTTTTTAGCGGACGTTTTCGTACCCAACGGAATTATACATTATACATAGAAAGGCTTGCTAAGGGTCTAAGAGAACACTCCCAGAAAAAAGAGTGTTAAGAACAGGTTAATAACCTACAAAAACTATGTCGGGTCCTCTGCTTTTGCGTACTACAACTTGTCCTACAAGAAGTTGCGAAATTATTGGGCAAAGCCTTTCCCTCGCCTGTGGGGCATAAATAGCCGGATACATTCGATGTTCCTCCCCTTTTCGAAGTCATTTAAAGTCGAGGCTACTAGAACAATAAAACAATTCCCCTTACGCTCTAATAATTGCCCGAGACAATTGCGCTCCGAAGGTCAGAACATCTCTCTCGAATTTGCATACTCTAATTCCTAAGTGCCACAGCAAGTGGCCGCAGGAAAGGCAGAGTTATGTAATTGTCGCCGTTTCGAAGATGCGGGAAGAAAAGGTCATTCCGAAGCCTATCTCGGCCCCTTAGAACGTCTCTTCAAGACCAGGTTTATGGCCACTATGACGGATGTTTTTTAGATTATAAGGCCTTTAAAACCATGCAGCTAAATCGAGGGAACGTTAGTCAATCCTTATCCGATTTTCTCCCCTTTAGTAGTAGCCGGCTTTCTAATCGATTCAGAACCTATGAATGAAGCGGATTCTGTGGAAGTTTGGGTCTTGAAAAACGTGGGCCAAGCACGCTCTCATTCATCTTGTTCGACGACCTTTTTCAGAAGGAAAGGGGCGGGCTGATTTGGTAGGGTGAACAAGTCAAGTGTTGAGTAATTTGGTAGGCCCGGAGGAAGAGTCCCTCCGGTCATTTTTTGCGGTATTTTGCCGTTTCTTTTTGACTTTTGGCATGGCGCGCGCTAGTTCCCGCCTCTAATCTAATAACTCAGATCCAGGGCAGACCGAGAAACGTTGTCATCAGTACGCGTTTCGCGCATAAAAAAGACTCACCTCTTCGTGGCCGTAGGGTTTCGTGGCCGAAAGACGTCTTCTCTTCGCTCCATGGCACAATGACTTTGATAACTGTGCTCCTTTTCCTACTTTTTACAATAGATGGGGTCGGATGCATATGTCCGGATGGATGTGCGTGCACTGAGAAATCCGTGGTTTGTTCGTAAGTTTTTACTTTTCTATGTTTGGTACTTCTTTATGCTTCACGCTGACAATTCCACCTTGTGCGTTTTTTTCGCAGAGCTGGGTTTTTGTTCACGCCTCAGTTCACTCATTACTCTAAGACAATTGAAAAAAACTCAGGGCCAAATCAGAAAACCGCATGGCCATGGTATATTTATAAAATTCCCAGAGGAACCAACCGATTAAATCCTTTTATTTGCAGTTGCAATGACTCGCCCTGGAGTCCTCAGGCCCGAGAAATGACCAAAACAAGTCTCAAATTAACAGCCTTTACCACTCACATCGACTTCACTCGCATCCTGGTCATCCATTCGTGTGATCTGGTGGTGATCCCCAATGACACCTTCAAGAACGTAGATATTCTTGATCAGATCAAGATCATGGCTGTGGGTCAAGTGGAGATCCATCCACATGCCTTCAGGGGAATCAGAACATGCCCCAGGCAGTTTGTAATCCAAGATTCTTACATCCCCCAACTACCAAATTATGCGTTTAACGGACTTTCCAATATGGATCATCTGTGGTTGAGGAATGTCAGCATTGGGAAGATCTCTAAGATTGCGTTTGCTAATCTCTCCAATATCCAATATATCTACTTCAGAGATGCGGCCATTAGATTTATCGAATCTGGGGCGTTCGGTAAGGGCCCGTGTAGAATAAGAAAACCGATCTAGATTCATTTTACTAACAATAATATTCAATGTTTCCAGCTCATATGAAGAACATAACATACTTTTACATGCGAGAGAAGATCCTTTGTCGAGAGATGGGAGATTTTCTTTTTATTGGATCAACTTTCAACGAGGTCATCATCGAAAAAGCTCATCTTCATTCCACCGATCTTACCTTTGTCGGTCTTCATTCTTATGATGTTCAATTGCGCAATGTAAAACTAACAGCCAAACGAACTGCAAAACTGAGCAGAATCCCCACACAGAAGATCAAGAGGTTCAGGGTGCAGAACTCAGTCATCAACCGATTGATTCTCTCCCTTCTCTACAACACATCCATCATCGAATTTCACAAAGTTAAGATCAGTCATTTCCTGAGGGCTCCCAATTTAATTCCTCAGAATATCGAGGACATTACCTTTAGAGAATCAATTATTACACATTGGCACAGCCATGCCATTAGCTCAGGAAAGGGAATCAACTCAATTACACTAGAATTAACGTCCATTGACAGGATAAACCGACATGGAATCCATGCGTCGGAGATAGATTCGATCAATGTAATCAACAGTAGAGTGGATACCATAGATTCAAATGCCTTCAGCAGAAATGATTTTAACGTAATTTCCATTAATGGATCCTCAATCAACTCATTGGGAAAACATTCAATGGCTGGAAGTCAGGTTCAAAATCTAACGATGACTTTATCCGAGATTAATTACATCGACGGAGAGGGGTTTGGATTCATAAATTCAACTCTCTTCATACTGGAACAGAATGAAATTAATTCCTTGCCGGAGAGTCTCTTCAAAAGTTCCATGGTAAAACCAGTTTTTTTGGTGATTATAAATTTTATTTCAAATTATAATTATATTCAATTCCTCTTGTAGATTGACGAACTTTTGGTTAAAAACTGCACGTTTGGCGGTGTAGTCTCAGAAGACAGCTTTAACGGCCTTATGGTGAACAAACTGAATGTGATCGACTCCTCGTTCAATTGCTCCGAATCACCTTGTGAATTCAATTCCATGTTATTCAAGTCAAGTATCAATTCAATGGCCTGGAATTTCGAGAGAAATCGCTGTCTCTCAAGTGAAGACGTCTGTGTGGAAGAAAAAGACTATGAACCACATCCAGGAATTAAATGCCGAAAAAGGAAGTTGATTGTAGAGTGTATTTGCAGCGACGAGTCTGTGGAGCCCGTTTTTTGGATGGCTGATAATGTTACAGTAGTCACGATCGGAGATTGTAAACGTCTGAAGATTGTGAAGAGTGAGAATGAGAATCCGTCCATCCAGGTTATGTATTTATATCGAATAGAACTCCTCGATATAGCCTCAGTAGATCCCTCTCTGAATCAACTTCATGTTCTCCATTCACATGTCTATTTCTCTCAATCGTATGGTCTTTCTTTTCTAAATTTATATAATCTAAACTTTATTGGGACCTTTATTCATAACATTGCCCCTCTGGCATTTACTTCTACAACTGTTGACTATCTTCTAATCAACGAAACTACCATCCGCTCAGCCAGTGGAAACTCGTTTTCCAACGCTCAGATTGACAGTATAGAGATCTTTCACAGTAATATCTTCTCATTTGGCAACTGGCTGGAGAGAACTCGAGAACTCAGAGCTCGAAATAGTTTCCTCCATGACATGTATGGCATAGAGAATGTGACCGAAATATGTCTGGTTAATAACAGTATCAACTGTGCTTGTGTCACCAATCCATCTCCATTTCAGATTCTTTGTGAGAGTATTTCCAGTCAATGTCTGGAATTTGTGGATCTTGATGGGAAACAGCGACTTGGATGTGAAGCTCAATTAGCCCCTTTAGAAGTTAGGAATCTGTTAAGCAGTACTGCTACCTACAATCCCCGGTATCTAGTATCTTTAGTCTTGCTTGTTATTGCTTTCTAAATCTTTTTACAATACTTTTACAAAATATAGTCACCGTCTACCTCACCTTGTTGTTGCCTTGTTTTGTTGTTGGCTTCGATCTTGAAGATTTGTATATAATTTACGCAAAAAATAAACGATCTCGGTTTTGCTTTCGCCTTTTAATCGCGGCGGTGAGCAGGGTTCACTAACTGACCATAAAGATAAGTGGTCAATTCAAGACTGCCCCTCATCAAAGGAAACGGGTGGGTGAAGGGAAAGAAGAATAGAGATCTGCGGGACTCTGAGGATCTAATTAATTAGATTATTGACTCCTTTATGCAACAAGGTCGTTCCCCGGAAAGAAAAACAACTGGAATTGCCCTCAAGGACAAAACGTCGGGAAGTGAAGGAGAACTTAGCGGTCAGGTAAGTGTGGAAGTATGCGCGCCTCCTCCCCTACCAGTCTTCCCATCTCCCCTTACTCTTGCGCCGAGAGCGGGCTGACTCAAATCCGCCTACTCTCTCTTCCGTTTAACGCTCTTCATTTTGTATAGGATTTGGAGATATTTATATTCGTTATGAACCCGGGTCAAGTCTCCGTTATCTGGTCCCGCTCCCCTCCTTCTTTTTCGGCCTTTTTTGTGTGGTTTTGTTGGCTCAACACCTGATCAAGAATAAGTTAATTTCCCCTCGCCGATCGCTCCCCTTCGAAGCAACTGGTCTCGAACGCGGGTCTTTGTATAAATGCCCTCTTCGGGCCGGGCCGGGCTTGCTTTTTCTTTAAACTGGACCTCCGGAATTGCGGCACTCTTCTTTTCGGCCAAACAGCCAAGACTTTCGGGGGCCTCTTTACTCGCGATCAGCCTGATCCACACTTGTTTTAGGGCTTTCCGAGCCGAATGGATGGTTCTCTATGAATTATGGAATGACCATCCAATTCATACAGTAATTAGAAGATGTTAGACACCATGTTCAAGATGGGGCGGTTTGGAGATCCGGCATTGGAAGCGGTCTACCAGGACTACCAACTCGGCCAGAATGTTTCTTTGATGGTTTATGCCCTATGTATATATACTACTACTCTTATTTTATTGGCCCTAAGTCATCTTTTCCGGACAGATTGGGTTCTTTTGCTAGCTACAACTTCGGCTTCATTCGCGTTGGCTCTGAACATCATTTTAAATATTCGGTCTAAAAAGCATCACAGCAGTATTCTAAAAGTGATTGCTCTGTGGTTATGTACAACAACTGGCTGTACATTGATATCCGGAGGTCAGAACGGGTTGCTTCCAGTGATCATCACCTGCTTTACATTGTACACCATCTTTTGCTTCCATCTCGCCTGGACTGTTTTTATTTGCGTTTCATTATCCCTTGCGCAAGTGGTGGTATTCGTTCTTCATCCGGTGTTGCCGTTCTCCATATCACAGGTGAGTAATTAAGGTCTTTAAAGAGTGTGTTAAGAATGAAGTGTTAAGTCTCGTTGACCTTTGTTTAAATTTCTTCAACTTTTTGCCAACTGACTCTTCATTAATCTTTTTTTTGTCATCGGAAGGAACAAAGAAACTTTTTTTAAATCTGCAACAAGTATTATGTACATAATTGCTGATATTATTTCGCAATCTCGAATGAATCATTTCTTTCAGCTTATAGCCACGGTCATTGTTCATGTCTGCAGTAATGGAATTGGGATCTACTTGTATACAATGAGAAATCGACTAAGTAGAGCCATGTTTTTGAATTCCCGCAACGTTCTCATGTCCCACCTGGAAGCCTTGAAACAACAGGGAGTTCTGGAGACTCTTCTGTCTGCGGTTTGTCCAAAGAATCAGCTTCAAGATGGACTCAAATATCTCTACGAGAATATGGGGACTATGTCCACTGTTAATGTTACTAGTTACAGACAATCCGGGTAAGTTGTGATTAAAAGGGCTTACATTTTAATTTCCGTTTACAGTGTTTTATACGCCCAATTTGACGGAATGGAAGACCTTTTGTCTCAGATCAGCCTTCAAGACTCTGGAAGATTAATCGCCGAATTCGAACAGAGAATATCCATTATTGCTCAAGTAAGAATTAGATAACAGCAATCATAATACTCATATTTCTTTTAGAAATACGACCTCATCAAGGTTTCCTCGTCTAACATTGTTCTGGTCGCCATTAAAACCGAAGACGATTCGTTCCCTGAGGGCAGGATTTGTCAAGCTGCGTTGGATCTCCATCTGATGATACGGTAAGACTTAAAAAGTCACTGTCTTACAACTTGCTATGCAAACAGTGAAAACACTCGATACGTATTCGTGTTGCACGTTCCAATGACGTTTTTTCAGCGGATTCTGTGAAGCCAGTTCATCAGAAATTAAAGTGAAGATCGGCTTAGCCAGCGGATCCGTTTCGAGTGCTTTTCTCGGCGCCAGTAAATGGCATTTGGAAGTAACGGGGCCAGCGATGGATGAGGCCCTTCAACTCTCCCGCCTGTCCAGCATGGGAACCATACTCGTTTCGAGTCAAATGAAGCCAATAGTAGATCAGCATTACAATCTCGAACAAATCGAGCTCCAGAAATACATCTATTGGAGATTGGTGTCTTCGAAGAATGGAGTCAGCACTCAGGCCAATTTATTATTCCCAAATCAGCGAAGAATGTCGCTGACTACGTTGCCTCAGGCAGTTAACCGACTTCTTAATGTCTGTGCTTCTCAAAATACATCAAATACTGAGAATGCAATTACAATGAATGGAAGAAGAAAGAAGAAAGTTGTGGATTCGTTAAACGATCAGCTAATTCTGGATGATTCTGAATCCTCTAAATGGATGAATATGGCCACGATGAGATTCAGAGAGAAGACCATCGAGAAGGCGTATCACTTTGAGTTGGATCGATGGTTTATCCCGGCCTTGACCATCTGCATCATCCTCATGATTCTTTACGGTGGATATCAATGTTTGGTGATGCCGCGACTTTTGGTTACAATCGTCATGCTCACAATTGCTATCGCTATGACCTTATCCTTGCTTCCTTTGCTCTATGCCAGAGACTTGGAACATTTTTGTCATTTTGTGACCCAGACTTTTATTGGTCATTACATCACCATTATTCTGGTATTGGTGTTGATGTATGTTTGCGTGGTGGTCAATATCTTCTCCTGTCCAACTGATGGGCACTCCTCTTCCACTTGTCATGTTGTTTACTATCCAGTGGCCTCAATTCTCTTCTGGATGTTGGCCGCTTCTTCTTTCATTAGGTTTGGATCAATTTACTTATTGTCCTTGCTGTCGGTTGGGATCGGTATCTTCTGTATTCACATGTTCTTTACCCACGCATATCTCTATACTTCATTTGGAGCATTCATGGGGTAAGCAATCCTCATTTGAATTACAAAGATTTAACATTTTCAGATGGCCAATTCAAACAGATATCGTCCTCGGATTATTTACGTTTTCTTTTCTTATGTACCTCCAGAGCCGAAGAAATGAAAAGTTGATCCGAATCGACTTCATATCACATCTGAAGGTAATAAATCCCCGAGCACACTTTAGATCCGTTTAATCTTTTTTTTCTTATCACAAATAACATTTTTAGTTCATGGAAAACATGCGGCGTTTCGATCGTGTGAACGAGCTAATAAAGACCCAATTAAATAACCAACTGCCCGAACATGTCGCCAACAATTATCTCAATCGAACTGACCCTTATTGCCATCTCTGTCAGAGTGTGGGCATTCTTACTGTAAAGTTCGGCGAGGATTCTGACTGGCATGGAATTCTGGGATTACAAAGGCTACAAGAGCTGATAAGGGAACTTGATCTACTAGTGGAGAGCTTCACGGGTCTCGAGAAAGTACGAAACAATGGCTCGTTGTATATTGTGGCCGTTGGGGTATTGCCAGAGGCCCAAAACAATGTCCATGATGCTCCATTTACTATTGGAGACCTGTTGGCCTCGTTGACAAACTTTTCTTTCGCTGTCAAAGAGATCGCGACAGAAGAGAACATCAAATTTAGCTTAGGTAAAGCCTTATTTCTCTTGTTTCATGAGGAAAATTCCATTGCAGTCTTCGTTTGTTTTAGGAATGGATTGTGGACCTGCGCTTTCGGTTGTGATCGGAGGTAATCGTCCCCATTACGAAGTAATTGGAGCGCCCAAAGCCCGAAGTTATAAATTGATGGAAACTGCCGAAAAGACTTTCAACCGGATTCTGGTGTCAGAGGAAATATATCTGGCGTTGAGACCACGAAACTTCAATTTGGATGACCGTAACCCAATCCAGATCGCCCCTGGACTAATTGGCTATGGATTTGTCGGAGATATCACAACTGATGTGAACATTCCTTCAATCCGAGCCCGAGTCATTAATTCCAACAATGAATGCAAACCCCATAGAGATGAGGGATCTTCGGCCGAGAGCAGTGATGAAGATGACCACAGTGGAGACAGATTGATTGAAGAGAAAACGGAGAGCACCACCCTACCTACAATGCCCACACAATCGATGAAAGAGAATGGCCAATGTCATCCACTCAGCTTCTTTGCCGAGCATAATCGACCAACAACAACTGAGAGGAAGCTGGAAGACTTCACATCAATGAATTCATCCATCTCATCGGAGTTATATTCGATTGATATGAGCGTAGAAACGGACTCGGATATGGAATGGATAACACCGGAGATGATGTTGTATGATAAAGCCAATCAGAACAGACCCCCCGCCAGTCCAAGTCAAGCGTATAAGGGAGATTGTGCCAAACAATATTCTGATTTCTCGGAGATTGAAAACTTTAGAGGATCAGCAAGTGTCTACAAAAAGAGAAAGAGACGGTAAAAAATAAATTAAGCCATTAATTCGTAATTTCAGACAAAAACGTCTTCCACTGAATCGAAATGGGCCGAAGATTCCTGATTGGTTAAGTAGCAAGTCATCCTTTGCCTCAGAGGTGTCCTTACCTCATGCTGATTATGCCCCGGCTATAGAAAAACTGGATTCGACCAGTAAACGAGTAGATCGAATGCTGCAAGAGCTGGCCAACATAAATATCCAGAAGCACCCCAACAATCAGCCCTTCCCAACTGGACTTTCTAATAGCATGAGGAGCGTAAATTCGAAGAGAGAAATGAGTAGTGCATGCCATACTGAATACGATAACGCTGATTCGGAGACAGCTTTCTCGGACAACGAATTCATGGAGTCCAGAAGGTAGGATAATGTCTTTCTATTCCAAGGTTTTTTTACATTTTCAGAAGTCTAAATGATTCCAAAACTGGGCGAACCTCCAGATTGGCAGCTATGGCCAGAAGCCTTGGCCGTCGAAAAAAGCCAGTGGATATCGAAAATGATGCTGACATCGACAGTAATTGCTCTTCCCTGAGAGGATCCACGATGTTCGATGGTCTTCGCTGGAAGTCGGTCCATTCGATTGGCTACGAAAACGAATACGAATTCGTTTCCGAGACAGACATTTCCAACGCCGGCTCAAAACTCTCAGGAATCTCGAATCAACCAGCTGTCCGAGGAGCTGTGGGAATTGATATAAACTGTAAAGCGATGGATGATGACGAGTCCGAGGATGACGTCATCGACCAGAATACGGCAAAGGAAGTCCTTCAAATCGCACAGGACATTCGACGCAACTTTGGAGACTTTGAATTGTCCACGTTCTCGGATCGGGAAACTTGAATTTGGGTATTGATTATTCGGATTAGATCTCAATTGGATCTCTTTTATTCGCAAACTGGTATCTGAACATAAGCTAAAATTTTATCGCATTTTTTACAAGATAATATAAAGCCATTAAAATGATCAAACAAGCACAGTTACACCTTATTAGATAAACCAACTCAACTAATTTAAAATTAACTTAATATTCGTGTTGTTTACTAGTCATGGAATCACAATTGAGCATTTACAACGTTTTTTTGTAGAATCTAGCGATGTTCAAGCGAAGACATGAGAAGATGTAAAGGTGGCAATAGTAAAACAAACATACTGTTAGAAAAGAATCACGGGTGCGGCTACAATAAGTGAAAGGACGAGTACCGAGGGTAAGGTAACTAATATTGGAAATCGAGGATTTTCCTTCGACTACGCATCAAAACGATCAAATCTCTCCAAATAGATTCCCAGATTTAGTCGAATCTCACTTTTGATGACAAAATATTTTAAAGGACCAGAAAAGGTATTTTTTGAACCGATTTTTTTATCGGCGTAATCAGGCAATTTCGCGGCGGGACCATCAAGGGATGGATGTGTTCTCGATTTTTAGAATGGAGAATAAACTTCTCCTGTGAATTTTTAATGGCCGATTGGCATAAAACATTGCTTCACAAGTTGAATGAGCTGGGTCATTCCAGGAACTCGATGAAAAACATCAAAACCGTTCATGTAAGTTGTTTTTTTGTCCTTCAGTTACTTTTTTAGGTATCTCTCCATGAGCAATAAAGATTGGACAATTAGAATCGATTAGATTCTGCATCCGGGACCTGTTTAAGGGTATGGTCGAGGGAAACGTGGTGAACAGGTGAGAGTTTTACATTTTTGTTTGTTTTTTAGACCGGGATCATGGATAATATAATTTTTATCAGTGAAATTAGGGCCGGAGCTTTAGTTAAGAACTGTATGGAGTAGTCCAGGCGTTGATGCACGTTTTACAGAACAGAGCATGTTTTTACTCCGTTTTTATCAGAAGTATGCACTTTTGCCATGGATAATATCAAAATTTTGGCTAAAACTTGCTTTTTGGGTAATTTTTCGCACTTATATGAGGATTTTCGATAGAATTCCTGAGACTGCACATCTTATTCAGCACGTATATCAAGGTTTCTGGGCCAATCGGCCATTTGAAATCCACTGGAGAAGTTTATTCTCCATTCTAAAAATCGAGAACACATACATACCTTGATGGTCCCGCCACGAAATTGCCTGATTACGCCGATAAAAAAATCGGTTCAAAAAATACCTTTTCTGGTCCTTTAAGGGTTATAAATATTTTCATATTAAAATATATCTACCGTAAGACTTAAACCGAAAATCTGTTTTCTTTTCCGTTCGGAAGCATTAGCGTCAACGACTTGTTGTTGATCCAGACTAGTCTAGCCCTGAAGGGCTGATAGGTGCCTCCGGGGCTCACAACCGGGAACTCAGAGGGGGCGGGCAGAGTCTTTACACAGCGGATCTGATTCTGCCCCATGCCCTGCAATGAAATCAATTATTATTTATTCGAACGAAGATTGTAGATGACTAAAACAAGAATAAATATTTAAAACCGTGTTCACTTACCAAAAATGTTTGCTGCGATTGCCAGAAGCTGATCTTGGCATCCTGGGCGCTATAAGCAGCCATATACTTGCCATCTTGAGAGAAGGAAAGCGCAGTTATGGCGGCTTTGTGAGCAGCGATTGTTTGTGCCTTGGCTGCCTTCAGATCATGTACAACAATTGATCCGTTCTTTCCACCAAAGGCAACTCTCCTGGTGGCACCACAATATCCAACCATATAGAATCTAAACGACCGTTTACTACTCGCGCCATAAAGTCCCGACAATTTTGCACTAGCGACGTGAACCTTCGCGCGAGCTCACTTCAATTTTCGCGCCGCATGACATCGGCAGTAAATGTGTCGGGACTTTATGGCGCGAATAGTATTCATCGGACTAAACTTACTTTGCAATTGGAGGGAATATTTCCGCCAGAGAGTTTTGCTTCAGTCTGTTTATATCCAAACAATGAACAAGTATATCTCCCACCTAAAATTATAATACACAAGGTGGTCTACTCGGGGCTTCTAACATTACTTTAGGTATTTCTCCGCAAATACTGTACCAATTTCTACGAAATTTACGTTAGATTGAAGAGGCACACCACTTTTTGTCCTCCGGACATGGCGAGCCTATGTCCACTGAAACCGGTACGGCTGCAAAAACTTTTGAGTTTTGGGCTGAACAAATCTTCAAAATTAGCAGAAAGGGTGGACAAAAGATTATGGTCCCAGTGTCAATATGATATATCTTATTGAGATTGGTGCAGGGTTTGCGGAGGAATCCTTGAAATAAGGTTGCAAGTCCCGAGTGCCCATACTGTACTTAATATTTCTACTAGCATACCGGTGTAATCATATCCGCCACATCGTTGTAATGCTTCTCTGAAAGTTGTTCCAGTAGTCTTAAAACTTCATTCCTCGACTTCATCAATGGACTGAAGATGTTTTGCTGGACAGTCTGATGTTGAGTGAGAGAATTGTATCTGGCTACCTCCATACTCAATGCATTAATCAAAGCCTTGGCTCTTGACGAGGCAATCAATGAAAGCGCATGTCTGGCTGTTCGGAAGGAATCAACTTCAGGACTGATAGGCCCCTTCAGATCCGGCTCATCTTCGCCAATACTTGTCAATGCGAGAAGACCAAGAAGAACTTTGGAAAGATCAATGTGGGGCTGCCAGACAGTGAATCCCCTTCCAATCAGATCGATCGCGGCTCTCCTCAAAGCTGAATGTGCGGGTAACAAGGGAGTTTCTTCTGATACTAGTAACTCCACCAACGCATGACTGATGGATCTAGTCAGGTCAACATTAGGAAGTTCCTTGGGGAACTCGGCTCCAAACACTCCGAGAAGAACCACTGCCGTCGCCTGGTTCCTCCGCACTTGATGTAATCCACCAACAGTATCCGCATTCTCCATATTTATGTTCGAAGTGATGTTGCTCACGTTTTCTTTTGATGACTCTACAGAATTCACTTCAGGCAATTCCACAGCACCTTTTCTTGGAGGTATCGGAGGAGCAGGCCGAGGAGGAGGGACTTTCTGATCGGTGTTATTAACAATGAAGTTGGGCTGAGGCGGCGAGGGAAGTTTGTGGCCATTCGGCGAATCTCGGTAACCGAATATTGATATCGACGGATCCAAGAGAGTGGGGAGGAAAGGTGTCCAGTGATCGATGAGAGCTCGTCTTCCTATAACCCCATTAATTAAAACAATTTTTGAGTCACTGAACCAGCCGTGGACATAAAAAAATGGATTTTTAGTTTTTTTTCTACCGCCGATTGAACTTGGGCCAGTCTGAAACTCTAAAACAGTGATAGATATGCATTCCATGTCTTAACAAACTTGACCACCAATCGATTCTATGCTCTACTCTACCAAAATATTCCTTTGCCCTGGGGATCGGAAAAGTTTGGATCAGGGTAACAAAAATTTGTCTTTCTTTATCACTAGGTGGGATGAAGCCGTGATAATTTGAGAAACTAATCATGATTCTCTGCTGATTCTAACGGTATGCTATTCCGATACCCACGTGGTGTTTATGGTCCTGAGGGCACTTTTTGAAAATAATTCCTAAAATTCTTGGATTCTGTTGTTGCGTGTTTGATTAAGAAGCGTAAATCGGTTTAAATCAGATTCAGCTTAACCACTGTTCGTCATATATCGCATCTGGAGTGAGTCGAGCATATTGAGACAGGAAATTTAATAATCTCGGTCGATTTTTGTGGTTTTAAAAAATTATTTACATAACCTATTATATGAGAAAGAATCAGTCTTACCTTCTTTGCTCATTCTAGACAACTCTCTAATCAGTAGAGCCTGCGCGGCATCCTTGATCTCAACGCAAGAGTCATGCCATCTCCTCACCACTAGTTCAATATCAGGTGAGGCGTATTCATCTGGCGGTTTAACCAGCTCTGAGATCAACACACAATGCATTGAGGCAACATGAGACCATCCTTGTCTTACAAGATGCCCCTCCGAGTCAGATTCATTGGTATCTGTAGACTTGGTGGACGGTACCCTCCGAAGGAGAGGCCGGGAGTGGGAGGTTTGCAAAATACGACTCTTAAGTGACATCATCGCATTGGAAATGGAAACGAGGGAAAGTAAGTGAATGGTGGTGAGTTGGGGATCGTCCTTCCATCTGAGCTTCAAGGAAAAGTTGCGAAATGATAAATCGTTGAAAGGAGCACTTTTACCAGTACAAAAGGGAAGCGAAAGAGAGACAAACCCTGAAATGAAAAAGATTAAATAATCCTTACAATTCTACCTATAATTTTACCCACCTTTCTTACTTATTGTCCCGAAACAAATTGGAGCCTTAGGTTTCTGTAATTTCAACTTGTTCACACATATATTATCCACATTTTCATCCAGATTCCACCCATGTAACAGGGAAACCAACAGTTTGGCCGTATTCATATAAAGATTAGTCTCCATTTGCCATCGTTTGGCTGTAGAAACCCCATTTGCTCGGTTTACTGTTCCCATATTATTCGAATTATAAGGCAAGTGATTTTGGAGGGCGCCTTCTGATTTGCGGGTGATTAGTGTCGAAAGAGATTGCCGTCGATCAAAACTGCTGTCAGAATTTGGAACTCCTTTTCCGATCGCTTCATCAGTAGCCTTAAGTCCAGTTATTAGAGCATCAACATTGAACAGGATCATGTGGACGTCATTCGATGATTTCTTCAGCTGGACAATATCCATTGGTGATGGGAGGAGAGTGGAACTCGAGTCGAACCAATGTTTCTTGGAGTCGTTATTAGACACCACTTGCTTAATCTAAACCAATATATACTTTTTATTGTATTTACCGCGTCAATATTCTTGTTTTTTATGGCTCTAAGCATTCTGACGGCTTGTGAGGCACTAGCCTTGTCATCAATCTCGGTGATTCCACTTTGTTCATCAGAAGCAGCCAATACATCTGTAGCCAGAACACCGCCTACAATCCTATCCAGATTCCCAGTTTCCATCTGCCAAACGTAGACATGTCCGTCTTCACATTTCAATAACATAAAATCATCCAAAGGTCTCCACTTCACCTGTTGAATTGGACTTTGTTGTCGGCTGGCCAAGAGAATGCATCGCTTTTCTTTCAAGCTCAACAGGGCCGCTGAGTTATCTCCGGCAACAGAACAGATGCAATGAGTCAATCGGGGCTAAAAACCAATCAAATAATAAAAATTGAACGTACATTGCAATTCTCAGGCAGTACCAACATTCTCAAAATGGGACCCCCTTGAGAACAAAACCGATGCAATTTAGTTCCTGTACTCAAATTCCACACAATTACTGCAAAATCCAGGCCTCCGGACAAGAATATCTCCGGATCATATCGTTCGTCTTGTTGGAACGGATACAAAAAGCATTGGACCGCCGATGTGTGACCTTGTAGTACTCGATGCTGCACTTCTAAACTCAGAGTCGCCAATAGGTTAACTAAACATACCACTCGATGCCTCAAACAGTTGCGAACTGAGAGCACTAAAAGCATGGGTCATCACAATCGACCCGTCGTTTCGGCCGAGAAGTAACTTCCCTTGACAACTGATGTAAATGGTAGCCGTAATTGGTTTTGAATCTTCCATTTTGATTATTGAAGGAGGTGGCGGATTCAAACGTTCCCAAACACTTCCAAAACTCTGACGAGTTGTTGGATCGTAAACTAAAATAAAACAATAGAATGAAGCTGAATAATACCTGTCGGATTCCTTTTCCTGATGAATTCCTCAACCAAAGCATCAAAGTTCTTTGGAATCGACCAGAGACTCATCTTTCCTTTGTTGTCCGCTCTGTAGACCACTTTACTCTCCGTGTCATTGGCTCTAGTCTCAAAGTAAAAGGTAGCCCGACTAGGAATCTAAAGTAATATTGAACTGAAAATCAATTTCAAATCCTACCTTATCCGCTGTTTTGATACCTCTGAGAATCGCAAATACAAATGGATGTTCAATATTTCCTAACGGAACAGGACGATCTCCAAATCTATCACGAACATTTTTGCCCACCAATCGACTAAAATCATCACACACAAAAATATAACTTTAGGTACCTTCTTGGAAGTTGAAAAAGAACAACAGTTGAATCAGCGAAACCAACGGCTATTCTATCGATATCAATGATTGTTCCATTGACCGCCTCGATTGCGGTTTGGGATACAATTAACTGATGCAATGCACTTGGATCAATGATCTAAACATTAAAGATAGTATTGAAGACAACTTACTTGCCACGAAGTGGCCGTAATCACCAGCATCATCCTAGAATTTTGTCTGGAACAACAAATCGCTCGCACAGATTTGAGTCCTAGCGGCTTGGCCTCATCTTCATATATTAGACTAGTCGGATCTTTCTTCTCCAGATCTTGAAGACCCCACATCTTGATGACGCCGGAAACTGTTATCCCGAGAACTACATCTGATTAAGGTCTGAATAAACAACAGTGAATCTCACGTTTCTCATTCGGATAGACAAGAGTCATTGTGTTCAACCAGTCTGATTCGATCCGTGATCTCAAAAAACAAGTAATATTCAAATCCAGAGCGTCTAATATGATAACTTCGCTATAATCACCAATGCAAAACAATTTTGGTAGGGCATGATCATCACTGCTGAATGTCTGAAAAGGATTTTAGATATAGTTTGACCAACACTTACATATGACACAATCTTTCTATGTACATATTGCTGACAAGCACTTTCAACCACCTTGGCTCCATTACTGTTCCACAAACAAATCAGACCATCTTCGGAGCAGCTCACATACCTTCTAAAAGCAGATATTTTAATTTGCTTTTTTTTCTCAATTTTGCACATTACCTAAAGAAAAACAAACAATTAAACAAACATACGAGCAATGTGGACCTTTCAAAGCCGGAGCCAGACAAGAAATTGGAGCCGAATGGGCGATCATCATGCTCTGAGGTTGGATCCAATTGTCTTGATCGACCGTCCATTGGACTAGCTGCCCTTCTTTCCCACCAGAGATTATTGTTTGGCCTTGATTCACTGCTGTGAGATGAGTGATGGAGTTGGAAGGCGGCTTCGATCCCCATAAAATGACCGGCACCACCAAGCCAGATCTTTTTTGGGGCATTCTGACAGTCGTATTTCAATGGAAAAACATCTCTTCTTTTCAATCTGAAATACCAAGAAGAGTAGAAAACCAAAAAAGAACTTTTCTCAAAATATTGGAATTTTTTTGGAAAATCTTTATTCCTTGGTCAAGTCAATTGTTTCAGTTCGTCTTCCCGATAATTCATGTAGTATTTCGCTTCAGAAAATAATCGCATTTCTTGGATCTTGATTGGGATTCGGATTTTCTTGGATTATTTTGTGACTTCCTTGACATTTTAGGCAGAATAAGGATGGCCGACCTCAATACTATCAATGCCAATCTGTCTACCCTTCCTATTGAGACCTTGAGTGCCCTGAAACAACGAACTGATGCCGAGATTGAGTTTATGAGCACTTCAATTGCTACATTGAGGAAGGCCCTACTTGCATTTGAACATGTTAAGTTGGCTGCCAGCAAGGTTAAGGAGTCAAAGGACGGACAAGATTGTATGGTTCCGGTGGGAAGCACTGTGAGTTTGTTATATCTTGATTATAAGGAATTTAGTTATATGTGAAAGGAAAACTAGAAGATCCACAGAAGGTGTTGGTTGATGTTGGAGCAGGGTATTTCATTGAAATGTCAGCAGATCGAGCTGTTGATCATTACACGAGGAAGGTGGACCACATCCGTGGTGAAGTTGATAGTCTCCGATCTATTGTCCAACAGAAGGCCGCTATGAGGGATATGATTGTGCAAGCCTTACAGAAGAAAATCCAGACCTTGGCTGCTGCGCAGCAGCCAACAACATCCTAATCTCCAGCCAATTGATCTTGTTGTTTTTTGTTTTTATTAAATTCTTTTTGCATTATTTTCGGTGTCGTACTACCGGTTACATTCCCACTACATTTCTAAGTTAAGTGGTTAATATCATTTTACATTTGTAGAATGCCTTACAGAATATTTCGTCGGATTCTTAACGATGAACGAGTAATACAACAGGTAGTGTTATCGAAGAAAATACTTTGACTTCTTTAGATGGCTGATTCGTGGCCAATGAGAAGAGCAGCAAAATTGGCCGTTACGAGCACATTTCAGCTACGTCACAAGATCGAGAGCTCAGGTCTGATGGATGGTCTTCTGGCCCGGACTTCCAATTTCAGGCGTTTATTCCAAGAAGAATATAAAAAGCGGTTGGAACAGCGCAAGTAAAAAATTATAGGACTTGATTTTTTATTGTCTGAGTACTTGTAAGTATTTGTAAATAACTATAAACTGACTTGTTTTGTTGTTTCGGAGGTTTTCGAAATGTAATACAAGTCTCCATAGTAAGGTAAAAAAAATGTAGATACCGAGAAAACAAGCTAATTGGAAACACTTTTGTAACTACCTTGAATATTTCATTATGGACGGCGTATTACCCGTTTCGTATGTGCCCACATTATGAGATTAGTATCCAATAATATAATCTTTATTGTCACAAAGGAATAACACAGTTGTAGGCATAAAGAACACGTCTTTCTAAGATATAGACTACAGGAAAATATACATCTTTGATTGAATATACTGTGAATAACCGTTTTGATACCAGTAAATGGTTCTGCTCAGAAGGTTGAGATCATCAATGGAAGTGAGGCGAATGTGCTGAGCATAGATTAAAGAGATTCTACACTTATCCCGTCTTTCTGGATGGGTTTGGAATCAGGAGCGTCGTGAAAGGAGCCCGTGGGTGAGGAAGGCGTGTTCAAATTGGGTTCTCCAGACAGTCTCCTGACCCCCACCCCGCCCGTTGTCTGTGGCCTAATCTTTGCTGATTGTACCATGGCATGTTTCACATGAGCGGCGGCTGGGGAATACTTTTTATGCACCAATATTTGATCTGGAGGTGAGCTTAGGTCAATGTTTGGAAGGGAAACTGGCGCTGGAGACGGAGGGCTCATGATTTGAGGGGATTCCTCTGTTTGTTTCTCGATGTCTGTGCCTCCGCGACCTGTCCGAAAGAGTGCTGTTGGTCGTTGAGGTTGAACTGCTTCGGGCACTACAGATTCCAGTTGATCAGGGACTTGGGAATGACTTAAAGAGCGAGATCTGACATGGACAAGGTTCACAAAGTGGCCTCGATTTCGTTTGGCAGAGCTCGAGTTGCGCAACTGACGACCCGTATTGCATGTGGAGGAGTTGGCTTCACCTATAATTATGAGTTTAGAGTTTACGAGTGCATAATAATTAAGTGTTTTATAATAATTACGCCCAGAGCCGTAATTGTAATATTCAGAACTTGTTGTAAGAGTACTCACTTTTACAAACTGGCGAACTGAACGAGGGGACATGTCTTTCAACAGTGGCATTTACTGTAGTGTAATTTGGCCCATTTGTGGTTGCATTTGCACTGTGCACCGTCAAAGGAATGATCGAGAATCCTCGGGCATTCGTGGCATGCATGACTTGAACTAACTGAGGTGAAGTCGAAGGTGTGAAACTGAATGGATCATGGATCTCTGTGACTACCGGGAAGGGATACGCATTCGATTCACTGGTGGTTGAGTTGGCGTCCACACTCAGACGATCCTCATTTGCGACATGAACAACATGCTGGTCATCATTCGGAGCCGAGAACTGTGTCCGCCTTCGACTGCTCACGTTCACGTGATAACCGAATGCTTTGAGGATGTCACTCTTACACATCGGACAGGTGCGGTGCTCTAAGAGCCATGGATCCACGCAAGTTTTGTGAAAGACATGTCTGAAATGGTTGCGTATAACAGGGGAAACGTTAAATTATTAAAATTGTGAGAAAAAGGAAACCTACCGGCAAGGTAACATACGAACGATATCCCCAGCTCGATAGGGATCGATGCAAACAGGGCAATCAGAGTCCAATTCCTTATCGCCAGCTTTGACGGGCTTGGTGGGGATATGTGTCAGTGCCTTCTTAGCTGCATTAAAAAGTCTCCGTTGAAGCCGATCTTTAGCGTGGGCATAACGGAAGCGTTGCACATAATAAAAAACCAACCACGCCAATGAGATTACCATCAGAATAATGAAAGATATGCTCACGAAAAGGACAGAAGTCTTCGAAAAAGACCTTAGGGCATCACTGTCTACCGAATCCACCAGCTCGCAGACATTACTCACTTCTGGTTCCTCATCCATTTGCACAAACTTCACATTAGTGTTGTCTAGTTTGACGCCTTGGAAGGAGTTGCGGACAATGATGAGCATCGAAGTCAGACCAGCGTCAGTAGCCACTTGAGTAGCCATCTTGTGGAGAATTGGCAGTTTGCTGATACATCTCGAACAACTCTCGCAATATGTGATGATGAAGCGAGTCTCGAGACCATTGATGGTTGCGGTCTTTCCCTCACCCAGGGGCGGATTAGGAGAGGTCAGATTACATATCTGAACATTGGCCCCGAACAACAGTTCAATAGGATAAAAGGTGTATTTGGCGGGACCTGAGGCGACTTGAGGCTTGGCGGGCTCAAAGTTGACTTGATACGAGGCCTGACCGCAGGAGAGGGTCTCCTATAAACACAAGCCAATTAGAAGAACCGGATTAATTGAATAGTCTGTTACACTTTAGGCATTAATTAGAATCGAATTTAACGTATGTCAAAAGAACATCTGGCATTTTGGAATCGTTTGGTGAATGGGTTTTCTCTGGTTACCTGGGCTAAGATGGATCCGGCGCATCCGAACACGAAAAGGCAGAATGTCAGTGTCGCCGCCTGTGCCAATTTCATGAGCGCCACCTGAAACAAAACGAGAGTAAACACAAGGGCCAAGTGAGTGAAAGGAAGGGTTTAAAAGTATATGATAAACGACAAACATGGAAGCGTAAAGTACGTGTTTGCACAACTCGAGATCGATGCAAAGACGACATTAACAGGGCCTAGACACTCGAGTCCTCGAAACAAAACTCGTTTGAAAGTCGTCGCGCAAATGTCTGTAACACCTAATATTAAGTAGGTCGGGGCCGGCTTCAATCCCCTTCGGGTTTCGACGGTGACAGAGTTCGAAGCGGCGAAGGAAGGGGGAGCTGAGCAGCGCTTAAAGCGTGGCCACATTCCTTCTTGACTGGGACGTGCGGCCGAACTCCCTCCACCCTTCTCACCCAACCCGCCGGCCTCGAGGGCAGCGCACACTTTCCCCGTTTTTTCGGTCTCTTTAATTTGGCACGCCTCGGCGGCATCTCTGGCTTCCCGGAATGGGGCCGCGGCTTCGTCGTTTTGCTGTCTGAACTCCGGTTACTGGCCCACACGATGCCTCCATTCGGCGGCTCTCTGGACTTATTTCCTCGTTCACGTCAGACAATTACAGCGTTCTGATAAGGCCTTTAATGTATGGACATACGCACAAAGGAGATACGTGAATGGATTTAGGTCATTCAGAGCGAAATATTACCATTTCATGATGGTTTTAAATGTATATTACATTATATGGCCAAATATTATATAATCTAAAAAAAAATTAATTTACAATGTATTCGAAATGGAACTATTAATGACAAATCGGACTTTTTAACCCCACCGCCCTCTCTGCAGCACGCCCTCCCGCCAGCTGATCCCTCAAAACGTATGAGAACTGGACACTTATTCTTTTGTTCGAGCTCCCTTCTGACTGTCGAGTGACCACAAAATGGGTCACGTCCTCTTTCTCGCTGAGAATTCTTTATTTCATCCTGAAGGCCGAGCGCTGAAACGACCAATTAATGAGTCTCGGTTCGATGAACGGACATCACGTCAACCGAGGCATCTCCTACGGTGATAATGGCCTCCGGATTTTTCCTCCTTGTCAGCGAATAATGCCTCACGGGCTTGGGGAGAGGAATTAAAATGTTTTTTAATAAAGATTTAACAACCTTAAATCGAATAACTTTGGACAATGGGGAGATTATAAGAAGGAGTAAAATTACCGAATCATTTTTTGTTTTTGCACGGTTTCTAGCTAATCTCTATGTTCGATTATACCAAATGACAATTTTTAGAATGATAATATCTGTGCAGTAACTAAAAATTAACTTTAATTCCACCTTACACTGTCTAAACGCGTGCTTATTCAGTACTTTCCAACAAACACGCAATTCATCTATCTATGGCCAAGGTTTAAAAAATGTACATGTAATTGACAATCATAAATTGACAAGAATATCACCCAAATATTGTATAGTAAAATCTAAATGGATACAAATGTGGATTGTGGGACACAAAACACTCCAAAGAACGAACGGAATTGTAAACGGAATAAAACAGATTTTACAACGAAAATCTCGAAACTGAAAGGTATTATCGCAGTCCCTTTCTATGGAATCATCATAATAAGACTTAATATTACTCACAAGAAATCTCAAAGGCACCCGGATTAAATCTGGAGAATAATTTTGAAAGCCGTTGGCCATTTACCAGTGGAATGAACAATTTTTTTAATTACCTGACATAGACAATATTTTATAGTAATTTTTTTTACTAAACCTACAAATGTAACTTTTTTATCACCATTGTTTGAGAATATGTACTGTAAAAACCGTCTACGTAAAATTCGAAATCAAAATCCCCGGGAAAATAGCTATTCTGGCATTCTGTGGCAAAAAGCTTTTTTGTCAGAAATCGACTGGAATTTATTCACAGATCTTCTAATTCCCACTTCCTTCTTGAATGTCATGACGTTTATTCAAAATAGAGGGGTTTTTCCTGGGCTGGACCGGACTCTTTTTGTTGTTGTACTTTCTATCTTCCTCTCCTGGTGACTCATTTTTTTTATATTACACATCTTTTGATGAAGGAACTGCTTTTCCATTTACGCACATTATATTTACATGTTTTAAAGTCGAGTTCAACGTTTTCTCCTAATTTTCAATATATTAGCTATCACATCACTATTGCCTTCTTTTAAATTTTTGAATCAAAAAGTAAATCGTTTATAATTAACCGCAAAAAATGTGACGCAGGTGTTTGTGACATTGTATGCGTATTAATCCTTTTACCTTTTCACTTTCTTTCAGGTAATGACCTCGAATCTCCTCCAATCCCCAGTATGCAAATTTATCTTAAAGGTGGGGAGGGCCGTGCCCGTGGTGGTGATCATGGTCATCGTATCTCTCTCTTATTACGTATATACCTTCCAAACAGTTCCATGTAAGTCTTCTAACAGCTACTTTAAAGCATTTTCTCGATGTTTTACGTATTAGCTGTACATTTTCAGCATTATCGAATTTATGGTATACACGGGTTATTATATACATCGGCTTTCACGTCTTGTTGTTCTTGTTTCTGTTTTCCTACTTTGCCACGGTATTTTCGCCGCTCCCGAAAATTCCATCAAAAGTAAGTTGAGTTTTATCGGTTATTCCTTTCTCTTTAGTTTTATCTTCCTCGTGAAACTTTATCAGATCTCTGGGCCGAGAAGTCAGAAGCAGGACGCAATGATTTGTTGTTTCGATTTGTGTCCCAAAATAACATAAATACCTTGAATGTTTCTGCGAGTGAAGGTAAGTGTAATATATTCATCTATCTGATCTGTAGGTCCTCGATTCTGTGCCCAATGC
Organism: Bursaphelenchus xylophilus; assembly: GCA_904066235.2. Taxonomy (NCBI): domain Eukaryota; kingdom Metazoa; phylum Nematoda; class Chromadorea; order Rhabditida; family Aphelenchoididae; genus Bursaphelenchus; species Bursaphelenchus xylophilus. The sequence goes on along the minus strand of CAJFCV020000003.1, from coordinate 6,974,410 downwards.
AAGTGTATCAAACCTGATCGAAGTCACCATTGTTCTATTTGTGCAAGATGTGTGCTGAGATACGACCATCACTGTCCTTGGGTCAACAATTGTGTTCACAACAACAACTACAAGTTCTTTTTGCTATTCCTCGGATATGGTGTTACATTATGTCTGTTCGTATTAGCAACCTCACTATCGACGTTCATTATGTTCTGGAAAGGAAAACCCGTGCCCCAGGATATGTTGAGCAATTTTGGGGCTTTGTTTTTGCCATTCCTGGCGTTTCTCTTTGGTCTTTCGATGGCTTGTTTATTGTTTTACCACATCTACTTGGTTTGTAGGAACAAAACTACCGTCGGTGAGTTCTTTCCTTTTTTTAGAAGAATGCTGAAGAGTTTTGGCTTATTGAATCTTTGCAGAGCAATGGAATCCTCCTCATTTCGAATACGGCCCTGATCCAGGAGCTTATAACATTGGGGCAGCTCGTAATTTCCAACAGATATTCGGAGAGAAATGCTACCTCTGGTTCCTTCCCGTCCATTCCACGTATGTTCCTGACTGTTGTGATAATTGCTTTCGTTTTGTTTAGTTCATATGATGGGCTGTTCTTTCCTCACCGTGCTCTGCGTTCCCGTAGTTCAACCACTTCCACCCCGCAATCTTATCGGCCCTTGCCTTCCGATACTCTAGGTACGCCTTTGATTTGACGCTTTTATTAGTCTGGCCAACCTGGGTCACTCCGTGTTCACACCGGAGTATAGGTCACCCATGATCAAGCACGCGACCTAGGTCGTGGAGAAGGTCTGGGTGGATGTACAAAATATTATCAAAATGGCCAAACGAGATGACTAGGGTGCGAGGGTCACTTTGGTAATGCTTGATCGTGATCTAACTCGTGGGCAAGTTCAGGTATGCCCCTCCAAAGGCGCTAAAGTTCGGCAACATGATGAATCCGTAATGAAACCGGAGTTTTTGGGGAAAAACAAAGTGTTTTGACTATCCTAGTCGAGAATTGAGACCATTTCGGGTAATTTAAGGCAACTATCTTGACCTTAATCACGACCTAGGCCTTTTTGGCGGACTTTTTTTTGCACAGCTGGTTTTTTTCTTAGCGGACCTTTTCGTCCTTCGCGATAGTAAAACAATTTTGCAATATTGGCTATAAATATTTAGCCGATTTTGAATTGGGGCCGTTCGGCCACAAATCAAAACTGACCCAAATGAAATTGTGCTTTTTCATATAATTCATACTTGATTTTAGGACCTCCGATGGTATAACCCACACGCTAAGACGCAAACGGGTCTTCAATGAGCAGCTCCGTCTCTTGGATGGGGAGTCCAGTGAGGAAGATGAGCTAATTTCGACTTCATTCAGAGTCTAAGCCATAGTTTTTTCTTTGTGATCAAAACATTCTATATCCATCTTTTCACCTGGGTTGTCTACATGTACATATCGTATATCCAGTTTACAGTATTTGGTCATGATTTAACGGGTCTTTTGAGCGCTTAACAAAGACTTGAATTTATAGACTAAACAGTTGTCTTATACCTCTTTCAGTAGACATTGATAATATTGCGTCATGATTAGTCTGAACTTATATATTGCATCAGGTTTTTTTTTAATAAAGTCTCTTTAAAAGTTTTGATCTTTTTATTTCCACCGCAAAGGTCGTTTGTTTCATCACTTTACCCGAGCATGATGCCTTGCAAAACCGTGGGTAATATGGCCTAAAGACAACGCGCATTGATTTGAAGAATATAAATGTCCTTTTATAAAACTTTTACAATTTTTGGAGGCCAGCAGAAGTGGGCGACACCTTTTATTTGGGTAAACCTGGAATGACGCCATGCCGTTCCTTGTTCTGAAGATAGGATGAAGAGTTATCAACTTATCGTATGCTAAGGGAGCAGACGTCTTCCGCCTGTAAGAGCATCAAGCTCAGCGGGTTTGATAGATGAACACGTGGTGGCTGTCCCGGGCATGCGTCCCGAGCACGGGTGGGGGATGGGACAACTGTTGTCCTCTCTGTTTGCTTCCGATTGACCCCACGTGGGGCCTGGGAAGATGGGTGGGATAATCGGCTGATGAGTGATCATCTTCTTCCTTCGCCCGTTCGACGATTGATTGCCCCCAACCACTATAAATACGCGACTAACCTTTGGTTTCTCGCATTGACGATGCTCTCATAATCAACACGACTTCAGAGTTATTTTTAATCGTTTCAAGGCCTTGTTACGGTCTCATTTCTGTGTGAATCTTATTGTTTACGGTAGAAGAGTTGAGAACAGCCGGGAACTTTGCTTTAACTTTTTCTTGGCTGCCGTAACCCTAACATCTTTTGCCATTTTCAAAACATTTTAATTTAAAAATTAGATGCATAAGCTCAGAAAATTGTCATCTATTCATAATAATTGTTAGATTCCAAATGTTATAAACTACAAACTTAAGCCTTGATTGAATCCATTTATCACTCCAGGGCAGTTTATGAACTGTGGTAGAAATTTGTTCGCCAACATTCTTAAATTTTGCAATACAAAACCTTGAGATGGGTTAAACGAAGGCTGATCTGGCCGGGAACATTCTTTCCAATCGAAAAATATTAAATTTTTATCAGTAAGAATGTTTTTGGTCTTTGATCTTTTTTTGCAAGAAATGGGTTTACTTTCAACGGTTAAAGGATTGTAAACCGATAAGGATTGTAAAAACGTCAATTTTACAAGTTGCATCATTTACAGTCTTACTTATCAATTTGTGTGATAAAACAAGATCTGTTTGATCTGTGTTAATGAGCATTGTGGTGGCTATCATGTCATCATCTTGCTGAAGTCTCTTCGCCTTCTTCTTTTCCTCGAAGGCCTTCTGACAAACAACGCCGCTGGCTGTGATGTCAGCGGAATCGCGTGGTGGAGGGGCGGGGTTCTGGAGTCAACTAAACTGGCTTTAAAGTCTCGTCCCAGGCCGGTCTACGGTAGTTGTGGGGCCATGAACAGTTGTCTACTTAAATGAAACAGTCGCACCTGACCACGTCGGCCCGCCCGGCCCTATCCGACCGACCTGACCCCGCCATCTTTCTCTCCGACGCCGCTGATCGGAGCGCAGCCGCGATCCTTATTCCCACGATTTCATCATTCTTATATGAATTCCGCTTTGTTTTTTCGTGATTCGAACTTGATTATCGGTTGAACGTGAACGTCTTCACTTTCCAGACGTGTTCGAGCATGTCCGCTATCCTGCATTTGCGCGGCTCTGCCTACCGTCGACTATTCAGGTCTGTTCGCTTTGCTGGAACATTGAACAGTGCCCCTTCTACAAAGCCCGAGCCAACATTACCCGGTTCAACATTCTATGTAAGTCAGTTTTCTCGTCCAAGGCAATGCGCGAAACTTTGGAAATCAAACCTTGCGGTTATCAAACGGAAGTAATGACGTTCCCGACGATTGATAACTCTATTATTTGGCAGACCCAATTAACTTTTCTAAACCTTTGTTCAGGTGACGTAAAGTTATGTTTTTAGCACAAGGACCTTGAAACCATCGTTGCCGGACCGGGTCAACTTCAAATAAAGCCGAAAAATGTTGATGAAATTAAATTCGGTCACTGTTTCTCAGATCACATGGTTGAGATCGACTGGACGGCTGAAAGTGGATGGCATAGACCGCTTTTATCTCCATTACACAACTTTCAATTCCACCCTGGAGCCAAGGTTTTACACTATGCAATACAATTGTTCGAAGGCATGAAGGCTTACAGAGGAGTGGATGGAAAGATACGATTGTTCAGACCCGAGATGAATATGGCCAGAATGAGACGAACTGCTGCTCGCTCAGCCTTGCCTGTAAGTTAATGGCCCAAGTTAATTAAAATTTTGGATAGACAAATTCCCAGAGGGAACAAATCAATGAAATAATCTGACGGTCTTACTTTTTCAGGATTTTGATGGAGAAGAACTGATAAAGATCATCGGAGAAATGATTAGGGTGGATAAAGAGTGGGTTCCCTACTCAACCACTGGGTCTTTATACCTTAGGCCAACTCTTATTGGAACAGAGGTAACTTTTATATACCCTATATCTTTCCGTCACCTCCCAGTTTCTCATTGCTTATAATATAAGATTTTTTTAGGGCACATTAGGAGTTGCTCATTCTAACTCAGCTAAACTTTTTGTTCTTTCTGGTCCCGTTGGTGCTTATTACCCTACCGGATTGAAGCCGATTTCCCTCTTGGCCGACTCGAGTTACATTCGTGCCTTTCCTGGAGGCGTTGGTGCTTACAAAATGGGATGTAACTACGCCCCAACGATATTGGTTGGAAAGCAAGCTGCTGAGTTGGGTTGCCAACAAGTCCTCTGGTTATTCGATGATGATGAGAAACTAACAGAGGTCGGAACTATGAATATTATGGTCTACTGGACGAACGAAAATGGAGGTTGGTACAACAAGTTGTATATAACTAATTGCCATTGTTTTTGTTAATTTTTTATCCTTTTAGAAGAAGAATTGGTGACCCCTCCCTTGTCCGACGGCCTTATTCTTCCCGGAGTTACCCGCGACAGTCTTCTCGACATCTGCCGAGAATGGAACGAATTCAAAATCACCGAACGTTACCCCACCATGGAGGAAGTGAGACGTGCAATCAAAGAGAAAAGGGTATGTTATAAATCATACGCCGGTTTAGAAATCGATTGTTACAACCGTCTAGATGTAGTTTCTATTTTGACCTCACATGCTCGATCTCGAACATTTCGTAATGTTTATAAAAAAGTTTATATCTGCAGGTGAAGCAGATCTTTGGTGCCGGAACAGCATGTATCGTCTCTCCAGTAGGACGGATTCTTTACCATAACAAAGAGACCAATGAATACGAAGACCTCTTCATCCCCACAATGACTGCCGGCAATGTGATGCAACGGCTTTACGACACAATCTTGGACATCCAATATGGGAGAATCGAGAAGCCCGGATGGATGAGGGAAGTCGCCTGAACATCCTGTCTATGATCTGTTATTATATAAAGATAGCGCCGGTTTCTTTCGTAGTCTCATTTGTCATTCATGATATCAAATATCAATCATTTAGTCAATTATGTTTATATATCAGTTATCATTTTATGAGATTTTAATTTATTATAATCGTTTTGTAAAGCATTTCTAGGTATCATAATATTATTTACAGTGTTAAAACCACAAATGTCGTTTGTATTATACTTTTTACCCGTTTTAAGTTGTCACAGTAAAGTATGTACAAAAAGAAAAGGACCTGAAAGTTATGCCTTTTACAACCGCGTTATCCGAAGACCTACTAGAATGAAGAAAGATGACATTTAAAGACTAAACTTGATAATGGTCGATCTTTTTATGTCGAAGTAGATTCCTGGGCCTATACATCACAAACAGTCACCACAGTAGTTGGATGAGATTGATGGGATCCTTTAGCTTGGCATTTACTTTTTATGCATTGCCAGAAGGGAACTTCCAGTTCGTTGTTCAACCTTTAAATGTAATTTTTTAATTCCTCACGATTTGTCAGGAAAACTTAAAGCTTTGAGGTTTTTTACATTTTTCTCTAATTGTAAGCTAACAAGAAAGTAAATTTTCTCACCGGCCGGGTACAATGTTCTCCTCAAGCCAACTGACCGCCTTGACCACAAAAATCTTCTGGAGGATCGAGTTCTTGCGTTCTCGATAAGTATCCACTTCGCAAAACACATGGTAAGTACTGAAAACCGAGAAAAATTAGTCATACTTTTTTCAAACGTGAAAAACGGGTAAAGTAACCAGTTCGTTGTCAACCATAAATTTAGACTAAGTCAACAAACTTACGAGAAAACTCCGACTGATAGCCAATAGGCAAACAAGACGTCGATTGTGTAATGGGTTCGACTGAGGACCATACAAATCATCCCAGCCAGCATGAAGAACCGGGGAAGATAACTGATTACGTTCCATTTACGAGGAAGATAATAATCCACGGTTAAATAACTGATAACCATAACCAAAGTATGCCCGGAGAACAAGAGATCGCCGCACAACATTTTGTTTTCAACATCCTGAAACAACGCGTAATATTACGTAATTAAGACAGCAAATTCGTAAAAGCGTGACTCACCTGGAAGCCGACGTGAATTGTTTGCTCCAGAAAGCGGCCCCAATAAATACTCCAGGTCCGCTCGCTCTCATTCAACTGAACCCGGCACTTCTCTTCGTTATTAGAATAGGCCGAGGGCAATTGTGTGGCCATCATGGAAATGGTCCTCATCCAATACATGCAGCCAAGGATAAAGAAGATCCTTCGCGCGACGATCACTCTGTGTTTATGCAAAATCATGACCAAGATCATGATGGTGGAACACAGAAATACCATCATATCCCCGATTCTATGGGCCCAAGCTTGCTCTGGGATAAAGGTCATCACCAAGTCGGGCAAAGGCTCTCTAAAATACAATACATGCAAGGGAAGCAGAACCACTTACCGCCCGACAAAATCATGGATATAAGCTAAAGACCACCAGTTTGAGAAACCCGCCAATGTCAGAAAAAGAAGTACGATTACAAATTTATGAGGCTCTGGTGTCAGATCTACGCCCATTGGTTGAGAGTACAACGAGTATCGTTCTGAAATTAAGTTATTGCGTCGGATTTAAGAGAAATGACTGTGTACCCGAGCACTTGACCCTTAAAGTTAGTGCAGAGAGTTAAGTTATGTTTTGGTTAGTAAGAAAATCGATCGACACTGGCCGTTTTTGTCTTTGACCAGTCCGAAAAAACCCAACTAAATTGAAAACGTTTCGAAAAATTCATCTTGAACTTTACAAGGACTACAAAAATTTTTTATGGCCAAATCCGATTTTACAGTAATCCGTTTCAAAATTAAATAAGGAGCGAAAGCGTGTTTGGATTACAAGTTTGGCCATCGATTGTATATAAAAATGGAATTTCCAGACGGTTTTTACAGCATAGCGGCCCATTGTATGAGGGTCGTGCATTTTTGATTTTAATAAATGTTTTTGGACCTCAGCTGAGTCATTTTTCTTTTTTGTACATGTGCTTGAAGCGTTCAAAAAGTAATCCGAATGGAGTTTAAACCGAGTTCAGCTTTCAGCCATACAAAACAATGCAAGATTGGAGCGACTTTCGGAAAACTCGGTCAAACTAAACTTTAAAATGGGTTTAAAAGACACTTCGCGAGTTGCTGAAGCAGGCTCAAATGGGGGTCTGCCCTAGAATTTGACCCCCACTTTTTTCTGTCTCAACTGATGACATATAGGCTGTTAAACAACTTGGTGAATTTTTTTCGAAAAATTCGTCATCATGACCGAGATATGACACATTTATTGAATTTCGTTTAATGTGATATATTGTGCTAATTTATCGCCGAAACATCGCAGAACTGAGAACACATACGTTATAGGCCACGCTGAACAACTTTGTAATTGACCCCAAGTTTGTCAGGTTACTGTAACATACCGTAACGCCCATGCTTGATCAATAAATCTCGATTTTCTCGATTTTTTTCAATAATTTTCTCGGAATTTTTTTGCATTTTTGGAATCAGCATCAAATTCTGCATCGGATAGACTATATGCGCATCTCCAGATAGGTGTACAAAAATGTCGTGGCGCAACCGGTAGTGGGTCGGATTACCATTCAAAAGGTCCCGGGTTCGAGTCCGGGTGGAAGCAAAAATGCTCAAACGCGCTGGAAATTGTACCAAAACAGTTTCAATCTATTGGAACGGTGGTAAAAATAAATAATAATTAACATTGTTCCCTAAAAAGGCTAAATTTTGGATCTTACGAAATTTTTGAAAATCATGATTTTTGTGGGCCCAAATCTGCCGAAGAAATGAAAATTTTTTGTAAGCGATTTTTTTGTTTAGAAACAACGCATGGCACATAGAAAGACTATTCCTCAAAGGATTTCGTTCAGTTTAGCCCAAAACACCAAAAAGTTGAACTTTTTCGTTTTAATCGGAGAGCACCGCCAGAACCCAGTAAGCCGAAGTGACGTCATTCAACCGTGGATACACATGTTTTCCACTATGGGGAGTCGAATTCTTAGCAAATTTTACAAGATTGAATACTGTAACATCATGAAATATGTGAATATCTACAAATTTTCAAATGTAAAATTTTTTGTGGAAAATTTTCGCGGCTATTAGAAAGATATTTGAAAGCAGCGCAAAATACTGCTCTATAAAATTGGAAACGATTCCGCGTAAGGGCTCCTGAAAGTCATTATTTCAATTTTTTATCAAATGCCAAAATACGAATTTTTTTTGGTGTTTTGGGCAAAACTGAACGAAATCCTTTGAGGAATAGTCTTTCTATGTGCCATGCGTTGTTTCTAAACAAAAAAATCGCTTACAAAAAATTTTCATTTCTTCGGCAGATTTGGGCCCACAAAAATCATGATTTTCAAAAATTTCGTAAGATCCAAAATTTAGCCTTTTTAGGGAACAATGTTAATTATTATTTATTTTTACCACCGTTCTAATAGATTGAAACTGTTTTGGTACAATTTCCAGCGCGTTTGAGCATTTTTGCTTCCACCCGGACTCTAACCCGGGACCTTTTGAATGGTAGTCCGACCCACTACCGGTTGCGCCACGACATTTTTGTACACCTATCTGGAGATGCGCATATAGTCTATCCGATGCAGAATTTGATGCTGATTCCAAAAATGCAAAAAAATTCCGAGAAAATTATTGAAAAAAATCGAGAAAATCGAGATTTATTGATCAAGCATGGGCGTTACGGTATGTTAAAGTAACCTGACAAACTTGGGGTCAATTACAAAGTTGTTCAGCATGGCCTATAACGTATGTGTACTCAGTTCTGCGATGTTTCGGCGATAAATTAGCACAATATATCACATTAAACAAAATTCAATAAATGTGTCATACCTCGGCCATGATGACGAATTTTTCGAAAAAAATTCACCAAATTGTTTAACAGCCCATATGTCATCAGATGAGACAGAAAAAAGTGGGGGTCAAATTCTAGGGCAGACCCTCCTTCCACAACTGGCGAAGTCTCTTTTAAACAAACTTTTTGGGTTACAAATATAAAATTTTTTCTTTAAAAAGTATTTAGAAGCTCACATAAAATTCAAAAAAATTGGGCACACAAAGATATCAGATATCCCTCCGCTCCTTACCCTCATCAAACATGACTTTTCTGGAATACACATAGTCCCGAAATAATTCGATTTCAAGGCCCGTGGGAGGACATTGATCACTTTAAGCGACAGACAAGGACCGTTTTCTTTACTTGAGTTTTTGTCCCTTCGCCCTTACTTCTCGCCTCCCCCTCCTTTTTTTCTTCTGGACGACCTCGCGCACCAGCTCCAAACACGTAAATACGGTTTAAATCGTCGGAAAAGGCCCATCGATTGGTTTGGATGTAAAATAAAATAAATATTATGACGTCTCGCGTCCCTTTCTTCACCCGCAAATCCCCACAAGATTGTGAACATCATTAATTTTGAGAAGAGAAAAGAAGAGACCCGCCTTCAGGTTTAGGGTATGTGATTCTCTGGAAAGCCGCGGTATTCGAATTGAAATCAGTTTGCATTTTTGATGAGCGATCTGAGCGGAGGGAGTTTTAATGGAGTCAACGTTAACATTGATCTGATTAAAGTTCGCTTTTGGCAACTCATTTGTAAAAAACAAACATGCAAGGAATTTTTAAAAAGCGGAAGTGGAAAGATGGGTCAGATAAAAAGGCCAAGAGTGATCAGACCAATGGTCTCTGACACTCTTTAATCTTTCTAATCTCCAGGCACTTTAAAATAACAGATTTCAATACAAATATGCTAATTCGAAAATAACAACAATGGTCTCTCTTAAATGCGACATATGCATATTACATATCCAACGGTACATGTAATAAATACATGCATGTATTATAGGCCTATGTCAACTTTCGTTTACGTGTTTATCAACCCACATACTGAAATTGGACACCTGAGTGATAGGAAAGGTATTTTCCGTTGAAAACGGCCTAAGGGAAACTTTGAAATCTAAGAGAACAAAACTCAAAAAACTCAAAACTTGCCGAGATCAGCTGAACGGGAGAAGGGCATGGTGACGATAAAGGAACACCTGACACCAGCGAATGTTCCCTTCCGAATGATGTTACGCGAACTACACGCAACATAAATGATAAATGTATTGGTTAATTCACTGATTAGTCATACCGCCGCCATCGATATCAGTCTTCTAAGATGTTTATTTGCTCGTTTCTCTTTGTTTTTGAACACTCTTTAATTGAATACTCCAGATGTATTTTTTTTAAATCAAGTCTTGTGTCTTAACGATCAGTTAGCTCCAAGCTTAAATTTATTTGTTGTTTTTTCAATGTCTGAGAACAACAACTGTGTTATAAATCATCGTTTTGAAGATAGACGAATGTAACTTGTCAAAATCATCCAAAATGAATGATTTTTAATTTTTTTTGTTTTCGGCTTCAAATTCGATCCCAATTAGACTTGTAATTAGGTATAATCTGAAACAAGTCTGCATCAAAATCTGCCCCGCAAACACGTTTGCTTGTGTTTTTGGAGCCCGTTTGTTTCTCTTTGTCCTGAAGCGAAAAAAGAATTAAAAAAATGATTTTAAGAGCGCGCACTCCGCTCAAACAACTGATCACCATCACCGTCTTGAATGGAGGGAGAGTCAACGACAACGACAGAACGTTCCGTTAGCCTGAGGGGTCAACAATGTTTTGTTGTTTCGTTTATAAAATTTTGCTCCTCCTCTTATGTTGCAACCGGGTCTTGATATAAGAGCATTGTTCTCCTTAATTGTCAGACTCATTCGGGTTCATTCAAGTGTCAGGAGTCTTGGAATGCTTCGTGGTTATGTAAGTTCTTTTTAATTAAAAAATCAAGATTTTTCCAAAAAAAATACAGTACTTATTTTTTAAAGATATGGCTTCTAATACCGCTAGTATGGTCTCAAGTTGACGCCGAATTAAATGTCCCTCAGTTACTAGTCAATGAGAAGAATATTGTAAGTATTGTTTTACTTATTTTCAGTCATCAGCTTTTGTTTACACAACTTTGTTTAGGGTGGTGCTGGCACAAAAGCCCGGCTTTCAAAGAAAGGTGTCCAATATGTTAGTCAAATACTCTCCGGTGCTTTAATTACTGAAGTTGTTACTGCCCCGTTAACTCTAAATCCCGAGAATCTGAATGTAAGTGCAATTAGTTATGCATTTAAATACGGTACAGGTCGGAAATGAGAAAATTCTCCTTGCTGATATGACGATAAACGCCAAGAGTTCTCGACACAATTTGACAACTGATATTCAACCTCCAGATACGATTCTCGTGTCATTTGTTGGTCTTGATTTAAAGTGAGTTCTCAATTTGAAGTTACTGATTATGATTTCTTTTGAAGAGTATCGGCCAGATTGACAAATGCGGCCCAGGAAGAAAAAGGAACGGTTAAAATTGGATCCGAATCCATCACCCTGGATCTGGAAGTAGTTCCAACCAGAACCACTCAAGGGGCTCCTAACATCAGATTGAAGAGCTGCAAGGTCGCTAACAAGGCCTTTATCGTGACCATGACGACGGAAGCTCCGGATGAAGACTTGACGGTAAGTAGGAACATTGACTGTGATTACAATCGACGCAGAAGACGCTTGAAGCAGAGGCCCATGACATCTTCGAAGGCTTCCTTTGTGCCCGCGTTGAGTTTATCGTTGAAGACCGAATCAACGATCGTTTTGGACTACTGTCACCTAAAGTTACATTGGCCCATATTAATGATGACGAGTTGATTAAGGACTTGGCCGATCGTTTAAGGGCCCGAAGACAAAGACGTCATCCATATCCCGGTAATCTTGGCGCTGGAATGAACTTGCCCATGGGTTTTAATCTTGGTGCTGGACTGGGAAGGAAGAAGAGGAACGCCCCATGGGGTAACCTGGGCGCTGGAATGAACTTGCCCATGGGAATGAATCTGGGTGCTGGATTAGGAAGAAAGAAGAGGTCTCCAGGATGGGAGTTGCCCAGTATGAATGGATTGTCAGGCATGTCACCCAATATGGGAGTCGATATGAGGTGGCCGGAGATGAACATGAACTCTTGGGGAAGAAAGAAAAGATCTCCTGGATGGGAATTGCCTAACATGAATGCTGGTATGCCAAATATGGCAGCAAATTTACGATTCCCAGAGATAGGCATGGATTCATGGGGAAGAAAGAAAAGAAATGCCCCTTATTATCCCGGTAATCTTGGCGCTGGTATTGGTCTTCCTATGGGACTCAATCTTGGAGCTGGTCTTGGAAGAAAGAAGAGGTCACCTGGATGGGAAATGCCCAATATAAACGCTGGAATGCCTAATATGGGAGCTGGTATGACAATGCCCAACATGGACTTTGGGAATTGGGGAAGGAAGAAACGCGATGCCGGAGTAATTCCCGGATTCAACGTGGTAGAGTGAAACAATGTTAAGTTATAATACTTCTATAATTCAGTCTCACATGGATGCTCTCTTCTTGGATTACACGATTAAATCTGATCTCAAAGTGACCAATCTTGGTTTGGAGATTGAGAGTAGTGGTGAGGTTTCGTTGCGAGGCCGTGGAGGTACACCATTCGGCCCTGTTCCAGCTCCATTGCCTGAATCTGTCCATGAGGACTCTATGCTTCAGATGATTGTGTCTGATTACATGCCAAACTCCTTAATGTATCATGGGCATACGTAAGAGTCAAAGTTTTTCGAATTGTTTAACCTTTCAAATATACTAATACTTTGAAATGTCCTTTAAGAATCGGCCTGTTTAAAACAAGAGTGGATCCAACAACTCCTCACTTTGGTCCCATCATGAAGACCACTTGTTCTCTGTCTACCGGAATGTTGTTCTGTTTGGGAGACTTGTTCCCCACTCTCAGAAAGACCTATCCAGACCGACGTCTGGTACTGTTCTTCAACACTCTCCAAGCCCCTGTTATTGTGTTCCATCCCGCCTCTTCCGGTGGAATTAAATTTGCTTTGATTGGGCGGATCGCCATCCTTGTTGTTCATCCCCAAACTAAGGCGGAGGAGTTGGTGGCTGAGATGAAGATTGATGTGGATGCACAGATGAAGATGAGACTGTCGAGTTCGATGGTTAGACCAAAGATTTCTCTAGACAGAATCAAATTGGTATGATTTTTTGCGATGGTTTTGGCCTTAATTTAATATAGATGACAGAGAATTTTAGACGACAATGTCACCGGGAATTCTCTTGCAAAATGAACTTGATGACGCCGTCTTATTGGCCAGAGAAGTATTGCAGAGAATGGTGAATGACTTGTTAAAGGACGGGATTCCAATCCCAGTTCATCCTCTTTTCAAGTTGGTCAAACCTAAGGTAATATTTAATGCTTAAAATTCATGTCCTTCATCTCAAATGGCATCAATAATGTTTTCAGGTGAAAGTGATCGACCGCGCTCTGCTTCTGCAAACAAATTTCGAGCTGAACGAGAGACTAATGCGCCAACTGACAGCCGGCGACCTCGATCGACGACGTCGTTTCTGAACGTTTTGAACGTGGCATTCCTTGTTGCTGTTGTTTTACGGGTTTCTTGACAATGGAACAAAAGAGACGGCGGGTGTGACAGGAAAGATCTCAAGAACCGAACCCGTCCTTCCCTTTTTTCGTTTTCTATAATAATTGTTCGCTCAGAGCCATTAATTTTCATCTTTTGTCTTTCGCCCGACCCCACTCTCCTTTATTTGTACAAAAAATGGATCAATCTCGATCTCCTTATTTATGTTTGACTATCTGTTAGTAGAATCTCAATAAATATTATGAAAAGGCATGGGTTACTATAATATGGTTTTATTATTAGTAATTACATCCAAATATTATTAATCTAGCTGCTGAATTTGACTTCTTTCATGTTTAATTGATGCTCGAAGTCGTTTAATTCGGGCATGGGGCCCGCAAAGTCGAGGAAATCCTTGGCGTTCTCGCCACTGTTCCAATCGTCTTCCGGTTTTTCTTTCTTTGCTTTTTTCCCCTTTTCTTCGTCATCATCGCCTTCTCCGTCCTCCATTAATTCTTCCGATGGCATGGCTGTAGTTGTCACAATTTTTTTGTGATGACGATGCTTCCTTCTTTTCTTTGACTTTGGTTTTGGAGCCGGAGTTGTAGTAGTTATCTCCTCATCTTCTTCTACCACTTTAGGTTCTTCTTCTTTCATCAGGCCATCTTTGTCTACAGCTTCAGGAATGGGACCATCGACAACATTTTTGAGAGATTCGATTTCTGCGGAATCCATTTTGGTCAGACCAACATTATCTAAAAATATTTTTGTTCGGATATTACAAAAATTACATTGGAAAAAATTACAGTTGTATCGATTTTTCATTAACGAACAATTAAACACTTATTTATAGTAATATATAATGTATACTTACCAGGGTTTTTCTCATCCTTTTCCTCGACTTTAGGCCGTGCAACGGCATAACCAATAATAAACGAAAACAGCAGCAATATAACAAGTTTCATTTCCGAGAAGACTGAAGTAATCCAGAGTCGCTCTACTTTTACATAGGTTTAGTGGGTCAAATCCGTTTTTTTATGCGCGTAAAAGTTGGGTCGAGATCCCTAAAACTCTCCAGAGCACGTTTCTTCGCTTTGTTGTGTCTTCTCGGGTTTCTTAGAGTCGGTGAAAAACGTCATGCAAACGTTGACGTAATGCCAGAAACGGTATCTGAGGTAGTTACAGAGCGGAGGGTCGATGATTATGTTGATTATGGGGTCCATTCCCAACCCTAAAAGCAGTTTCATAAAATAAGAGACATAATTTTTTCTACTCACCTAACAGCCACAGGCATAAGGCGATACTTCCAAACATTTCTGCTTTGTAATATAGTTTTGCGTTTTTGAATGTTTTGCAAGAACTCTTCTGGTCATATCCAAGTTGTCTAAGATCGTCTAATTCAGCCAAAGATAAGATGCCGACAATTAAAAGAGGTATCTTCCAGATACTGAAGGTTATTAGATTTAAGGCAAGCCGCCGTAAAGTCCTCATGTTTCTTGTCACGGTGATATCACCTTCCACGGAATGATGGAATTCTGGTTTCATTCGGATTCTGATCAACATAAATCCATAGAAGAAGATGACGGAGAAGTAGGAGATTGAGATTACTACCACAAAACAAAAGAATACCGGGAATTGGCAAGTATAGTAATCACAGAAGAATGGGGAGGTTTCCGGGTAGAATAAGGTCGCCAGAACAAGTCCAAGACCAAGCTGAAAGTAGCCGGCTACAAAAAGTTTAAAATAAATTTTAATTAAAGTGAAGATATTCAAAGAGCATACCGATAAAATACACGACACCGACCAAATTACAGTTATGCAAATCAAACAAAACTTCATCACAACCTTGGTCTTATACCATAAAGGTCGAGTAACAGCCTCGTATAACAACCATGTCATCACAATATAAGTGCCAGCATGGGTAAAAACGCTGATTCCACCAAGACACAACAAGAAAAAAGAAGTCCAGTATATTAAACCACCAGTTTTCCAAATAATTAAAAGAACATAAAAGAGCAGTTGAGTAGTTAGAGTACTGATGGCACGGTTAATAAGGAATGAGTAACGTTTTCGAGAACTGTAAAAAAATTATTTTTATAGACTTGTGAGTAAAAGTAATCGCATAATTTTAGAATATAGGATTTACCTTTTTCCCCTGTGAAATACCAATTTGAGGACGACATAAATAAAAAGGACGTTAAAAAGCAATGTAAGACTGGACAGAATAAATGGAATCACCGCCAACGAGACTTGTCGAAATCCTTTTGCACGATGTAACTCCTGAAGTTAATAAAATTAATAAAGGAGGCAATCCATTGTCTACAAAGTAAAAAGTTAATCCTAGAAATTTCGTAACTCTAATGCGATTACCTTCAGATACCAGCAAGGATCCTCGCTATTCGTAAAGTTGAGGCATCCAATATATTTATCATCCTTGTCCGGGATGTATTCCTGGCAATGCTTGAAAGGATTGATGTTCATTCATACAAATTATTAGACAAAATAAACGGCATCCGGCCGAATTTTTGTGTTGATTTGGTGCTGAACAGATAAGAGTTGAAAGAGAAAGGCGGAAGGGAGAGGTCGACGCGCAGACCTTCCGCTTTTGTTTGTTCTTCTGCTCGTCCTGTAACGTTTTTTATTAGTCATCCTTCTTTTGTGTTGTGCCACTTGTGCCATTTTCAAAACGTTGCCATTCCGAGTTGATCTCAATGCCTTTTTAATTGTTTCCTGCTGAGTTTGTGAAGTTATTTTAAAGACCTTAAAAGGTTACTCTGATCTTTCATAATATCACGTTCAATGTTTCACATACCTTTGATGTTTTGATCCGTCAAAAAAAATCCTAAAATCTTTCCAACGGGTATTTTACAATTAGTGTAATCTTTTGACGCTAAGTTTCCGTGCTAAATTATCAGTTATTAAATTGCAATTTGCTCGCACTTGACGGCAGTCTCGTAAATCTTGCGGTGATTCATGTGGCTGTTCATTAACAAATATTTCGCAATACGCCCACAATTTTATTTCCATGATAACGGCAATCGAATATCTTTTATCAGAATGATGTTTGTTTTGCGAAACACACAGAGCACAGTCCTCTGACAAAAGTTTTTTCAAGGAAATTATGCATGGAGGTGCAATGACAAACAGATCTTTGGCGATCCGAACGTAGGCCTTTTCGTTTGCCACTCCATTCGTTATAAAAAACGAAATCTCGCAGCCGAATGCCCTGTTCAACGCCCTCTAGAGATCGCAGCTGGTCCGATCGGCCGGTTGGAACTTCTATTCCCTTTTGAATTCACGTGTGGACCTGTTCATTTCCTTCAAATTATGTCAGAATATTTGGGATGGCGCGAACGGAAGCCCCCACGGGAATTGGATACCACTAGATTCGACCGAGACATCTTGCCCGGAGGACCTGTAAGCCAGGGGTTCGAAAACTATGTGAAAAGTATCTTCCGACCAGGATCCGAGAACGCCAATCATACTACTGCCAATGCGGGGCCGTATACTTACCATCAACAGAGTAATGGTCAACTACCAGCAGGGGCTTGCGGATTGACTGGAGATCCAAAGGTCAGCGCTTCAGCCCTTCTCAAAATGGAAGAACATCTGGGGAAGGAGGCGTTAGACGATTCTTGTAAGTGCAACATTATTATTATCATACGCTTTTTTTGAATTTTTTTATCCTTCCAGTGGACCATGAGATCCTTTACGATGATGCTCTTCCAAGAATGTATTCCGAATTGGGCATCTCATCTCCGACGGAACGGAGTTATCGTCAATATCCAGTCTATAATCCGAAGACCTCCAGTGAATATTTTGCCCTCAAGAACAGTACGACCGCCCCTATTCGATACTCAACTGAAGGATACAAAGTAAGCGTCGATTCTTTTCAATATCATCTATCAGGCTTTTACTTTATCCTTTTTTTATTTTTAGGGTGCCTATGATTCGTATAACGAAAAGAAGGAGGATGATTGGAGGCGAACAGATCGACAAATGTTAGTAGATTATAAAGACTTTAACAGCTCTCCTCTATCCCCTTACATGTACCAACAACATCCGTACGTTCAACGACAAGACACCCGGATCGTTGGCTCCAATTTTGTTCAGCTGACGACCAGACCGCGCGACCGTTTCCTCGACAAGATCGATAGGACCCTGGCAGAAGTTAGGGCCATGCCCCGGTTCTGAGTTAATTTTTGTGTTTCTAATTAGTTCCGCCGAACCGCCGGGGGTCAAAAGACTTTATGGACCTCATTTCGAGAATAACTCTCTGAAAGTAATGTTTTTTGGTGTAAGATTGGCTGCAAAACCTGTAAAAATGTTTATGAATCTCTAATAAATCACATTCTCTCTCTAAAACGTCTTGTGAAGTTGTCTCATCACATGGTTACAGGTTTTACATCAACTTGATAAAGTCCACTGCATACAATTTAAAACTCTTTACAATTACACTTCCGACACCGCACTTCCAGAAAAATAAAATAAATAACGAAGACATCAGGCGACGCTGTAATCTGGCTGATCCGTTGTTGTAGTATTAGTACCGTTGTTAGTGGTATTAGTAGTGGTACAAGGGCGTGGGCAAACACTGGAGCATGTCATTCGGGGCTCGCCGGCACAACAACCATTCCTCTAAAAATATTTTCGCATTCGCAAGTATAAGATAATATTGGATTATAGAGCCATCTCCAAATCAAATTATCCAAAATATGTAGCGTCTCCCAAAAGTTGCAAGACCCTCAGGGAAGATAATACAGTATGACAGATAACCACATCATAGATGTCCTTGTAGGTTATGAGATAAACTGTTTTCGAACAAGTATTGAAATAAATTTAATGAAAATAAATCCAAAATTTTCTTGAAATAAATTCAAATCAACACCCTCTAATAATAAGAGAAAAAATAATATGAGATTACATTAAAGATAAGGTCAGTTTTTGAGACATGACGTCAGAGACCTTCCTACTCTCCCAATCCCAGCTCCCAGCCTGAAATTAGTGCAAGGCATTCCCTCCGCATTGTAAACAGAATGGTAAGCCCGTTTAATTAAACCAGGTCCAATCCGTCCCGAATTGAGTAATTCCCTTCATCTTTTATACTTCCGTACCCCAACCCACCTGCAATTCCATCAAAAGGAACATCAGATTCGAAAAAGTTGGGTGCTGAACGTTTTCCATATCGTGAAAGAACAGCGCGACCGTACCTCGAAAGCAGAGCGTTCCCCCTCTTGGGCTGTTCTGCCTTCTCAAACTCGGCAGTGACCATAACCATCAGATAACAGATGATCAGACAGAAGCAGGTGAGCCAGGAGGTCCAAGCCCGTCTGCTCGAGCCCTTAGCCGCCCACAACGACATAGTCTTTTGGTGCAAAGAATGACTTCAGATGAGAGCCAAACCAATCCGCCAAAGGGTGGACGAGAAGGGGCGGAGTTTTCTTCCTATGGCATCGAATACGGAGTGGGGGCTCGGTCTGCCATTAGGATCCCCCGCATAGTCAAGTGCGTCAACGGACGAACTTGGCCGGCGTCATCGAAATAAGTGAGAAAAAATTAAACTTCAACCTCAAGTATTATATATGAAATTCCCACAAATACTTGTAAAGTAATGCAAAAACGTCTACAACCAAACTCCAAACAAAGCAATCAATCGAATTTTCTGATTCTTGTATTTATATATCAATGATTAAAGAAGAAAACTTATATAAGAATATGGAAAACACGATGAAAGTAATGACTAGTTACGAACGCTAATACAAACCGGTCATGAAGAGATGAACGTCCCAAAAACGAGGATAAGATCATCGGGAAGAAAGGCCGCCAATCTAAGACGAGCTGACCTTCCGGGCATCGGGAACCTTCTCCATGACACACTGACGCGTGTAAGAGATTCAACGATAAGTCGTTGTACAACCTTAGACATTTGAATGTCCCACACAATTATGCATTATCATAAAATATACTTTACAAACACTCATGTATACATACCAAATAACCAGAGAGAATAAAATTATCATAAGATTTAAAAAGAAAAAAGGCCCTGAAATGAGTCGTTGGGAGAGAAGGATCTGGAACATGGTCAAAAAGATGTTTACGCCTTCGGTAATTCTTCACCTGGTCTCCCCGGGACATCCCTCTTCAAGGCGTTTTCTCGGAGAGAAGGTCTCCTATCACCATGAACAGCAAGGACATCTATCGCCGATCAAAAAAACAAACAAATCGACGTCCTCTAATACAACATTATGACGACAGATATTGAGCTGCTGTACATGAAAACCCGCAGTACTGAGAAGAAGAAATCGAAGACAGACGCTGCAATATGAGCTCGTGGATGGGGTACGGGTCAAGCAAATTACTTCATCAATAATTACAATGAACAAACACAGACATAAAAACCAATAGAAAGAGTCAATGGAGGTTATCAAATGCTCGAGATGACATTCAAGTACTTAGATTGAGTATTTTCGGGGCATGGGAGGCGAAAAATTTTCTTGGGGAACATAATAAGTAGAGTTGGAAGGGTCTTCTGAGATCGGGGTGTTAATCCAGGGATGCTTCAGGGCTTCGGTTGCGCTAATTCTTTTTTCTGGATCAAATTCTAACATCGGTACCAAAAAATCGGCAAAGCCCCGGGCATGATGTTCTGGCCATTGATACTTTTCAACCAGGACATCATGTAGGGACCAAGGTCGGAGATTAGGAATGTGAAGAAGACCTCCGAGCTGCAATGATATAATAAAAACATCATTTCATAACTCACCTTGTTGAAATATTGCTGCCAATATTTTCCTTTCTTGAATATAGAAGGCGGAATCATTCCCAGAAGTTCGATGACATGAGCAAGATGATCCTCATCTCTTCCATATGTCTGCCCTCCATGAGGTTCAAATAGATAATCTCCAGTGGCCAATTCAAAAGCAATACAAGCCACACTCCAAATGTCAGCACTTGTGTCATAACCGGCTCCGATGATGACCTCCAATGCGCGGTACTGCCGTGTTTGAATCTCCGACGTGAAATGTTGAGTCTTCAAAAAGTACGATAAGAAAAGAAGATATATCACATCACAAAACAAAAAATACCTACCGTCCAGCATGCATTACCAAGATCAGCAATCTTGACTTTCAGCGGAGGCTCCTCTCCGATGGCTTCCTCAGGTTCTTCCGTTCTCGGTGAATTAAATGGCGAAGTTCCCATAAGATGAGATAGCGCATGATGATACTTTCCATTCTTTTGGAGCTCCTCTGTCTCTGATTCTTCTTCCTTTACTTTCCCGTTCTTCTTATTCTTCTAAACGGATATAAACCAATATACAAACTACTTACCTTCTTCTTCTTTCCTGACTTATCATTTGAATTCTCACAATTATCCGTATTTGGGAGATTAAGTGTTGTCACTCGAGGTATAGAAGGCATGGAATCATTCAAAAGATAGTCAGGGATGGCTGAAGATTCCAAAACTTCGGTCTGAGACGCCTCCATGTCTCCTTGATCATCAGTGATGGAGATGTTTAGGCCTTCTACTTCATAAAGCTGTTTTTCAAGCACCTCCCGTTGCTTCTTCTTACGTTTTCTCAACTTTTTCTTCTTGTTCTTAGACATCTTCTTCTCATCGGGCTAAATAAATAATCATTTTAGAGCAACTAATTTCCTCACCTTATACATGTTACAAGTCTCTGTAATATCGGGTTTAAGGCCACAATTCAACCGCATGATGGTGTCACTAGCCATCTTCCTGATCTCAGAATGAGTCATTTCAACCAAAACATTCTCAGGCTTCAGATCTGTGTGAATAATGTTACATTCGTCGTGAAGATACGAAAGTCCTTCCAAGATCTGTTTGATAATGATGCGAACATGATTCAGCATAAGACCTGAGTAATTAGTTCTGATGATGAGCTTGAGAAGAGTGCATCCGAGCACCTCAAACACCATGCAAGTGTGCTCTCCATTCACTCCCGATACTTTAAAACTATCCAGAAACTCGATGATGCGGCTTTTGCCAGGATGGGGACCCTTGTCCATACATTCGCTCAATATCTGCAAAAATAAATAAGGGGAAAATACAGAATAAAAACAACCTACTGTAATCTCATCCGCAGCAGAAACAGCGTAGTTCTCAGCTGATTTTACAATCTTCAAAGCGACAAATCTCTTTGATTGAGTGTCCCAACATAGCCAGACAGTTGAGAAATGACCCCAGCCAACTTTTCTGATCACGTGATATCGGCCGTTAAAGACCTCTCCCATTTGAACTGGGTAATAACCACCGGGACAGTAGTCACGAGGGTCCTCTTGTTCTTCAGGGGCATCTCCATTCGCCGGGTCCTAAACCGCAAATAATTCAAATAAATAAAAAATTTACATCAACCAATGCCTGGTCATCGTAAGGAAGGGGCGATTCACTTCCAGCTGGAGATGGAGGATCTTCCAAGCTCGAAAGATCGTCTTGGTAACTATTATAAGCATCTTCGGGAATGTAATTTCCATCCTGATCAATTCTGTTAAGCTCGTGTTCAAGTTGTCGGACTGGAGATGCAGATCGGTCTACAGCTCCACCGGATGAATGACGCTTCTTCTGACCCTTTTTGGAGACACCGTTCGCATTTTCCCTAAAAATATGAGATATAAAATACATAAAAAGGATTCCTCATAACACTTTGCTCATACGATTCCTCACCGGTTAGAGATCACAGATTCAGATTCCGAAGACTCAGTTTCACTAGAATCACTATCACTTTCACTGATATTCCCTTCATCATCACTACTTTCCATCGAGGAAACCTCCCCCGTACTCTCCTGACTTCTGCCCGGCTCCATTTTAATGGAAGAAGCCTGACTCGGCTCTTTATCGGCTTCATCCTCTTGACTTGAGTCCGTTTTATCCACTTGTTCTATCTCGACCCTCTCACAGATTGAATTCAAAACATCGAAAACGACCTGGTCGTCTCGAACCATTTCGAGGAGATCGTAATGCGGATGGATAATATCTTGGATGAAGGCGCTCACATAGAGATGCAGCGTCGGTGTCATTTCAATGGCGGATAGGCTGAGATCTTCCTGTTTCAGGAACTCCGATGTGACGGAACAGTCCGAAACGAGCGAAGCGAGCAGGTCATTGGAGTCAAAGGAGAAGGTGGCGTCAGATGTATTTAAAGTGGGTAGGAGAGCTGAGTCATGAGTCGACGCCTCTTCTTCGATGGAGACCGTCTTGGCGTCGAAAAAATCATTCGACGACAGGGAATTTGTAAGCGAGAGTTTCGCGCGGTCTGGGGGCTCTGGAGAAGACGGCGGGGTGTTGTAGAGAGACCCGGCCATGCCCGACCCTTCTGGTTCGGCATTCTGAGTCCGTCGACCCAGCCATTTACTCAACAGAATCGCAAACATCCAGCTTAATTTCAAACGGGACGAAACATATCCAAGCCAGTCAGTCACCCTGGGGGCTTAAAGAGTGCAGACCCGAACGAGCAGTTGGTTCGACGGGAGCAGGCGTGCGGAGAGAGCCAAACACAGGTGAGGTCAACCTCGAAAGCCTGTTCCTCTTCAACCAGTGCGCAACCGCCTTCCCGAACACAAACATTCATGGAGAAGATAGATACGACTTCCGGCCGATCCTCGGATTTCACTCCGACTTTATCAAACCCTCCCATTCCTTCACGCTCTAATAAGTTTTTTCGGGGCGCTAATCGAAGAGCAAAGTGCTAATCGGAAAAAAGAACAGCAAACTTACGCAATTTTCGGAGGTCCTCCGGCTTGGTTTGTATTGTTCTGAAATTACAAAAAATTCAAACTTGGTATTAATAAAAAAAACAAATAAAGGAAAATACCAGACTCAAAAAATAAAAGCATTCAAAAAAATGAAAAATTATTTCTTAGTTTCGCAGCTCTTTTTAATTGGAATAAAAAGCATCTCTTCAAAGGAATTTAGCTTAAAGGCATTTTATAATAATCAGAAAAGTAATTTATATTCATGACATCCCAAGAAGCAAAAAATAATAAACACAGTAACGTTTCCTACGGTTAAATCAGTTTTCTTTCACGTCGTCAAAAAAGCTATATAACTGGTATAAATAAATGCAGAGGACCTAAACCAAGAACTAAAGTAATTTTTCAAAGCATACCTTATTCTTATTCTTCCTTCTCTTCTTCTTCATCTGTGTTATTACCTTTTTCTCGTCTTTCGATGCCATTTCTTGAAGGTAAATCAACCGTCCGGACTAAAACAAAAAAACAAATGAGTAAGACAATTTGCTCTCAAAAAACGGAATTCGCTTCAAACGGTAAAACGAAAATATCAAAAGGCGTTTGAAAATTAATGGGAAACAAATTACGGTCAAAACACAATTCTACTTGGACATTTCTTATTAAAATCGATCAAGCACAAGCGTTTTTGGAGAAAAGCATTTCTTTTTTCAAGTAACAAACTTGTTTTCGTTTCGAGACTCGCGAAATTTCTAAAACTCTTTATCTCAAAAAAATTTTTATAAATTTTTCAAAAAAAAGTTTGAAACGTCAAATACGCGTGTCGGCAAAATGATGTCTGAAGATGCGCCGCCTTCAAAACATGCCAAGGAAACAAGTAATTTTTTTTATTTTGAATTTTGTCTTAACGTTCAAAGGGATGATTCCACTCCTTATGATTTTACAGAAGTATCCATGCCACCTCCAAATAATGAAATAGCTGAGTTGGAGCCAGTTCAGGAGGACCAAAATGATGATACGATCAATGGCAATACACGGACAAAAATATGCACAAAGTAATAGAAATGTTCCGTGATTTAATCTGATTTTAGTCCGGAGATGGCCCAGATTGCGGCAAAAGTAGAGTCCTTCAAGAACTGGACCGTAAATAGATTCAAGACTACAAAACAATCGGTGTTCGAACAACTTGGAAAAGTAAATGCCCTATGAAAATCGATCTTATTTAATTTAGGTAGAAAAAACGGTGGACAGTGACATGGATCAACGGATAAACAACCTCAAAGACCTCCACAATCGCTATAAAGATGTACTTAATGCAGCGAAAACATATTCAGACCATATCCAAGCTCTTAACAACTCTCAACGAATCCTTTCCGAGTCTTTATATCAGCTATCGCTCAAAGAAAACGACCTCAAACAAACCCTGACAGACCGAAGTGAAGTTCTCCGCTCGTTTAGTCATAATGGAGATGCTTTAATTAAATCGATAGGACATTTTGTGTCCTCGTTGGAGACTTTGAGCAATAAGACTATCAAAGATACGATGTGGACCATCCAGGTTTATGAACAGGTATTGTCAATACAAATAGGCTATATAGTTCAATTTAAGGCTCGATTGGAGTTCGATGTGTATAGACATGAGCTGAGCACTTTAAAACAGAACGTCGATGCTGATCAAACCAAGATTCCTGATGTGGAAAGTAGATGTAATGAACACAAAAAGAAGTATGAACAACTGAAAGAAGATGTCCGGGTGAGTCATTTTCTTCCATTTCCAGGTTTTGATTGTCAGTGTAATAGAGAAGGTGGTTCCAATTACCTTTACGATTGATTTTATTGATTTCGGATATGAATCTTGGCCACTTTTTGTCTGATTTATGCTCGAATTGGATCCCCCGCTTCTATTTTTGATGTCATATTAATCTTCGCTGTTCCTCATCCTACGTTCCTCTCTCTCTAGTTTTCACGGTTTTTGACGGGATTATCTGTTTCAAACTTTTTTCTCTCCATTTCCATAAAATTTATTAGAAGCATATTGCGTTGGACACCCAACCTGTTTGCAGGTGAAAATAGCGCTGTTAGACGAGAATCGACTGAAAGTAATGCGAACACAGCTTAAGCAATTGGAAGACGGGTTATCCCACTGGTTTGGGGAGAACATCAAGACTCTCGAGCAGAGCAGTCCTCGAGAAGCACCCAATCATGATGACTTGACATTCAGTCGTGGGGAAATGGAACCATCCTCCTTCCTGGAACAATAATGCCAAATGTATTTACGAGATAATTTATGATCAGGTCAACATAAGTATGCTAAGTTTACGGGAATATAATTATTCACTTTGCATTACTCGTCATTAGTTTCACTAAAACAATTTTTATGGAACAATTTTTTGTTATCCGCAAGACTTCGCTGTCCGCAAAAAAGTTTTCACTGTCCGCCAATGAGAATCTTTTTGTGTATAACCAGAGATTGCCACGGTCAAAATTTCGGCTCCGGCTCTTAGCTCCCAGAGCCGGAGCCTAGGCCAAATTTGCAGCTCCGGCTCCCGGCTTCGTTCAAAATTTAAAAAGATCTCCGGCTCCGAATCCCGGCTCCTGTGCAAAAAATTTTTTTTTTTAAATATTTTTCCAAAAATAAAAGTTATTGGTGCCAGAGATCATACAGCCACCGTTTTTGCAGCTAAAACGTACGCAACAAATCCTCCGCAGTATTATTCAAGCCATTAGGTCACGAAATTTTTACTTTTCTGAACGCTGGCAAGCCTGGCTCCGACTTTGGGCTCGGGAGCCGGAGCCGCACCCAAAATTTCCAGCTCTGGCTCCCGGCTCGGAGCCGGAGCCGCTCAGAGCCGGCTCCGGAGCCGTGACAATCTCTGTGTATAACTCAATGTTTAGCATCAAATTTGTTGTGAAAGTTTCGGATATTACTCGTAAACGTCTAGCAGTGCATTTTGCTCTCACTTCCGAGTAATTCACAAAGAAGCCAGGCACACTGGATAGAACATCTGTTAATACTGTACATGATATCGGTGATTAATAAAACAAAAACATGTACATCTTTTATAAATCTGTTTTTCTGGTAACTAGAGGAGTGGTCGTTACTTTAAAAACAAATTGGGTTTCTTCTCGGGCACTTTTCTGCAACTTTTTTTTCATTTGCGGACAGCGAAAACTTTCTTTGCGGACGGCGAAAAGCGCGTCCATTTTTTTATTCAATTGCGTAACTGACGCTTTCAGTCATCGCGGTTTGTAGTTTCTCTTTCAATATTGTGAAAGTAGTGTAACATGGCAGATCTAGTCGATTGAAGCAAGTGTGTGCCCGAGGAAGACTGGTCGTATCTCCCCATCGGTCAATTGTAAACTTTTTGAGGCCATCAGATCCCCTAAGGGCTTTAAATCCTTCATGTGGTATTGTTGTTGTCCCGGTTACAAACTGAAGAGAAGTGAAAACAAACATGTTGGGGTGACCTTACTTGAAGCAGCTTTAATCTCTCCGAGTTTGTCATTTCATAAACGAATTGCCAGAACCACCGGATTACTGGATGAGAGTCGCTGAATCCTCCTTTGTATTCGGTATTTTTCCTCCAATCATTCAGGTCGATTTCTACAGATCCTGATAAAATATACGAGAGTTCGTTTGGATCAAATATCCTCAGGAATTCTCTGTCTACCACCTAAAACAATACTTTCGATTACAATATATGCGTACAGAGAAGAGTCCGTTAAGGAAAGATTTCAACTGTTCTTCGACATTCTTTTCCAGTTTCCATTTGAGCATCAAAGAGATGAATTGGTCCTTGTTTGCATCCGTTACTAGCAGATCCTTCCCTCCAGTTATTAATTCGACTTCTCCTATTCTCCCGGCAACTTCTTTAGTAGCTGTAAATGTCATATCCAATTCAGGATCGGTTTTGTTTTTCTTTATCCAATTTAGGGATTGATAGAATTCTCGATCTGTATCTTTTAGATCCTCCAAAGTGTAAGGTCTAAATCAAATTTTTGATTAATTATATTTGCTTACATTCCTAGAATTATCTTATAAAACGGAGTTGTAAAGAAAGTGTCGACCATGCAATGATGTATAAGAGCTAAGCCGATTATCTTTCCGGCCAAATTCATCCATTGGATGTAATTGTCGACCAACTTTGACATCGGACTGATCTGTAAGGTGTAAGAATCTGTAGATGAATATTCAAAGAGGCCATAGTAAGGGTTGAATATTTCTTTTGATAATAGGAAAAAGAGTTCACGTGATGGTCCACCGTAATCCAATCTGAAATATTATTGGTGATCTTCTGTGATGGTTTGCAAACTTACCCATCTTCGTCGTCAAACGAAACCATCATCTTGTATCTTTTCAAATACAATTCATCTACTGCCAAGATCTTGTCAAAGGCATCGTTCAGCAGGTTGTTCCTTCGTAATTTGAATCGTATTTTTCCTGGTCCCTGAGCATAGCCGGCTCTTTGTAAGGATTGGTAGAAGTACTCCGATTTGAGTTCGAAGTTTGTTTTAGCTTCACTGATTTCTGCCTTTTCCATAAGACTAAACGAGTTTGTAAGATTTTATTCTGTACGGTTACCTTAGGGCTTTTATGAAATCAATGTCATTGGCATACTGCAAGAGCCCGAGATCTCCGCGAACTCTGATGTAATCCAATTGTTTGCAAACTTTACTAGACACCTCAGGCATCATTGTCTTCACCAGGGCCTTCAGTTCTTTACTCTTTCTATTGATGTCCAATGCCAAAAGGGTGACGTCATGGCCCTGATTAAGTCAAATTTGTGGTTTTGTTGACTTACGATCGCATTATTTTGCTTTGGCGGTTCACTCCTTGATCGTATTTTAGTCCGTATTTGTTGAGGATTTGAGATTGGAAGTCGGGGATCTAGGAGGCCAATAGTTTTATTGTTATGATCAACGAAGAACCTCTAAGCAGGTGTTGGTTACATTGCCTATTTTATTATTATTTTACCTGCGAGTCCTCTTTTCTCACAGCGATTTCCCATCCATTGGGCAAGGGTTGTGTAGTATCAGCGAAAATATTCAGGAATCTCATCAGTTCTTTATTGGTGTCTAATTCTCTGAACTCTGCTTTGTTTCTTCTCAACTTTTGAAGCAGATATCTGAGGTATGGGCTTTGATTGTACAATTCCAGAGCTTCCTGTAATGCTGTTTATTTATCGGATCGTAAAGAAAGTTTGTTCGGTTTTTTTATTGTTTTGTTTTACAATTTTTTTTGTTGTTTGAAAAAGTGTTTACATATTTGATACAGCTCTGTCTCCTCTACAGAACTGTGTCTTTTGTTTTTTTTTTTTGAAAATTTAATTTCTTGTCATTCAGGCTCTAAAAAGTATTTGAGGTCCTCTTCACCGTAGAATTTTTCACCCCGGATTTGGTTTGATAAGGAGCGGAAAAGGTGGTAATCGGTTGGCGCAAGGTCCGAGAGGATGGCGGGTGCTGAAGAACCTCCCATTCAAGCTCTTGGGGTGACGACTTGTGCAACATGGGAGCAAGATGACTCGTGGAACAAGATGACTTGGCCTTGTCTATCGGGCCTTTTCAGTCGAATAGCCTCATTCACGCGGTGTAGCTGGACAACATAGAGCTCCTTGTTGACCGTGGCGGTCTTTTCAAGCATTTCCCAATGCACCATGCCTTCCCAGTCCCACCAAACGCAGATCATGGCCTTTTTGGGTGGAGATCTTGCTTGACTGTCTCCTGGGGCCACCCACTCCCTTCTTTGCTTCACTACAGACACCATTTCTCATCTCCCGTGATGATTCGATACAAAAAGCGCTGTTTATGTCTACGTGTTGCTCGGCGAAAAAAAGCAGGTGTCGGAAACGCAAATTTTTGCCTTCTGGATAATCATTTTTGAGACCGAAAAAAAATTATCAAAAAAACTAAAAACGCAGTTTCGTAGAGGAGAAGCTGTATCAAATAAATAAATACCTTTTGCCAAACAGCAAACAATTCTTGTATTATATTATTTAGATTATAAAACAAATCAGATAAAAAACCGAACGAATCTTCTTTACGACCCAATACTTTAACTATCACTTACCGGTTTTTTGTAAAGATTATTGTGGAAATCGAATGACTGAATGAATTTCACGGCGATTGGGAGGTCTTGTTTGGATATTTTGGGCATATTCATTACAGTTCTCCGATTACTCTTAATAGGGATATTTGCATTTTCCTCTATTTCTCTTTCCAACAGAACTGGAGGATTCCAGGTTGTTTTCTTTTGGTTGTGATCAACGTAAATAAGACGATTATGACGATCCACTCTAACTTCCCAACCTAAAAAAAAATCACATGGCCTTATATTGCGCATAATATAAATGATTACCTTTCGGAAGAAAAGATGAGCTTCTAGTATTTTGGTTGGAGCTTTTGTTTGACTCCATCGAGTACAGAGATCTTTCCATAGCCTTAGGCGAAAAATTATTATTAGAACTGGAGGGCAGATCTAGAATATCCTCGGAATCCAATTCTTGGAGCAATTGCATAGTGTCTGAAAGTAAGAATAAAGTCGTTTATCTCTGGGTTTATTCTTTTTTGGCATTCATTGCCTCGAGGCAGAAAAAAGTCTTTGTGGCCACTGACCTTGTACCGACTTTCTCTGGGCCGGTTCGAAACCGCAGTGTATTCTGATGGTGGTATTCATTAGTGTATATCCATTTGCCGGCCGCAGAGATGCCGAGATTATCCTGAATTGTAGTTGGAAGTAGTTTTGACTTACTTATTATTGCTGTGTATAATATTGGCGATGCTGATGTTGGCCTCTCCAATTACTTTCGAATTGCATTTCCTCTTTTCTTTTAACGTTATTGTCAATTCTTTGGAACGATCGGATGGGAAACAAAAATTCTGAAAAAATTAAAAACAATCCAGATGACTCTTTTTACCAGATCCATCCAAATGGGCTGTTTTGAGACATCCGTTGTGTAGCTACAGCCTGTGCTGTACTCGATTTTAACCAGCAACTCTTTATTTTTGTAATCGAGGTTTTCACAGACAATTGCCTTCACTACTACATGGGCATCTTTGTATACAAGAACATCTTCGCTGGTTGCTCGCACAGTCCCAGATATGCCGGAAAAATATCTGAAACATCATTTTGCGATTGAATGTTGGTTACCTGAAGTTGATTTTGGAGTGATTGTCGTTTTCTTCCATGTGATCCCAAGTGATTTTCCACTCAACTTGCCCTTTCGAGAATCCACAAACACCAAAACTCTTGTAATCAATGTAATTCAGCGGGTTATTCTCTTCTGAAGAAATGAGAAATTTTGTATACACTAACTTACCTATTCTGTAAAGACCAATCCAATCGACCAGACTAGTCCCTCCCGAGAAATACCAGGAGACTTTCACGACTCGTGATGACAACAAACAGGGCAGGAAAAGTTGGTTGAAACAGAGGAAAATGCCTTCCTTATGGGGATCCGGATGTCTGAGGGTGTCAGCGATCTCGAAGATAACGCTTGACGTGTTCATATGGTCTCCACCTAAGCCGATGAGATCCTCAGCCTGTTCATCGGAGCATTTCGTGGATTCTGTGAAGTCCTCCTCCCATCGGAAACCGACGCTCACGAACTTCTGGCCGAGGCCAGAGAGAAGCCGGAAAGGCCAATATGCCCTCCGGGGATTTGTTTAACTTTTGCCGGGCTTTTGTTTGTGTTAATGGCACCATAAATTGAAAATAAAATTCAATGTTTATCTCGGAAATAATAACAACAAGACGGACGACCGAATTTGGAAGCATCCGCGTCTAATTTTGTCGGAATGGACTTAAATTATTGCATAAAGTCATGTGTCATGCTACAATATACCTTTCAAATGATACTTCATTTTCCAAAAAAAAATATTTTTGGGAAGGCTTTTTGCAACCTACAATGACAATTATTTGACATGTTCAAACAGGATTGTAAAAACAATAAAAGTGACACAATGTCTCCCAAAAACGGTCGTCAAGAATTAGATGATTTAAGAGGTTCTTTCGAATTCTCCGTGGGCCGATTAGTCGTTTGATCAAGGGCCGTCTGCGACTGGGAATGTGATATGCTGAACCGGGAATGGCAGAAACGACAAGATTGTAACTCCAGACTCGAGATGGAGTTGCTCAAAGAACGGGGAGGCATCTCGTTCTGGTCAATATATCTGATCCATCGTATGTCCGAGGGGATAAAAGGGATGATGTGCTTGGAGACGTACAAGTTCTCGATGATAAAGGCGTCGCGAGCGCTGTTCCTTGTCCGTTTTTGCATCAAATTTGCATACAGTTCGGAGACGAGCACCACCTATAATTGGTTGTATGTCAATGATTAGAATTATTATAGTTTTTTATACATAACTCATTAAATTTACTTACCTTTCCGCCAACTACAGCTAACGCAGACCTGGCATCCTGTATTTTGCGTCCGAAATAGTGAATCTTCCTAATGTATTGTATACCAACGAGGTCAATGCACATGGTTGTAATTGCCAAACCTTAAGACCAACTATGTTAGTCAATATCAAACACAAAGAGTTGTAATTTTGAAAAGCGATTACCTAGAACGATGTAAAGGAGAATCCAATACATGTGCTGATCTCGTTTGGGCATTAAATCACCGAAGCCGACCTAAAATTAGAATTTGTAATGGATTCGAATAACGAATGGGCCAATTAGATGTTATGATGGAGGAGAGCGTGGAGAGAAGAGATTACCGTTGTCATTGTGATGAATGACCAGTAAAAGGACGTAAAGAAATTCCACGGCTCCAAATGGGACATCAACACACCGCCTAGGGCCGTATACATCACCAAAATAGCAAACACAACCATTGAAGGTATCCTGAAACACAAGATTATTTTTTTGAGCCACAATTTTAAGTACTTTTGACGTCACGACAAACCTCGTCTCTTCCACAATCCTCAAGCCTGGCGTTAATCCCCTGTGCTCGCGGCAATCATCGCAGACCTTTTCTCTTCGTTCTTTCTGATGCTCCACTCGTCTCAATAACCAATATTTGATCCGCAAATACCGAGCATACAACTTGACAAGTTGTTCCGACAAGAATTTACCCATATCAGCGATGGTGACAAGAGTAAGGGGGATTCCGAACAATGAGAACACCACACACATTATTCGACCCGTCTGGGTGATCGGAACGGGGTTTCCATAGCCTGACAATTTGAAGATGAATTACGTATTCAAAGTCACTCTACGACGCCAACCTCTTACCAATAGTTGTAACGACTGTAACAGCGAAAAAGACAGCACTAGAGAAAGTCCAGATCTCATGAGTTTTGTTCGTTTTCACCTCATTGGCCGTCAGAAAGAACTTTTCGTATGCGATGAAGAGATGATCACTCATATTATGGAGATGCTGTGTCGCCAGATCATTCCAAACTACCCTACTACTCTCTTTTTTGGATACTAAATCTAACACAGCTCCTACAAAGTGCTCCTGTTTCTCGAAGATTATGTCTAGTTGATCTCTTTTGGTCGCTTTTTCATTTGGATTTTCGACCCAAAAGAAGATGGCCGCTCCCATTATTGTGTAAGCACAAGTCAATAGGACCAGGCCCACATGAGGGAGGATCAGTTTGGCATACTGAAAAGAACAGTATAATTCATATTTCTTGTTACCTTCTTGAATCCTTTCTCCTCGATTTCTTCCTCCTCCATCTCATCTTTTGAATCGCACGAGCTACTGAGTAGGTCGTCCGGGAATGACTAAAAGGTCAACTGTAACGAGAAATTCCCTTACTTGTCTGCCCATTCTGGGTGACAATAGATCATTAGTTTCCCAGGATTCGGTTCGATGAGATCTTGAGATCGATGGATTGAAAAGGCCTTCTCTCCTAAAACGTCGAGTAAATCCAGATGGGATCTCCCCGATCCGATCATCCATCTCGTACTTCTCGAGCTCGATATCCGAGTCCCGGTCGACTGCTGAGATGTCGTTTTCGGTAGGATCATAATGGTTATTGGAAGATGAATATTCGATCGACTGATGTCTGGCAAAGTCATCATTGTGACTGAGTAATAGGGGTTCTCGGACTTGATCTGCGGCGCTGGCTTCATCCATAGACTCGTAGACTTGATGGTTCCGCGACGTCCGAGGCATGGTTGACTGGGTCGGTTGGATCGGCCGCTCTTCTCATGCCGGACTCAGGATTTTCGCATTTCTAGAAAAAAGAAACTCCAAACTTGTCTCTACAAAAACGGGGTGTCTGATCAAAAACAAAGTTTGTAACGAAATATATTCCCACAAATCCCAATGGACTCCAGTAATTAACAGACGAGCAAGGTGGTTGTACGAGAAGAACGAGGCCGCCATCTATCAACAAAGACACTGGAGACCAAACCCGAATTCTTGGAGGCCTAGGCATTGATTGACATCTCTGTGGCTGGAGTGTGGTAAAGAACAAAGAAATGTCCAAGAAAATAAACGCCAAGTTGAGAGTGGTGGTAGTATAACATGGTGGTAAATCCCCCGGGCAAATTTATGAAAGACGGAAATTGGTCAGGCTTATCTGAGGATGCGGGGTCCGGAGGTATGCCTGCAGGCATAACGAGTACACAAACAACAATCCGTTTTCTGATTTTCGACCACCGCGAGTTCCTGATTACAGGCGAAGTGAGAAGTTGCGGATAAGAAGGGCTTTTCGGCCGCTGCGGCGCCCCGACTATTATTGGCCCCCGAGGAGTTGGAGCCGGACGGTCCACGAAGCGGAGTGCAATGTGCCAAAAGAGGAAATGCTTCTTCACCACATACAACACGGCTTCTGACGGGTCAATTGGAAAATGCCTTTGGGGCCACTATGAAGCAACGCGCAATCCCCGACAATCGTCCTTAACTCGTGCCCTGCGGGCATGAACAAGCATAAGCTTGTTGTAAGCCCTTGTTCGGAAAATTGATGGGCCTCCTTTCTCTTCATTGACGTTTCGGGTCAAAACATAAAGAAAACAATCCATTAACATTGTTTATATAAAGTCAGCAAGTTCAGGGGGATCTCAGACAACAAGTGCCGCAGGGGATCTTCGGAAAAATAGATCTCCTTCTGGCCAGAGTCCCGGCACCCAGTATAATAATTGTCATCATTTTGAGGTGACCTACCGTAATCCAAATGTTTTTTCAACATTTCTGAAACAGCAACGGTTTTAAAAACCTGAGAAAAATAAAAATTTCCAATCAGTAGCCTTCAAGGCGGTCATTTCCTTTTCTCCGCTAAACCAATTTAATTAAAAATATGGATGTAAAGTAAGTAGTCCCAGTTGAAATCTGCAAGTCGAGAGTAAATTAAAATAATGGAAACGTGCGCAGTCTGTGGACCCTTCGTTTTTTACTCTGTAAAACTATTCCAAGCCAGCTGTGGCAATTATTTCGGAGAAGGCATCTGAATTTCGCAAAGTTTTTTTGGTTTCTATCATCGAGTACGAGTAAGGGCGCTGTGGATGAAATCGAGTTAGACTTGGTAGTCTTGCTTGGCTGCACTCAGATAAGTTTTATTCATCCGATACGCCTCTTTCGCCATAAATGGACGGGGATTCTGATTCGAGTTTGAGTCCGTTCGAAGGCGACGACATTGAGAACGACATCAACCGGTCGAATCCTTGGGATCTGGACAAGTTGTTGTCCGAAGATCATGTGAGTTCTACATTTTATCTTTGCTTGTTGGTCCCCTTCTTTCCAGACAATGGTCCGTGCGCTCAAAAAATTGCGTTTTCTCTGAAAATTTCGTCCAAAATCTCTTTTATTAATCAAGTTTTTACGCCTTATGTTTTTAATAACTACGGCCCGGAAGAGTCAGTCGGAATTCAAATGTCAATTCCTCCTTTTGAACATAATATATCCCCCTCGGTTTACATGGCCCGCCTTCTTTCGCTCGTCCCAAATCTGGGAATCCCGGTTAAATTGGAGGATTGGACTTCAGGAGGCCAAGGATATGTCATTATGGAAGAAGTACGCGAGAATCATCCTGCCCCACGTGGGTCTCATTCTCATCTCCTGTGTGTACATTGTTGGTGGAGCGATGATATTTTATGTGGTGGAGAGTCCAAATGAAGTTAATATTCGTCGAGAGAACTTGTTTCTGATTAACAAACAGAAGGAGGAGATGCTACATTTCCTCTGGAACGAGATGAAAACAAGGAATCTTTCTAAGGGTATGATTTCTAACAAGATGTTTTTTCTTGTAAAGCGTGATGCTTTGTGAATAAGAACAACTTTTTTTAAACGTATTCCTGCTTCCAGGGGAAGTCGAAGCCCTGGCCTTAACTTACATTGATGAGAGTACCAGAATTCTGTTCGATGCTTTTGATACCCACTTTATAACAGGTGTCCATCTACGTAATAAGAGTGCTGTAGAGAACAGTTGGACCGTTACTACTGCCATCTTTTTTACAACAACTTTGTTAACAACAATTGGATATGGAAACCAAGCTCCAGTCACAACCCATGGAAGATTAATTTGCATATTCTATGCCCTGTTCGGAGTACCTTTGATTTTGATTACAGTAGCTGATATTGGAAAGTTTCTATCAGAGAATATAATCTGGTTGTATACATTATATACAGACAAACGAAAAAAGAATGATTACCGCATGCAATCAGAAGTTGAAGACGAAGAAAAGAAAGAATTGGCACAGGTAATCGGAATAAAATTTAACGGTAATATTAACAGCTGGGTCTTGAACATTACATTACTATCCCAATAATGCTGATTGCCACAATTTTACTCGGTTATATGATGGTCGGGGCTATATTATTAGCGAGATGGGAGAAATGGAGTTTCTTTGAAGGATTCTATTTCTCTTTTATCACGATGACTACCGTTGGATTCGGAGATATTGTACCTTTGAAGCAGGAGTTTTTTATGTTTGATTTGTTTTATATCATTGTCGGGTTGGCCATCACGTAAGTGTAGTAACAATGCAATATTTACTCCTCCAGCACCATGTGTATCGATCTGGCGGGTCTCCAATACATCCGAAAGATCCATTACTTTGGCCGCGCCATCAAAGATGCCCGATTTGCTTTGGTTAATGTGGGCGGCAAGATGGTACATGTCTCCGATCTCATGAAATACGCGCAGGTCCTTCAACAAAAATATGGCCAAAGTAAAGCCAGAATGGTCATCAAACGAGGAGCCTACGTTCCAAGTGATATTGCCATCATTCGATATATCGACTACAGTAATATGGGATCTCTGAACAGTTTCATAAGTGCTGTTTCCAGTTTATTCTCCAAAGATTCGGAGCCAAAAATGTTATAAGTTATTTTTTCCCTATGATACCTATACTTAAGAAGAAGAAAATATAATCAGAGGTTGGAATAATATACATCATCGTTATTTCGAGTCATTTTTTTGAGAATTTGATAATTCGTCAAAGGAGGTCAAATGGTTCCGCGTTTTTGAAAGCCGTGATAAATATAACGCAACACCCTTATCGGCTTCAATATAATCCTCCTCTTAACGCTTTTACGACCAAAATAAAACCTTGGGTTTATAAGCCATAACAATATAAGCTAATAAGATTACATGAATACTAATAACAATCTAAAAAAAATCTTGGTATTAAGTAATGTGAAGCTGAAAAAAATTGTTTCAGTAATAAATATTAGAGGCATTACCCGTTTTTCCATTTACCCAATAACTACGAATGGCAGGAGTTTGATATAAATCATGAATGGGAGAAGTCTACATTGACGAGATTACTCTCTTCTCGAACATTTGGAGCAACTTCCCGAGGAGGGGAGCTGAATCGAATAAGATCAGAGGTATCCTGAACCCTCTTCTCCATTTTCGAAGGCCGATAAGACTCAATTACAATATTCTCAGTCCCTCGAATCTCCGATCGGCAGAAAGGACAGGTCTTTCCATTGTCAGCACTTTCCTAAACCGAATAGTAAAAAAAAAGAGATAACGTACCACCCAGGAATTCAAACATGGCAAGCACATTAAGTGTCCACAAGGTTCTAACTTTACATTCTTATTCCTCTCATCACAAATTTTACAGATTTCAAAGGTCGATCCAATCTCAGAATAGAGTTCAAACTGTTCTGAAGTCACCTTTACCATCTTGTCTGAATTTACTGGTAGGGCTTTTTGTAGATCTACATTCTTATTGCATCCATCGGGGAACAAATAACTGAAAAATATATTTAGAATCGTCATGAAAACTTCATTTCAAAAAAAAAAAAAAAATAATAAAAACATAGACTTTCATTGCTAGCCAAAGTCCTGAATGTGATTGTAAGGCGTCAAAAAAATCTGGCCAAAAAAGATTTTTTTTATTTTTCGATCTGCCCCAAATGAAGGGTAGCCAAAAAATGATAACTTACTACTTTCCGCGTGTTCCCTCGATTAGTGCTTGAATAATGGGTTTATTCTGAGGGATCGTCTGATAGATCTTCCCATCGCATGCTACATATCCAATGGCCCATTCCCCAAGGCGAGTACAACTCATTCGGAAAACAAAACTTCCAGGTCGATTTAAGTGTGGAGTGAGTCGTTTCTTCACTTCTTCATAGGTCATGTAAGCCATATATCCGGGATGGAGAACTGTCAAAGTGTGCCAGTTTATCAGAAGGGTATCCCATGGATGAAACAATCTAAAAAATCAACCCATATATATTTAATGAACAAAAAGAAAATATGAAAAAAGTATACTAACCGTGTAAATATGTCGAACTCAAAATTTGTGATATGATCATTCCTGGTCAGGTCAATAGTATCTTTCAAGGCATACATCGGGTACTCGTTTGTGAATCCATTCAACTCCATGATGGCTAATCTGAATTCTTCCCATGGCACAATAGTTCTGAATCCAAAATGTGTTCTCCAGAATTGATCAGCTGGCTGTTTTGTTAATCTAAATGAGTTGCCGATGAACCTCCCATCTTCAAATTGCGCTCTTAGTTCATGTGCCATATGCGAGAATACCAAAGTCTTCCGAGTCAGCCTTGTCCTTCCTTGGGAGGTTTCATCATACATCTTGTCTCCAGCCTCTTTGAACAAATCCCTAGTCTAAAATATTAATTTACTCTTGGGTAACAAAAAAAAACTAAAAGTAAAGAATGTAAATATTGCCCTACTTCTTTACACTTTGAAGTGATGTTTGTAACAAATACTTTGAAGTAGAGATTCGATTTGATGGCATTTGGATCCTCGATCAATACTTTAACCATTTGCTCCCTAATCTCGGGAAGAATGTCGCAAATGAATGGCGGTGAATTCTTTAGGCCCAACTTTTTGTCGCTACATAGTTTGAGAACTGAATTCATCAAACGCATCAGCTTTTCCACCTTTTTCGTGTCCTAAAATAAAAACTCCAATCATTTCAAGGTTAAAATACCTCCGGCGTTGATAACAATAACCCTGGATTGCTGGATGAGTCATGATTGCTGGGTTGAGAAATGGCTACAATGTTCTGTAACCGATTTAGAAGTGAAGAAGCCAAGTTGCTCATTCCATATACTTCACTTTTCTGAAATAAGTCAACAATTAAAATTACAATTGATAAAAACGATTGTAAAATAACTTGTGGTAATAAAAAAACGATCCGCTAACAAAAGCAACGAGATTTGAGCAATTAATCCTCATTAATCTCGAGAACCGATGTGATTCACAACACGTGAAACAAAATATTGGAGATCAACTCCTCCCTTTTCAAAGAATTTTATTCCGAGATAAAAATCAGCGCAATCGCGGGTGAAAAATGTGCTCTAACGTTGTGAACGCTCACGTGCGAGAGATCCATACAAAAGGAGAGAAAATAAATGTGTCAGTCTGACGCGTTTATTAAGGGAAAAACTTGACACTGGGACAACTCTCTCCCCAGATAAAGATCTTTTTTCCGGAATATAAAAATGACTAACACAGATTCGTATGTGAGTGAATGATGCGAGTTTTGTAAGAGAGAAGAGGTGGATGGCGAAAGGGTCGGATCTAGAGTTCATATTGGATTTGAACAAGTGAGTTTTCGACTGTAATAAAACCTTTTTTAGATCACATTGCAACGGGGAGAGTAATGGAAACCAGGAAGAGAGAGACCTTATTGACATAGAGGATCCCGTGATTGTCCAACGGCGACTGACGATAAGCAAAATCCAAGATCTGTGCAATCTTCCATATTATCCATCACAACCGTATGTCGCTTAATTTAATTGAAATCAAACACTAATTTAGGTCTTTTTTCCGACCGTACAGTTTTGGTTTAACCCACTCTGCTTCGGCTCCCACTATTCCTCGAAGCACACCTAATTTACGGCCAGTTAATTTTTTTGGTAGGTGATTTTTCTTTGTACTTTAATTTTAGAAGTGAAAGAAAACTCGGATATGTTTTCTAATTGTAACAACAATGGAGTGACCGTGCCGTTCCGGATGAAGGAGAATTATAATATAGAAAGTATCAACGAACTCGACCCATTGTACATCCGCGAGCAGAGAGCATTATCCGAAATTCCGTCAACAAGCCAAGGTGTTGTTGAAGACGTCGTTAATGAAAACCAAAATACAGAAGAACGTGGGAAGTCGGTTAGGACGGAAAAGAAGAGAATAGATAGAACAAAACGACCAGCAAGTCTGCACGATTTAGAATATGTCAAGGAGCCGGTTCACGAGTTTTACAAAGATGTAAGTTATTATTTATATCACACCGTTGTTATTCCATGGTTTGAATAATTACGTTTTTCTCCTTTCAGTGCTTATCCTTGGAACAATTTATCAACAATCTCCGTATTAACACGACATTCTCTTTTCTGGCTCCAGTCAAGGATTATTCCACAACGATGGCCGAATGCATTAAACTTACTGTATATATAAACAAGAAATGCAAATTCTCCGATGAGAAGCTGGAATTCACATGTGATTCGTCGTCAACAGTTCGAGATATCCTTACCGAAGTGTTGCTGAAGACATTGCCTCAAGATATGATGGATCAAAACAATGGGACGATCCCTTTGTCCGATTATTCTTTGTGTGTTTATGGAGTAGAGTTGGCATTGGGATTAGATGAAGCGATCGGAACATTCGTTTTTGTCGGACTGGAGTTATCTCATGATAGAGATGTCAGGTTAGAGCTTGTACCACTCGAACATGTCAATTTATCCGGTCCTAAAAGGTAAACACTGATCCATAATTTTTTGTTATGATTTAGCTCGTCTTTTTCCTTTGTAACCATCGACTCAAAGCCAATATATTTTGACCATTTTGATTCTTTTGTCAATACTTTCAAACGGAATGTTGAGATTTGTAAAAATGCACCTACTGGTAAGTTTTTTCCCGCTTTTTTTACAGATTTTAGATAAAGTTGCTCGACATAATATCCATCAATCTCTCAAATTGATCCAAACCTACACCAATTTCTCGCAATCTTCTTCCTTTAACGATGCTCTCGATCTGTTCCTAAAGTCCAATTCTCCGGACGTAGTGCAATATTCTATTAGTCGTCTAGTCAATGAACTCATTACATTCTTCCAAGTTTACTGTAAATGTGCACCAACAGACTTTTCTATTACAGTAAGTTATTTTCTGGGGTTTAAAAGTTTTTGCAGACGAATGCAGAAGCCCGGGATTTTCCAGTAAAAGAGGTCATGAAGTGCAATGACATCCATTTCGAGTTTATAATCGATTCTCTCCATAACATTCCCTTGTCATGGACTTCAAAATATCATCAATTCTTCATTGAGGTAGAGGTTATTCATGGAGTTAATGGTCTCGGAGTTCAGAAAACGACCGGTCGAGTTGCGGTCGATATCAGTGATAATACGATTGTATTCAGCGATATGGTAAGTTGGTCGTAATTGGTTATTTCTTTAGATCCATATTGAGTGTCCTATTTCCAAATTTCCGAGAGAAGTTCATGCTTCTTTTGTTGTGATCGGCGAGCTGAAACCCGAACTCCAAACCAATTCTGCAACGCCTTCTCAAGATTATTTGGCTTCCGGATCAATCCCTGTTTTTAACAGGAATGGGTAAGCATGTTTATTTATTATTAATTGTTCACTATTTTCAGATCGATTGTCACTGGAACTGTGTTACTCGGGCTGAATCGTTTGACGAATAACATTCTGCAGCCATGGGGTCCTCAAAGTCTTATCCGATGCCCAGAAGATGCAGTTTTGAGAGTGACCTTCTTGGAATACGAATATGATATCAGATTCCCCAATACGATCGTTTATAACAAATTGTAGGAATTATAAACGGCGGCCTTACTTTTTATATTTATGGTACAGTAGCTTATTATATGACAATTGCAGCCAATGGCAGGACTTCAACACAATGAATAAGGCTGATCAAGAGTTTGCTCATAATACGGTAGAGAACAGCACCTTCCACATGATTAGCAAAGATGAGAAGGAATTCCTCTGGTCTAAAAGATGTTATTTGAGGGGACTCCCTCGAGCATTACCTTTGATTCTACACGCTTGTTTCTCATGGGATTCAATAAGTGTTGGACACATCTATGCTCTCCTTGACGATTGGACTGATCTCCCTCCAGAAGTTGCGGTTGAACTCCTCTTACCGTAGTAAGATTACTGTAGTATCTAATGAATTAATACTTTTATGAGCAATATCTATTAAATTAATACTTTTACTAATTGATCGTTTTAGTTTCCCTGACCAAAAAGTACGATCTAAAGCCATTGCGTGGATTCGGAAAGCTTCTCCCGCTTTTATTTTTGGATTTACACCTCAATTTGTGGAGGCTCTTCGGTTCGAAACCTACGAAGATTCTGAATTGGCCAAGTTTTTGTTGGAAAGATGTGTTCTTGATCGAACATTCGCTTTCGAATTCTATTGGTAAGGATGACATCTGGAATTTATATTTTCCTTTTTCAGGCAACTCCAACAGAGGATTGATACTGTAACAAATTATGGATTCAAAGCCCGTTGTCAACTTCTTCAAGGGAAACTTTGCTCTCTGGGGATTCCTGAGTTTGCTGAGGACATAAAACAACAAAATATCTTCTTGAAAATGATCGAAAAACTTAACGAACATATAAAAGCTGTCCCAGAACCGTCTATGGAAACTGTGTTGAAACAAGAATTGAGAGTAATTGAAGCTGAAATGGAAATTTCGAGGTTGAGGATACCATTGAATCCGGCATTTAGATGCCTTTCAATTAATGTGGAGAACTGCGGATACTTCAACTCGTTAACAAAGCCGCTACGACTTGTTTTCAAAGGAGAGACCATCGATTACAGTGTAATCTTCAAAGCAGGTGATGACCTGAGGCAAGATTCGATCGTCCTTCAACTGGTGGGGATCATGGATGATAT
This sequence comes from Bursaphelenchus xylophilus, assembly GCA_904066235.2. NCBI lineage: Eukaryota > Metazoa > Nematoda > Chromadorea > Rhabditida > Aphelenchoididae > Bursaphelenchus > Bursaphelenchus xylophilus. The sequence continues at coordinate 6,931,894 of CAJFCV020000003.1, read as the reverse complement.
ATGGCATCGGAATGGATTGGATCTTCGTTTAATCCTCTTCAGATGTCTCCCCATGGGGCCTCAGAAAGGCTTCATTGAGTTGGTCCCCAGTTGCCGCACCTTAAGAGAGATCCAGGTATCTGCTGGGGCAACCGGTGTCTTCAAGGATGACGTCATCAACACCTGGCTTCAGACTCATAACCCCTCTGAATTCAAATATCGATGCGCTTTGGAGAACTTTCGAAGATCATGCGCTGCTTGGTGTCTGGCGACATATCTTCTGGGTATCGGAGATCGACATAATGATAACATCTTGATCACAACCAATGGCCACGTATTCCATATTGACTTTGGCAAATATATGGGAGACTGGCAAATGGCTGGGAGCATTAAAAGGGATCGCGTACCGTTCATTCTGACTCCAGAAATGGTTTATGTGATCAACCAAGGGAAGCTGGTGTCCACTCAGCACTTCCAGGACTTTATCGACGAGTGTTGTCAAGCCTTCAATTTGATCAGGAAACATTCTTCTTTACTCCTGAATACTATGAGATTCGTAAGTTGTCTTTATCATTCGAGGATCTTGTAGATGTGCTGCTCTGACATCCCTGGGCTGAACACTTCGGCGCAACAATTTGTTGAGAACAACTTGTTCTTACACCTCAATGATGTCGATGCTACCATCACCTTTACTCGGATGATCCAAGACACTTTAACCAGTGTGTTTCCTCGCCTCAATTTCTTTGCTCATACTTTGGCCCAATTAAAGCAGAATCCGTCATTTTCTGCGGCCTTTGGAGGAATCACAGATGTCAATCAAATGTCCTTTATCTCAGGGACTTATAGGTAGGCGAGTACTTTGTTTCTGACATTATTTACAGTATGCAACAAGAAGGTCGTATCTCGCGGATTGTGATCAGCTCGTACGAGAAATGGAAGACTCCGGAAAAAGTTTACGTATGTCTTTACGACTTATACTTCCTTACTTAAATATCGAATGAATGAAGAGATTATGGTTTAGATGTACAAATGCCTGATTAAACGAGAGAATGTGGCTGTGCAGAATGTAGTTTACCGAACCTACGACGAGTTTAATGAGCTGCAACTCAAACTTCGTTGTAAATTCTCTCGAATTGGCTTTCCGTCACTTGGAAGAGGGATCTTAATGGGTCGGAGGAATGTTCATTCTGTCGCGGCCCAAAGGCAGATCGAAATCCAACAGTTTGTCCAGATGTTATTCGATTTCCCGAAGGAAATTTCGCATGTAAATAAGCCCCTTATGAGTAATTATATTTTAGTGTGATCTTGTCTACACATTCTTCCATACGATCTACCGTGACGAGACTCCAGAACAGCATCGTCAACGGAACGATGATTCTGTCAGTTCTTCGCATCCAGAAGTATTCGTCAGGATTTGTTTGGATTCTTCGGATAAAAAACTTCGGATCTTTGTTGGACATGCAAGAAATATCCCACCTGTAAACAAATTAACGGAGCCTGATACTTATGTGAAGACATATTTGAGAAGATCGTCCGAGAAAGGAGAAAAGAGGAAGACCGCCGTCGTTCAGAAGTCCACCAATCCTACGTACAACTCCGAATTAACTTACTCTTTACATTCCCACGACCTCAACTATGTAACCGATTACGTTGTTGATGTCTCTGTCTGGTTTAGCAGTTATCTTTTGAAGGATAACTTCAAGATGTGTGACATTTCCGTACCCCTGAAAAGCCTAAGCAGTGCAACAACATTCGAGAAGTGGTATCGTCTCAACGAATGTTTCTGAAAGTCGGTCTTTATATTCTTATATCTTATACGCCTTACATTCTAACCATGTAATCCTTGCCATCACGTTTGTATTTTAAGGCCTTAGTTTGTATTACATATTGTATTGTTAATCCCCCAATATCAGCTGTAACCTTTTGCGGCAATCTTGTGATATATCGTCATACACTAATTATGGGTAAATAGAATAACTAAGCAAGACGATCTAGAATGTATAATCAAGCACTTGTATATTTGAACAAACAACAAGCGTAAAATAATATTGCTTCAAATAATATTTTACGCTTTCAGTGGAAGAGTTCAACTTGAAGTTATCAATAAAAGAGGTCAGACTTCTCATTTTCTACGAATTCCGGCTTGGCCATACTGCTGCGGAAGCCCTTTGAAATATTTGCTATTCAATGGGGCTGTGGCGACCCAAACTGTAAACACCTGGTTCCATTGAAATTTCGATCTGGATAACAAGTATAGTATGGTACCGGTGGTCTGGATAAATTTAGATTTGCTCCTTCAATTGATCGAAGAGAATCCATGCCGTCCCACACGAGAGCTGGCTGCGGAAGTTGGTTGTCATCATTCGACCGTGGAATGTCATCTTCATGAGATGGGATTGATGGACATTGGATGACGTCCTAGTCTGATTCACGGATGTTAAGTTTGGCCTCTTATTTTTGTATACTAATATATTAATGAACGGAACTATCTTTATTAAGGCACTTTGTATCGCATTTCAAATACTGGCTTTCTTCGCGAATCGCGCCCAGTGTTCGACGGTCTGGCGGCCCAGATCGAGGACGATGGACCGTGATTCCCGATGCACATGAAGGCCCTCGCTTCTGGTCTCCAATGGTCTTCCATTGGACTCGTTTTCATCCTCCTCACTACTCTCTCTCCATCCTTCACTACTGTCGTATAATGGATTGACTCTCATCATAAATTCACATAACTGCTCAAAGTCCCGACTTTGCATCTGAAGGCTGTTTCTCACAAAGTTTCCATTCCGTTGAGACTTTGCTGACCTCGTCGACATCCGATTTGATCTGGCTCCATGAGATCGTCTAGACATTCGATATAATTATATTTGCTATCGACTTGCCTGGACATAGTCGCCCGACTGTTTTGCCTCTGGAATCCTCGTTGTTTCCGATGTTTTCTGATGTAATATCGAACCCTTGCACAGGTTAGAATCTCGTGGTATGTCAACCGCATTCTCTCGTTGAAGTACGCGTAGATAAAGGGATTACAGAAATGGTTCGAAAGCCATATCTATAAAAAGAATACAATTCTCATTGAGCCAAGTTGGTAAATAAAGCCGTGACATGACGGGCATGACAACTTTGACAATTGGAGGATAATTGGAATAATAATTGCCCCTAATTAGGAAATGTTTAACCCATCCATCTCACTTACCATGTGCAGGACTACGAAATGAGGCTCGGAGAGAAGTTCGCGCATGTAAGGTTTGGCAAAGTAAAGGGTCGAAGAGATGGTGCACAACAGGGACGGGTAGAAGAATTGAAATGTTAGTCGGGCCTGCAAAAGGAAATCGTATTTTCTTGCTCGTGGGACCGCGCACGAACCTGTTTCCTGAAGCGATTTGCACTGTTCTGGTTGAGTTTATTCTTGTTGATTTTCTGTTTGACTTGTCTGATCTTCATCAGCACCAGAGTCGAGCAAACCCATTGCATCAGCACGCTGATTATATTTATGGACAAGACGATTACAATAAAACAAGTAGAAGGTGGCCGTTTCTTGGTTGTGAAACTTACGGACCACATGTCCAAAGGCCCCTCGGAAGCGGAGAAAGAAAACGTACCCATACATGCTGGAATCGGATTACAATTAAAGTTGCTTCATTCATATTTAGCTGGCATTAATATATAGTCATCAAAAAGTACCGTTTAGCCATCAAAATTACCTGCCAAAATTCCCGCAGCCCATGTTGATATAGAAGCGATAATCGCTACAGAAACCCGATTAAAAGTCTTGGCCTTGGTGCCATAAAAGCATATCGCGACACATCTGTTGAGGCCCAGATAAGCATAGCTTACGACCCCGGCTATCCATGACGCGATCTCGAGGAAGACCAGAGTCGCCTGGAGCATGTCCTGAGGGGAAGTGCGATCCGCTTTCCCGGCCACGTTCATCTGAAGAAAGTGCTCCGGGGTCGGGATAATCGCTCGAGTTGTTCTTCTGGAAGCATAACAACAAAAACGATGATATTGTAAAATGAAATGATTTACCGTTCCATAGAAGACGATGATATGTTAAGCTCACTGGTCCCGTTGGTTTGGAGTTCTCCATCATTGGCGATTGTCACAAAACCGCAGACAATCCCGGCTACCACAGCCATGATCGCGTCGGCCAAAGCGACATTGGCCATCATTGTGTAGGCGGAGAGCCTGAAGACCCGTCTGGAAATGATCATCAAAGCCGTGGTGGCATTGCAACCAAACCCTAGGACCCCCAACCCAATATACAGTAGGCCGAGATGGGTGGGCGAGAGCTGATCCATCGCTTTGTGACCCCTCAACAAGGTGCCATTTTCCCTCCAAATGAGTAAATTAAGTAAAAGAAAACTAATTCATGAACGCGCCTTAGGTTACATTACATGACGCGTTATTTTTAGAATGCAAATCTATCTAGCCGGCCCAATTTTTACCGATAAACGCATGACTGAGCACAAAGAACCGCATATAAAAGAAGAAAACTTCTGAAGAGCGGATTAATGGCCAATATTTGGCTATTACATGGCTATCCAAAGCGGGACAGGTCGGCCTTTACATCTGGCCGGGCATGGCCTCAAATTACGATGGAACTCATTAACTGATATGTTTGGTCAACGACGATCGAACACGACAAAACATTGTATAGTCAGACTTTGTTATAAAAGTGCCAAAAGCACTCGAAGGATTTGCAGAGTAACAATAACACCTCAAGATGGACCTTTTTTTGGCCATTACCGATTTGATTAGACAAAGGGGAACTGAATTAGACAGAACTCCAACGGAACCAACTAGTCTTGATGACAATTACCGTAGCTGGCGAAGTGATTTAGCCTAGAGACCCGCCTAATTTTGCCACATTTTGAAGGGCAATTTAACCCCAGCGCCGATAAGAAGAGGACTAATTCAGGCCGGCTGGTGTCGAGTTTAATTTTATTACTCTCGCAAAACTCCAGCAGACAAAAAAAAAGAACTTATGCGAAATCTGGGGGCCCGGCTCGTCATGTTCCGACACTTGGCTTGAGGTATATGCTGATGGGGAAAAGGAGACGCGCTGCGGCGTCAATTCAATTTGTTGTGGGCACTGAGGAGAGTACTCAACACCCTTCGACTTCATATCACACTCCCGTACATGCACACATCGCTGCTTCGAATGAGTGCACGACTCTTCCCCTCGGGCTTCTTTTAATTCACCCAGCACAATTGTCCCCTTTCCCTATCACCTCAGGCGCCGTATGGAGGACAACAACATTTTATTCGGCTTAAGAGTTACACGATAATTAGTTTGGACCTGGAGTTGGAGTTGATGAACTGGAAGGCGAAATCATTGAAGGGGTCTCCGAACCTGAAAAATGATGACTAATTGGGGATGTGCGAGGAAATGAGGGTTTAATTACCACTTTTTTTATAGTTTTCAGATCATACCTCGAGGATTAGCCGCCTTAAGTTTTGCCAGGAAATTATTTTCGGCTCGAATTGCTGTTGCCAATTTGTGAATCCGTCGACTTTGTTTTGAAGAAGTCTCCAGATGCACAAAATACGGATACATATTCATATATTTGAGATTCTTCCTGGACACAAAGCACTGCGAAGAGTCGTCGCCCACGGGAACGTTCCGTTCAGTTTTGTCCTTGTAGTATATCAGCTTAGTGGAGCTGCACTCTCTCTGCACATTATGGGTGACGTTATGGGGCTCGGTGCCGATAATAATAGGAATATTGGACCCCGAGAACTCTTGGCCATTGTATCTGATCACGCAGTTCACTCGGTATGATATGTATATCTTGTAGTGGTTTATACTTATCCCATCTGGGGTACTGAAACCAGTAAATATACGTGTGCTGTTTACAATGGACGGTCAATTCGATTACTCTGGGGCTATTCAATTAGGTGGCAGAAATAGGACGACTTAATGTTTACCTTGGCCTCATGGATGGCAAAGAGAAGTTCTTGGAAATGGCCAAGGTTACATGGGGTTCGACAAACATTGCCACGGCTTCATCTCGGGTCAGAACAACTTCTTCGGACACTATTTCCTCTTCCTAGAATTGTCCAATGTTTAAATTTCTTATACCAGTAAATTGTACATTAAAGTTACTTATTTTCTGTCTTATTCTTGTCCTACTTTGTTCTGTTCCTTGGTGATTGTAATGACCTTTTCGAGTATCACTTTTGCAAAGTCGACGCGTCTTCCGGTCTCGTTATTTATGCTCCCTAAATCACCGTTTCTTCCTTTTATCACCATCTACCTTTGATTACAATATGTTCTCCAGGAAGAAAGGCCTTTCTCTCAAAGTTTAATTTTACTAAAATGCGGCCATTGGAACAAGGGCAGAATCCAACACTGTTCTCCCATTTCCATGATTCAGCAGCGAAGTAATTGGAGGGAAGTGCATCCAGAGCGACTTTTGTAATGATCGTGAGACCTCGGGCAATAAAGCCGACGAGTTCTTCATTCTCATGACTTAAGTACAGCCGGGCTTGTACATAATAAATAATTGTAATCGATTTGGAATCAATCGAGGGATAGAGATCAGACGGCAAGGGAATCTTAAGAGAAGTTAATATAAGCAAAACAAATACACATATATTAAAACAAAAACACAATAAAAACAATTAAAAATGTCAACCTACAGTAAATTTTATCTTGTCGGCCAAATCAGCCTTGACAAACCTGTTGATCTTCTGCGTTATGGTCGTGTTCACGTGATTATGCGATGATATAATCGACCCCTGAAATAAAATGAACCCGAGTCGAATAAAACGAACCGACTTCTGGTGTTTAAACTGCACAGAACCTCGAAGAAGAAAGTCCACTTTGGAGATGTTCAAGTCCCTTCTCCCCCTGATCAAGACCAGTCCTCGGATTGTATCCTGACTCTCGAAAACCGAGCATTCGTTCTCATAAACGATGGAAAAGGCCGAAAGAACCTCCTGAATTCGCATCAAAAGAATGTGGCATTCTATTTAGGTTGTGGAGTGTACTGAAGCTCGCTATATATGTGTATAATAGGCATGCTTTTTCTTTTTACTTCCAGGTATTTGGTTATTGGAAAGTGTTATGAACTTTGTTTTTTCGTATGACGTTCGTTTTCTGGAGGTATTACTGTAATTGCAAGGATGACGTTGTCCAATCTCCTGAACTCCTATCAATTCTCGTTCCATCAATCAATTATCAAGGCATTCTTGAAGCGATTACTCATCACATAACATAATTCTTATTGTGGTGACAATATCTTCTTTTCGGAGAAAAAGAAGTCACACTGACCTTAGGGAAGGGGCCAGGCTGTCTCGAGTGTACCGCTCTTATCATCGGCTTTTACGACTCTAAGAGGATCGTGATCTGACCGGTCGATAAGCGGATCAATAACATGTACTTTTGCCCCTTTCTGGATGTCAATTGATTTGTTTGTTTGCATTCTCCTATCGCTGAATGTTAAGCTGATGTTCAGTCGCAGAAAGCCAAACAATTAAAAGTCGTTGGAATGCGACATACAGCGGGGCGATAAGCATGTGATAACCAGTGTCCCTCAACGGGTCTCAACGGCCGTCTCTAAAAAGTTTTCGGGGATGGAATTCCGGCCGATTAGGCCGCCCGTTTTCGGTGGGAATCAGAGCAAAAAAGTGGGTGGATTTGGGGGGTCATATGAGCCAAGAATAGCGCCAAAGGGAGGACTTGAACGCCCGCGTCGTTCTCTCCTTAAAACATCCCAATTCGGTCCGATTGTAACGCACTTCCGCCCAAGTTACTACATTAGCGCTCCGGCTATAACCACGCTACTTTCGGAAGTCTTTACAACGGCGGCAGAGATGGGGCTGTAAAGCGAACCGAAAAAGAAAAAAAGGAAAGGAAAGGAAATGAGTCTTATCTAAAAGAGTTTTTGATGAAAGCCGCCAATTTCTGAATCCTTGATTACAAGGTGTGACCCCAGCCGACACCCGTTTCGTCAGGCATTCTTGGAATTTACAATTTATTGGTCGAGTTTCCTCATTTTCAGATAAATCACCCATTTTCTAAGATTACTTATTCGATTCTTTTGTAGCCATTTCGAGCCCGAAGATACGATCCTCGCGATGATCAAGTTGTTGGTGGTGCTATTGTTGAGTTCGTGGCCTTTGAGTGGTCGATCAGCCAGTAAGTTGCGTCCTTCGGGCCCATCCTCTGATTCAAGTGTCCAATTGTTTCTTCCTTCCCAACATTGCCTTGAACGGTGGGACATACGATGAGATCGAGACCGGTGACCTGAATGTCTGTTGTATTGTCTGTGCCCGCGATCCCTGTTGCATTGCGTAAGTTGCTCTATATCAGGTATTAAATACATCATTGTAAGCCGTCTTTTATGTCATCTTTTGATGGATTACTCCCTATTATTGTTTACTACATGTATTGTTTCATAATGTAATATTTTATTGATTTCAGATATACGTTTGATAAGTACAAGAATCGGTGTTACTTGAAGGCAGCTATCACAGACTCAGCGAAGACCCCAACATTCACAAGTGGGATTAAGGCAAACGAATTCTCAGGTAAAGGTTCGAATATGTTCAAATCTCTGGATTTAGGTCAAGCAGGGATCTTAAAAAACATAAAGATCTTTGGGGGGACGACAACTACTGTCAGACTACCAAATAACGATGATTGTATGCAATATTGTACAGGTAAAAGAAGTCACGATTGTTTTTGCTGAAGAATTGTGTTTGTGCAAGCTTCATGAATCACATGACAGACGAGTGCTGTTTAAGGAAGTTACAATCTATTTACAGCTTATGGAATGTCCTCATATTCTCCGCCGACCGAAGGGAGTGGAGAGACCGATGGGGAGTGTGCTTGTATGTCGCGGATCTCTTCGTTGGAATACAATTTCGGGGCACGATCGGCCATCTTCCCCGCAGGGGTCAGTCTCCCCGAATTGGGGAAAAACAAAAGACGGAACTGACGGAGGCAAAGAGAAGTCCCACAGTCTTTCCCTGAGGCCCTCGCTCTCTCCTACCTCGTATCTTCTAATCAGTTTATTTATTCCTTTCTTGGTTCTTGTGATCTCTCTTTCTTAATCAGCAGATGCCATTCCACCCGAGGAGTATTGTACCTGTACAAGTTTTTTGTAATTATTGGTTGTGTCGTTGTAATAAATAAAGCTAGAAATCGGATCTTACCTCGTATACACTTTGGGGGTAATTGTCTTGGGATATTTGATTTGTTCTCACGTGATAAGGGAAGTTCTTATTGTTGGGCATTGGATTGGTTAACACCTAAGTGCATGATAAGAATGCTTGTGATCACATACCAAAAATGTGCAGAACCCATAGACCATCACAGCTGATTCCACCGCCAGCATTACTTCTTCCCTGACCCAATTATCCAATACAAAATTGGCAATGATCAAGGTAATGGGAGCGGACCAAAAATAAAATGACATCAGGACACTCAAGGACATATAGAAGAGCCTTTTTAAAGGGTACTTTCGCACTGTAACATAAGATGACCGGATATACCATAACCAGGCTAAGATACGAAGAACGGCGAGGATATAGGCAGGCAGCGATTCGGACATGTATGTGACCTTGGCCGGGTCAAATATCTAAAGCCAGACATTGACGACGAGATTAACAAAATTACCAAAATCTCCCATAACATCATTGTCACATGCCCCAGAAAGAAGGCCGCGACGAAGAGAAGAAGTTTCATTACACTCAGAAAAGAAATCTTCCTCCTTGTGATCGTATATCCTTTAGCGAGCAACAATAACAGAGTGATAAAAGTAACCACAGAGATCTGTCTGAACATAATTCCAACAAATTTAAGTAACGGAAACCCTCTTCCATCATCTGCATATCGATCATAATGTAACCACAAGGCGATTACACAACTTATATCAAATATTAGAGCGTGTAAAAACATCTTGAAAGTTGGATGTAACATGTTCCGGGACTTGAGGATATCTAAATAAAGTTAAGGAGTGGGATTGTAAGTGACTTACAAGTAAAAGTTATCGAAATTACAAGGATTATCAATTCCAGCACCATAAAAACAATTGTAAGAGGCAGGGCGTCTGAAAAATATTATAAAATAATGTCATCAATACAATAGACTGTATATGTTTTTGATGACTAAAAACTTACAGAACTCGTCAAAAGAGAAATGATAAAACCATCGGTTAGTAATGTTTGCATTTGTCATCAAAATCGAGTACTCCAAGTACAATCCACTGGTAGAATCGCAGTTTCCCAATGCCAAATACCACCATCTCGGTCGTTGTGAATAAAAAGAGCGATTCCCCATACATTGGTACCACTCTTCCCCAGTTATATTTACTTTCTTACAACTTGAATCTTCATATTTGGGAGCATCTGATGTCAAATGGACAATCTGATTATTGCTGGGATCAAGGAGATCTTCTTTTTCTTTGCAAGTCTAATAAAAGAGTAATGTGAATGGAGGGATGTTACCTTCTGGGAATTGTAAGCGGCTTTCCATTGGTCTTCTGTATCGAAATACAAATAAATCGATTCAATCTCATGGGACTAAACCATCTTTTTTGGATTATATTACACTTACAACTGGATATTGGAAGAAATATTGGAGGACACCATCGTTGGAGACGAAACAAAACCTATCCAGATAGACCCAATTCTGGAATAAATTCAAATTAAAGCTCAGAAACCCCCATTTCTACGACTCTCGAGGCCTTACTTGGTCCGTGCTAATGACTCCGACACTATATTTGGCCGCAACGTACGAAGGTAACAACCAATATACGACGATAAAAAACATTTTGGTGGGCCATGGAATTCCTTGAGCGCATGAAAAGGGCTTAAAACAAGAGGACCATCATTTTCTCAGGAGAAAAGAACCAATTCGAGTATTCGTATCCCCTGGAAACGTATCAAACTTGAGGCCTTTCAGTTTGTTATCCCATGTTCACAAGTCTTTAATTCCCATCGAGGGTTTCAAAAGGATTGGCAAAGGAACAAATGGAACAAGGGAGTTACATTTGGAGGCCGGTGGATTAAAAGAACTACTCTGGAATTAAAAACTGGTCTTTTCTGATGACTGCCATTATGTTAGTCACAAGCAGAAACCAATTCAAACTGATATCCGCATTAGCTTAAAATTAAATTATGCAAATTATTTAATGTAAAACTGCAAACATTTTAATTCTTTTGTTTTTTTCAATTTTTTAAAGAGATCACAAAAATTTACTGAAATAATTTTAATGATGTAAAAAACAATCAAAATACTGAATGATCAAATTTACCGAACAATACGCAATTCTAATTTAAAATAATTTCTATGTTACGAAACTGTTAGACGTTTTTTCAAGTTGAAATCAAGTTTTTGGAACGGGTCCCTTCCCTTCATAGGACATTTTTACCGGCATTTCTTTTTACCTCCATTGACAATGAATTCTCTTTTCTCGCTTCTGAAGTGGCCTTCCAAAAAAGGGAATTTTTTGAAGCATGATTTTGTAAATTTTATAAAATTTTTGACAAGGAAAGTACTTTTATGGGGGCTCCTACTTTTTGACCGGACATATCTCAAAAAATCAGAAAAAATGTGGTGATCAAGGATATATAAATCTTAGCTGCCCATTTTGGGTTTTTAGGGGTGAAAACTCAATCGGAAGTTGACTTAAAGTCCTATATGAACCCCTTTTCGCTTAATTTTTCACAGGTTTACAATTTTTATTTTGACTTAAAATGATGTTTATTGAGTTTCTAAGACGTAATAAATTAGTCTTGGCACAAAAATTTATTTTTCCGACCTTCATCTTCAAAAAAAGTTGATTCGGCCCAAAAGGGATATCGAACCCGTGCGGCGTTCCCTCTCTTGATTCCCAGACTACGGCACTAGCCACTCGGCCACACCGCTCTCTTCCGAAGGAAGAGACCGAATGCGCTTTTTATCGTTTCGAATGCCTGCACCTTTTGTAGGGAAATTAAGCCAGTTTTTGGGCATTTTCACCCCTAAAAACCTAAAATGGGCAGCTAAGATTTATATATCCTTGATCAGCGCATTTTTTCTGATTTTTTGAGATATGTCCCGTCAAAAAGTAGGAGCCCCCATAAAAGTACTTTCCTTGTGAAATCAATTAATTTTTTTAGTAAAAATTCTTTTGATTAGATATACATAAATGTGAAAGTATTATGTAATTATTTGTAAAATGATTTGCATTGATATCTAATCATGCTGCGCAAAAAGTATTGTTAAGTTGAGCGTGATTCTGTTTTATAGTTTGTATGAGAGTCACCGTTCTACAGTGATTCCTCGCTACTCACAAACAATGATCCAGTGTCCGCTAGCGGTCATTTTAAATACTCTAATGACCCCTTTCTTTTCCCGTGGACAACCTTTTTTGGAACTTCTTTTCTAAAACTGGATTTTCCAGAGGTGAGGGAATAAAAAACGACCAAATTAAGGGGACAGTCACTCTCCGAATCTCGGTTTTTTTGGTTCGGGATCTGTACGGTGATCAGCTTTATGGATTGTGTTGTAAGCAGGGCATGCGGCTTTGTCCTAACAACACTTCTTTCCCAAGTAACCCGTCAAGTTCTTTGTAGAACACCATGGACAAACAAATCGGATTTATATCCGGGCTCGTATCAATGCATTTAAGCGTGTTGTATTCGGCTGATTCAGGATCCGTGCTTGACACGAGGCTCTCCTTTAATGTCCATTCAAGGCGGGTCATGTTTGTTTGTTCAATTGGCTTGCCTGTATCCATAAAATTGGCCGAGAGCTGGAAGGGCGGGAAGTGACCCCTTTATTTCCCCTTTTCCGGCGCTAGATCATGGAAATCATGTCAAGAGATTCGACTTGGGACACTTGTTGTAATCTGGGTTAAGCAGCCTTTCTTTTCTGCTCCGAATCGTTTACTTTTATTGTTTTAATTGTCGGGAATGTTGCGTGCCGATTTTTCCTTTTCCTTTTTTCCCTCGTACAGTTTTCCTTTCAGTGCCAACGGAACAAGAAAAAGGGAGCGAACCCGTTTAATTGCCGAACTCAACGGGAGAGATAGCGTTGATTCGAAAACAATCCCTTGACATTGGTGAGTTCGGGGTCGTCGGTTACAATATACAATTTTTACGACTGCTTTTGAATAGATACGATTACCATAATGAAGTCTTCTTAGTTGGTTTACAGAGATCAACTCCATAACTTTGGTGATATTTTCGTCGAAACATAAAATTACAGTACAAATTATGCATAATAATTGCATTAAAAGCTCACAGTAATCATTTTTGTTAATTTAATTACAGCAGTAACTTAGATAAACAAAGCAACGGACAGTTTGTCTTGACCTTCCGGATTTGGACCATGGTTGCGCAAGAATCCGAAAAAAGTAAAAAGAACAGCCGGTTTTTTCCGGCTGCTTTTGTCTTCCGTTTTTGCCCGGGGTCGCTTTAAAAAATCGAACCGAGGAGGTCGTCACCACCAATGAGTTTACAGTTTGATTTATCGACGAACAAAAGGGAATTTCGACATCTCTTCTTATTCTTTCCGTCTGATCGTTGGCATCAAGTGGTTGTCAATGTTGTTTTAAGTTAATTTTACCCGGAAATTAACTTTTTATTCAACGTTCTTTTCAAATATTCAACCTTTCCAATAGCCTCGGTAGCTCATGTAATATAGTCGTTTAACAGTTGGGTTTTATAGCCATTTCCGCATCAAAAAGAAAGACTTCCGCCCATCTTTCGTACATGAACGGATAAAGCGATCAGGCCCGGGCATCGGCGATTTCCTTTTCGATTGAACTAACAATCGGAGAGTGATCGGCTTCCAGTTGTAAAGACGCTCGAGATCGCCGAGACAAAGGTCAAGGTTCGTGCTTACAGTCCGTCGGCATTTCTCTGATCCCCGCGAACGTCGACGAGAGATCCGCCGCTTCCATCGACTTGAACCGGTCGTTGCAGCAGGCGTTGCAGCGGTCGGGAAGATGGTTTCAGGTTGCCGAGCCCCCTCTCGCCTTCCTGGATCACGTGTCGCGGGTACCTGTTTTTCAATTTGATTTTATTTTTTGTGTCTGAACCAATTGTTTACGGAAAGAAAGAAGTTTTGACGAAGACTTGCACTACGGCCCACTGATTACCTCTCTTCTCCCGGTATCTAAACACAAACATTGGGTTCATATGGCCTTCTCGATCTTTTTGTTATCAACTCGGCGTCTCTTTAATATTCGATTGAGTTCTTGCCATCATTTACATGACAACAATCCTTTAGAATTGCTGTCCAATCGAGGTTATTGTGTGGGATCTGGGGGTTTCGTAGCCTTGACAGGGGTTTTTTCCTTCCTTTGTCATCATCTTGTCTGATTTTTGTCCTTAAGAAAACTCAAACATGGAAATCTTGTGCTTGTTTTTACATATTTATTTCTCCATGGACCGTAATTCCCTTGTTTCCAGGCTCAAAAATATATTGTTTTCGGGATTACAGCGGGCCTAATCTCCGGCCAAGGATCCTCTCATGGCCATCCTGAAATTGCCTTAAAGAGGTTATCAATGCGATCGTAGTTGTGGGGCGGCCACTGACGTGCTCATCCCCCTTCAAGTGCTCCGAAATTGGCCGTGCGCCGAAACAAACGAGAAAATGGATCATTTATTTGGAAAAGTTTTCCAGCACTCGGCGGCAAAACACTTTGCCTGAGGGCATTGGCTTCGAGCTGGTTGGTTGTTGGCCCATTCCCCCCCTCTCTCCGCCTGCCGTCCGTGCCTCGGCACACCGACTCCTTTTTGTTCGCAGAGGACGGTCCTCAGGCATTGTGCACTCACAATGCGTGTAATTTGGCCGTAAAGTATCGCCGGGGTATACGGTAGTGGGTCGTCGAGACGACTTTAAATCAAGCGTTATTCCTTTTATTTTTTCAATCTTTCCTTTGTTAATTGGACTCAGCGCGGCCTGAGGTCAAATTGCCAGGGCGGCCGCGGAAGATGCCCTCAGGGCTTGTCAGTAGGCTGGATCGGATTACCGACCAAGTGTTGTCTAAAAATCCTTTGTTTTGTGGTTCAATAAAACGCTGATTGCATTCTTAAAATAACTTTTTTCGACGTAAACTCTGCTCCCTTTGTATGTCCTGGTATCACTATATTGTTTTTTCATTTTTTCCTTATTCTCTGTGCCAGCAAGATCTTTCTAAAATCTGGATTCATCTTCAAGATTTTTAGCAGACTGAAATTAATTGAAAAAGATTTATTAACTGGGAAGGATTAAGTTTAATATTCGGGCCCTTGTCATCTACCCCTGATGTTCTCCAAAATAATGCTAATTTATTTTTGGCACTCCAGATTCGGTGAGCTTTTAGTAGAGTGAATTAAGACCCTCTGAAGATGCGATAAAAAGTCAACGGACTAATTTCAGGTCCCAGGGCCAGCGAGCGGCGTATTTCTTTATGCCATTTCCGGTTATTTCCCCTTGATGTCCACTTTTTTGCGCAATCGCCGCGTCTTCGCGCAATCGTCGCACTTAAGAGTTCACGGATTTAACGTTCGAATGAGCAATTAATTCGGGGAAACTCGCCCGATTCGGGATGCGTACACAAACACAGTACAAGCAGGGAGTTCGGCCAGGAAGCGCTCTAAATTCTGGCGTTCATAACAGCCATTTAACGGCTCTTATTCTTTTGTGTATCGGTACTTGGCGATGAAACAAGTCCAATAAATGCGGGCTTTGTTTCTCTGAGGTGCCGTTTTATGGCACAGCCAGCTGAGTTTTACTACCTACCAGACCCTCGCGGGTTTGGTATGCGCGGAAAGAGGATGTTGATTGTTTCCGGAAACCCTTTGTATCTTCTCCGTTTAATGGATGGAGCGGATAAACGGCTTAAACCAATGTTTTCTGCTACTCTTGCACATGATCGTACTTATTGCCCACCGCAGTCTCAACCCATTTCCCCTCTGGCATTGTCTTCAGGCCATCCATAAAGTTGGGCGCTTCCTATTTCTCCTTTCAACCGCACTTTAATGGAAAGAAGTCTTTCAAATGAATGGTGACATTTACTTTCCCCTCTTGTCAATCTTGGCCTTTTATGAATCCCCGAGGCCAGAGGGGTCTTGTTGGTTGATCAGGCCATAGAAAAAGATAGCTGAGGCCTTGCTTATTAACCGAGACAATGGGTGTCTATTAATAAGCGGGCCAACAATAAATGCGCGTCTTTTGTGGGATCCTTTTCTTTATTGTTCCTCCAGATTGGATTATTTGTCAGAGCCGGCTTGAGGAAGGAGTAAGTGGCAGTTTATAAGTCTCGCATTAAGTAACTTGCTCGGTTTCGTCCACCCCTATCTTTTGTTGCGCCAACTTTTTGATTGATGTCCCTGAGGGTCGGTAATTACCGGTTGAATGGCCTCGTAATGGATGTTATGCAAGTCGTCTGTGGGAGCAGATGCGTTCCATAATTAATGGGGATCATGTAAAATTCGCGAGTGTGTGAGAGGTGTACGGTAATATTCGTGTGGAGGCATTATTCCCACGTCTCCTTCTCGTCTAATAGGGGTAATATTGTCCGGCTCTGGACTCTCGACATGGCCAAGCTTTGTGCCCATCTGTTGCCGGGTTCTTTGCGAAATTTGAGAAGAAACGTCTTTAATCCACTTTTTGGCCCTGGGACAACTTTTTTGTTGTGGGATTTTGAACCTGGCCATTTATTAATCAAGCCGATCATAATGTCTGTCGCTCCGGGGCCCCGACCGACCATTATGCCCCGGTCGGTGCCCGTTTTGATGTCATCCCGGGCCATGTGTGCAGGAAACAAAGCCGCTCTACCGTAGTCCCGTTGCGCAATCATTCTTGATTATGTTTTGTCCCTTCATTATCTCCCATTTACCGGTGGTTTGTCTATTATCTGGCGGCCGTTTTCACCTCGGGTTCATTTGCCGTCGTATTGAGGCATTTGTCTGAAATAGGGCCTAAAATAAAATCACGTCGGATTATTTACTGTAAAGTCGGAGAGGATTTGCCTGAGTGTTCCGTGCATGAACTAGGCCGGGCCCGGGTCGTTTTCCCGGTTTCCTATCTGTTGCAATGTAACCCGGGTTCAACTGGCTCTTATCTCCGTTCGCTGCAATATCAATATTCTTTGTTTTCAGTATGTCAAGTCGCCGCAAAGCCACTCCGGTTCGTTTGGTCAATCATTTCCCTGAAGAAGGGGCGTTATCACCGTACTGTGCAAGGTTGCCCCCCTCCTCACAGGAGTGGACAGAGAGCGGCGGAGAGGAGGAAAGAGGAGGCGAAGGAGCTGTTAGACTCTTGTCCGAACCCACTTCTTCAAAAGAATATCCAGAGATGGAGTCTACTGACCATTTAATGACAAAGTCAAGTGATGACGTCATTGGAATTGTAAGCATTCTATGCTAATTAATTTTTTAAGGTAGGATTTGAACTAATTTAAATATTTTTAGAATGTTAACTTTGAGGATGTACAGCAAGACCCTCCTGATGAATTTACAAGTCCAGTTGAAACCATAAAATCCACAAAATCTTCAGAATCTCAACACACCAGGTGAGCGATTCTATGATGTCATATGCTGACATGAGTTGCATCTATACAGTGGATTAACCCAAGCCGGTTTCTCATCCCCAATTTCCAAAGACTTTTCGGGAATTAGGCGGCCTCTGATAAGATAATAGATCCGATCTCCCCTGAGGGCATGGCTGTCCAGCAGATCCCCCACCCCGTTTGTAATGACCTTTCTCGTGACAGTCCCGGCCATATACGGAGCAACACAATTGTGCAAACAATCGCGGCTATTCGAGTCCCGAGCTTGTTTATCAGCGATAAGAAGAGGGCAGCCGGTCATTCAACAAAACATTACAGTAACCGGCCCTCTGTTTATGGGAAACAATCGTTTTGATCCGCGGAATATTGAATTTCAGACATCTTTTTAAATTCGAATCTGAGGCAAACAATGGGGCACTCTAACCGGGCTCTGATTTCAATTAAAACTTGAGGATTTCCATTAATTATAAGATATCCCAAGTACAATATTTTATTTGTCTTTTCAGCACTTCGAATGAAAGCAACGAGATCCCGGATATCCTGGCACAAGAACAGGATTACTGTACCGTAATTATTGATGGGAGCGCGTTAAAAAACGCCCTCGAGAACGTTGAATCACAGTCTGGAAAAGCTCATCTCATTGATAACATTATTGAACAGGTAGGCTTCTAAAGTGATCAAGTGCTAATTAAAACATTTCCAGTTGAAATCAGTAAAAGAAATTGTTTTGGGAGAGCCAAGAGTAGTCGAGGAGATTGAAGAAGATACCATGGATAAATCCACAGAGGATAAAGAGAGTTCTCACGACAACTCTTCTGATTACAATACCTCTAGAAATGATGTCACTCAACAAAATATGAAGATGGAAATCACAGAACAGAGTCAACAAGAGAAATGGATGAACATGATTAGTGCCCTAGGGGCTAATAATCCAGCTCTAAACTTTTTCTTTCCTTCTTGTAAGCCTTTTAATTTTCTTGAACTCCTGTTATGTAATAGGTCGTCATGTCATACTATAATCTTTTAATTCCCGAGCCGTAAAGTCAGTAGAATTTGCACAATGCGTTTTCCCCTGGTTTTTCGCGTTCGTCGCTGAGATTTCCCGTTTTTACCCAAACGACATACACTTTTCCGTGGGGCAACTCCAAATTTTACGCAGGACGCCGGCGAAAAAACTCTACAGACTTTACGTCCCGAGTAATATGCAATCACCGTAGTTCCTATTTCAGTCCAATCCGTCAAACCCCACGATCTGGAGAGCCATTCGAACGTGCTGGAGAACTCTTTCCTCTCCTATTACCGGAATAAGGCTGTAAATAACAACAACGAGGCCAGTAAATTCAACGAAATCCCATTAAATCTCAGCACTCTGAGGTAATCTTTAATGTTCTTCAAATGAATTACAAAATTCTTTTAGCGATCATGCTGACACAACCACCAGCACTTCTCCCTCGAGTTTTATTAATCGATTTCATCCCACCCAATCCCCAACTTCTTCTGGAAAGAGTACTCCAAGAACAGATTCAGGGTCTAATATGAACAATGTCGTCAGAGTTAGTGCGCCAAAAAGCCCCAACCACATCAAACGGCCGATGAATGCATTCATGGTCTGGGCGCGGGACGAGCGACGCAAGATCCTGAAGGCATGCCCAGACATGCACAACAGTAACATCTCGAAGATCCTGGGCTCCAGATGGAAGGCCATGTCCAACGCGGAGAAGCAGCCTTATTACGAAGAACAATCCCGTCTTTCGAAACTCCACATGGAACAACATCCGGATTATCGATACCGGTAGGTCTGGCCTGCAAAAACAATTTTATCAGCTCTAATCGATTATCACCAACTTAGAGATAGCAGAGAAGAATATTAATTACGATATATTATCAAGAAGACTGCGTCATAATACGTTTTATAATGAAGTAATCTTTCAGCCCACGCCCGAAAAGAACATGTATGGTCGATGGGAAAAAGGTCAGGATAACGGATTACAAAAATCTCCTCAAAACGAAGCCTCCCAACTCGAACGGAGCCAGTTCCCCGTCCCCTTCAGTGTCCAGTTCAAGGTCCAACCCCAGTCTTTCACTTCCGACTTCTACTTCTGATCTTCTGGCCCCATTCTCTGGGTCATCTTCCTTTTTGGGGGTCAATAATTGGTTTCCAGGAGCAATGACTGCTGAGAATGGTCAGCCCGGCGGCATCTCCACACCTACTATGCCCCCAGGGGAAAACAGACAAGCCCCTACCCTTCCACTCGAGTTTAACGGGATCACAAATGCTGCGTTATTAGTAGGCCTCGCTAATCACCATCACCAGCAATTCCAGAGGAATCACGCGCAAATGTTGCATTCTTCGGAATGAATAAGAAACATTCCTTCTCATATCCGTGTTTGAGGACCGGAGTTGGACGATTGGGGAAAAAGACGATTGGGGAAAGGGACGATTGGGGAAAAAGACGATTGGGGAAAAGTACGATTGGGGAAACCGAAAAGTATTATTTTTCTTCCATGCAAATGTCGAAGTTAGGATAATCGAGGGTGCTCATTTCGAAGATGACATTCATTTTTTTGATTCTTACTTTTTTCCTTAAGTAGTACTGTAAAGTAGTAATTTTTGATTTTTTTTCATAAATACTCGACATAGGGGTTTTCGAGGGTGCTGATTTCGAAAATGATGTTCATTTTTTCTGAAACTTACTAGTTTTCCTTAAGCAGTAGTGTTAAAAAGTAATTTTTTGAAATTTTTCAAAAAATACTCGATTTAGGGGTTTTCGACGGTGCTGATTTCGAAAATCGTGTTCATTTTTCCTCTAGTACGATATAGTACTAGAGGAAAAATGAACATGATTTTCGAAACCAGCACCTTCGAAATCCCCTAAATCCAGTATTTTTTGAAAATTTTTAAAAAATTACTACTTAACAGTACTACTTATGGAAAACTAGTAATGTTCAGAAAAAATAAACCCGATATTCGAAATGAGCACCCTCGATTATCCTTACTTCGACATTTGCATGGAAGAAAAATAATACTTTTCGGTTTCCCCAATCGTACTTTTCCCCAATCGTCTTTTTCCCCAATCGTCCCTTTCCCCAATCGTCTTTTTCCCCAATCGTCCCAGTTCCTTTGAGGACGGATCCATTCGGATTCCAATCCTTCTAATTTACGTCAGTCTCGACCTCACTCTGATGGAATTTCTCGGTTCGTCCTACCCATCCTGAATATATATTGTCGTCCCAAACATCCTTGGTCATTTCCCAGTCTTACAATTAAACTAGAATTGAGTTTATTAACATTGGGATTGTTAGAGGATGTACAAGTTATAATATGAGTATAAACAGTAATCAAGTTAAACATGACAATCTGAGATCACATTCGGTTAGTATTGAAGAGCCGACAATTAGTAAACTTTCTCGATGGGGATCTTTTCGTATGTTTGTGGCTTGCTGGGAGCGATGTAAGGAGGCCGAGTCGACGCAATAATTGGATCCGTGGAAGCTGCCCGGGTTGATCCGGGTTGACCGTAATTGGACACTGAGGAAGAAGAGCCGTAAGGCACAACCGGAGCGTATGAAGGAGTAGATCCGCTTCCAGATCCCTCGACTGGCACGACGCCGTATGTGGACACTGATCCAGATCCATTACTGTTTCCGTCGTTTCCCGATCCATCTCCTGAGCCGGATGTCTCGGGGATTCCACTACCATATCCACTTTCGTCTCCCGAACCTGATCCTGAACCAGATGCACCAAGGTCCCCACCGCCGGAACCACTTCCATCTCCAGATCCCGAGCCACTACCAGAGCCAGACTCATCGTTGAGTTCATCTCCCGACCCTGATCCACTTCCGGACCCAGACCCAACCACTTCTCCGGATCCAGAACCACTTCCGGAGCTTTCAGTTGGGACATAAGGATCCACATACACCGGTCCAGTCGATTCAGCAACATAGGGAGAAGCCCCACTTCCAGTGCCTGATGAGTAACTTGACTCGGTCGATGTAGGATCAGTTGAACCGCGTTCGTAAGCAACGGATGTAGATTCTGGTAAAGTGTATTCCTGAGTGGACAAGGCATAGGAAGCGGAAGAAGAAACTAAAAATCTTAAATATTTTTTCTTTAAAATAAAAATTACCTGCGGGATCATCAACTAGAGCTGTAACAGTTGCCTCTGACAACAAGGTGGACTCAGATGTCCTTTCTGTAACCGGCGATGTAGAGAACTCAACCGCGGTCGAGGTTTCTGGATTTTCGATTGGAGAAAGGGTTATAATTGGATCGACTACGGCTTCAGTCGTGGCTCCGGTCGTTGGTACTACAACTGTGGTGGTAACTTCTGTTACAGGGACCGTGGAAGACTCAAAGACAGTGGAAGGGGCTGCAGAAGAGACTGAAGAATGCTCAGTTGATAGAACTGTTGACTCGGTTAAAAGAGAATCAGTAATAATCAGTGGAGTTGTTGACTGCTCTGTTGTCACTTCTACAACAGGCTCTGTGCCAGGTGTCTCGGCTCCCGAGAACTGTCCAACCACTAGCTCGGCAGTAGGAGAATCTGAATTCAATATTATACAGTCAATAAATAAAAAATCTTACCGGTAGAAACAGCGGATTCTTCAGCAGGAACAACTACAACCGCCCCCAAAGTCGATTGCCCAACCGGAGGAACAGTAGACTCAGTTTGAGTAAGTGGACCCTGTTGTTGTCCAAATTGAGGTGGGAGGTCATTCAACTTCTCAATGGGCCCGAATCCATCGCTGTCGTCAAAACTTCTCATTCCAGACTTTAAACTTCTGAATTTCGAAGATCTTTGAGTCGTCGAGAATTCACCAATGTCTTCATTCGAACCTCCACGATCTTCGGTTGAATCAGAAGAGCCTTTCTCGACAGAAACCTGATGGAAGTTGTGAAGTTCGGCAGATTTGGATTCAGACGATTCCTGCGAACCCTTTTGGAGAATTGGGACTACAACTTCAGGATCCACGGGACCTGTTGTGGTTGCTTGAGCTTCTTCAGGTTCCACATTCGAAACATCTCCCGCCAATGGAGCATCAGAAGTTGACATCTGATCAATAAGATCCAGATACGGCATGTGAGTAGGCGCCGGAGGTTGAAGATGGGGTTCAACGTGAACCTAAAAATGGGAAAAGAGTCACAAATCACTACAAAAAAAACTCACAATGTTTGAATTTTCGTCTTCTCCATCAAAAACATGTCCAGGCAAACCATAAGATACAGAATCAGCTAAAAACAAGGTCAACCAACTATACGGGACTCACTTCGATGGGAATCGTCAAGTGGGAAAGCGGCATAACGTCCCGCAAGCAGAAATAACACGATTCCGACCAGTTTCCCCATTTTCGGTAAACAGTCCGGCCGAAAAAAGAGCAGATTGCTGGTTCCGGCGTTTATATCTTATCCAATATTGCCAAAGGCTAATCTGCTGACTATCCAGGAAATCTGTCATCTTTGATGACATGATTTTTGGAAACAAAATGTCATAATCGATTTATTGCGTAGGGCCCGAAAAGGTCGGAGAGTTGACCATCCTGATTTCGAAAATGAATTTTTCCGGATCGTTACACAAGTACAAGAATTAGTGTTTAACAGTAATTTTTTTAATTTTTTGAGTAAGAAGTAGATTTAGGGGTAATCGACCATCCTGATTTCAAAAATGACATTCATTTTCCGGGTGTTTACTTGTTTTCCTTATCGTTAAAACAGGTTTTGCCAGAGAGTCGTTGCCTAGCTGTGCACAAAAAGCAAGATGTTACAGTAGGGATGTGTAATACCTTCCATAGATAGATAGTCAGTCGTATATTAAAATGGGCAGGTCAAGTTTTAAATTTTTTGGTTACTGTAGGTATACTGTAACATTTTTAGATTTTTCGTTTCTCTTCGATTAGCGGTCTGATTGGCTCCGGACCTTTTTAGGGTTATAGAATGAATGATTATAAGTAACTTTCTTATTGACACTTTTTCTAGGACTGACGGAAGCATGGAAAAATTTTCTTAATTACCAAAAAATTAAAAATTCATTAGTTTTCTCGAAAAATTTGCATACTTGTACATCTACATCCTTTTTATTGCTCCAAATAATGTTCTGTCATGTGACGGTTCCAACGGCAGCAAAATCGTGGCCATACCCCTTTACGAGGCCTGTAAACATTGTGTCATCACGGAATTTTTTTGTGTCAAAGTTGTGTACGTGAGACAGCGGGACAAAATTTAGCTCCATTATAATCAACGCAGAATTGTAAGAGTTTAGGGACCCATTTTCAAGAGTCTCACGTCGACCGGTCGAAAGATACGATTGGTTTTTGATATTTTCAAATTTCACTATGTTTGGGGACAGGAAAAGAAAGATTTCTTGGAGAATTGATCTGAATGTTACAAATTTTTTACATGTAAAAATGTAATTTTTGAAATTTTGTACTTGGTGAGGGGTAATTGAGATTGATTTTTTTTATTTTTTAAGAAAATAATTTTTATAAGCAACGGGGTCGTATAAATTGTTTTCGCACCCCGACATTTCGGGTCAGGGACAACTCGGGTCAACGACATTTCGGGTCAACGATACCGTTTAAAACACGATTTTTGAGTCAGGGCACCAGCGGTGGTCTTAGGAAAAAATCGATTTTGAGATTTTTGGCTTAAAATAGTCGGTAGCACTTGTGGAAGAAAAGCTAAAAATATTTTTGCCTAATTATGCCCGGAAGGCATATTTTTTTACAAAATACGTTTTTACACTTCGAAGCCTCTGGAGGCCGATGTGATCCGGCCACAGAGATCAAACCTGGCATACAGGGGTTTTTGATACCCAGGAATCTGAAAATAGTAGCATTTTTACCGTCAGATTACTGTAACATGGTCATACTGTAATCCGGTCGATAAAAATCGACGATAACTTCTTTAGATTAAAAATGCCACAGGATTTTATTACAGATTCGTAATCAGCATAAAATTCTGCTTCGGATACATGTAAAATATGTTCAAAATTCCGTGGCCCAACCTCTGTAGTATAGTGGTTGTGCGCCAGGATTATCAATCTGGCGACCCAGGTTCGATTCCCGGTGGCTGCAAATGGCAGAAAATGGACTATAAAAGGGCGGAAACTTGGGAAAAAGGGAAAATAAATTACAGAAAATTAGTTTTATGCTACTTAGGACCAGTTTAAAAGTTTTTGCAAGAATTCCGCATAAATTACGGTTTTTATGGAAAACGCCTTATTGCTTGCCGGAAAGTGGAGCAATCTGGTTAAAATTTACAGAAGAGGCTACTGAGGCTTCCTACTACGAAATAAGTCCATTTCTGCTTGCCTGGGTTTTCTTTCAAATTCGGGATTTTAAGAAGGCGAGCTGCGGCCGAGGTTTATCGAACGGAACAATATTTGACCAAAAAGTCATGTAAGATTCACAAAAAGTCAATTAAGATTCCCTAACAGCATCGGGATCACACAGCTTGTAAAACTTAGGCCGTCTTGCGTATCCCACAAAAAACGGAGCGCGTGGACGCTCTAATGATAAATCTACATGGAGACTCAGTTGGTAAGGAACAGAGGCTAAACTGCGGGACTGTAACATGCGTGCTTCCATCTGAAAATTAAATAACTGTTTTATTTTGTTTCGTATTGCATTCCTCGGCGGATATGATGAACATTGGATAGCAAGCGTTATGTAGATTCACCACAACTCTTTAGTTGCCATTTGGGGCGATCAATGCTGTGAGGCGTTTTCCATAAAAACCGTAATTTAAGCGGAATTCTTGCAAAAACTTTTAAACTGGTCCTAAGTAGCATAAAATTAATTTTCTGTAATTTATTTTCCTTTTTTTCCAAGTTTCCGCCCTTTTATAGCCCACTTTCTGCCATTTGCAGCCACCGGGAATCGAACCTGGGTCGCCAGATTGATAATCCTGGCGCACAACCACTATACTACAGAGGTTGGGCCACGGAATTTTGAACATATTTTACATGTATCCGAAGCAGAATTTTATGCTGATTACGAATCTGCAATAAAATCCTGTGGCATTTTTGATCTAAAGAAGTTATCGTCGATTTTTATCGACCGGATTACAGTATGACCATGTTACAGTAATCTGACGGTAAAAATGCTACTATTTTCAGATTCCTGGGTGTCAAAAACCCCTGTATGCCAGGTTTGATCTCTGTGGTCGGATCACGTCGGCCTCCAGAGGCTTCGAAGTGTAAAAACGTATTTTGTAAAAAAATATGCCTTCCGGGCAAAATTGGGCAAAAATATTTTTAGCTTTTCTTCCACAAGTGCTACCGACTATTTTAAGCCAAAAATCTCAAAATCGATTTTTTCCTAACTAGGGAAGTGTACAAACGAACCCTCACCAAATGATAAGTGACATACGTCATTGAAGAGCCCTTGAAAAATGGTAGAAGACACCATTTTCATTTTTTGCAGAATGACTTTCCGCGACAACATACTGTAAATTATATTATTTTTAGGTCATTCTGCAACAAAAATCTTTCTTTCTCTTGGGCAGGAAAAAATCCTCGGAGAGGGTTGCTTCAATAGTGCAGTGGTTGCGGAGCAGGCTGATAAGCCAAAGCAAGCCGGGTTCGGTTCCCAGCTTGGGCAAAATTATTTTTGCGTTCTTACAGTTAGGTAAATATTTGCGGTAAACTTTTACAAAGGTTTTAATTTTTCTGGGAGACGATCGATTACGGTAAAAACCATCAAACTTACATGTTTTTCAAGATTAAAAAAAGTGAAAAGTGTTTTTTTCACCTTATGGGTGTTTAAAACCAGTAAATGTCATATGTAAAATGGTTTTACTCGCAAGCGCCAAGCTTCATAATGATTCTTAGGCCAACCTAATGGTAATACGTACCATTTAGCGTTTTGAAATAACATTTATTTTGCCTAATAGAAGATATTGTAACTACTTAAGGGACAAATCAACCGTTTATAATTTTTTGCCCTGAGGCATTCTGCAAAAAATGAAAATGGTACCTTTCACCATTTTTCAAGGGCTTTCCAATGGTGTATAACACTTGCCATTTGGTGAGGGTTCGTTTGTACACTTCCCTAGTAAGACCGGGCCCCACTACTGGCTGACGCAGTGACTCAAAAATCGTGTTTTAATATTTTCGCTTCGGGACTTGGAAAAAAGAATTGTTTGGTGAATTTGAAAATTTTTGAAATGTTTTCGCTTCGGGACTTGAAAAAAAAGAATTTTTTGGAGAGCTTGAACAAATTTTTTCAAATGTTTTTGCTTCGGGATGTGGGAAAAAAGATTTTTTGGAGAGTTTGAACAAATTTTTGAAATTTTTTCGTTTCGGGACTTGAGAAAAGGATTTTTTTTGAGAGTCGTTTTGAATGTTACAATTTTATTTTACATAAGTACGAATGTTATTTCTCTAATTTTTTAGATAAATAGTTATTTTAGGGGTAATTGAGGTTTATTTTAAATTTTTTTGGGAAAATAGTGTTTATAAGCGACGAGCAAATAAGAAAATCGTTATGTGCATTCAATCATTACGACTATCTTCTTACTCCACTATCTGGCACTGTCTGTGTTTAAATCCCGTGCTTCCAGTTAAAAACATAAACAATGGATACGATTTTCTTATTTCCTCGTCGCTTATAAACACTACTTTTCTTAAAAAAAATTAGAAAATAAAAACTCAATTCTCAAAAAAAATCCTTTTCCCAATTCCCGAAGCGAAAAATTTTCAAAAATTTGTTCAAACTCTCCAAAAATCCTTTTTTCCACGTCCCGAAGCGAAAACATTTCAAAAATTTCTCAAATTCACCAAAAAATTCTTTTTTCCCAGTCCCGAAGCGAAAATATTAAACGGTATCGTTGACCCGAAATGTCGTTGACCCGAGGTGTCGTTGACCCGAGTTGTCGCGACCCGAGTTGTCCCTGACCCGAAATGTCGGGACGCGAGAAAAACAAGTAACGATTCGGGAAAATTCATTTTCGGAATCAGGTTGGTCAACTCCTAAAATGCACAGTGCGGAAGGCTCGCGACAAAAACTACGCACTTTTGAAAAAACATTGTAAGCTGTTTGGAAGTTCAAGTGTGTCCAATTGGCCGAGTGGTAGTGACCCCACTTCCTGCGCAGTATGTCACTTCTGCAGCAGTGACATCCTGGGTTCGAAAGCTGGCTCTGCCATTTTTTTGAAATGGCTGTCCCTTTTCGATTGGTAAAATGGGTTCGACTACTTGCAAAATCTTCTTTCCTGGGGGAAATATTTTTTATTCTGGGTAAGAATATTTTCCCTAATTTTTATTCAACAACAACACGATTACTTTCCGTACAATTTGTCGAAAACTTGCTTATACTTTTGTCTAAGTTGAGGTCGTTTTGATTTGAAAGTGGGTGTTAGAAGTCCGTTCTCCACACTGAAAGGTTCAGATTCGAGCCAGATCTTCTTGACCTGCTCGATGCTGTTCAATTTATTCTTCTTCCCAATTTCGATTACTTGTTCGAAAACGTGATCAACTACCTGAAATCATAAGTGTTTTAAAGCTGACTGAAACGAGTTTTCGCAGATATTATAATATTGCTTACCTTTTGATCCTCGCAGATTTCTTTGAGAGACTTGTCTTCTCCAGTTTGTGCTTTATACCATTTAATTAGTTCTTTTGCTTCTGGAACGATTACTGCGACTAGGTAGGGTTCTAAACTGTCTCCATCGACATATGCTTGTTGGACATAATTTGACTGAACGTAAACATTTTCAATCTTCTCTGGAGCCACGTATTCTCCCTAAATATTTGAAACATTTTTATTCGCTTGTGGAAACGGCTTTCGACGCATACCTGGGCCAGTTTGAAGATATGTTTTTTACGGTCGATAATCTTTAGTGTTCCGTTAGGTAAAATGTGACCGATGTCTCCAGTATGTAGGTATCCTTGTTCATCGAATAATTCAGCTGTTTTCTCGGGGTTGTTGAAGTAACCGGTAGTAACACAAGGCCCTTTAATTAGCACTTCGCCCTTTCGATCTTTCTGAAACCTTGGTTACCCGATTATTTTTTTAACTTACGGCAAAATAATTGAGTTCCGCGACGTCTTCCAGCTTGATATTTGAGCAAATTGCTGGACCTCCGCAATGACCTCCAACAATCTCCCCCGGCCATGTCATAGTAGCCATAGCAGTGCATTCCGTTTGTCCGTAACCTTCCAGAATATGGCATCCAAAGGCAGCTCGACAGGCTTCTAGACATTCCTCACTGATCGGAGCTGATCCAGTTACAGTGAACTTCAGATTTCCTCCGAGTTCGGCTTGGAATTTGTTGAAAACAAGACGATCCCAAATGCTGTCGTTCTCAATAATACCGGCTTTAACATGAGATAACTTCTTGTTGTAAGCCAGTTTGAGAAGCGCTCTTTTCAATGGATTCTTGTCTTGGAGTTGTTTCTATAAATTATTGTTTGTCAAATTTGGTTTTGCATGCCTGAATTAATCCGTAGAATCGGTTGAGCAATCGGGGTACAGTAGGGAAGATGGTCGGTTTTAACGCTTTCATATCACTGTTCAGGTGTCTGACATCTCCGCGGAAATAGCCGACTGACCCACCCAAGGCAAATAAGCACCAATGGCAAACTTGTTCGAACATATGGGACAGCGGGAGATACGAGATAGATACTTGATCAGGACTCTCGGTTTCCGGAAGAAATGCTCTCATAGTCTTTATAACTCCGGACACGTTAGCCACCAGGTTTCTATGGTTTAAAACGACTCCTTTTGGAGTGCCTGTGGTTCCGCTTGTGTAACTAAAGTGTTGTTGTATTAATCGGGCATTTCCCCTACCAAATAATGAACATGTCATCAGGTGTGGGTTCTACGTCAGGCTGTACATCTGTCTCCCCAACATGAAGGAGATGAGAGAAGGTGTGGATCTTGACATTTTTCTTTGTACCTTCTTCAAGGAGTTCTGAAGTGACTTCAGATTCTTTGATGACTACAATGTGTTTAAGAGACGGTGTCTCTTCAATCGTGGACAAAAGCCTTTGAACTTTAGCACCATTGTCAACAACGATGATCCTGAAGGGTAATGTTTTACAGTATTATGTCACTTACTGCATTCCAGTATCTTTAACAATAAACTTGGCTGCATCAGCACCTAATGTGTCGTATAAGGGAACTGTAACCATGGAGTATCTAATGGCTCCGATACAAGAAATAGTCCATTCGGGGCAGTTCTGGGCATAGATTCCGATCAATGTTTTGTTCCCTGGATCTACTCCAAGGTATGAAATGAAGGCTGATCCAATGTTTCGAGCTCTACGAAAGGTCTCAGCATAGCTGATGAATGTGTAAGGGGCCTCTTTCTCGACTCGGTACCCAAGACATCGTCGATTCCCGCTTACCTAGATTCTAGTAAATATCATTTCCAGGATTACCTCTAATCCACGCAAAAACAATTGATACAAAGTGGTCGCCTCCGGGTAAATTGTCTCGATCCATCGTTCCTTTTCACCAGCTAAGAGGCCACTTTTGAGTACGAGCCCCACTTCACCCTATAAATATTTGTTTTAGTCATAGACGCCTCGAATTCTGCTACCTCTACTGGCACTGCTTGTCTGTCCCTACTGACGCCCTTAGGGGTTGCAATACGGGAGCGTCTGTTGGTAAGCCAGGCGACGACAATTCCGCCGAGAAAAGCCGTAAAAAGCGTTCCGGATATAAGTTCTTTATTCTGCACGAGATCATTCAATGAAGACATCAGAAAGTCACATCCAAAAGTCAGGAAAACAAATAAAAATAGAAATGAAAAGTGGCGAGTGAATCGATGAGCCCGCAATCAGTTGATTGATCAGCCCACAAAGTTGTGTTCCCTTTGCGCAAACTCGATTTGTCCTCTGTAATCGACTAGCCGTAATGTCTCAACGTTTTAAACCGCGACGTCGAATTGTAGGGAGAGAATACAATAAACAGAATTCAATCTCTGACGGGTGTTCTGAGCGTTGACAGATAAGAGTACTATCTGCGGCGTCGGGTCAGAGAGATTCCCTCGCCTTATCAGCCCATTCCATTAATTCTGGCGGTCTGCAAGAAGTTAAAAGTGTAATTTTTGGCTGAATATGCGGTGATGTGAAAAACATATGATTAGGACTGTCCGGGAACACGTGATCTTTTGGGCTAGAGGAGCTATAGTGATGTAGGACTGGAAGATGGGCCCACCTAGTTGGGAGCATATATCTTTTCCCATTGAAGATTCTGTCTTTTAAGCCAGGAATGGTCTTTGAGATCGTTGAGTTTTATCCTTTTGTCATGTTCTTGAGTTAAGCAATTGTTAATGAGATCTTCCACGTCTGAAAGATAAGGTGATGCAACTACCCTTTCGATTACCTTTAGAGTAGTCTGTAAATTTTGGCAATGGCCCAAGCAAATGTTTGGTATATACATCTCGTTCGGTTAGGAATGGCAGTTGTTGGTTGAGCATTGAATAGAGTACCACTCCCAAAGACCATACAGTAGCCTCTGCCCCAAGGTATATGGATAGAGTATACCATTCAGGAGGGCAGTATAACCGGGTTCCTGAAACATCCTAATACTTAATGCATCACCTCACCTTGAAATTTGACCGGCTTTGAATCTTCTAGAATCGTAGCAGCTCCAAAATCAACTAAAAGTATGTTACCCGTTTCCAAATCAATCACAATATTCTCATCCTAAAATTAACGTAGTTTTATCTCGTTAGGTCGGCCTACCTTTATATCTCGATGTAGAATTTTCAATTTGAAGCACTCAGTAACTGTATTTACCAATTGTTTGAAAATAAATAGGGCCATCTAATGTAAAGTAATATTTCATGATTATTACTATACGTCGCATTCCTTACCATTTCACTTAGAGGACCGTGTTTAGATAGTAGTGAGTACAAGTCAATAAACTGCTTCGGTCTGCCCATAATTATGAGGAATCCATCCGGAATAGCAAACCATTCCAACATCTGGACAGTCCCCTTTATACCAGTGGTCAATGATAACATGAAGATCTCTTTTGGAACTTGTTTTTCTTTTATCTGAAAGGTCGGTTTTTAAGCGGTTTTTTAATCTCACCTGTCCCCATTCAAATATCTTTTGCCTCTCAATAAATTTCACGGCCACAGGCGCTTGATCTCTTAATCTTAAGGCCGAATAAACCGTTCCAAATCCCCCTTTTCCGATCTCGTCCTCGATTTGGTATTCGTGTTTAAATATCTTGATATCATTTTCTGAAAGTTCTCCTGTTTAGTTGAATTAAAAAAAGGGAGAGAAACGATATTTTTTACCTTTTCCAGAAGGATCATTAAATTACAGTGAAAGGTGTCTTTTTAAATGTTTCTAATTGATTAAAGAACCCAATTTCAAATAAGCATTTACCTGACAACCGGTAGTGGAGTAATTTGATCCGACTGGACGTCAGTTTCTTGGCCTTTTTGACCATCTCATTAAAGTAGACGGCGGTCACCATAACGGATATCAGCTGAAGTTGAGGTTCATTGCAAAACGCGACTTTAAAAAGATAAATTGTGGAAGCACGAGATTCCTGTTTATTTTTAAATGGAAACGACACAAAAGGGAGGGCGCAGAGCCTGAACAAAGGAAAACCCCCACAATACCAGTCGAACTTCACCCCGCCATTACAAGAGCCGAGCCTTTCCTTTCATCCAGCGTTCAGATGAAAGTAATGAGTTAACCAGGATAACTTCGCGAGAGATCGAGCAGTTCGTGACGTCGTCAGTCCGCACTGCGATCATCGAAGGATTAAGGAAACTCTAAGGGATTGCAGTGGAGGATCGTCAGCAGGGAGGGGTCCTTCGGTAAGACGCTGAGTAAGACCGGCTTAAAGCACAAAGTAACATTTTGGGACTGTGCTTCGATACGTCATCCCGCCGGATTTCAGTCTTTGATTTTTTTGCTGCTTAGCGAGCGCCCTAAGCCTTAGGCTTAACCTCAGTTTATGCTCCGGCCGATTAGGCTTGGTCTCGGCTTTTAGTTCGCGTAAGGAAGACTGTTATGACCTTGCAGCAGGTAACCGAAAAAGTTGAACGGCTTATGGAAATCCAACCCGATTTCAGTAAAAAAATACCACTCAAGATCACGAGTATTCGAAATCCTCGAAAATCATCCTGACGGCACAAGTTTCAACAGCCCTTTCGGACAAACAAATAAAAAAGATGGAATTAAGCAAACCACGTGCAAAAAGCGGCAAAACAAGAGGCCTTCAAAAACAACTGACTGGAGAAGGCCTTCTTTTTTCATTCATAAGCCCCGAGCTTGAACATGATAGCCCGAAGTTAACTAGTTCAAATATCCTGGTTTTAATCATTCCATAGTTTTCAAATTCACATGTCTAATCAAGAAAAAAATTTATGCGCATTTTTAATACACGTAGATACTGAAGTCATCACAGTTCAACAAACATATGCAAATATTGTAATAATAAATATAAATTCTGATTAAGAATAATTTTTAAAATACTTGATATAAATTAAGGAGGTAATAAAACTAGACGGATACAAGATTGGAAATCAAACGGATAAATTAACAAATCAACCAAATGAGATCAAATCAACAAGCGATAGAAATTCTCGGCCAATCGGGGTGAAAAGATGGCTAAAACAACATCAGAAGTCTGAGATTCTGTGTACAAGGGGTCCATTATCTCCCACACTTCTTGGATTTCCTGTTTGTATCGACCATTTTGTTTGGAAATGTTCTCCACGGCCAACATTGCGGCATCAAGACTATTATTATGTCTATCGACCAAAGATATTTGATTGATGATATCTGCCGGAAGATCTGTAATAACGGCTTGGAACTTGGTCTTGCTTTCAAATTTGGATGTTATTGGAGTCATCAGTGCGATGATGTGGTTCTGTAATAAAAAAATGAACAAACGACAACCAAAGACATTGTTTTAAAGCTAACTGACATTGTATTTCTTTCGCAAATGATGACTCAATTTGGAAAAAGCCGTTGGCGTGAGTAACACGTCCACATTCCTCGAGGATGCGTGAGTCGAGGTTGTTTGGACAGGGCTTTGATCAATGGATTCGGAGTTCGGGGCACGTGATCTTCTTGTCCGAGACCTTAGTTGCAATATATTTTGAAGGGCTTCACTGGGTCTGATCCGATGGTGCATCATTCGAAAGCCCCCAGTCTGATCCGAGGCTGAGTCGAAGAGTTCATTCAACTGAACAATTACCTCGTCTACTGTCACGAATGTCACCAAAAACTTTGTCCTTTTATTTACACTGTATTCCTGAAAGAAAAGTTTGAAGAAAAACCCTTCAAAAATGGCTGCCTGGAAATTGGGAGCTCCTTCTTTTTTCTGCCGTGCATACACACATGTGTACCCTTCTCTGAATTCAATGCGCCCAACTCCCATGCAGACTTCAAAATAACTTACAATCAATTCATCGTTGGAACTCCCAGGATATGGCCAATGTTCGACGGAAGTTCCCGAATTCCTGAGATCGGAACAGAATTTGGATGATGCATTCAGGAAGTCCAAAGAAGATATGGCCACCAGAACTTCACAGACTGGACTCAATCTTCCAATTTTATGCAAAAATTTTGTTAAAACGTCGACGGAGAGATTGAAGCCATAAGCAATAGTGTCCCCCTTCCATTCCTGGCTATTGGCAAGAAATACATCTGCCATATATTTCGTGTATTCACCTGAGTTGTATAAATATGGATATCTCGTTTGACCTACCACCAGCCATTACAGTAAACCAAGAATTGTTGAAACATTTTACAGAGAAAACAAGGCCATCGGAAAACATTCCCGGCTGATAAACAAAACCAGGAATGAACGACAACTGGATGGATTCATTCAACGTCTTGACGTGTTTAAGCAGTCCTTCGATCTCTGCGAATGCCTTTTGCAGAAAAGCTTTGACTCTTTCGTTCTTTGACCTTAACAGCATATTGCACTTTTCCTTCATCTCCGTCACGTTGTCATAATTCCCGTTGAGGAAAGACACTAGATCTTTCACCTTTTCTTCAGGTATCTTGCAGCGATGAGTTAATTCGAATTTCAAAATATCTTCTAAACAAAGGTATGTTTTCAATCAAAGAATCCCTTACTTTTGGTGCCTCCACTACTGTAAGAATACAATAAATTGAAAAGTATGACAAGGTTCGGTTCATCCGTGATTCCAAAATGCCACCCGACAGCTTTGATTAAGCTTGAATGGGATACAAATATGGTCCACTTGAAGTTCTCAATGTCCAGGGCATTCATGAGTTTCGTAACGGCGATCAGGAGCTCTGACACCGCCAGATTCCGGCTTGATGAAACTGCCAATATATCTGCACCAACTTCATATCTGCTCTCCGGATGAACATGTCCTAAACAAAAAAGTATACGACCGCCCTTATCTCTTACCTGATGTTTCTCTAGGCCTCACGTTAACTTTATCAGCCATAAAAAACTTTCCTTTCGTGGTCGTTGAATGTAAAAATTGTCTGACAATACACTGTCGGAGATTGAACGGAGAAGACAAAAGAGACCCCGCAAAATCAACGGTAATATAAGGGTTGTTCAACATAAACAAGGCACCGCTCTTATTCTGCGCTGACGTTGATGGGACGTATGATTGGACTGTGAGGGATGCAAATCCATGCAACTTGAGCACACTTCGAACTTTGTCTAAGATCTCATCCCGGGTGTTTATGTAATCCAAAGACATGTTACCCTGCAAAAAAGAGATTAACATGATTTTTCGGACAATCCAACTTACATATGACTTATCATATCCGTTGACGACATACGACGGTCCGACGGACATAAACAACTCCTTCATAATTGTCTTGTGAAGACGATGTTTTGGATTTCTGACAACTTGAGAGAATACTTTCTGAAAGAAAATGTCACTTAGCACACTATAAATACCTGAAAGTTGTCTTCGTCAGATGTGATATGAGGTATCAATCCAGAAGTTAACAATTCCGAAGCACTCGGCCTTTCCCGTGGATTCTTCTGAAGACACCATTTCAGTAATTGATCAGCTGCACTGTGGTGAGATCGAGGAAGGTAACTCAAAAAGTTTTCCGTGAATGACATCGTATTTCTGAGGTTGTCCAGGACTTTCAATCTCTCGGAAAGTGTATCTGGGGGCTTTTGGATCATCTCGAATAAAACCACTCCAATGCTGTAGATATCAAACTTCGTGTCATAGATCTTGCTTCCAGAAGAACTACTCTTAGCTTCAGGGGGGATGTAGAAATGAGTGCCGACATCCTTTGTCATACTATCCCCGCCATTAGGACTCATGGGTCTCCCTGGCTTCTCAGGTGACTCCTTACTCAAGTGAATCTTTTGGTTTCCCAAAGCTCTGGTCGCCAACCCAAAATCGCCAATTTTAACCTGAAAAATACGTTTATATTTCAAAATCAATCTGACAAAATTTACGGTCCAATTTCCATCCAAGAATATATTCCCAGGTTTAATATCGCGATGGATTATGTTGTATTCATGCAGACATTTAATGCCCAACAAGATCTCCTTGAACAACCTCCATATCATGGCCACATTCTCAAACAATTGTCCTTCATCAATCAAAGCTCGGAGCGTTCCATTCCTACAGTATTCCATCTGAAGACATAAGAAAGCATTGGACATTCCTTTGGGCAATTCTGGTTGGGGCATCTCTACATCGACTTCTTCTTCTTCTTCAGCATCAATCACATCCTCATCACCTTCGAAGATCACAGAGAATTCAGAAGTGACTTGGGAATGGTCGAGGATGTTGGAAGATCTAACCGAAGCCTTTCGCGTTTTCTTTGGCGCTTTAAAGAAGCCTCCGCCTTCAGAATCTGAGGACGAGTCTGAATCGGAGGCTTCCTTTGGTTTCTTCGGTGCCTTTCCGTCTAAATTTTCATGTTAAACTACTAATAAAAACTTAGTTCACCTACTTGGCAAGCTACTGCCCAAATTATTCGGCGTTTCATAGACCAAGGACTCGATCCAAGATGAGAAATATCTGACAATGTGTTCGTTTATGAGCTTGGAAAAGACAGCGACTTCGTTGATGATCTTCTCGACCTGTTTCTTCGGAATCCCCGTTAAATTTATTCTCTTAATAGCGTAATCATTGGAGTCTAACTTGTTCCTATAAAATGTAAATTAAACGGGCATTTAAATATTAATTGTTGGTCTAATGACAAACCTTGCGAGAAATACTTGACCGAAGCCTCCCTTTCCCAAGAATCCCAATACATTATACTCCTTAACCAGCCTTCCAGATAACGTCAACGACATTTCTGGACCGACTTCAGACGACCATGTTGAGGCATCAGAGGACAAAAAATCTAGAGCAATATAAAATATGATAATCTAAACCGACCAGAATACAAGAAGGGGTGGTTCATCAACTTCTGGAGATCAATTTCCTTTTCTCGGCAGCTGGATGTAAACGACTTTAGTTGATCAAATATCCTATCATCTCCCTTATTCTTGCATTCGGATGAAAGGGACTCCAACAAATCGGCCAGCTTCGTGGTATCGCTTTGCCTCATCTGAGAAATCGACGGACGAACGCATAAGTTTAGATTGGAATTGGTTGTAATTCGATGGAAATCTTCGCAAAACCGTTGAAGTTCAATGGTAATCCAGTAATCTGAGAGTATAAAACTATGATTTTTAGTCATCCAGATATTATTCCTGTTCAAAAAACCATGAGCTAATTTGTTGTCATGTAGAGTCTTTAGCGCACATAATAGTTGTGTTGCCAATTTGGGTAAAACCGTTGCCTAAAAAAGATTTAAAAATTTGCTTTTAACTACCGCATTCTTCGAGATATACTTTATAACGTTTGGATCAGATAAAGGGCGACATTCCATTTCCAAATATTGTCCTAGAGAGATCTTTCGTTTATAAACGCTGACTTTATCTAGTTCGGAGGTATCTTTGAAGAATAAATAAGTAGACAAGAGGTCTTCATCTGTTGGGAATGTAGAATGTTTTGCATTATGAAGAAACGTATTGAAGTTTTTATGGAACGCTTGTAATTTTCCTTTTTTGGCCTTATCTCCATTGTCCAATTCGTAGAACAAATCAAATTCGGAAACAAAAATCAAACGATTCTAAAGAAATCAAAAGATTGATAGATTTCTTACGTTATCCCAAGCAAAATACTCTGAGCAATATTGATGACAGGGCTCTCGATTCGGCTTCAGCTTGTTCACCCTCTGAATGCACACAAATTGTCCAGTCTTGTTGAGAATTTCGACTTTCTGAACTTCTCCCAGTGTCCCCAATGACCTAAGCATCTTATTTTGGAGACAATGAAGTTCATCTTCCTTCCTCACTTGAACCAAAGGTTCTGCGGGCAGAACTGGAGATAAAATTTGTTCATCTTTCTTCGTCTCGCTGTAGTTTGGAGATTTGACAGGACTTTGACTGCTTGTTATGACCTTTAATGGTTGAATCGAAGTCCCAACCAGCCTTTGGTTAATCTCTTTAAGATATGACTCCCCCTTTATGATCAACTCGAATAGAATTACTTCCTAAACATCAACGAAATTAAAAAGATTCGTCTTACCCCATTCGCATTTTTAATCATATTGTTATATTCTGTCATCAAATCATTCAGATCTTCTCTGGTCAGCCCATTTAAATTGGTGAAGTTATATTTCGGAGGACTTGAAATCAAACAGTTATAATTAGTAGTGTACCACTTACTCTTTTGGATATAATGGAGGGCAAGACAGCTCTAAGATGAACGAAACAACGGCATTCTCAACATGGGGAGTAACCAACACAGCTACTTCAAGCCGAGAGAACCCCTAAAATTAGTTGTAATGTAGGAGTATGCAATACCTTCCAACAATTCTGAAAACTGCACTTCTTCAGCCGGTCTGTGAACACCCATTGAAGTCCTTTGGCTTCATTCTCTGCACGACTTTGTAAATCCAACACTTCAGCGTCGGTCAATTCCGTCATTGTCGATCTACATCATCCACAAGCTGAAAATTGTAATTTCTTGCGATCATGCGAAGAAAAATGTATTTTTATTTTAGAGTCCTGTCACGAAAACGTTTTTTAATTTTTGTTTGTCAATTTTTTGGCTAAATGTTTTTACGTGCTGCGCATTTCCAATTTTTTAATATTTGTCGTCAATAAAATAAGCAACTCTCAATTTTCTAGCTCTATTTGTATTTTAATTTTTAAGTAGT
This sequence comes from Bursaphelenchus xylophilus, assembly GCA_904066235.2. Taxonomy (NCBI): domain Eukaryota; kingdom Metazoa; phylum Nematoda; class Chromadorea; order Rhabditida; family Aphelenchoididae; genus Bursaphelenchus; species Bursaphelenchus xylophilus. The sequence goes on along the minus strand of CAJFCV020000003.1, from coordinate 6,893,265 downwards.
ATTGTAATATAGTTATAAAAAATGGCGGAGAAACGAAAATTGATAAATGAAATGGAGAAATGTTTCAAAAAGGTATGTCTCACTTTAATAAAGAGTTGAGCTGTTTCAAGGTGGACGAAGGCGTGGAATTATTCCAAGAGATTATGGACAAAATGAGTGAAGCGAATTCTGATAATCAGAGAGAAAAGCTGCAAGATGATCTTAAAAAGGAGATCAAGAAGTTACAGAGGTTACGAGACCAGATAAAAGGATGGCAGAATAGCTCAGATATAAAGGTTTGTTCTTTAAACTAAGGATTAAGCCGTCAATAATTAAAATAATGGACGAATTTACAGGATAAAGACAAGCTACTGCATTACCGAAAAGTAATTGAGAACAAAATGGAAACATTTAAAGATGTAGAACGGGAGAACAAGACAAAACCTCACAGTAAACAAGGACTTTCTGCTGAAGAAAAATTGGATCCCAAAGAAAGAGAAAAAGCTGATACCTTAGATTGGCTGAATGTAAGTTGTCTTAATTAGCGTTCACATTGTTTGGTTTAGTGTCAGATAAGAAAGATTCAAGATGTGGTGGATATAACCGAATCCAAGATCGAAGCGATTAACTCGGCCTCCGATGGTGGGAGGAAGAGAGGACGAAAGAACGATCAGAATCAGGAGAAGGAAGTAAGTACCCATTTTGTTATAGATATTTTTTGTTTTTAGGCATTGGCAGAGTTAAATACCAAGCTTGATCGGGTGAAGTATGATTTGGAGATGCTTGAGTTGTGCATGAGACTGATTACGAATGACAAACTCAATATCAAGGAGGTTGTGAACAAGTTGAAGGAGCCTTTGGAGATGTATGTCGACTCTCTAGACCCTGATAACGATGACGATCCGACCACGCTGGAACCTGATGGTAAGTGATGATTCCTCTACTGTTTTAAATGTTTCTTCAGATATTTACGAAGAATTAAATCTTGGAGCATATAGTGGACTTGTTGGAATGCCCGCAATAGGCGAAGAAGAGAAAGGTAAAGTTTAATGGTTTGATCGTTTACCTGTTTAGGACATAAAGATCATTCAATGTCACCAACACACGAAGAGAGGAATCAGGGTGGAGAAAAAACGAGGTCCAAATCTATATCATCAACAACGGCGGTCCCCACAACACCCACAACGCCGGCTGCTTCGGTATCGTTATCAGCTCGAGTTACTCGGCAATCAAGTGGAGAACCCTCAGTTCCGGCATCTCCTCCTCCACCTTCCCAACCATCAACAACTGCGTCAACTCCAGCTAGTCAAAAATCGGCGACGACAAAGGCATGGAACAATTCAAAGTAAGTATTACACTTCGCGTCATATAATTTGTATAGACAATTTTCTGGGAATTCCCAACCTTCGTATGCCGCCACGGCTGCCCCTCCTCGAGCTCCTTCTCCAGTCCAACGGACAAATACTGTAACGCCGACAGGAGGATCAGTAGGAGATGCGCCCAGACATTCTTCGTCTACTCCTCCAGTCACATATGCTGCGATTGCTGGAAAGAGCGCTCCAGACACTTCAATTACACCTCCCGGATCTGTTGATTTCGAGATGAAGATTGGAGACGAGAATAAAATGAAAGATGATCGGATCAATTCCGATGAAATTTCGAATGTAATCAACAGTTACACTTCCCAATTAGGAGAGTTTGTGAAATTTGACGAAAATTCTGGTGTAACAAATGAACCTCAAACGGTATTGTTTGTCGTCATAATTGGTTATTTTTGTATTTTTTAGGCAATAATTACTCCTGGAGATGGGGCTTGTCCGCTTGGTAAAATTGATATAAATGAGGATCTGGAGACTCAATTAGCATTAGTCAACGCGGCGGCAGCGAAAAAACCGACGCCGATGGATTCAGAGAAAGTTCGATTACACTTGCCAAAGGTCTTGTGTCCCCCTTCCGGAAGTTTCCCGCAAATAATGCTGCAAGGAAGTGACACCTTGGAATATTTTAGCAAATTATCGCCGGAGGCATTGTTCTTCACCTTTTATTACATGGAAGGATCAAAAGCCCAACTTTTGGCAGCGAAAGCCCTCAAGAAACTATCCTGGAGATATCATACTAAACTTCTCATGTGGTTTCAACGGCATGAAGAGCCCGTGAAGATAACGGATGACTATGAAATGGGTGCATACATCTACTTCGACTACGAGCGATGGTCTCAACGCAAAAAGGACACCTTCACTTTCGAATACAGGTATTTGGAAGACAAGGATGTTGAGTAGAGTAGCCCCTGTTTGCAATCTTACAGTACTCTCATTGTTTACGGGCCAGTCTATGCATCTCTCACCGATTTTTTTAACATTTAACAGTTATTTTGTTTAGATAATTCAACTAACGTTTGTACTTTATGTTTAGTCAGTAAATATACATTTTCATATATGATTAGGCTTCAACCTTGGTTCGGGCGCGAGCCTGAGCCACGGAACAGGTTACCTTAGTGGTTCTTCGGTCAGTCAGTTTGTAGGTAATCTGGTAAGGAGCATCGTCTTTGAGGGCCTTGATTATCTTCGCGTATTTGGAGAAGTCAATTTCTATGGTCAGATCTTGTGTGCCGGCTTTGATTGGACAAGGAACTCCATGCTCGCATGCGTTCAAGTTACTCCTTGAATAATGGTTCATCTATTATGAATTTGATATGACACTTACAGTAATCCGAAGGTAGGGACCTTGTGCCAACTGCAGCCAGTCCATCCACCCCAGCTGTGAACTTCAATATCTAATCGGATGTCGTTATGATCTTCGGAATTATCTACATTTAGATGGACATACAATTTCTCGCTCAGTTTCACTGGATACACTTCTTGGTCTGCAAATTCATATTCTTAAAATCCTTTTTTAACGTACGATCTTTGTTGGTGATCTTTAGGCTCTTGATTGGTGTGTTGGAAGCAGGACAAGTGTACCAATTCAATTTTGTATCGGTCCCGTTGGGGAAGGGATCACAAGCAAAGACAGCTGAGGTCAGAACGGCCAGAAGAGCGAGGGTTTTGGACATTGTTCTAGATACCAGAAGCGTTCCCTCTTACTCTTTTTGTACTCTTTCTTATCATCCCTTGGCCTCTGATAACCCAAAGTCAACGAACAGTCTTGCTTTCTGTCGGCCGATTGTTTGAAAAGGTCGTTGAAACCATGCTGGCGGATGAAAAAAAAGTTGATAGATAGTGATGGAAAGTATTTTAGTTATAGCTGATTATAATAGGTGTAGTAGCATCATAGTTTGATTCTACATTTCCAGAACATTGTGAGCAAAACTGGCAGAGCACACAAAACTCAATGGTTTACTTTGTGATCATTTCATAATGTCACGTAATAAGAGAAAAAGATGACGTTCAAAGTTTAGAATCCCTAAAGCGACATTCCATTGAAAACGAAGTCCATCGTCTGAGATAGGACACTTTAAACTTTGATGACATTGTTTTCAAAATATTCTGATGAGATCTTGAACTGTGTTTGTTGATGTTTTGCGGGATTTCTGATTGCAATCCATCAAATCCGGATATCCGTTTCGAGCGCCTTAGAAATTTGTTTATTCATTTAAACACAACCTCTCATCGGTTATCTGACCTCGAATCAGATCTAAATCTTTATTATTTCGCCTTGTCATAACAACAGGTCTTATCAGAAAAACAAAGTGGGAATATTCGACAATAGCTGAAAAAGTCCTTTTCAGCAGGAAAAATAATTTTAAAAAATTGGAAAAAATTACGAATATTTGAAAAATGAAAATTTCTAATATGCAGTATTTTTTTATGTGTGATTAGCTAAAATATATTAGATTACGTAAATAGTTATGTTTCCTTTCATTTTGAAATTTTCATACCATTCAAATATCTCTCCAAAACCACACATCCCTCATGAGTCTAACGATGACCAGATTCTACAAAAAAGAGCTGAATCCGAACAGCCTCATAAAACCGTTATCGAGGCTTCCCCATCTACAGAATTTTCCCTGCATAAAATTATCTCCGGAATTCGAGGCGGAGAGATCTCGGGGGCTGATCTTCTTGGATATCCGACGGATATCTTGCCGCGTTCCTCTGCGGGCATGCTTAAGTTTTCATAGCATCATGTCGCGTGAATATTGTTGTTCGATAGTCCAGATTGGAGACCATTCCTCGGCTTCGTTATCTTCCTCTTTATTCAAATTCTCTGATTTCACTCCCAATTCTGTCTGTGATTTATGGAATCCGGGTGTTTATTCTAATTTCGATTTAACTCGACTTCCGCAGAAGCCCTTCCAAGTGAGCCAGAAGTCTTTGAACCGAAGACATACTCTACAGTCGGATTCTGGAAATGAATCCGTGGACACCAACTTCAGTGAAGACGAATCTGTTGGTAATGTCACGAAGAAAATTGTAAAAGCAGTAACTATCTATGATCTGAAGAAACATGAGTTGAAGAACGATAAGAAAAAGGACTTGATTCTTAATATTTACGTCAATCCGGTACGTCTTCATTATTTTGCTTAAAACTGAACAGAATTAATCCCACCGGCTGATTACGCAACTCCTTTTTCTTTCAGGATCTGAGTAGCGAAAGACGCATCGAAGCTCGGAACCGTAAGTAAAGTGGCTTCAAATTGTTGTGCAAAAGATTGCCTAAGGCGTTGTGTTGTTTTTTGTGATGAGTAATCAAGAACGAAGCGTATTTTTGTCAGAAACTATGTTTTAGGGAGAGCTTCGGAGGAAATGAACGAGGATTATAAAGTCGTTCCCTGGGGCTTGGAATCGCGCCCAGTTGGTAAGATCAGAAACATCCACAAATATGACAATTCAAGTGAGTCTTTTGAAGTCAATCTCTTCTTGAATAAAGGAGTGAATGTAATATCAGCTCTTTTTTTAGCGTCCGTCAAATCCAAAGATGGCTCGGTAAGTGGGAAGGGAACCACCTTATCCCCTAGTTATTTGTTTACCCGGCTTTCAACCCATGCTCGGGATTCGAGAGAAGTGATGTTCGGAAAGGGCTTTTTGAAGGGCTATTCAGAATTCCCTCGCCTCTGGCTGTTATTTTTTGATCGCTTTTTTACTCGAACTTTGAATCGTGACTATATTCAGGTCAGTCTTCACACAAGTTCTGATTCCCAGACCGATCATCAACTGGAGTCCGATGAATCTGGCTCTTATGAGAAAGCCAAGCCTCTGATTGTGGATTCTGTGACTATCCGGAATCCACGGACCCCAATTTGGAAATCCAAATTCCTAGATAATAAGGAGAAGATTAGCGAGAAAATGGACTCGGGAATCTCGGCGGCGAGTTTCACTTTCTATGATCAATATGGGGTTCCTCAAGAGTCGCTGAGTCAACGTGTGAGCGCCCATCTCTTGCGGAAATCGGCGATACGTTCCTCGATTCCCCGAGGCAGAAGTCACACCGTTTTGGATTGTAACAATAAATGTGATGACAAGGTAAGTGGTCATTGACCCGTGGCTAATGCCGTGTTAAAATGTAGTCAAAATAGATTTTTTATTTTTCCGGAAAACTTTTTTGTCACGTGAAACACGTCACTTTCCGTGTCATAAAATGACGTTTTCAGCCCGCACTTTCGTTCCAACATGACAAGATTGCAGTGTATCCACGACGACCACAGGTAATTGCAGTTTCCGGTGTCTAATTACACCTCCCATCGTATGTTTTAAAGATATTCCCGGAGCAAAAACGGCGTTCGTTGAGTGTGCACAGTCGTCCCCGAGAAAAAGAGAATGTAATCACCGTGCACGGTAAAACAAAATGTTCTTCTTGCCAATACCAGCTGGGTAATCCTTTATTGATGACATTCGCATCCTCTTTTGTCTTCAGGGCGTGGCCAAGCGATGGTAATCTCGGACTTGAACCTCTTCTACCACATGGGCTGCTTTGTTTGTGGTCGTTGTAAGGTCCCGTTGAATGACGACCGAGCTCAGGGAGACCTGGCCGTCCGGGTCTTCGATGATCAACTCAGATGCCGTTTCTGTTTTGATCGTTCCGAAGCCGGCTTCAAGTCGAGCCGGATATAATAAAAATGTTTTGAAAGTGTTTTTCTACCCGGAAACCGTATCGTATGCATCGATGAGCCCGGGTGATGTCTTCTTTCCATTATATAAGGTTGTAAATAAAGTAGTATGCAGTAGTTAATGTCTGATGGGTTCGTGTTGCGAAAGTTCTTCGTAATTACTAGTTGACCGAATAAATTAAATACTCGTTTAGTTATCCTCTTAATACCTCAAGTGAAGGGTTGGGATGATACGACCGGCTGTGTTGGTGGCTGGGTGTTTTTATTTGTCGATGGTATGTCAAGGGGAGATTGAAGAGGTAGGAAAAGAACCTCGGCCTTTCTACATAATCTCCAAGAATACGGACAGGGTGAGTAATGATAAGTTGGTATTTATAAAAAATTTAGGACTACATTCCTTATATGTACGAGTATCCCTTCCTCACCACCAACTTGGATCATCGGCTTTACAAGCAAACGGACGCCGATTCCTTCCCCATAATGCAGGCCCCAGTCGCCCTTTCTAATCCCATCTGGAATCTAATCAGCCACGCCAGTCGTATGTACAGACAGAGTCGACGGGCGACGCAGAAATAAGAATATTTATTAAACCGTTTAATTAATTAAATACTTAATTAACTGAGATTCCCAAGGGATGATTGAGATTCCGTCATCATTGAGGTCTGTCGGAAAGGAGAATATCTAAGGCCGGATATCACAGTACTTCACGGCTTGGATGGGTCTCATGGCCTCGTTTTCTATCACATTTAAGGTCCGAGTCTCGACCCGAACGGTCAACGCAAAGCCCGGTTTCTGAGAGACTGTTTGTCTCTTCATTCTTCGTAATCCCGTCGCTAATGAGGTGTCCAAAGAGGACATGTCACGACATTTTGGAGGCTAAAGTAATGTTCTTTTAGTTGCACAACAACAACGTCACAGAGACCGAACATTCAACCTACTATGGATTTGATGCAAGGAGCTTCCGATGACATATCACAGAAGGAAACCAGGCATTGGAAGAGAATATTATCATCACCAGGGAACTTGAAGGCACTCATCTCTTGAAATACGACTGGTAATGAGGAATTGGAGTTGAATTTGGAATAATTGGGGGTCTCCAGGAAATGGGGATCAACCTCACAACTAGAAGATCATTAAAAATTATATTATAATCTTACCCATCAGAGTCCACAATTGATACTGTATGCCTCTCAGAACGGGCAATGCAATCGTGAACAAGGAATTGATACCTGGGCGCTGAAAGAAGGATCACCAAAACAAGATTTCCTACAATTATCACACTCCCATTTATGGAACAAGGTCTCTCCAACCTTAGCGTCCAACGCCGAGCAATCGTTCAATCCAAATCGATGTAATCTATAAGTACATTGAACATCTTTTAATGATTTCTCCACTGATTGTTCAAATTCTTTGGCCAGAACTGGCTGAGCATGGAAACAACTGACATCCAACCCTTGATCAGATCTGGTCACAATCAAAGGATGGAATTGCAGAATTACCGTCGCATTAAACCAGTAGCCATCTCTGGTCTAAAGTAATATAAAAAATATGAGGGTGTAATAGTACTTACAGGTGCTACCGTCTTTGTGAGACCGCACGTCCCTTCTCTCAGCGTTATCGACAACTCTCTGTTCTTACCATCCGCGATCAGCAAACAGTCCTGTTTATCATGAAATCCCTGGGCGTACATCAATCCATTCATTGGTCGTTGAGTTCTGACCGTAAACTTTAAGAAGTTGGCTCCACAAACAACATCGGTGGCTCCACGAACTCTCGGTTCTGAACACAAATTATATTATGTGACTGATAAAAAGAGTAGTTTAAATGCACCTACTTGCATCAGGTCCCAAATCCAGATTTGGGCATCCGAATCCAACAAAATGTAGGAAGGTGGCTTCGAATTCATGTAAGTTATTCGGAGTAAACACCAGATCTTGAGTGCCGGCAATGTTCTCGAGTTCTCGACTGTCCACTAAGGTTGGTTGGTGCATCGAAACGGCAATAATATTGACTCCTTCGGCTCTCAGCCTGGCGGAGATTAATCTTGGGGATCGGGAAGATCGACCATCGGTTATTACAATCGCTAATTTGGGGACTCCAGGTCGAATATCTAAAATTTAATACAACTACTTCGTTAATTTCAAGCTTAGTACCTTGACTCTTGGCTGTGAAAATGTCCAATGCCTGCTCGAGGGCTGCGTGTGTAGAAGTAGTTCCTTTGATGGGTTGTAACTCGGACAGATATCGTATAACAGATTCATTATCTCTGTATTTGAGATCATTGAAGAGGAAATGAGTGAAAACTCGTCCAGAGTAAGTGAGCAATGCCAATCTGGAAAATCAATATTTTTTTGAATAAATAAATTTGCGGTAACACAGAATGCCAAAAAAATGGCAAAAATAATTTGAAAAAAATATAAAATAAAACCCGTACCGAACGGCTTCTGGATGCACGTTTATGTTCTGCACCACCCTTTCGATCACAAAATTGACTTGGTTTCGGAATACTGATTCAATTGAGTCCGAAGAGTCTATTATAACCATCAGATCCAACGGTTTGTCCGATCCTTTCACACATTCTGTAAGTTTAATTATTTTTCTGTTGCTCTTACATACCCGGAATCTTTTCACAAACTTCCACGCCATGCCAAAAATCGAATAAAGGTTCGATTAGAGAGAGATTTTTGTTTGTAATAATCTTACTCTCATCCTGAAGTTTTTTAAAATTAGAGACAATTGTTACTCACTTTTGTAATGTTTATCAGTTCGTTCATGGCCACATATTCTCCTGTTCCATACGCCCAAATGGAGACGTTAGGAATCTGGTTTCTTAATTGATCTGCAGCAATTGAATCTTTAGGGAAATCATGAGTTCGGCCATCAGAAAGGAGGAAAACGACCTTCCGGACACTTGCATCTCTCATGCCCTAAACAGTATTTACTTATTTTTTGCTCACTTACATGTTCTGGCTTCATTACGGACAACGCGAATTCAAAAGCACCTCCAACTCGAGTAATCCCGGAGACATGTCTAAGGACATCTAATGCGACAAGGAGATCTTCTCGGTCTTTGAAAGAGTTGAAGTCGAACTCAAGATGTTGAACCCCACTGAATTGCACTAGCATAACCCGGGTCGCCGCCTCACCAATCGTAACATGTTTAACGATCCTCCGAATCACGTTGATCTCATCTTGGAATTGGTTTCGCAGAGACCCAGAGGAGTCGAGGATAAAAAGAAGATCCAAAGGAGGAGCACTCACTTTGCATCTGGCTAAAAAATAAGAACCAGCGTGATCCTAGTAATGATGGAATTGGTGCTTACGTTTCGTAGAGATCGGAGAATGGACAATCTCAGGTGGGGCCAGGCCATTCAGAATGATCTTAACCGGCAACACGGCATGGATAAGGAGAATAAAGAAGACTGCCGTCTTCATGGTCGCCAGAAGTTAATGGCTCGTCTTCTTTCTGCAGACGTCCAAAGTAGAACAATATGTTTTAACGTCTGAATTACACAAAATCCCGTCCAGCCAATGGGTGATGGGTCGTGAGGTGGGGTCGGGAACTCGTCGCGAGAACAAAAAAAGTCGGCCGCTACCAGTTTGGCTAGCCGGTTCGTAAAATGTCGCACCCGACCCCTGAACCGTCAAGTTTAAGGTGAGAAGATTGCCTGAGGCGATGTTGAAAGCGCCCTCTTATCGCGGGCTTATCTGACGTTGTAGTCGAGGTGGGGTAGGGGAACGCCGCAGGGCTCGTTAAACATTCATCCGTTCTGATCCGAGCGTTCTTTTCGAGGGATGTTTAATCGAATTGCGTAATGGTCAGCAAAGCTTACGTTTTATTACAACGACTTAATCGAACCGGTCAATTTTACAATTTATGGAACAAAAACAAGGAGAAAGGCACGAATCGCAACAAGGGCAATTAAAAAGGCAGCCAACAAAATAAATTAAACAATAAATTACATTTCAAACGGGATCCGAGGCCCTAAAATCTGGGTCTATGTTTGTGAGAGTATTACAACATAACTACACAAAGTAGTCGCAAATACGACATCGTAAAAAGAAGGCGACGGTAACCCCAAATGTTATTGCAGGACTCTTACAAGTAATATTCATCAGATTGCAACACCTCGGGAATCTAGCTAGAGCGAAAGGGCGAAGATACAGTGTAACCCGGAATTCAAGGTGAACATTTCAAGTGTAATACGTTACGAAAAAATGTTATGGTAAGAGAAAGAGGCTAGGTTATGATGATGATATGTTCACGGTCATAATATCCATTTCACCGGTAATAAAAATATGTTTCGGATCTGTTGATGGTCACGGTTTCTGGTGAATAAAGCTGAGCTGGTTAGATGAGACCATATTGGCGGGCCCGGTCTTCGTCATACTCCTGGAAGGTCCAGTGCTGGTACTGGTTGCTGGTGTCGCAGGCCTTCATCAAGAGTTGAGCGCCATCTCTTGACATCTCCAGACATTTGCCACTTACAACATGGAGAAGTTGATGCAACTAAGAACTTTATATTCCAAGGATTGTTACGTTACCTTATGATTGTATTTCCATTCCTGGTTTCCTTTCATTCCATGGCATGGGAAGATGATCACATCTTTGCCGGCATAATCAATACAGCTCTCATCTCTTCGAATTTCTCCGTCTTTGCTGTATAACCAATACTAAAAACAAGGAGATTAGCACATAAATAACCGTAATTTTTCCGTCGAATGCACCTTTCTTGTGGTTTACCTGATTTCCGCCCTGACTATGACACCAATATAGGCCGACATTTTTCTTTTTATTACCATGGGCCGCCCAATCTAAACATTGTTTGGATCCACCGCCCTTGTTCCGTACCTATATGAGCATGGATTAACCGTTATACTATCCTTAGACCCCCAGTTGAAGACAAAACAAGACAGAAATACGATTGGAAAAGACACCACAAGGAATTTGGAAGGCATAAATTGTACAAGACATCTTTTGGAGATTCACAGCCATCAAGACACGGTACTAACAGGTTACATAAGAAAATAACTCCATTAAATGTAAAACTAAGTAGCTTTGAAGTAACCCAACCAACAGGGCGAAAATGTTAATAAAACACGCAAAAAGTGCATCCGAACGGTGGAGAATATTAAGTATGGGGTTGGTCTTCCCGCTATGGGTACCTGATTGCCCCCTTGGCTATGGCAAGTGTAGGGCACGACTGGTTTGCCCGAATGTTCCTCATCGGCCGCACTGTCCACACACTTGGCATTGCCCGTCTCGCCGCTGTTGCGGATCTGAAAGTGAGAACAAGTGAAAAACTCGCCTGATTGCCTCCTTGGTTGTGACAATTGAACAAAGAGACTGGCTTATTCTTGGCACGCCGTGCGACTGCACTATCTAAGCACCGGCTCGGTTTCAGGTCAGCCCCATTACGAACCTAAAGTATCACAATTACCCCGCTGCTTTAATTATAGCTTAAAATTCCCCCTTCTTTTGCCCCAATCAAGAAAACGAAGGCCTCTAGTGGGAAGTGAAAGCTCCGGATCAGCAGTAGGGATATTGTTCTTCACAAAAGTATTCATCCTATGTGCGTGAATGGACAGAAAAGCCCCTTAAATTGCGGTAACTCATCAGAAAGCCGACCTCAGGGACCGAACCAGGCTTCATTTGCACAAAACAAGAAAACAAAGGGAAAGGTGCGTTAGTCACAGATAATACAAGCACAGTACGAGAAGGAAACGTAGAAAACATGGAAAATACGATGACAGACAAAGAAGAAGAGAGAAATTAAAACAAAGTACACCCCAAAGCACGCTGAAAGCACTTACCTCTCCTCTTCCTACGGCATCGCCAGGAACGAACAGTTCAGGGAAAATGTTATCCAGATACCATTTGAAGGATTTGCATTCCAAACGATCTCTGAGAGACTTCCGTTGGCTGATATCTCCAAAGTCGCCCTAAACCAAGAGTCAAATACTGCACAACGGGACCAACCAGATTATTGTTTATCCTTTCGTAGTAATATTTCTTATAATCATCTAACCAAACCTCAGCCAATCGGATCGAATTCCTTTTGAGAACGTTGACGCCCGTTCTCCATTTGTAGGGAGACCTTTTTCTGAATATGTGACCGACATGACTACATGGAACGATCTCCAATCGGCCTCCGCACATCCAGATCTACAATAAAAACATATATGCGATCCCTCTATTAAAAAAATATATGATTTACCTTACCTTAAACGATAACTCCAGATTCTCACCACCCCAGATATCAAAACCCGGATCGTATGTTCCAAGTTTCTCAAAGTACGCACGGTCGATGGCAAAAAGACCCCCGGCCATTGTTGGTGATCTAAACGGCACAATAGATTAATCATTTTCTAACCTACCTCACGGGATCTATTGCCCGTTTCCTGTCGCGACGATCTCTTTCAGGGATTGGATGCCAATTAAATTGAAGGGACCAGTCGAATCCTCCGACGTTTGTAAAGAATGCCTTGGAATAATGATATTCAAAGGTGTCATCGTCGATTACATCGATAACAGGACACACAACAGTCGATGAGTTCTTATGAATTCTGTCGAGGAGAGGTTCCAGCCAGCCCTCCATACATTCACAATGAGAATCGAGGTAAGTAAGGACCTTTCCTTTGGCTACAGCAGCACCTCGAAGTCGAGCTCGGATCAGACCTTCCCTTTTATCCAACCGCAGAACTTTAACCTTTGGAAATTGGGCCATATATTCTTCCAACGGTTTCTTGGTGTGTTCCATATCAGAAAAGTCATCAACCAAGATAATCTCGTTCAGATATTGAGATGGAGTTCTCTCGAGTACACTGTGAACTGTCCGAAGAAGAACCGACCAGGCCTCGTTGTGGAAACAGATGATAACTGAGGTATCTGGAAGTCCGGAAGCGTAAACTTCGGTGGTGCATTCTTGATCGGCAGCTGGAGGGAGGGATCTGTGGATGGAGATCATGTCTGAGGCATACTGATTGAAAGCGTTGTTCTTATATCCTTCATCGTATTGCTTTCGTTCATCCACTGTTAGTTCCTGAAACCGATTTTGTATGAAAAAACGTGGATTGCAACGTCAAAACCAACGCTTCTTAATTTCAAAATACCATCCAAACTGGTGTGTATTACGGCCCGAAACCCATTAATTTTATAGCCGTTTTTATCGTCTGTGGTTTTGGAAAGCCAAAATTAGGCCCAAATCTTGGGCAAAGCAGTTTTGAGTATAAAAAATGTAAAAACAATGCAACTTACATTCTTATTAACCTTAACGGCTTTTCCGAGCTCTCCGGCTTGAGTGGGATCTCCCTTTTTGTAAATCGGTGAGTTCTGATCGAATAATTTCTTGTTTGGTTTTTGCAAAACGGGCTGAAAACATTATTTTTGCGTTTTCGAAGGCTTACGATTTTGTCATTCGAATTGTCTTCCTCCTTTTCCGATTCCTCGTGTGGTTTGGGCACCTCCATTGGAGGCCCGAACCCTTGGAGTTCTCTGACTTTTGGAGCAACATGAGGCTCGGCCTGATAGTCTGTTGGCTGAAACGTCACAAGTCAGAGGCATATTAGATAATTAAGCAAACACAATTCCAAAAACTACATCAATTCGTAAGAACACCACGTAAAACTTGCCTTATCTGTGACGTTAAAATAGATAAGTGCACCGAGCCAGACCAGGGGGACTAAGAGAAGAAGCTTCACGACCAAGGAGCGTCTTCGAAACGGTGACATGGCCAACAACTGTGACCTCCAGGTCCCCCAACGTTGTTCTGAAAGTGAAGACGTGTAGGAGAGACACCAAAAGAGTGAAATTCATTCGGAAACGGAATTTTTAATGCGAAAAAGTCTTTATCTAAACGGTGAATAATTAATTTGATTTCGACTCCATGGATTTTCCTCGCCTAAGGGTCTGATGGAGGGACGACGGAACTTTGATTATCCTTTCCAGATGTCGCAGCCTCAGACTTATTGGGTCTCTATTCACAGCATGCAGGGAAATGTTTACTTAACACTTTTTTGACTCATTTCTCAGACAAGACGAAAACCCGATTCAAATAATTTAAAAGTCGAGAGCAAGGTAACCGAGTTTTACCATTCCGAATCGTAAAGCGTTTATCAGCAAAGATCGGACAAAAAGCGCGGGCTCCCTCCCACACAAAAGCGAACACGTCGCGGGGATTTGTGAGTCAAGACCCGCATCAAAAGGTCGTAGGGATGAGAAACGTGAAATTAACGGAATTTGGAGTCAGATCCCCCAACGAATAGCATTTAGTTTGACACCTTTTAAAGAGGCCGTTCTCCCCACGACTTCCCGTGTCAGAGGCTAGCTTACTTTAAACAAGGACTTTTGAATCTCTCCAGAAACACCCGAGAATTGCACTGAATTGCACTCCGAGCGCTTAAAAAAATTAAGGTGAGCAACGCGACACGCACAAAAAAGGCTTCCGGACGGGAATTTACCAAACCTGATATTGTTCACCCTCGCCCCCTCCCCTCTAAATCCTTGCCCTACATCCACGCCTCGTTTAAAGCCTTAAAACTCGGAAGCGGCAGAAGCGTCTGACATATGAATAAACAATTATGAGAAAGGAGCTGTCGTTGGAGAAGTTGGTTGAAATGAAGGTCAATTGCGAAGACTTAGGAGAACGAGATGAGACGAGCGATCCCGACAGTCGACGTTGCAAGACGCAACCATCCTTGTTACCGGCACGAATAATTGGGTTGAGGGCATGGCGAAATGAATCCGTTTAACGTTAAAAAACACAAATAGACGAAGGCTTTTCAGGAGTTGGAGTCGGGCTTTGAACTTCCCTCTCCACGACTTTTAGGACCTTGGAAACCACAAAAAGACATACAGTTTCCGGCCGCCCCCCAAAAGGGGACGGACATTAGTGGCCTTTCGTACAGGGTGCGCCAAAAATATTGGGACTCATGTTTTTACTTGCCGTGCGGGCTGTAATGGTAAAAGAGCAAAGTGGTCGCTTGTGCAAACGTGCAATGCTCCCAAGAACCTATCTTCAAAGTTTCAGACAGAGTAGTCGTATACGACACCTGTTCTGCCTTTATAAGTGCTCACAACTAAGGCCCCTGAGACACGGACCCCAAAATGGATAAAAATTGGAAACACTAGTTTTACCGTTGCATGCTATGGCAGAAATTCACTTTATATGACAGAGTAGCGGTCGCTTTTTATACACTAAAAATGATTTTTACTTATAATGACGATTACATCTTTTACAGCCCGTCAAACTCGGCCTAAAAACGCGCCGTTTTCCAGAAAACTTCCGTAAGATCAAAGATTTTTATGTAGAAGTTTCCATGTAAGGTTCCCAGCGTATTAGGCATCAGAGATACTTTTATAAGGACAACGAGAGTCTGACTAGTCGTCTTTGAAAAATTATTCTTTTATCTTCTGCCTCTGGGGGATGAAATAGTGACTACAGCGGTAGAATTTACTCTAAGGTTGCTCGTCAAGTGAGCTTGGACTGAAGATCGCTAAAAGTAATTCAGTTGTGTCAGCATGTATCCCGAGTACAGCATTACGCCGATTTTTACGCTCAAGTACTTTTCAACTTGCAGTAAACTGCCAAAATATATCAAGCTTCGAAGAACCGTGCCTCCAATCCGCACCATAAAGTTTTTTCCATACAGAAACTGTCCCCTTGTAGGTGTAGATTTTCTTTTACAGTATGAAAATTCCCTATGTACACACTCTATAACCACAAAATTTTAGAGCAACACGGGCGATACTGTGGTATTGAGATTGTTAAAAACATAAAAATCCGAACTTTCGGGATTTTTTTTTGTTTTTTCGACCAGCGCCGCCATATCGGTCGTCAACCATGATTACATACGTTGTTACGAAGTGAATAGCATGTGCTTTATACACAATAAATTTGAAGGATCTTACATTCCCTTAGCGGAAATAATGGCCAAATTGATTTCCCGGTCATCCACTTGAAAAGAAAATTTTGGTCCCCCAAAAACTTTTGAATATTTTTTCAAGTTTGCAATAGGCCCCAACCCTGGCATTACCGTTGCCGTATAGCAAGACTGTTACCCTTGCTAAAACGGCCAAAAGTTTTGATTCCAAGGCCAGCCGAAAAAAGTTACACGGAATTGATTTTTGTCCCAATATTTTTGGCGCACCCTGTATAAGCAAGACAAACGGTTCCTAAGACTTTACGCTCAGTGCATTCCAACATTAATTCTGGAAGACTTCATAAATGTAAAAAAAATATTCCCAACGAGTCCGAAAGGTGTAAACCCTGAGCGATCTTTTCAAAGAAGACAAATCAATGACCACACCCACCGCTCTTATTGAAACACATTCAAATCGTGAGTGAATTTACTTAA
This sequence comes from Bursaphelenchus xylophilus, assembly GCA_904066235.2. Taxonomy (NCBI): domain Eukaryota; kingdom Metazoa; phylum Nematoda; class Chromadorea; order Rhabditida; family Aphelenchoididae; genus Bursaphelenchus; species Bursaphelenchus xylophilus. The sequence continues at coordinate 6,876,884 of CAJFCV020000003.1, read as the reverse complement.
TCATGAGAGAAAAGCGTGGAAAGCCCACTTCTACTGGATCAAGTCCATCCTTCTTCTCTTCATGACCTCCGCAAATTAATTCAATTCGAATCAAAAGAGAGAATTATTAGCCGCGATCGCGACAAAAAACCTTTTCAAGTACACTCAATGGAAAAACATCGACCGTTAACTGCCACGTATTCGATGTCTGTGCAGATCATCCTTCCCACGTACCTCACTCACTCTGAAGATAAAATTTGCAAAGCTGTTCCCTGGTTAGAATGACGATCGCAAAACAAAACGTATCTTTCCGAAGTCCGTTACGAAATGTCTTCCGACAAAAAAAAACAGACAATTTAAATATTACTGGACGAGATATGAACACGACTGTTGACGGACATAGAAAAGAACAGATTCACACCTTGCTTAGCAAATAGTTTTATTTAAATGTCAACAAAAAACACGAGAAACAACCCAATCTTTTCACAGAAGAGCTAGCTGAATGTCATCCCTCCAATCGGCATAAACCAGAACTGTGGATGGAATAACAACCCATGGCTAACTGCATCTGAACAAGATTATTATATCGTACACAGATGTGTACATAAATAACATTTAGGCAGAGTCCAGGAAGAAGTAGTTTCCCGACTTCTTCTGTTCACTGTCTTTAACGGAATCCTTCTTGTTGATTCTGGGCCGATGACTCTCGTCATCTCTTCGGAACGTGACATCTAAGATCTCCAAGAATTTGTTCATTCCATTCAACAACGATTGTGGTCTAAAAACAGACATAATATAGATATACTCCCTTACGAGTTAGCCTTGGTTTGTTTCCCGGGCTGACCATCGAATACAATCACCCGATCAGCCAAATATGTACTCATCATGAAATCGTGCTCCACAATAAAGGCGGTCTTTTTGGCATGGAGAATATGCCTCTTGATTACCTTGGCAGCGGCCAAACGCTGTTCAGAATCCAGGTAAGCACTCGGCTCGTCAATGAGGTAGACATTGGCTGGAGTTCCTAGGCAAATTGTCAGAGCGACTCTTTGAAGTTCACCACCAGACAGATTCTGAACATCCAGGTCAAGAATCTCGTTGATCTTCATGGGATTTAAGACATCCGTCTTGAAAGTTGGATGATTCAGCATGTCAGGGATGCGCTTCAACATCAAAGATCGGACAGATCCCTCAAATTTAGGTGACAACTTTTGTGGTTTGTAAGAAATATGAAGCTCAGGGACTTCGGTGGAAGTGTCATCGGGGTCCATTTTACCGGCCAACATTCTAAAAAAAGCAATTGTAGATTACATAACGCCAATAAAATTACAAAAAAAAACTATGAAAACACTTACTGGATAAGAGTAGATTTTCCAGTACCATTTTCACCGAGCAGAACAATAATTTCGGAATCTGAGAAGGTGCCACCTTCAATGTTCAATTGGAAAGTCCCCATTGTCTTGGTCATGCTCGGATATTCATAGCTCGTTGTCCGTTCTATCACTTGCTGTTCAAGCTGATCTGTTACTTTAAAAGACAAAGACGTATCTCTAAAAAATCAGATTAGGGCAACAATTTTATCGTAACTTGCCTGAATCTCATGTTTTCCGAGTGAATGAATCCTTCCAAGAACATATTGATACCTTCCCGAACACCGGATGGCAAAGTGACAACACCATAAGCTGAAGGGACCCCGTAGAGAATGCAAACATAATCAGACATGTAATCCAATACAGCAAGATCGTGCTCGACTACCATGACATAGCTAAAATCCAATTGTAGAAATCGCTGTATGATGTCTAATAATTTAAATAACCCTTACTTGTCGTCCTTACTACATTCTCGGATCATTTTAGCAGCTTCCAATCTCTGTTTTACATCCAGGAACGAAGATGGCTCATCAAAAATATAGATCTGGGCCTTCTGAATCAGACACAAAGCAATCGCAAATCTTTGCATTTCACCTCCAGACAGATTTTTGATATCACGGTCGAACAAATGCCGTAGTTCTAAACGCAAAAATAGATACAGTGCATCTCTTACCAAGACGATCAATGATCTCATCAAAGTTATCCACTTCTTTCTTAGCTTTCAATGCCTCTTCCACATTTGTAAACCCATTCTTAGCGAAAACCCTATAAGGAATAGTGTAAGGAAAAAATTCTTAAACGATTCAAAAATTAAATAAATCTTACTTGGGGAGCTGATCGACATACTGGGGTTTGATGAGAGACTTGAACTTATCTTCCAACAATTTGGTGAAATAATTCTGAAGCTCACTTCCACGGAAATAATTCAAAACTTCGGTCCATGGAACTACCTCCTAAACAACAAAAATAAAAAGTTTCTCTTTTCTTACCGAGAATCTTCCCAAATTGGGTTTCATTTTACTTGAAAGGATTTTCAGCGCAGTTGACTTGCCGATACCGTTTGTTCCGACTAAACCAAGAATAGACCCTTGCCTCGGAGTCGGGAGACGATGCAACTTGAAAGAGTTTGGCCCATATCTGTGGGTAGTATCCCTCTCCAGGTTACTAGGAAGGTTAATAATGCTGATCGCATTGTAAGGACACTTCTAAACAATAAAGATTTTCATAAAATTTAAATTAAAATACCTTAATACAAATACCACAACCGATGCATAGATGTTCCGAAATTTCTGCCACCTTGGAAGAAGCATCAACGACAATGCATTGTTTTCCTAGAAGAAAATGAAAATCGAAATAACCAAAATTTACCGAGTTTGACGACCGGACACGATCTTTTGCACACTTGGCCACAATTCTTAGGTTTACACCTGTCGGTGTTGACAATGGCAATACGAGTCTGGGTAGACTGCACTTCCGTTCCCGCTTTTTTCTTGTTTGACATCCCTGAAACAATAAAAAATCCGATAAAACTTGATATACATGAGAGTGTAACGGAATTGGGGCCGCTTATTATTATTATCACGATATGTCTCATCCACACTATAATAACTAAAATAAGAAACACGTCATTACAGACGGCTTTCCACGCAGAAACCAACCATTTGGGAGAAAGAAATTTATTCCGTCGAAAAAAATAATTTAGGACAAATGGGTCAAGTCTCCCTCTCGAGAGGGCGAGTCTTGACACTTTCTTATCTTTATGTGTTTTGAGGATAAGACACGAACGTCGTGGTATTGGGACGGCTGTTTATGTGTGAAGGGAAAGCCGGACGGCACATTCGGCGCTCAGACTTGGTCTAAACCAACCGATTTCTCATCTCTATCTTCTCCGTCTTCCCCATGCCGGAATTGTCATCGAGGCGGGGGTGATTGAATTAACGGCAACCGTGACCAAGGTCCTCCACCAACACCTTCTTCCCGGTCTTCGAACGATGTGACAAGGGCACATGGGAATGGAGGACGAGGCCGATCTGGAGAATTTTATTCTCTCCTTCCAATACTATTTCCGCCACTTTTATGGGCCCACATATCCACGCGACATGATAACTCATCATCTTCTGGACACGATGAAGTCCTTGTTCCATCAAGCCAAACGATTGGTTGATGCGAAGAAGCAACATCCCTCCAAAAAGTACGAATTTGTTGTTGTTTATCTTTCTTTTTGAGTTGTCCCTTGTCAGAAGGTGTTGGGCTGCTGTCTTTCGGAGATCTGTCAGTCAGAAAATACAGGCACAATCTATAATGGCATTGTTTTTTATGTCATAAGTCAGCTTTCATGTATATGTTTTATAATTTTTTTGTACATACTTTTCGTATTTTTATAGAAATGTCAGCGTTTGGGAGACTTGTCAAGAACTGGCCACCAAAACAGAGAGCATTACAACTGTCAGACCCAACATGACAAAAGTGTTGAAAAGTCCTTTAGTTCAGGTAATTTGAAGTCTATGGGGGTGTTTTACTTTCGAATTGTTTTAGAATCTTTTATTGGCGTACGATGAGATCACGAATTATGCGGAGGATTTACCTCCGGCGCAGGAGACCTCGACGGAAAACGATCTTTTAATTAAAATAGTAAATATTGTAAAGGGCGAGTATCCCCTGGGGGCAACCATCAAAGTCTATGCCAATGGCGACATCTGCATTGCCCGAGTTATGGCCGGAGGGGCGGCCGACAGATGTGGGTCTATCCAGGTTGGTATTGCATATGTTTATCGGTATTATTATTTGTGGTTAATCCCGTTTTTATAGCCTGGAGATCAGATATTAGAGATTAATAACATTCCGGTCTCCTTCAAATCTCCAGAAGAAGTGTTGGAGATATTAAACAGCACACCTGATGGAGTCGTCACCTTTAAGTTGGTTCCCGGAAAAGACAATTCCAAAGCCAAGGTCGGAAAATCAAAACGTTATGTTCGTGCATTATTCGATTACATGGGATATGTGGATCAGTATCAGCCATGTAAAGAAGCCGCACTTAACTTCCAAAACGGTGATATTCTCGAGGTTTATGTAACTGGTGATCCATTTTGGCAACAAGCACGAATTATTGGCCATGGATCTTTGATCACTGCTCCCATATATGAAGGTAGCTTCTTGTGAATAATATTGGATTTATTGTTTGTAGATGACACAACAACGACGTCAGAAGCATCGACAAGCACCTTTGATGCATCAAAGAAACTGGAAGTGGGGTTAATCCCCACAGAGATGGTTCTCATGAAGGGTCGGAATTGTGAGTTGATTTTCTTTTTTGCCTGGACCCCGTGGTCTTAATTCCTTACAAGCCTTTCTTTCTCTTTCGATGACAAATTGCGCAACTCAGTCTTCGTTGCGTCACTTTTCGTTCGCTCTCTCTTTTGAAGGTTTTTCATACATTGGAGAACAGTAATTTGGACTGACATTTTAGATACTTTCGAGCCAATTTCTCAGCGTTTTTACGAATTCGTTGATGTCCTTGAGCCCGGTGAAATTCGGCCGGTCATCCTCATTGGGGCACCGTGTGTTGGTCGGAACTCCATTAAAAGTCGATTAATTGCTTCAAATCCTCTCAAATACGCCGCTCCAGTGCCTCACACTAGTCGACCGCCACGACCGAATGAACGCCATGGGGTCGATTATTACTTTGCCAGCAGATCTCAAATGGAAACGTGGATTGCCGCCGGGCATTTTGTGGAATACGGCGAATTACACAACAATCTCTACGGGACGATGGACCAAGCAGTATTTCAATTGATGCGACAAGGGAAGGTCCCCGTCATTTGTGCCCATCCTTTGTCTCTCCGGATTCTCCGGTCAGCCTTATTCAAACCGGTTATTGTTTTCGTGGAGCCGCCCCATTTCTCGCTTCTGAAACAGATGCGTATGAAGGCTCGGGCCAAGTCCTCCTTCTCTGGGAACTATCTCACCGAACAGGACTTTGCGCATATCATTTCCTACTCGGCGCAGATGAGTGCAGAGTACAGTAAATTGACCGATTTCCGAGTAGTGAACGGAGTTCTGGAAGAGGCCGTCGCTGAGATTATTCGAATCCTCCGCGACTTCGAGACCCTACCTTCCTGGGTACCGGAGGATTGGATTCTTTCCAAAGGTTTCAAAAATAGTTGTTGCTGAAAGTCTTTCCGGTTTATTGATCTCGACATTTACGTGTTTTGCTCTGTCTTATCATCCTATTTCTTTGCGTAAAATGTAATTCCCAGACATTGCAAAACACTCATGTCCTTCTATTGTCATGCCATTGCAACTGCCTCTCTGCTTTTGTTACGTACGGGTGTCGATTTTTTCTTTATCTGGAATTGTACAGGGTGCGGCAATTTTTTTACCGGATGTGAATTGGCTATCAGTCTGTCGGGAAAATAACGGCGGGTCGTCGCGCCTGGGAATCGCCCATCATCGCTTTGCGACGGCTGCCGTTTTCGACAAGACGAAAAATTTTGATGCGACGACCCGCCGTTATTTTTCCTACAGACTGATATAACTTTTTTGTTTTTCAGCGAAAAGTCCACATTCCTTTTTGCCTGCATCCTCAGATCCATTTATTCAAACATGTTGTACCTATTTGTTAGACCACAGTAAAACTGACAACAAACAAAATTTTTTGAGTAAGAAATGGATTTAGGGGAAATCGGCCGCGTCCCGACATTTCGGGTCAGGGACAACTCGGGTCAACGACACCGTTTAATATTTTCGCTTCAGGACTGGGAAAAAAGAATTTTTTGGTGAATTTGAAAAAATTTCGAAATGTTTTCGCTTCGGGACTTGGGAAAAAGGATTTTTTGGTGAATTTGAACAAATTTTGAAATGTTTTAATACTTTTAGACGTTAATGGTGTTGTTTTGGTGCCTAGTACTGCTTTCAAAAACACATTTTAACACTTGGTACAAAGCGGTAATGGTGTTGGTTTGTTGCTTAGTAGAGCCCAAAAACACGGTTTTAACACTTGGTACTATATATAGCACCAGGTGGTACTATCGGTTTTAGACAAAATTTTAGTGCTGATAGCACCACAGTTTATATTCAGTCAGGCACACTTTTTCCCCAGTCCCGAAGCGAAAACATTTCAAAAATTCTTCAAATTCACCAAAAAATTCCTTTTTTCCAGTCCCGAAGCGAAAATATTAAACGGTATCGTTGACCCGAAATGTCGTTGACCCGAGTTGTCCCTGACCCGAAATGTCGTAGCGCCAAATCGGCCATCCTGATTTCGAAAATGACATTCGTTTTCCCGGATCGTTACTTGTTTCTCTTAAGTAGTAGTGTTAAGAGGCGACTTTGAAGATTTTTTTTGATAAGTATCGACCCTTCTGAGCGGCGCACTTACTTCCCATGTGAAAACAAAAAAAATACTTCTACTACTTAAGAGAATCAAGTAACAATCCGGAAAAATTCATTTTCGAATTCAGGGTGGTAAGCTCTTCCCTCTCCTCTCTTTTTTAGCGGACCTTTTTTGCGCAGCGGACCTTTTCGGGACTCGCGTAGGTGCGACGCTCATATTTTCTTAACTTTGCACACACACCGGGCATAGGCCACATATCGATTCCTTAAAGTTTAGTTTTTCAACGATCGTTGCGGTCGGTATCAAACAAAACGGGAAATTCTGAGGATTCGGGGGAAGTAGGAATCTAGAAATTTGGTCGAAAACAAAGGCATTGCCAATTTACCGCGCCCTGTACTCTACTGGCGAACAAAGTAATAATTAACCGTTTATTTAGTGCTCTTGAACAAGTTATGTAAAACTGCAAAAACCCGTTTTGAAATTGAAAGTGCATAAAACTCTTTAAATTAGCTTTGATTTCACGAATTGACACCGTATGAGGAAAAAGAAGATACCCTGATGAAAATTGTTTGAAGTGGAAACACAGCGTGACTTGGTTGAAATAAGAAAAAAACAAGATCATACTGTGATTCAAGACCGGATAGTTGCCTTAGAATTCATTGAGAAAGCAGATTCGTTTAATGATTCGTTGAAAAGCCATTCGGAAATCTGTTGAGAACACCGTGTAAATGATCGGATTGATCGCCGAATTCAAATATCCTAAAGGCATTACATTACTCGTAAGACATTGATTATTCATACCTAACCAGGAAGTAACATCCTCCACTGCTGCTGGGATCTTGCAATTGCAGATTGGTCGATACAAAGATACCAGGAAGAAGGGAGTCCAGCAGGCCACGAATGTACCCGTGATGATGGCCAATGTCCTCCAAGCTTTCCGTTCTCTGCGTGTCTCCACACTCTCCTTTATCCGTTTCTTCCGCTTCCCCCTACTAGAATTCCGTTTGCCAAAGGTTTTATGCTTGCCTGTAAGATGTGAAAGGGCAAAGTAAATCGATTACTCCTTAATTTACTTACCATTCCCATTCTCGAGTTTGTCGGCGTACTGGTGATTACCATCGCCTACCTGCATGGGAGTGCGCTCGTCATCCAGGTCTTCCGAATTTGTATTACTTTCGTATTTCACCTGGCAATAATCGAATTCTACAGTAAGACTTACTTTAATCTGCACGTGACCATTTTCGTTACTTATGGCTTTGGTCGAGTAGGAAATGTCCTGAGGCACGAGAACGGCCGTGGGAATGGGCGACTGCATAAATAGATCGCTAATTAGTCAGATCAAAGAGGAATCCGGGGATCTGGTTCATCGAATTCGGGGTATTTACAGGGTCTTTCAAGAAATGTGAAGGAAAGTAGGAGGCTATAACTTTCGGCTGAGGCGGCGCAGAGAGTTCGTTTTTGGAATATGTATTTTTCAGTGACATTATTTTTTGCCTTCGAAATAACAAGATTTTTAAGTGCAAACTGAGGTCGCTACAACCTTTTGAAAAAAGGCTCTTTTACCCCGAAAACCAGGGTTTTTCGGTTGAAAATGATCGAGAAATTTCAGAGTTTTTCGGCTGAAAATCATCAAGAAATGCCGGATTCTTTTGGGGGTTTCGATAGAATTGACGTTTAAAAAAGGGAAGGATGTTGCCAACACGTTGAAAATTAAGCAAAAATTCGGCTAGCCTCAGCTTTGGGCAGATTTCGGGTCTATTTTCAGTGTTTCATTTGGGGATTTGGGGGACATGGAATCGGCTAGCCAAGGCACCAGAATGGCTGTGAAGTCTTATAAAAACTAGTCAAAAGGGTGTAATGGGCGTCAAAGGGCAGGAATGATAACCAATCTTTTAAACTGCTAGCAAAAACTGGTTGGCTAGCCAAAGTGCCAGAATGAAAAGTAGCCGAATTTTCGCTTAATTTTCAACTTCTTGGCAACATCCTTCCCTTTTTTTCAACGTCAACTCTATCGAAACCACCGAAAAAATCTGACATTTCCTGGTGATTTTCAACCGAAAAACTCTGAAATTTCTCGATCATTTTCAACCGAAAAACCCTGGTTTTCGGGGTAAAAGACCCTTTTTTCAAAAGGTTGTAGCGACCTCAGTTTGCACTTAAAAATCTTGTTATTTCGTAGGCAAAAAATAATGTCACTGAAAAATACATATTCCAAAAACGAACTCTCTGCGCCGCCTCAACCAAAAGTTATAGCCTCCTACTTTCCTTCACATTTCTTGAAAGACCCTGTAGTTATATCAGAAAGTAAAAACCTACAATAATCCGCATCTGATCATCGTCATTGTTTGTGGTCCTGAGCTTCGTTCGGTCCTCCACATTCCTGTGGATTGTTTTTCGATCTCTTTCCCGGCGAAACCGCTTCTTTGCTGCTCTCATGATCTTGTAGTAGACAATGATGATGGCACATAATGGTATGTAGAAGGCAGTTGCTGTGCTGAACACCTGCAACGGACGTCCCATTAATTAAACTCCGTTTTTTCACTCACCTGATAACTGATTTGTTGTGATATCAAACACACATGCTCTTCGCGAACCCTGGTCACGAATTGAGCATCTTTCCAGCCAAAAATCGGGGCGAGTGAGATCAACAAAGATACAATCCAAATCGTGAGCAACATGAAGAAGATACGTTTGGGGGTCCGATTCTGGACATAATAAATGTCGGTGATACTCCAGTACCTGCAAACCTGCTATTACAATTTGAGCGATTAAATTGTAGTCGAATTACAAACAAAGTTTTGTTTTTCCAAACTTCACAAACCCTGTGGTTTCCGCAGGCTATATTAAGACTGTATATGGGCCTGCAAATGTAATACCAATTAAGTACAAGAGCCCATGTGTGTGTGCTATTTGCTCTGAGAAACCTGAGAATTTCCCAGACAATTTAAGTAAATTTGTTTCCGAATGGATTCTGGATGAGTCCCGTTGAATCTTCTTTTGTTGTATTAAGTGCTATTTTTCAAGTATCATTTTTATTGGAAACAATGAGATAATTGCCTTTCCATCAAACATACAGACGTCACTATTTTGATGGCCCCGGGAATATTAGCAGCCCCCAATATTTGTTCAGGATCCCCGTTTTTTCAACACCCAATCTATCTCTATATCACCCACCTGTCAAGAGCGATGGCGACGAGATGAAGAATAGACGAAGTGCACACCAACACGTCCACACTGATCCAGAAATCACACAACGTGACCCCCAGATGCCATGCTCGTCTTATGGTTGCCCATGCCCCCAAGGGTGTGACCACCAGTCCAACTAAGAGATCAGCGCAAGCCAACGAGAAGATGAGGTAATATTGAGGTCGAGATCGAAGATCTCGCTCCAACAAGATGGCCATGATCACGAAGAAGTTGCCGACCACACAGAACAGGATCAGGATCAGGAGAATCGACCCAATCCCGATGCTCTCCCAAAGACCAAAGCCTTCGTCCGGGGCCAAGGCTGCATCTGTGGGTTGTGACGTCGCTACAGCGTCCTTCAGCAGCACCAACATCTGATCGCTGGAGTTGGGCATTGCGACGTGGGTTGACGTGTCCGTTACCGCCGTAACATTGGACGGGGCTGAAATGACAAAAGATAAGACACGACCAGATAAGGGGATTAGCCCTCATCAAACGGAAAAAGTGTCGGGAAAGCATTGAGTAATTTAAAAAGGAAGGGGTATGTGTTTATGAAATGCCGCGAATCTGAGGAACCGTCGAATAAAAATACGCAAAGAGCTCTCCAGAACTTGAAATAGATATAACAAATTAATTAATACATATGTGAACCATACAGGCCGCAAAGACTGACTACAGACAAGGAGCGTGCTCTATCATCTCTCTATCGTATTTTTGGATAGATTAAAAATAAAAGATAATCTCGGAAAAGAAATCCTCCCGTTCCAGGAATAGGAACAATGAAGTGACGTTGCGCAACCTGTTGGGCAACCATCTGTACCCTAAGGCAATAATCGAAAGGCTCGAAAAATGGATTGTCGCATTTTCGGTGCCCGACCTCCCCCCTGGCCTCTCACTTCCACATTTCGCCCCGCCCGCCAAAAGTCAGCAAATGTTCTAAGCGCTCATAAGAGAGAATTTTGTGACCTGGTCCAACTAAGTATGCCGAAAACAAATCATCCATCCGTCAGTGATAATGAGTTTCCGAAACAAACTGTGACATTGGCCGGGAAAAAGAATGACATTAAAAGAGAAAATTATAAGAATAAAAGCCGTTAATCCGACCAAATCCCGCGCTCTGCAGCACAGTGAACGCCCAACGTTTGGAGAAGCTTTGAATCACGAAAAAAGTCTCCCCCCTTTCGGTGGCCTCTTTACGCGGCCGGAAGTTTGACTTAAAGTTGCCAATTCCGCCACAGGATGGACGCGTTCGAGCTGAAACCCGGTTTGGTGACTCCACGGTCTGGCGGGACATTTTGCAGGCCGCGAAGAGGCACCCGCATACGACATAAGTGAGCACATAACGACATAACCGAGGCATGGGTGTCCAATTGAAAGAAAAAGATGAATGAGGCGTAACGAGGGCTCCCAGGTAGGCATAAACATTGACTAACGGAGATTAGGAACCCGGATAACTACGGCGATTGCACAGATTGCAGCATGACATCCACGGAACGGTAATGCGGGCGAATAATCTTTGAGTCGTAAAAATTGAAAGGACTGCGTGAAACCAAGGAAGTCCCCCTAAGGGCCTTTAGATTCAAACCTAATAATAAGTCACCGTATTCAAAAAATAACAGGAAGGGGGGGAGGTGCCAAATTAATACAAGGAACCCAAACTAGCGGAATAAATAATCAAATAAGCTGGAAGAAAACTGATTTCCATGACTCAAGCCCCAAAAGCAGGTAAACATAACAATTTTTTAGGCGAAGAAGATTTTCCTCTCCTTGTTTTTGGGCCAACCGTCGGTAAGTATCGTGGAATGGAGAAAATAAAAACAAAAACGAAAGACATCAGAATTTTACGGTATCTTGGGCACGCTGGGAATGACGCCGGAGGGCAGAGATCGGCGAACGTGTCATTACATAAGGCCCTAATTAATCATCGGGACAGCGCAATATAATATATTTTGGGGTGGTTCGGACGTCTGCTATCGTTGGAATTGAGATCGGCGTTTACTATTTATAAACGAGACCTCGACAGAAAAAGCCGGAACGTCGGGGTCCCAATGGGAGCCGACGAAACCGGAGGCAAGAATTAAGATGGCCGGAATCGAGGCTGCTGTGCTACTCCAATTACCTGTGCATCTCCCCCTCTTCTCCCTCCGCGCCCGTCCTTATTTTGGTGAATTTTATCTTTTTGTCACGCCATTCCAGTTAGGGCCGACTGCAGTACCTCGGAATTGCCATGACTTTCATATTAAAACCACAAAACATCATTGTCTCCCAAAATTGGGTTAAAATTTGGACGGAGGGAGTTAAGGCTTAACGCACGCTTAAGCTGCCTCCTCTTTGGAGAGAGTCCAATTAAGACCCGTAAGGCCGAAATCTGGAGTCTGCGCATAGGAATTGGAAATCAGATGGAAAACAAAAGCCGCCAGCATACGGCAAGAACGACTCATTATTCGTATCCGGTAGGTTCTAGGGCCATTCTTGGAACACAAAATTATGAAAGCAATCCGCGGAAGAGGAAGCCACAACTCTCCACCGCCGTTCTCGGATTTGAAAGCAGGAATTGGAAAAAATGTTGCTCAAAGTGACCAAACAGAGCCAATTAAGTCCTTTTCCCGGCCCTCAGGCTTTGCGAAGTCCTCGACTCCAATTATTTGGCGCCTCAAACCCCCGAACCACTCTATCTCTTCCTTACTCAGCCGGATATCGGTCAAGAAGAAGCTCCGTGTACTCTTGGCACCTCATCCAAACCACCGACCTTCTCTTTTACATATTACACATGACAAAACGCGAATAGAGGGGAGAGTTTGTTGGCCAAAGGCCTCAAGGCGCGAGCTGTCATCAACATGCTCGCAGTTCAACATCGGACTGTTCGTCACGCCGAACTCCTGTCAAGGTTATGTCAAGCCGGTAATTTCACGTTCATTAGACGAGAGAAACGGCACTCCCTTTCCAGGGACCGGGGACATTCACACGCTAACGCTTCCCCTTTGCACTCTGCACAAAACTTGGATAGCAGAGCCAAACTCGAAGGGATAATTGACTCTATTTTGCTCATCAGAGCGCCTTTGCTGCAACGCTCCACCCCGAATTCGACAAATCTGTTTGGAAATAAAGAAAAAAGTTGGCAGATTGGTCGAAACTCGGAAACTGAAATGCAATTATGCACATCCGAATGACAAGGCCCTAAAGCTTCAAGCACCTCCTGCACTTAAGACAAGCCCACGTTCGCTAAAAAAAATGATACTGCGGACCAATTCCGGCCTGAACTCGGTTCCTTGATTCGTATTTCGGACCACCCATCAACTCCCCGATCCCATTACGATAAGCGCGCATCAACCCGGGTCCGGACTTTATATTCCCAAATTGTTTTACAGAAACCAATCGGGATGATGTCCCAAAATTATGGATATGGGAATTTTATGACTGTCGAGAAACGAATAATGAAGACAAAAGAGGTTTTTAATGCCATCATAGGCGGTAAATAAAAAAGCCCGATTCAATTATCATCCAGTTATGGGACGCAAACTTTTAAAGGCTCGAAAGTAACCTCCTCGGAAGACGATAAACAACTACCAAAACGGCAAAATAAATCATCTTAAATCTTTATAGGCCATTAATCCGGACATGACAAGCATACCAACTCATTTGGAACTACAGTAATTAAATCAGAATGCAATTTCAGCATTTTGATTAAACTAGGGAATTGGTTCCGCCAAAAACAATTGGTTTTCTGCTCGGGTGTAATCCAATGATTGAATTTCGTCCTCATTAGAGATAATGTCATCATGGATAGGCCCGACTAAAGGTGGGCCCAAGACATGACCTCTCCACTTGTAAACGACCAGAAAGCCCGCAGAAGCAATGATCATAAATAATAGGACAAGATCGCCCGGAATCACTCAAAAAGATTTATCTTCGAAATACGATGCAAACCTTCAAACGTTGCTTTTTGATCCCTAAGTTCATCTTAAGTGCGTATATGTCATCTTAAAGAGGGCCCGAGGTTCGTAGGAATCTTATTTCCGAGAAGAACTTTCCCTCCCAAAAAAAGTTGCTTATTAGAGCACATCATTTATAAATAAGCCCAATAATCCCTGGATTACGGTAGAAATGGGACAAGAGCATTGTGATGATATTGGAAGAGCTCGAGTAAGCCTACAAAGCCGGAGAAGAACTCTGACCTGTCCCTCTGCCTCGATCACTATGACCGCATGCGCGAAACCACTCGTTTTACCCATGCCATCCAGGGCATTCAATAACTGTCCATAGGAGCATGGCACTGCAAAAAGCCGGGAGAAGAGGAGGGAAAAAGATAAAAGCCCGTAGTCGTCAGCAATAGTACATAGTAGTATGAAAGTAAGAGCAGGCGTAGCGCAGGCGGCCGCCGCTAGTGGTAAGCGGCGTGGAAAAGCTACGGGAGTTAGTTGGGAGGAAGAGAGGAAAGGGTTTGAGCGGGGGAAACGTCGGCCGGGGCCCGCACTAGAAGGCGAAACTGTCAATAGTTGGAGGAAGTCAGTTTTTGACAACGGGGGCCTCAGATTCCCCCTCGGCCATCGCAGTTCGCGCTACGTCATACATCAACCGTAAATCAGAAATTAGGGCTTCAGGTCATTAGGGTAGTTGGTCAGTCATTAAAGCCCCAATTGCGCCCCCATTCACCTCGGAGCTGACGCAACGCTCCTCTCTCGGGAAGTTTGCCTGAAGCTTCATGAAGAAAGTGGAGGGTCTTCAAAATCTGTGTGAAGCATCGTTTTACATATCGGGTGGCAACGGAAACGGAGAGGCCCCTCCGATTCCAGCTCGAGAAGTCCTCGGATTCCAAGGCCAAGTGGAACATCTGATGGAGCCGTGTTTCTGCACTCGACATGAAGCTCCTGAGAACGACGCCGGTCCCATTTCCCTGATTACTTTTCATCCCAAAACCAAACACTCTTGCAAACAATCATCAAGTATTCCGCGGTCATTATGAGATTGTGTTTCACGGCCGTTTGATTTATTTCGGAGCCGAATGCATAAATAAACGAAAAGGCGGCGGACGGACGACCGCATATAAATAAAAATTTATTTTGGTTGAATAAATGTAACAGCTCAAAGTTATGAATAATACCGCAGAGATGCGACAAATTTAAAATATTATCTCCTGACCAGAGAGCAGGGTTCTGTCGCAGCTAGCTGGCTACGCATGGGTGCATTCCGGGCCTGGAAAAAGCCCGGCCCTTTCGCCCCGGGTCAAATTTCTTGTCGAATTTATTGATTTTGAAAATTTTCATTTTTTTTTGAAAAACTTCCCAGCCCCAGGGTAGCCGAGGACGGGGTGAATGTAAGAGATTGCCATTCCATGTATGCATCATAGCCTGTGTTAATACTGTGAAATCATTAACATATAAACTTTTTTCTATCGTTTGGAGAATTCCGAGAGCCACAAACATATTAAAATTTTTGTCCGCAAATGAAAAAGTTACAGAAATGTGCCCGAGAAAAAATCGAATTGATGTTTAAAGTAACAAGCACTCCTCTAATACACTAGAAAAACATACGTATAAAACATGTATATTATTTCCCAGGAAAGTTACAAAATTTAAATTGTCGCAGCTCTAGGAATTCTCCACACGATAGAAGAAAAAAAATTACGTTTATGATTCTAACACACACTTTTTATTATAGTTTATTAATAACTGTTTTGAGTCAAATACGAGTCTTGACCTTGTCTGCGTCTTGACCCTGAGTTATCGTAACATGATAAAAACTTGCTCTAGAAAGCGAAGAGCCGTAAGTTTTTTTCCGGATATTAATACATGCAAAATATCTCAAAAAAAGGTGAAAACTTTCCTAGGACCCGATCAACCTAATTATTTCTATTAAAGTAAGCGTGACGTCATAACTAGGGAACACTTGGCCAATTAATTATACAGGGTGGCCGCTCGGAACTAACAACTTTTTTCTTCGGATTTCTCCGCGGAGACTCCGCCGATTTTCCTAAAATTTATATTTTTCTGGAGCTGAGACCAGCCATTTTTAACCGATTGAATTTCAAAAAAAAATATATCTTGAATTGAGCTTTTCATGCCTTCCCAAAGTTTTGAAAAATTAATTTTGAGCCGAAACCCCTAAAACCTAGAAAATTTTGGAATGATTTTCAATTGACTTTCTCGGACTTGGAAAATTTTTGGTTTTTTGGAGGAAGTCGTGGAGTAAAAAGTCGCTAGTGCTCGTCTTAAACTCGTTTAAAGCAAGTTGAAAGCAACAAGACGATTGTCTGTATTACCATCATGGCATGAAATTTCAAAAAAAAAAATTTCAAGAAGATTTAAAAAATTAACGGCATTGGCTATTGAGCTGGGCGGGCCTTGGGCACCTTGACGCTCGGAGCACGCCCTGATTGAAGTTAAACCATAGTCACGATGCGCAATTCCAGCTGCTCAATGACTCTCAAAGGCCACTGCAAGTTTGTGCTCTGATGTGAGACGGAGGTTGGCATTTCGAACTCACAGGGGAAGTACAAATATTTTTTTCGAGGACGAGAAATTTTTTTGTTTCGTTGGTACAGTACTGGAAGATTTGTAAGTTGAGTGTGCGTAAAGCCCGGCCGGAAATTAGTCGGCCGGAACATTTTGCAAAACATTGTGGGAATTAACAGGTACAGAGAACTCGGAAATAAATAAAACTTTATATTGGTTGAATAAATATAGCAAAGTCGTAGTTATACACAATACTGAAAAGATAAAAATTCACACGATCTTATTGACGTCCCTTGAAGTTTTCCATCTGAAGGTGAACCCCGCATTCCTCGATGATGGCGTCGCCCGTGTCTACCGAGAATAATCTGAATATCATACTATGCATGGTTTAGCAAAGGCAATGTGATGTTGAACATAAATTTATAAAAAAAACGCACTCTTTCATTAGGAGACTGACGTAACAGAACTTAGGCATGTAAACAACATGAGTATCAGTCAGCACGGCCTCAACGATCTGATCTCTGACATACTCTGGCTCTAGAATAGGCAATAAAAGAGGGAAACAGCTCTTCACACCATCGAACATTCCAGTGTTCATATAATAAGGACAAATCAGAGTGGTTTTAATATTCTTGTTCAATGTGGCCAGCTCTGCATGAAGAGATTCAGCAAAACCACAAGCAGCAAACTTCGAAGTGCTGTAATCCACTAACCCGTTGATTCCAATACGACCAGCCATGGAGGAAACTACAACAACATGCCCTTTTCCCCTTTCGATCATTGCAGGGAGGAATTGCTTTGTTACCTAAAATTAACGCAAAACTGCAACCTGAAATTCAAAGGTAAAAATTGAAAAAATTCTACAGGGTGGGCCACTAAAACCTTCCGTCCTCTTTTTTTAGATTTCTCCGCGGAGACTCCGCCGATTTTCATGAAGGTTTTTCTGGAGCTGAGATTCGCCATTTTCAACCGATTGAATTTCAGGAAAAAATATAATTTTTTCCTGATAAAATTATTTTCGAGCCGAAACCGCTAAAACTTTGAAAATTTTTGGAATGATTTTCAATTGACTTTCTCGGACTTGGAAAATTTCGGGCTTTTTTGGTAAAATCGTGGAGTAAACAGTTTCGTACGCTTTCTCTAAACTTTGTTTAAAGCAAGTTAAAAGCAAAAGTGCACAGTGCGTTTTTCCCCCCGCGCCGCTGCGACTTCCCGTTTTTGCACTAGCGACATGCACTTTTCGGCGAGCGCACCCCGCGACATCGGCGAAAAAAATTCTACATACTTTGGCGCGACTAGTATGCGATCCACGATTGACACTTACATAGAACAAAGCATTGGCATTCACACTCATAGTCTTCTCGAAAACTTCGTTACTGCAATCCAAAAGCTTTTTTCCTGTCACAATTCCAGCATTGTTGATCAAAATGTCGACGAATCCGTATCTTTCGAGCACTTTCTGAGCCGTTTCCGCAACCATTTCCTTGTCCGTTATGTCGATTGTATAAGTCGAAGCCTCAACTCCTTCTTGAACACACATACGTGCAGTTTTCTTATTTTCCTCGGCATTCAAGTCCCACAATACCAGACGGCACCCAAGACTGGCAAACTGAAATTTATATGAGTAAAAATAGACGTCTTACCTTGACAGCTAATAACCGGCCAACACCGCTGGCGGCACCAGTGATCAACACAGTTTGCCCACTGACATCCTTGTGGGGAATGTACTTCCAAGGCAAGAAAGCTCTGATTACTCCCACAAGAAGGTGGAAAAGGATTCGAGGAAGACCAGTGATGATTCGAAGAAGAAAGGGAAGGCCTAAAATTACATCAAATGCAAACAACCCGTACTTACGCGAGAGGACGAGTGTAACACCCATGATTCACCGTGGCTATCTCCCGAATGGTTCTCAATTTTTACAAAAAGTGTTTATCCCATACTTTCTAGATTATGCGTCATCACAAAAAAAAGGTATCACTCATTGATGAACCAAAAAAGAGTACGTTTTGCTAAAATAATCCCAGGATTGTAGAGAGTCAAAAGCAATGTTGATCAAAGAAAAATATTCTGCTAACCAGTTGTAAAAACATTTAATTGTTAACAGTGCAAAATATGTCATTAATGACATATTTTTCAAACAATTCTGAAAACAGGTTTTGGAATTTCAATATTGATTTTTTTGAAACGGGCGACTTGCTACCTTTGTAATAATTTATTCTTGTCATCGTAAAACCTATTTTGATAAAGAGGTATTGAACGAATAATATTTTTTGATACTCTCCATAATTTTATCGATTATTTTTTCGCTCATCAACCCCAAGACTCTCGGAAGGACTGTTGATTTGATTTGTAATCGACTTGAGAAACACTTTCCTCAGTTCTTTACCCCTTACCTTACCAATTACTTTACTGTAATAACGTTGAGTATCATGACTTTGGGGTGAATTTAAATTCTCCTTTCCGCCAACGACCTTCTACTTTTCATCGACGGCCGAATGGCGGGAAAATCGAGCGTGAGAGGAAACTTTTTTAAATTCCGCAATTGATGGCCTTTCGATAAGATCTTGAGGCTTTGCCGCGGGGTTTCGAGAGTGGACTCTGGAGTGCGCGCTTTCACCTTCCATCGATGATGAATAACACTTTTGTATCATGATTCAAACAGCGAATGATACCAAAAAAGGATTGTCGATAACTAGAAGGATGTCTCACTTTTAAATTAACAAGCATGATTCTCAGAACCAATAAAGTCATTATAGTTTTGTAAAAAGGTGCTTTTTATCTTCTTAGTCATGTTTTCTGCAAGTGTTTGGCGGTTTTGATGATAGGCTAATGGCAAAATTATGATGTTGCAACGCCTGCTTCCGGTCCGGCACTTTTTAAAATACAGATTTGTCGAATGGAGGAAGCGGATGAACTCACGACTTCGAAGATGTGGTGTTTTTAATGGCAATGGTGGGTTTAAAGCGCATTTCGGATTTCAAGGCCACAGGGCAAGAGAGAAGCCTCGATGATCGCCCTAATCAAACGGTCTTTTCATTAAGAGGGACGATAAGTCGCTTCCCCTCCGGTGACAAATCAACCTTCGAGGAGAGGTCCTGCGGCCTCGTGACGGCTTCGGGAGGTGGGAGGGACTTGACGGACGGGAGTTGCGGCGACTCCCGATCGTGGCTGATCAGGAAAACAGTTTCGGCGACGTCCTCCCGACCACGGTGGCGCCGTGGGGGAGAGGGAAACTCCGCCTCTTCACTCCCAGCTCGAGATCGATCCATCACCTCGCAGTGATAATCGTCGTGATGGCGCGGCCTCTGCTCCGTGTGTTTCTCACCCGCCTCTCCGTCTCCGTACCAGCATCGTCATGAAGTGTTGTGGGTTTTCCGGGCGTTGCCGTCTTCATCATCAAGCCCTCAATTCCTCCGCACGATTCGACCGCATTCCGTCCCTCCACAACACCGATCGTTGGCGAGCGGACGACCCGAAAATTAAATTGGCGAAAAACGATTGGGGAGGGCGTCCGGGTCCGTCTTCTGCCTTCCAGTCACAGGAAAACTGATACGGTGTGCGAGGTCGGCATCATAGTAATTAAGAGTAGATTAGGAGGCGCTTATTAAGAAACAAACTCCCCTGTGCCATAACAATAAACCCTATTATGGACCCTTCTATTATCCTTTCATTAACTCCTCTTGATCTGATAAACCGGCGGCCAACCGAACTCAAAGGCGAAGCGCCGCCCGACGCCGGAAGCAGAGATCTGGAGGCCGGACTGAGGCCTTCGGGATAAAGGGAGGAGAAGGAATGCTCCGGCCATACAGTCCGCGATCGGTCGCCCCCTCAACTCCATCTCTCGGATCGTCCCCTCCATTTCTGCACCTTATCCTTTCGGGCTTTTCTCTTTATCAGGTCCCAACTCCATCTGGGAATGCACTTTACAACCAAAATTACAGAAGCGCTCGTTGGATTTCTAATTGAGGCTGATCTCTTCGGCTTTTCAGAGGGTTTATTCCTTTTGACGATTTACGGGATTTTTTATGCAAAACAAAATTCTTCGAATTAAAGATAATTGTTAGAAAGTTTCTCCATTTGTCACGCTGATTGTTTTTTTGCACCGTATGATGTTTCGTTTTCCGAGGCGAAAGACCTGAGAGTAATGAGTAATCCGGCTTTTTAAAGTGCTTTTTCAAAAACTGTTTATTGACACCCTTAATCGTTAAGTTATTTTATTTTTTCTATCCGAACTACGATGTATTAAGTGTTATTACATACGTCGTTGCATAATAATCATCATCACGCCTATATTTCAGCCATGACTGAAGAACGGCCAGTCGTAGTAAACTCGCTGATTTGTTTTCTGAATAACTACAGAGACGAGGCCAACCTGGAGAGGTTATTGGACTACTTCTCGGCCGACGCTCATCGAGTTGCTTATCAGACTCTGCTCGACCTGATACCTGACAAACTCAAATTGGAAGAGAAGCCGAGTCTAATCAGATTATTCGATCTAGTCAACAACAACCCCAAATCCCCGATCTTTACGGCATCTGATCTAACCGTTCTTCCCTTCAACCTCAACTACGAACGCGCTCCTAAGATGTCCAATGATCTGTTCAACAAGATCCATCAGTTCCGGCTTATTGTGCAGAATGCAATCGACCGCAACGACGATGATATGATGTTTTTACCAAGGTAAGGATACCGTAATGTTCCCTCTTGATTTTAAAATGCGGGAGAAAGAGGTGATAGGAAATGGAAAGGACCTTGAGCACACAAGTCGAGGGTTAAAATAAGGTTGTGGTTGTACTTAACAAACTGCTGATGCGATCAGCAGATAAGGTCGGCGGAGGGAACGGAGATGGAGGGCAGCGAGGAGGCAAGGTTAATCATTTTTGTAGTAATATTTATTATAATTAGGATCTGAAATATTAGTCGCATTAAAAGGTCGGAAATTGTAATTGTTTCAAAAACGGAAAAAGAGAAACAGACGCTCAGGTGCACTCTTCTTTCCTCAGGTCGCCGCCAATCTCCGTCCTCCTCTCGCTCTTACCGTAATCCTCAAATGCCGCAAATTGTTAGGTGAGTGGTGGAAAGATGGATTTAAGATGCAGCCGGAATTTAGTCATATCTGATCGTACAATTTTTGGAGTAACGTCACGACCTTCTCATTAACGTTGTGTTGCGAAAACAATATAGGAATTGCGACAATGCTTTCCCTCAAGACAACAATGCATCAGTGTTATACTATGGCCTCAAAAATCGAGCTTGTGCCTCGCTTTCAACTTTTTGAATGGAATCTTGACTCATTTTTGAAGCAATATAACGGAATCCATTGTAATTTTAGACAATCGCAACGACAATATCCTCAGTCCTCTTCGCCTAAGCATGACCAATATACTGATGAGGAGGCAATGTCTTCACCCTCTTCCGAGGCCGCTCATTCACAATCTAATCATCCCGCTAGTCCATCCTCCAGTCAGTTTCATGTTGATGCTCTTCTTGGTTCCCAACTAGTCAAGAAGAAGAGTGAGGGAAACAGATTGGATCAAGCCGTTCGAAGGATCACTGATCGATTGGGAGCCAAGTTGGAGAAACCAGAAAGCCGACCAACCAGTACCAGTAGTTCTCAGGGCGCTGAAGACGAGAGAATGTCGAACGATAACTCTTCGTCTACCTCCAATCAGAATAACAGGAAATGTGACCTTTTGAATAATAACAACAACAACACTATTCCCTCCAATTTCATGGCCTTATTGCCGCTTCTTCGGAATCCTGCTATGACGGCCCATCTTCAATTCCCGGTGAATGCTCAGAATCCAGTTCCCCTTCAATTAATGAAAAACTGGGCTATAAACTTTCATCAACAAATTCAGAATCAAAAACAAAGTGAGGAGACCGAGTAAGTGTAATATTGTTGTCAAATCTCCCTTTTCTCTGCCGTTTCTCTCTTCTGCGGCCCTTTTCTCGACTTAAATTAGGGCAAGTGGTTGGCATCGGGAAGAATGGGAGATGGATGGATCGCCTTTGATCACCCTTACCTTGATAACCCTCTTCAACTCTTCCTTAACAAACTCTCGCCGAACCTAATTAAATGGGATATAACACTCGCCATTCTTTCAGATCTGAGGATATTTCCGTGGACACTCCAGATGAAGCGGATTCCAAACCAGGCGCACAGCTCAGTCCAATCTCATCAGAATCAAGGACAACGGATGAGAACCAAGAAAAGCCATTCGCCTGCATGCTGCCTACTTGTAAAAAACGATTTGCCAACAAATTTTTGTTGAAGAAACATCAATTCATTCATACTGGTCTCCGGCCTCACGAGTGTCCTTATTGCAAGAAACAGTAAGTATCTTGAGGCTATAGAATAATTTCTGCAATTGTTTTAAACGTGGAGCTCTGGTTTCGAAATTACTATATAATTTGTAAACTTTCGTGACATAATAACCGAAGTTGCGCAACAACACGCAAAAGTTTATTTTCGGAATTAAAAATCACTGCGCAATGATAAAAACGAGGGCGCTTTACACAAAATTGTAAAAGTAATAACGAGGGTTTGTTTGCAGGTTCAACCGGAAAGACAATCTCCTCAGACACAAGAAGACACACATCAACAACAGCATGTCGTATTCAGGAAGAAGACGACAGAATATGTTGTATGGAGTGTCGGAGGAGACAGCATCCAGGCTAAACAACTTCCCCTTCCTCAGCGAGCTTATGACTCAACACGTTGATTCCAATGATAATATTGCAATGAATTAGAAGAAGCATCTAGTACAAAGATGTCTCATGACAATGTCAGTATCGCCGGAATCTGACAGTAACTGATCCAAATGCCATTCTCTCTCGGTTTGCCATGACTCCGTTTCCTTTCACTCATCTTCATCATTCCTAATATTCCGTTTAAAACATGATTTCTCCGATTTTAACCAAAAAATAAGTCCTTCTGGATAAACGGGCTGCTTATATTCATTTTCATAGAACGTTTATTGTGTGTGGTTATTAATGTTATGTTGTAAACAAGGGTAATAAACAGTATCTACAAACAGTTAGAAAGACCCGTTTTTGAGGCTGGACTCATAATTTACAATTATTGATGAAAAACGACTTTGAGACCACGGAAATGCAAAGGTTACGAACGAGGGAAATGAGACTCTGTGAAATTGAAGAATGGGAACTTGTTTACTGTACAATAAAGCTGGATATTGCCACTGTTATCGTCCCGGCATCTCAGGACAAACTCAGTGCCATCTTGGATCTGCTGAGTGACGATCCGTTCGGATAAAATCGTCCACCTCGACTCGGGAATCGCCTGCAACACAAAATTATAGCACAGCTCATAACTATTGAAAATGCGAATAAAGTTATAGCGCTTGTTTACAACGCGTTGTAACGGCAACCCTACCGCTTGAGATCGTTGAGGACTGAAGAACCGACTCAAAAAGGTCCTGGCAGAGAGCTGATTTCTAAAACAAGTCTCGAGGTCATGCTGTACCATGGTTGGAGGGAACTCGGCTTGCTGGTGAGTGTGCTTCAGATAACGATGCAAATGCTTTCCAATTGCCCCACTAACCATTTTTGCTGATTTTATTGGATCCAACCTACTCATCTGAAATGGTAGAATAACACATCCGCTTCAATTATTTCAAGAGTGACTTTATTAAGCTCACTTACCTCATCACTTACAAACTTCTGATTCATCGAATTAATCTGAGCGAAGGCCTCTTCTGTCGACAGTAACAATCGATACTTTTTCCGTCTCATTTTTCTCTCCCGATCTCCTTCTTCCATACAGTAATCACTAGATAAAGCAGCACTCTGTTTAGCAGCCACTTCAACCATCTTCTTCATGGCCTCCTCGTCCACTCCTTGAGATGCATTTCCATCGATATCATATAATTTAAACCCGGCTGTGGGCATTGTAATGTTCTTCTGAGCCGCCCCGGTTCTAGATCGATATGTTTGAAGATTGAAATTTGAGAAATTGGTTTCATAAAACCTAAGGATTTCGACAGCAATCTCCTGGATAGAAGTCTGTCCCAACTGAACGACGTGAACTTCACCATCTGGATCTCGAGTTATCGTTACTCTAAACATCGTCGATCTTCGAAGACGATCATGGGTAATCCACAAGATCTGGAGAATAATCAATACGAATAGGAGCGTAATGGCAAGTTTTTGGATGACTAGATAATCGATAGTAGAGCGTAGAAGCGCTTGAACAATATAAAACAACCAGAATGAGCAGAGGATGAAGACCAGGAAGAAGATGAAAGAAATACGACGAAACCGAACTCGGGGTAAAACAGCGTTCGTTGACTTCATGGTTGCCCAAACCGCATAGGTTAAGATCAAAGTAAAGATGAAAATAACAAAAATGTTGGTCTGAAAGTAAAAGTTAGGATTGGTTTAAGAGCCGACAACTTACTGTACAATCCAGATTGCATTGTATATCTTTAGTCTCATATAAATCTGCCTGTATCAGCAGAACAGGGATCACAACCATCGCCAAAGCGGAGAACACCATCCAAACGGTGAAGACGAACATGAGACACGAGCTGAATAGACTTACACAACTCTTTTCCGGCTGCTTAGCGGGCTCTGGAGGCGTATGTATCTTGTCAGGGAGTCCAGTGGCAAAACTCTGTTCACTAGTAATGATGGTAGTGTTCTCTCCCCAATCATCCGGCATGTTCAACTTGACTCCTTCATTCTTTAAGGCCGAGAAATGGTAGTTGGGAAGAAGATATGCCTGATCCACGGCATATCCTCCACCTATTACACTTCTAGGGCCTCTGGATGAACCTCCCGGTCGATGTCGATAGGAGCGGTCGGACATTCTGAAAGTGGCCATGAATAAAAACAAAGTTGGGGCCGCAGAAATGGATTGTCTTAGCGGCACTGGCCTCTGCGGACAAGCACACAAATCAACCAAGGCTGACAGATCCCGTTCAAAACACATAAAAGGGCAGAAACTAACGGTTCCCAGAAATTATACAAGTTTCATTAATTTTAGGAATTAAAATATTAAAACGGATTGGAGGGAGAAGAAAAAATATGCTTAGCATCCCATTTCGAAACCGACTTAACACACAGAAGACGCTACAAATAGAAACACCAGGTTATTTGGCAAAATAAAAAGTAAGATGTATACAAACGAAAAACAACGTGAGATCGAAGCAAAGGGATTCAGAAAATTATCCTCGGATGGATGCCGTTGCACTACTCGCCCAGTGTCCAGATGTGTTTTCAGGAGATAAAAAAAATTGGAGGTCAAGATTCAATAGCCGGAAAGAGCCAATGTTTTGGGAGAAACAGTTGACGATGTGGGGGAAAAAGGTGCGTTATTCAAAGAAAATGGCGGAACCGGCGTTATTCAAATTAAAACCAGTAGATTACGCCCACAAACAAAATCTCCGCGGCTTTTCGAGTTCAGAGGAAGGCTTACAAGAGGAGAGCGGCGTCTTATTTTCACTCATGGATGGGCAGATGCCTTTCTTTTTCTCTGAGGTACCACTGGGAGAGGGGGTTACCAAAGCCAAAAAGAAGGAGAGCGCGCGACGTCCCATCAAATGCCGTATTGGCCTCTCGCCCCTGCCTCCCCCCAACCCTTCTCTTTTTGACCTCACGATCAAACCGATCCATTTCCCGGGGATTGATTGTTTTTCCCCGAGTCTTCGTTATTATTTAAGACTTCTTTTCAATAATTCCGTACCAATCCATTCATGATCTTTAACAGATCCGACAAGTTGAGATACACTAATCTCTGACCGCTGGCCTCCGAGATATCTACTTTATTCTTCTTAATCGGAAAGTCATCACTCTGCAGCTAAACCAAACAAATCCCGAGTAATCATTGAGACTGCGCATTTAAAATTTCGGTTTAATTCAAAAGAGATCACAGAAAACACCGTACATAATGCTTTGATCGTTTTCATTTTTTACACGTTGATGTAGCCATCTTTCGTGGGACCAAACTCAACAAAGTCCAGTTCTTTCGACATCAAAAAAATCTTCAAGTTCTCGGTGATTCCATTGCTTAAAAGATAGGCATTACAAACACTACTCTAAATTTGTTTTGTGAAAAGAACTTACTCGTAAGGGCTCTTCGTGATCACATTGTCTTCCTTAACAGTCATATACCCGTATCTGTGAGCATTCAGTCGTTCGTTTGTGGTCAACCCACGGCCGATCTACATGAATTCGTATTGAAGTCCTTAACTATAACTTACCTGATATAATTGCATCACAAGAAGACTGAATATTAGCCCCGTTGCCAAAACTCCTAATGTTGAAGTCATCAAAACCGCTGGCTCACATCCAATCACTTCGTAAAACTCCAATTCTGAGCATTCAGATCTCATGTCTAAAGAAGAAATTCAGATTGAGGGTAATTTGGTAATTCCTTACACAAAATACTACTCAAAGTGATAACGCCAGATCCCAAGAAGGTACCGACGAGGAATACCAAAAATAACCGGTGATTCTTTCCTCCAACACAATTGGCTATCCATGGGCAATGATGATCGTATCTCACAATACAATGTTCGCAGACTCTGGAAATTGAAACATGTTTATGCCATTAAAGTCACTTACCTGCAGTGCTTGGATCGAGGCAGTTTCTTCCTGAGACATGTAACACAAAAGTTCTGGCCAAAAACATTCTCTTCGACCACTTCTTTTATCGCTTTGAGCTTTTCCTTAAAGAATAGTTTAATAACTAGTACAACGTTTAGACAAAGAGGCAAGAATAAAACAACTTACCGCATCAGTTGATTTTATGATACCCGGATCGGAATATATGGATTTGATAAACAGATATGGCACGATTATTATCACAAATATCATGAATATCTGAGTGTGCCACGGCATTAAGCCATTGAGAAAAGTAAACCAAGTAAAAACAAAAAAGGACATTACTGTGGAGGCTATGCTCACTGGTAAGTAGTCCATGCATTCCCTCCTATTGTATTTTAAGTATGAACTGTAAGATACAAGTAAGAAATCCTCCCAGTCTTACCTTTTCAAAAATAAACCAAATATAAAATAAAGAACACATAGAAATATCTTCAATCTGAGATCAACGGTTGAGTAAAAGGTTAGTAACAGAGTTGTGAATATTGCTAATGGGATCGACATTATCAGTCTTTTCTTTAATACCTAAAACACAAAATAGGCATAAAAACTAATCAACTTACATCGTCCTCGTATAATTGTTGTTTGAAGCTCGTAGGTGCCTGTCTTCGTTTCCGGGCAGCCGTTTCAAGTAGTTGAACAATTGCGTGATGACCTTGTTGCCTTGCAATGTCCAAGGCAGTCTCATTTTGCTAAAAAAAAATCGTTGAGATTATACTATCTTACACGATTTAAGGCTTCGACTTTAACCCCGGTCTTCAGAAGTTCTTTCACCGCGTACGTATTCCCAGAAATGACAGCCCAATGCAGTGCAGTATCATGGAAATTAGAGTCGACCAAGTTTACATCCGCCCCAAGTTGAAGAAGAACATTTAATGGATTTAAACCTTGGACTTTAAACGCCGCCCACATCAATGGCGTCATTTTGGTAGAATCAAGAGCATTCGGAGATTGACCACTTGCAACTAAATAGGCTACCACTGGTGTGGAACCAAACTGGGAAGCAATATGAAGAGCCATAAAACCTTCCCCGTCTTTTATTTCAGGATCAGCACCATTTTGGATAAGAAGAGCGATAATGGAATGATGGCCATGTCTGGCCGCCCAGTGCAACGGCGTTGATGACAAGACACCTCCTATTGCATTTACTGGCGCTCCTCGCTCAATTAGAAGTCTTGCTACCTAAACACAAAAAATAAGTCATATTACACTATGCGAAACCACGCCAATCGTCTAACTTGCAAAAAACGTACGTCTAATCTGTTGTTAATAGCAGCCCAATGCAAAAGAGAACAATCGTCCGGGTCCATAGCACCAGCTTCGACTAAACCCTGGTCCAACAGATCCTTGATGGCTTTGTAATCACCCAGTTGGGCCGCCCTTCTGGCCTGCATGATCTGGGCCATGCCGTGGGGCTCCTGGCTCTCAGTCTCCCACTCGGTCATCGTCGTCTATTTTTTCGCATGGATTCGGAAAATCTCTGCAAAGAACTGATTATCTTATGTTCTAATCGAGTCAAACGCCCGGAACCGAAAAGAGGTCGTTTCTCTGAGACAGAGCGGGTCTCTGAGGTGAAAGAATATATAGTAGAAAGAAAGGCCGCGGGCCAACTCCGAAAACCTGTTTTAACGCGCGAAAAAACGCTACATTAAAGGTGCAGTAGGGCCAAAAGAAAGCTCTATTACAATTTACAATTTTCGCAACCTTGCATATCAAAACAAACACGTTCTTTCATGTTATTGCTCTGGTCAGTTAATGTGAGAAGGGTGCTAAACAACCGCAGAGAAAGACACTGTTAACACTGGTATACAAACAAGCCTGACTCCACCAATAAATATACTCGCTCGTCGCACACATAAGAAAGAATATTTTAGGGAGACCTCTTATACGACGAAAGCTATACGAGCTCAAAACGTTCCATTCTGCATTACAAAATAATTCAGGTATCCATGGTTACTAAAAATTAGAACGGAGTTAAATCCAACTAGTGATGTTGTTCAAATATGAGTCCATTTTTTTTACAATTAGCGGTACTTTCTCCCATTATGATTGACATGGTTACTTTTTATCGATTGGTATACCAAACGGTAATTTTTTTGCCATAAATAAGTTACGACTTTCTATTTGTATATTATTTATAGCTTGCATCTATTTACCATCAATAAGTGAGCGCCGATTAATAAAAAGAGCGCGGAAGGCAACATGCGAATACCCCATCTTTGTTTGTAGTAATCAAAATGAGAACAAAACTTTCAACAGAGATTATAAAGAACTGTGACGTCACAACAAGATCAAAGGTGACAATATGTAGCTGATAACAGTTAAGAATATGAGTAATATAGGGGAAGTGTTTTGTAAATAAACATTATTCATAGAACTGATAATGAGCGTAATACATGGTCATAAAGAGCCCAGAGGGACGAGACAAAAGGCGAATATTGCAATACTTTACATTAATCTGTCTCATACCTAGAGGTGCTGGAAATACGAAAGAGAGATTTGGACCCGAATTATGCAGATTAGACGAAGGTTGGAGAAGGGTTAGACCCGCAACAACGGATGGAAGGAAAAGAACCGCTAAGGAGTTTCTCATCTGCTGTGATCACACCGTTCACATGAAAGGCGGAGGAGAGTTGGTCTGAGTCATCGGAATCTGTTCCGTTCATGCTCTGCGCCAACAATCTTTCTCTCATCGTACTGGCCAAATCATTGAACGCTTCTTCAATATTGATTCCTGTTTTGGCACTTACTTCGTATAGGGAAACTCCAATCTGTTTGGCTAGTCTAAAAGAAACATTATTTAGTAATCGAATATAAGCAGTTCCATTTTTGAAACATCGATTTGTAACTCAGAATGACTTCCAAAAAATGCTGATTGATTTGATTAATACCACTTACTTCTCGGCTCTGTCAAAGTCCACCTTCCGTTCACTCTCCATATCGGCTTTATTCCCTACTAATAAGAGTACTGCGTTCTGGGGGGCGTGTTTCCTGATCTCCCTCAACCAATACGTCTCCAGATTCTCAAAGGATTTTTCGTTGGTAAGGTCATAAACGCACATTATGCCATGCGCTGAATGATAATAGGAGTTGTAGATGGTTCTAAACATTGAATGTCTGATATCTCTTTCTAAATTACCTGTATCTTTCCATCCCAGCAGTATCCCAAAGCTCTAACCTGACTTTATCCCTTCCCAACTTAATGGTCTGAAGTTTAAAATCGACTCCCAACGTGCTGATATGATCTTGCCGAAAGGTGTTCTCTGCGAACCGCAATAGAATGCATGACTTGCCGCAGTTGTGATCA
Source organism: Bursaphelenchus xylophilus (assembly GCA_904066235.2). Classification (NCBI taxonomy): domain Eukaryota; kingdom Metazoa; phylum Nematoda; class Chromadorea; order Rhabditida; family Aphelenchoididae; genus Bursaphelenchus; species Bursaphelenchus xylophilus. The sequence continues at coordinate 6,846,631 of CAJFCV020000003.1, read as the reverse complement.
CCCACCACGACAATCTTGAAGAGGTAGCTGTAACTCATTCCCGCATTGGTCGATTCCTGAGTCGGGAGCCGCAAAGCCGGGTCTGAAAGTAAAGGAGAAAGTCAAGAAGGGGAACCAAAAGAAGTTCGGCACACAAAAGGGTGAATCAGCCGGAATCTAATGTCTCGACGACTGTTTTTACGTATTATAATGGGTGAGGAGATCGACGGGGAATCGCCCAGAACCCCATGGGACGCTTAGATCAAACAAGACGGCGAGTGAGCGAATGAAATTGGATATTGACTAGTTATGAGGCGAGAGAGCGGGTTTACCTCACTTAACCCACAAGCGAGGGAGGGGGAATCAGGAGGGCGGAACGAAAAATGACTGTGCCGAAACAAAACTGCGAAAGATGCCACCGACCAAAAAAGATTAGGCGAAATTAAAAGCTTGCTTCTGTTGTAAAGGGAAGTGCCTGACGAGAAAAAAAACACTAGGAGATGCAATTCCCAAAAAAAGCTAGGGGGGGGGGCGAACTCTCTCCGACATTTTGTGGCCGAGTGGCTGGCCACTTTCGAGTCCTCGAAATCATTACGATTATCGAAAGAAAAAGGTTTATAGAGCATTTACTAAACAAACATCCATCATACAAGGCTCACTCAAATCGGCCCTTATCCCTCTTCATTACAATCTATTTGAATTTAATTTAAACATTTGAAGACTCTTTAATCAAACGACCCGAGAACGCCTTTAATTAAGTGACTAATCGACGCGGTTTCTCCGCAACCTGTCCATCATTAGGAAGCGGAGATCTTTACGACCCTGTCAATTAAGGTACTATTAACAACAAAATACATTTATTCTCTGCTTTGTAAGCCGCATTATGGCAAATGAGATGTTTTTGTGAGATGTCGGGCACATTGTTAATACGAAAATATAAATTAAATTTGTTATAAACAGTTTGTAGTTACAATAAAATAATAATAACAATAAAAATTTTTTGTATAATTACAATATTATATTATACATTTCACTAGTTAACTTTTTGGATTTCAAAGAGATTGACGGAAGTGTCATACCAAATTGGAGGGTCGACATTTCTAAAAACATTAATTTTCCATAGTGGTTAAACTTACCTTAAGTAAATTATTCCCCACATATAAGTCCGGAACCAATGATTCGTGCCGGAATTACTCTGGTACTTTCTAATCAAAATGGGGTGAGGAACTGGAAGAAGGCCCACAAGTGTTCCATGTTGGAGGAATTTGATGATTTCACTTTCATCAGTCAACCCTCTAAATCATAATAATTCTTAAATAACAGTCATCTTACTTGTCAATACAGATCTTCTCAACTTGAGGGACCAGCACTTGCAATACTCTCATAATTGTTTGCAGTGGAAGTTTACTCTTCCACCCTTCCACCCACTCAGAAGTTGGACGCCATTCTTCTTCGGTCTTCTCCTTTTCGGCATCTATTCCAACTCCTTTATCTGTCATTACACTGATCTCAGGAGTAGCTGCAAGTGTCGATTGAAGAGTTGGCTTCTCCTCGAGTGTTTGAGGAGATGATTTCTCCTTTTCTTTCTCTGTATCAGAAACCTTTCCTCTACGTCCTTTTAAGGATTGCTGGATCGAAGTTGGATCGGAACTGAGGTTGGCCAGTTGATAGAACACTTGCCGCTTCCGGATAATTGTATATATAAGATTAGCATTACCTAAAAATAATGACTAATTAAAATTTGGCAAACTTGCCATCAAATTGATATTGGATTATGTTATTGAACACCTCGAGTAAGAAAAAGATAAGATGATGATTTGTTTTCGACGAAAATAAGAACCATGGGGTACCAAACGCCTCAACGAGATGGACCAACTTGTTAGCAGTCGTCATGGATAAGGTCTTCAAGTATGGGGATACTAGAAAAATATATTTTTCGTTGAACAAACTTACTGTTAACTATGATGGTCAACAAACAATCAAAGAGGGATTGAAGTTTATGATTTCCAGTCGTAATCAATTTATGAAACACCTAAAGAATAATTTTAAATTACAAGTATAACTTACAATAATTAGGAGGTCTGCATGAGTTCCAGTGAACATGGGTAAGTTTATGACGCCCCGGGATGAAAACGGTTTGTTTAACCGAACTCCAAAGTTCCGTTCTCCACTTAACAATAAGATCAGGAAGACCCCCATGTGAATCAGACCCACACGAGCTAAACAAAATCAATGTAATAACCTTTAAAACTTACAAGGATCGGATCTGGAATCGTGTAGATGATACAAGATCGGCACAAGGACCTCCAGGACATCACTCGTTTTCAATACATAGAACATAAATTTCTAAAAAAATGCAATGAAAAAATTTCAGTTCCTTACCTGGTTATATTCACAACATTTCCATAATAAAACAAGAAGCTCCTGATGGAATCCGACCTTCTTCGTCGAGTTTGGAAGGTAAGATGATTGCAGTGGATTGTTCAGAAGTCTGCTTATTCCTTTCAGAATAAATTCAAAATCGTTTTCCCGATGTAACCTTGATAAATAATTGACAAAAAAGTTCTCCACATATCCAGTCTCGTCATTAGATGGTTGAGAATCGCGATCCAAACAAACAATGAGAACATGGAGAGCTGTTTGTACCAAGGGTTCGCGTGAGTCACCAACCAGTAAGTAGTTGTAGGGAAGACCATACCCAACGGGATCATAAGAACATACGATGTTCAATAAAGAAGTGAACAATGGAAGAACATGACGATTCTCAGCTGATGAAAACCGGGAAACCCATCGCATTCGAGATTCATCTAAAGAAATTAAAACAAGTGGGCCAAGAGTAAAAAATAAAAGTCAGAATAAATACCTGTAACAGGGATGTAAATCACTTCACTAAAAAGAGCCAAAAGTAGTCGAAGAATCTCAGTCCTGTTGGAGTCATGAACGGAATTTATTGTAGTCTTATTGGCAAAACCAACGCCAGCTTGCCAAATAAACTCGCAACTATCCAACCCATCCAACGTTTGGGGGCCGTCCTAAACATACAATAAAACCATTTTCACACTACTTACAGGACGATTAGAGAACGGAGAAACGGTAAAATCTGGACAAAACAATAGATCGGATAAAATTCCGAGGAGAACACTGGCTAATGGAATGTCCTCCGAGGGTAATGGAGACCAAAACAGTTCTCTCCATTCTGAATCCTCGAAGAGAAATGGAACAAGTCGAGTTAGAAGTCGAACACAATTCAACACCTAAAATAACCAGTATTTATAAGTCTGAAAAAACTACATTTAGGTAGCATAAAAGTGTAAGTACCTTTTTATGATCAGTACTGGGCACGGAGGCATCTCGAGCATTCCGCAGACAATCAACTGCCCGATGAATCAAAGTAGCTAAGTTAGTCGGGGACTGGGACTTCAGTTCCGCAATCTGATTCGGAGTTATCAAAGCAAAGACATCCTTAGGAGTCTGTGCGTTGGCCGATACCCAAAATTGATCCCAGAAAGCCAAGGAAGCTGTAGAGTCTTTGGAAGTAAGCTCGATTACAGCTTGTTTAAAATCCGGCCTTGACTCAGCGTTGCCCATGTTCTTATCACGTTGTAACAACACTTCTACGGCCGCTCACGGGTTTATTTTTTTTTTATTGATTCTATTTTTTCAGCCAACCAATAGTGGCGATTCGTCATATTAAACTTTTAGAAAATTATTTTTTTTTGCAAATTTGTGAACGTTCGTTTCACAACAATTAATCTCGCTTGCAGTCTTTTGTCTCACCACGAAAATGGAAAGGAGTTTGGCATTCTGCAAAATAAAAGAATTTCCAAAGAATATTTTTTTTATAAAAACCATTTTCTCGCCTTCCAAGTCCCGTTTCCTAGCCAAAAGTTCCTTTAGACGTCGGCAAGTTGCCAAATGACATGGGTATGAACCATCAAAGTCTAAATTATTACATAAAGACACTATAATTGATAAAATATATAAATCTTCATGACTTTTTTATATTTATTTTTCCCATTTGCAGAATGCCAAAAAGTGCCAAAAAGCCGGGAACTGATTTTTGTTATGGGGAAAGATTGATGGATAACTCCTCAGCCGAGTAGTAAATGTGCCGCGATTTTTTGCATACTGTTTGATAAGAATGTGTCAATGTTGACTTCCAAGTTTCATGCGATTTTTCGTTATTATAAGTCGGTTAGACCACGGGAAAGATTGCAATTGTTGAATACTTAAGGTGGCTATATCTTGCAAACTGTAAAAACTGCAAAAATTATTTTAGGTGGTGCAGATAGAGTTCTATTCCCTCCTTCTTATTTACTATTCACCCAATCACCCGATGTCCTCAAAAGTGAGAGGCGATAATATTTGTTGGACCGTGTTTTTGTAACGAAGTGTTCAAAAATTTCAATCAATAATTGAGACGATTAGCTAAAAAAGCGCTTTTCAATTGGGATTAATTGTTGTGTTTGTTATTCGGCTTGTTGCGTCGTCTGAGAGCACGATGAGCGCGAAAATAGTGCCGTCATTGCCTTCAATAAAAGCGGCTATTGGCCATATCCCTCAGCGATTGAAAACTGCTCAGTTCGAAGCCCCAAGGGGACGATTGGAGATCTTACGAAGGATGATCACCCAACTTGTTCGAGAAGAAAGGGTGGAATTTAAACACAACAGAGCCGTAGAGGCACGTCCTTACGCAGAAAGGGTAAGGTGGAATAATCGATGATTTTATAAATTATTTTCTCTTTCTTACTTACCATTATTTTATTTTATTAGTTGATCCAACTCTCTGTTCATCGAGGCGCAGATGATGAATACACAAACAAGATGCTGGATTGGTGGTTAATGGAACCGAAATTAAAAAATAAGATGTTTGATGATATTGTTCCAAGGTTAAGAAGTACTGAGGAACCTTATACTTACATAATTGCACTTCCCAAACGGCGAGTTATGATGTACAAGGACAAGCGAATTGAGAGACCTCAGATTTTGAGGATGGCAGTGTTGGAGATAAATGGTGGGTGGCCTTTGTTTTTATAATTAACTATTTTAAATCTTAGGTCACCCTTTCCCATCCTTGAAACAGCTAGAGGAATCTCGGTTGGAACTTTTGAAAGAGAAGTGTTTATAGGAATTTGTTTATTGTTGTTTCTTATTAAAGTTTTGGCTATATCAATTGAAATGTACGAAAGCTGCAGTCGACCCGTTCTGTTTTACCGTTACCATATCTATAATGTTTTGTTCATGATGGTTGTTTAATTTTTTTTACTTACTTTCTGGTCTGTAGTATCGATCGTCGTAAGGCCATCCTCGTTTTATTTGCTCGAGTAGGTAATGTTGAGCTATTTCTTTCTTCTCGGCTTCTTGATTGATCCTTGGTTGGCTGTTTATACTATATCCTCCATTTGGATGTTGTTTATAGGTGGGCTCCTTGGTGGCAGTCCTGACAGCATGTATTCTGACAGGTTGCTGGGGATCTGATGTCGTCGATAATGTTGCGGGCGCAGCAGCTGTGGAAGTTCTAGTCGTTGTAGGAGTCTGAGTAGTTTGTGTACTTGTTGGTGTACTTGTGCTGGTTGTTGACGTAGATGTTGATTCTTCCGCGATTGAGTTGGCTGGTTCGACTGCCGCTGCGGAACCATTTTCACAGCAGATCTTTGCCTTCTCCCCGTAACAGTACATGCTCTAAAATTGGTTTAGATGCATCAAATATTGCATTATTTTCTTGGACTTACACTAGGACATTCGTTGTTCTGTTGACATGAGAGAGGTTTCCCGTCATCACCTAGGATAGTAAGGCTTTTTGCAGGGCATTCCAATTGATCTACCGATTGATTCTCGCCGTGTTGTTTATTCTCAATCAACTGTTCATCATCGTCTTTAAAGAATTCTTCGGCTTCTCTTGGTATTGGTGCATCAGTGGTCCTTCTATGAGGGTATTCACAACAGAATGGTGATTCAGTTCCGTCAAAACAGAACATGTCTTTCTGGATAATAGAGATTAGTGTTCATACGGTCATACCTTGGGGCAATAGATGCCCAGGGTTGAACATTTAACCGGGTATCCCGATGAATCTAACACAGCCATGGCCCCGCGAGGGCAGTCAGCGTGAGAAGGGATTGCTTCTTCTTCATTTGAAGGACAACATTGGTAATTAAACCCAGAAAAGAAGCATGAATATCCTTTTCCGCAAACGTCGACCGAATTTTGTCCTTAAGGAAGGTAACGGTTTTGTTATTTTTACTGGTTACCTGGTAGACATTGGATAAGGGTGCCATCTTCTTGTGTCTTTGGCTGACCGTCATTGGGACAGAGACGGTATTTGGCTAAAATATACAAGGACGCATAAGACTCATATAAGAGGGGTTCCAAGTAAATTCAATTTTTTTCGCGCATGACGCTCAACTTAACTTTAAATTCCGCCCATAGGAATTTTTTTCTTTTGTACTGTACGGCGTCCACAATACACAAAAACTTTGCGAGGTGCCTGTCTGGGCCCTGCACATTTCAGGACAAACAAAAATTGGATATGGGCGAAAGAATTGAGTTTACTCGGAAATCCCCTGATATCCTGTGAAAAAAATAGGTTGCAACAGACAATCTATTGCTTACCGTTTACTGTTCCTATCAATATCAGTAATAATATAAGCGGATATGCCATCCTGAAACAGTGGATAACTACACCCTTAGATTGAAAGTGCGCTCTTTCATTTTTGTTCGGTGGAAACGGGAAATCCGGGAGTCGGCGCATTAAAACAAAGGCGATTTGGGTCACGGCGTTTTAGAATTGCTGGGATTCACGACCTGGAAGCTGAGTGTCAGATGCTCGATCCGATTATCATTTACTTTATTATGTCATATCATTTTTATTACGCAACATACTTATTGGAATTACAGAACAATCAAGATAAAGGTCTCTAAATTAAGGTCCTCTACCAACGGGTATTAATAATACTAGGTGTAACAATGGGTAAGAATTCAGTAGTTATGGAGTGGAATCATGGCAAGGCAGTGTGCGACTATAATATATGCAACGGCACCGGTTTACAGGAGATGAAAGACTGAATCATTGATGCCATAAACTGATCAGTGCCACCAAGGTCAAGGTCAGACTGGGGAGCAGGCCCATCTCTCCGTCCGGCTCGACCTGCCGATCTTCCCAGCCATCAGCCAACAATTCTTCAACATGTTCCCAGCTTCCGTTATGGGGATGGCCTGCCTCAACTCCAATAATGTTCAATGCCAATTGGTAGACATCTACAAGGTCGAGGGGACTCGCTTTGTAGTCTTGTTTGAAGGCTGAAAGATTGGTTGTTTGGTGAGAAAACACTTATATACCTGGTCCACGGGCCATAAAAATGCCGCTTAAATCTTGTTCTTCGTTATCCCAACCTCCGATCATTCTAAGCTCTCGGCCTTGGGCTTCACTGACATCAGTTGAAGGGATTTGAGTCTAAAAATGTAGTTTTGACGTCACGTTTCGACTACCTTCGCCACGAATACACTCATTCCATAGTATACTTACAGTAAGAATAACAGCCCCAGGCTTGGCTACTAGTACAATGGGTGCAATGAATCTGGCGCCTTTCCAATGATATTTTTCAGGAATCTCATTTTTCCTGTATACAGCCACCGAGGGTTCGTCTTCATCATCATAATCACCCATCGCCGCCCATTGATCGCATACCCTCAATTCAAAGTAGACCGAATCCTCTGCTTCCGGTTCTGGATAGACAAATGTGAAAGCAAGATTGTTTACAACTCTCTTGATCTTTGTGATATCAGTCAGACATTCTTCAAGGAAGAATTGGTGGTCTTCACTTATCCGTTTCAAGCCATGATCCGAGAGTACAATCAGATTGGTGGAATCAAATAACTCATGACTCTCCATTTCCTCCTGAAATATGATTAATGACATCCAATAAAAAGAACACTTATTTTGATTAATATACATCTGATTTGTCACTCTACCTGAATCTTCCTGATCTGAGCATCTGCGCTCGCCAGGGCTTGTTTTCCGGCATCACTGTCATCTCCAAATAACCTGAGGGCTTTGGAAAGGCCGTTATATCTGAGTAAGACCAGTTGTTGGCGATATACTTGGTATTTCTTGATATGTTTCATGATGCGAGGCAGATATGCGAACAGATCATAGCTCTTTTCGTTCTTGAAACTGTGCTGTCGGGTCTTGGGGACTTGAACCATCATGTCACCATGAGGTCTCTGGAAAGAGTATTCTTTCTCCGACACTTTCTTACATGACAGTTTGCATACCAATAACAATGAACATCCACATGCTTCTTTCCTGCTGTGTACCAAATCGGGTCAGGCCCTCCACTCCACCATTGATAGTCCGTGTCATTCGCGCCCTCATCCCTCTGGAAGTAGACGTCACGCTTTGGATCGTACATGAAATCGGCCGTGAAGTTGTGGTTTTCTACATATAACCCTAGAAAAAATACACCTTGTTATTTCTTGTTTTATTGGGTTCCGGCAGGAGATAAAAAAGTTTCGCGGCCACATCAAATCACTTTACACTGACGGACTTAAATAATTTACGATTACGAAAGAAAAAAGACTCACCCGTGTTCAAGCTGAACCAATTCGGATAGCTCTGGGAGGGGAACACTGGCTTCAGATACTCGGCCTGGACGCCATTCTTGATCAACATTTGAGCGCCATTCTGAAGCTTTGGATCCGTCCGATTATACAGGCTGGCTCCGTAACCATCAATTAGCAGAAGAATCAAGTTTTGGCCAACGGGTTCCTTCTCAATTTCCTCTGCCCGAATCAGGAAAACCAGGAGGAGTACCAGTGGTACAACCCTCCAGAAATCTTGGATTCTCATGCAAATCCTATGAAAACTGAAAGAAATATTTTTGGCTCCATTCCAAGTTAAATGGCCTGTTATTCAGCGCACAAATGCGGATAAAGCATATTAAAGCGGAACTCTGTGCTCTCCTCACGACATCGCTTTGCGTGGTCGGAAATCGCCGTTCGAATATGAAAGTGACCGGCCGACCCCTTGGCCACAAAATTATAATAAAATCAAGGGAAACATAATGTGCAGTTTCCCTTCAAACCCCCGCAACACCTGAGGGCGTTATATTCGGAAGAAAGGACGATCAATCTGATTCATGCACATTTGTGGCCGACCGTACTCTTCTGCATTCGTAATGCCCCAATCCATGTTGCGTAAGCGCCGCAAATGAATCTAGAGGCCAGATGTGGTCGAACTAAAGGTCATCCTAATGATCAAGAAAAAGGAGCCCGACTCGGAATATGCAATAACGACAAGCGAGTATGCAAAAAGGTAGACACGGCCCCCGGCCCCCTTCTCTCTTCTTCAATCCGATCGACAACTGACATCCATCAGCCTGAACGGCCCCAAACACTTGGCTCATCTCGAATAATGCCATCCAACCCGGAGGGCCTCCAACAAACGAAACCAGGATTTTAAAGGCAAAAAAACACGCGTCTACAGGTATCCAAAAAACGAAACCGCTCTTCTCTCTTCCTCAGGTTCCGGTCAGGCCAAACATTCAATTAGCCCTCTGGACTTGAATCCATCAAAAGTTTCCTTTGTTGTGCCTTTGTTTTTAATTCGTACAATAGATTTTTTTTACTACGGCAATATTTGGAGAAGACCCTCTATTTTGGATCCAAAGTAATGATTCATGGTGAACTATGAGAACTTTGGAGATTGCAAAGGCCAGAAGTTTGTAAAGAAATTATCTGATTTCGATACTTAAAACAAGGAGTGTTTTGATTAGCTCTTATCAGGGCCTTCAACTTTTTTACCTGGACTTTGTATTTCGCCCGCTTGTCTCCTGATGTTGGTCACCAAATCAAAGATTGATGTAGTTTAGTTATGATGAGGATTACGTTTCATAGCAAAGAAATCTGGGAATCCCGCCACGGTGAAAGCTGTTTTAAATTTTATAATTTTTTTTTCATAATATTGGACTTCTTTCTAAAACTCTACATTACCACAATAGATGATTCCGTTTTTTGGCCACAAATCGAATCATCCCGATTGCGCAACACACGATCGACAAAATTTCAAATAAATTATTAAATTATTATTATACACAATATCATGTAGAATATCACCGTAGTTTTTTTTTGTTGTTATTGGTAATAATAGGCAAATTAATTTTATGGACATTTCGTTTCATAGCCCGAGAAAACCGCGAGCGATCAGGTGGAGAGTGAATAATACGTTTAGATATCCGTTAGATGTCAAACAATGTGCGTGATTGATTCGATCTTCGAGATAATATCTCGAATATTATTCACCCTCAAAGCAGGAAAAGCTCTGAACTTTGCAGTCATTTAGCGGGCGACTTTTATGTCTCTCGGGAAAGTAACGTAGATTTGTCGCCCCTTGCAATCGCCCGTCATCGCTTTGCGACGGCTAGCCGGAGATTTGGTGCGCGACTGCGACGAAGACATTTCGAAGCGACAAATCGACATTATTTTCCCGGCGTTCTGATAGTAATAAGAAATCGTAGCGCCTTCGAATCGCCCATCATTTGGCGCAGTAAGTCGTTATGTTTGCTTTTTGTTCGGTTTTTAGGGACACTTTGGAAAGATCTGCCTACTACAATGTAAACTCTAATTGTCTCAAAAAGTAGCACTGAAAGTGGTCTGATTTTCTCTACAGGCTAAATAGCTTTCTCCGCGTTAGAAGGTCGAGATAGTACGTCAATGTGGTATCAGTTTTTTTCAAATTTCCGTGAGAAATTCCGAGCCCATGAATTACTCAACAATTACAGCTTCGGTTCTGGGTGAAGCTGTAAACACGTTGAACTTCTTGTTATCATCATTTGTCCCCACATAAATCCCATTTTAGTATTCTCACTTCTTGGCGTGATGCCCGAATTTTTCAATCAATAATGGCGCCGTCAAGCTAAAAAATCAATTTTGGCCTAGGGGGAACGATGTGCCCAGAAGGAGAAGCATGGCCCGCTTCATGGAAACGATTTTTTTCACTGCAAAAGACTATTTGGTAAGATTGCAGTGAAAAAAATCTATCGGGTTTCCCTCTGTCCAGTTTCCCCCCTGTCCAATTTCCTTCAGGGGAGGTTTTTGGACACATGTAGCTCGTGTTAAAGAAAGGGGAGGAAGGCCCACCCCCTTGACAAATTTTGAAACGGACCGGGCCTGATTTTTGCCAGAAAATTTTATCAGTCTATCGGGAAAATATCAGTTTGTCGGGAAAATAATGGCAGGTCGTCGCGTGCTGGAATCGCCCATTATCATCGCTTTGCACGGCTAGCCGCAGCTGGAAACTTGGTGCGCGACTGCACCCCTTTTTCGATGAGACGCGAAACATTTTGTTGCGGCGACCCGCCACTAGTTTCCTGACGGACTGATAAAAAAGAGGCCTTTTCCCTTGGTTGTGTCTTTTTTGGTCTCGAAAAGAGAGTGAACGGTGACAAAATAATGGATGCCTGGGCGCCTTTTCTTTCTCTTACCCAGGGCCCAGTAGGAAGACGACGTTTTGTTTTCGTTTGTCCAACGTGAACCAAAAATCTGGTTGTTTTTGGCAGTTGACCTTGTTTTTAACAGAGTTTTTTGTTGTTTTATCGGTGAAAATATGGAGAAATTGTAGATTAATTCATGGACGGACTGCTTGGGTTTCCGTCCATTATAAATGCGACGACCTCCTTTTTTCAGCCCGAATTAGTTCAGCCACACCATTTTATTATTCAAAAAGTTACCTCCGTCCGATTTAAAAAAAATATTTTAGGTATAAAGAGGCTCAAAATAGTGTAAAAATATGTTTTTTTCTAGAGTCTGCTGTAGACTCAATCAATTATTAAAAGTTTTTTCGGTTATTTAAACCCAGTACGTTACCTTAATACAAATTTTGTGCTACTTTTTTCTTTCACTTGTGCTTCGTTTATTCGAAAATTTGGTTTCTATTCGTCCGTTTTCCTCGGTTTGGCGGCTTCAGGGAAATTGGGCTGATTTCTTGTAACTTTATTTTTCTCTGCTATGCACATTGCTTGCACACATGTCTGTCGTTCCTTGAATTCAGCTCAATTTCACTCAACCCAATTTACAGACTCCGCCCAATTCCTTTCAGCCCAATTTCCATGAATCCGATTTGGCATATGTTTATATTATTCACGAAGGCGAATAATAAAGCGTTGATTAATTTTGCATACCTTGTTGTTTAGGTGCGACGCGATGGGATTGGCCAGTAATTTCTTTGCGCTTTGTGTGGGGACTTATGCAGGCATCTACCTGGAACAAAACTACAAACTCCCTAAACTCCCATCCCCTGACGAAATCGGCTCCAAAATCCAAGAGTTCCTTGAAACGAGGAAAAAAGAATAGATTCGTGTGTTTTATAGATTTTCACTTTATCGGGTTAAAGCATTACATTAATCATATTCTTGTACGTGATTCATATATTAGCGTTTTCAACGTTTTCATATTGTTTTCGGATCAGTTGTATTGACATTGTTTTAGATGCCCGATCATAAGAGTGGGGCCGCAGGAAATCGTCGGCTCGAGCAAGAGCTTGTCGAGAATGAGCGTCCGATAGCCATCCGGGCGTTGAATGTTTTCCTACAAGTGTTTTTCTTCTTCTACGATGCAATTGTATTCATTCCTTTCAAGATTTTTGCTGACCCCGAGAAGAAAGTTGCTCGATCAGAAAGAATCAAGGTAAATATCTTTTCTGTTTCAATTGTTAATTCAATTTTAGGCTCGTCCGTCCGTTGAAGGTGATCCTTCGAGCGGCTGGCGTCATGTGGATACTATTGGACGAGACCTTCTTTCTAATATTTTTCCCGGATGTAAAACTTTGGGAGATATTTGGGATCGAAATGCGAGGTAATTGCCCCGTTTTTATCAATACTGATTTTTAGGGAGTACGGGCCGTTGAATTGTATGGGCACACGCCAGGTACTGGAAGGCGAAGAGATCCAAAAAGACGGAAAGGTCTTCCAGCAACTTACTCTTGGCCAATACGACTTTGAAACGTTTGCGGGCGTCAACAGTAAAGTCGAAAGGATTACGCGCGGTCTGAGTTCATTTGGGTTAAAGAAAGGTGATCATGTTATCATCTTTGCCGAGACTCGTGCTGAGTGGATGCAATCTGCTTTGGCATGCTTTAAATGCGGATTTCCAGGTTCGTTTTGTTGATTTATTTATCGATTTTTTATTCATGTTCTCTATGTAGTTATCATTATTTAGTTATCACCGTGTATGCAACTCTTGGAGATGAAGCTGTTGCCTACGCCATGAAAGAGTGTGCTGCCAGGGTCATCTTTACGACGAGGAATCTTCTAAGTAAAGTTGACAAGGCTTTGGCTTCATGTCCCTCCATCGATACCATCATCTACTACCAAGAGCATTATAGAATTACTGGTGATTCCGGGTTGGCCTCAGACGCACAGAAGAATCGCTTCAAGGATATCAACAAGAAGTTGTTTTCCTTCGAGGAACTTTTAGATCATGGTGAAGGCCAAGACGATGTTGTGGCTGATGTGAAACCAGATGATTTGGCTATGATTATGTATACAAGTGGCACCACCGGAAATCCTAAGGGAGTTATGTTGTCTCACAGGAACATTATCGCTGGTATATCTGGTCAAGGAAGTGTTTTGACAGTCAGGTAATTGTTTTGGGTTTCTTCATTTTTTTTTGTTTTTAGTCAGGAAGATACTTTTATTGGATACTTGCCACTGGCCCATATTCTGGAGGTCGCCGCGGAGTTGGTTATCTACAGCAAAGGAGCCTGTATTGGGTATTCGTCTGCCCAAACCCTCTTCGATCGAGCTGCCAAAATTAAGAAAGGGACAAAGGGAGACTGTGCCGTTCTCAAACCAACATTGATTGCATGCGTACCTGCTGTTATGGATCGTATCTTTAAGGCAGTCACTGATGAAGTCAAGTCGAAGTCTCCATTGTTCAGGGAAGTTTTCAGAATCTGTTATGAGCGAAAGAGAGCCAGATACGAAGAAGGTTACGTTAGTTTGGTCATGAATAAGTAAGTTGGCATTGTAGTAATTGTTATTGTGGGTTTAGGCTGGCTTTTCACAAAATCAGCAAACTTCTTGGAGGAAATCTTCGCTATGTATTATCCGGAGGTGCCGCTTTGAATGCCGAAACACAGAGATTCATGAATATCTGTTTCTGTTGTCCCGTTGTTCAAGGTTACGGATTGACTGAGACGTGCGGTGCTGCCACTTTGGCCGATGGTAATAACGTCCTTTTGATTGATTATATTTTTAGAGCACGATTTGAGCACTGGATCTGTCGGTCCTCCATTGCGATGCTGTGAAATCAAACTGCGAGAATGGCCTGAGGCCGGATACAGTCCCAAGAATGAACTCCCTCAGGGTGAAATCCTTCTGAATGGTGATCATATTGCTCTCGGATATTACCACAACGAAGAGAAGACCAAAGAAGATTTCATTTACGTTGATGGAAAGCGGTACTTTGCCACTGGTGATATCGGAGAATTCCGTTGGGACGGATCTTTGAGAGTAATCGGTACGTACTCAATTCAGTAGCCTTTATTTTTTAGATCGGAAGAAGGATCTCATCAAGCTTTCTCATGGAGAATATGTGTCATTGGGAAAAGTAGAAACCTATCTTCTGACGAATCCTTTGGTGGATAACATCTGTGTATATGGAGATGCCGAGAGAGACTTCCTGATTGCATTAGTTGTTCCCAACCAAAAGAATCTCGAGAAGTTGGCGGAGCAGGTAACGTTTATGATATTATTTTTAAAATTTCTGTTGTACTTTTAGAACGGGATCAAAGGAGATTGGCAGGAAATTTGTGAAAACAAAAGGACGGCTGACATCGTGACCAAAGAACTCTCCAACTTTGTGAAATCCAAATTACAGAGAGTGGAGATGCCCAGAAAAGTAGTTTTGTGTCATGACCCCTGGACTCCAGCCTCAGGGCTTCTAACAGAAGCGCTGAAGTTGAAGCGGAAGAATATCGAAAAGGCATTCCAGAAAGAGATAAAGGAAGCTTATGACGACTGAAGACATTTATCTATTTGGCTGGCCGATCTCTGGTTTGGTCGACGGTTATTTATTTTGTCAACCACACGTGTAATTCCCACAGATTATAACTTTGCTCTTCAAATTGTAACTGGTTTTCCAGTATTGTAATGACTTTCTCTAAACCCGTACATTAGCTAATTTTCATGAACATAAACCCGCTGCAGTTAAAAGTTCATTGACTAGATTTTAGAGTTATGTAGTTTTATACAGCGTTATAATTGTTCCATAATTGGGCACCGTAATCAAATTATTTTCATTCAAATCGGAGAGGCGGATTGCACCATTGTCGGACAGCTGAAGACAACGGATTGATTACTTTTGTAGACAAATATGAACTTACATCTATGAATCTCTCCGATATCTTCGACGTTTTGTCTTTTGTTGACATTGCAATTGAAGTTCCGTCGTTGCAAATAATGTTGAGAAAAGGGAAGTCATTCCTTTTTACAACAATCCCTCTCCGGATCTTAACTCCGCATTTCGCAGTAATTTTATACGAGAGGTTGGATGACTTGAGCGTGTCGATGTTAAAACTTCTTATCTGTTCTTCTGTGAACACAATTAACTTGGTTTGAACAGGATCCATCAGTACAGAGAGGGAACAAACTGGGGCCCGATGAGCCAATCTGATCTCCTTGAACAAAGTGCACATATCTTCTTTTAGTCCAAACATGAATAAAATTCCATTGCCAGTCCCCGCATAAAGATATGTTTGATCTGAGGTTGGCTCAAAGAATATCAAGCTTTTGAAGCCATGGGTCCAGGGAGAATTCGTATCTCGGAAGGCAACTTCCCGGTCCACCATTGGTTTCTGTCTGGTCGATGCATCTTTCTTCCTGAATGTCCGTCGAACCGATTGTTTCATCGATTTTAGTCTGGTCAACGGTTTCTCTTCAGATAGCACTAGTTTTGTGTCTTCGAGTGACAAAAAATTTCGTTTGAATACAACGGTCTCTTTAATGGGATTGTAGATAATAATTCCAGTAGAGCATCCTACGGCGATTACATGCGTGTTATCAGATATGGCCAAAGATCTTATGGGTGTTTGTGGAGAGATCGTTAGCAAAGCTCTGCAAATCGTCGTTAAAGTCCAGTATTCAATCACATCCACCTTTTGGACTGCATACCTTACTTGCAAATTTCTTACCTCAAGGGTGTCATTCCTATCCTCTTTAAAGCAATCGGTGAAATCTTTGTTTGTTTCTCATTTATAGTCCCCTGATTTGCCAGATTTGCGTTTATAAACTCAGCACTTTCCCCTTCTTGAAGGCCTTTTCCATTCAATGGATAACATAAAACAATCCCGCAATTTAGCCCAACAACGGTCCACTCCTTTGATGCTTGGATAACTTCAATTGTATATCCGTCATCATCACAACGATCGTCATAAAGGCCCGCCTACAGACAAAATCAAGATCCAAGTTTAAGCTTACCTTTATCGCAATGTCATCGTTTCTAAAAAGCTGCGTCGGTGCTTTGATCTCGCAGTCAATTTCAATATTAAAACTGCTTCCAGCTTCTTTAATACTAACAACATCTTGTGGCAAGTCTTCCAATTCAACTGGCTCCATAATCTCATCATTATTATACACATCACCGACTGATAAAACATCTGATGTTTTTAGGATATCCAAAACGTCAACTCGATCCTTTTTTGCTCTCCATATAACAACATCGCCGTTTTGATGTCTAAAAAATGAACAAAATATTTTCAACACCTACCCAGTGCAGAAAAAATAAGAATCGTTGTTTGATTCAGTTTCTGAAGCTGATTGAAACAAATTGCTCCTCAGTTTTAATGTGTCGTCGTATGGAAAATGAATATCAGAAAGCAGTTTAACAGTGCTGACAGAAGAAAAATCGACACAATGAAGATAAGGCAGAGATAATCGGCGAAAGTATGGATCAGACAAGTCAAAAGCAACAAACTCGTGCTCAAGAAGAACGGCCAAAATGGTGGCATTACCTAAATTTGTTAAATACAAAAACATCAAAACTTTACATACCTTGATTATCATAAATAATTTGAATATCCAAGACAGCATCAGCGAACGAAAAGACCTTGTTCTCCAACTCATCCGTGATCATCAAACAGGTATCACGGCTAAATTCTGACGGAAATCCATTGCAATAAATTGTCAACCAACGACTGAAATATAAGCTTATAACAGTAACAAAGGTCCTACTTTTTGGCCTTCACTTTATTGTAATACATCAAATCTTCAAAGTCACAGTTTGAGACTTGTCCATTTCCACTAACATTCCAGTTTCCCAAATTTAAAGCGCAAACAAATTGCGGAGACACAAAGTAACAAATTAATGACACTGAATTGAAAATTACGCTCTGAAAATAAGAGAAACATTGAGCATTCACTTACTTGAACATCATATTTAAAGCTAATAAATTTAACAAGTTCTTGAGTCTGCATGTCAACCACAACCACAAGATCCTTATTAAGCAATGCGATTAAAACATTTTGGTGGACTTGAAGTCTTCGAATCGTCCTCTGGTTGCTCTCAGTAAACTCGCCTATATCTATAAAAGGCTCCACACTCATACTTGACGGCCATAACTGATCCCATTTCGTTTTATTTATCCATGTTCCACAACCTAAACCAATATTAGAAAATCAGACTTTCAAACGTACCGCTTAACAAGCTATCTGCACATAAACAATGGCTAGTCGATTGCGTTTTGGATCGGCGATAATTATGTGTAAAACATGGATAATTACCATCGACATCAAGAAGATGAACGGCTTCTGGAAGGTGTGAAGTTCCAGGTTTCTCTGAGCAAACCAACAGAAGAGTTCGTTTTCCCTCGAGGAAAGAAACGAAACATGGTTTATTACCGAGTTTCTTCAACAAAACACGTCGATCGTTGTCCGAAAATCTAAAAAAATCAGACAATTCAGTTCAACTTACAATTCAACTCTTCCTGTCTCGGTCACAATCGCTAGGAGATTTTCTTTCGTGTCAATTGCAAATTTATGAACCTTCCTCGGAAATCCATCGGAATTAATCTGCAAGAAAAAATTATTTCATCGTCTAGAAAATTAAAAATTATAAAATCTTACTTTTGTCAAACTGAAAGATTCTTGTAGCTTCTGGGTCTCACGATGGGCATCCTGTTTATGTTTCCTCAGAAATCGAAACATTCAATATTCAAATTAACGGAACCTTTGAGTGGGGACTGTTTGGGAAGCTGGAGTGAGTCAGAAATCGGAGGGAACGCACAAAACATCCATTCTCTTCTCCATCGCGCCTTTCTCTCCGAATTATCTCGCAAAAATTAAGAAATTCGGATTTTTACCTCAAAATTCGCAGCGAGAATTTTTGAAGATTTAGGATTTTGATAACTTTCCAACCACTTCTTTTTATACTCCCCGTACAATGTTTTGACCCCCCTCCTAACTCCGTCCAAAGTGTACTAATTCGGACCAAATTTGGTATGTAGTATACTCACAGGCTAGTAACAAAAAATAACATAGCTGGACCCACCTTATAGTTGAATACCAAAATCTAGGGGCAATTTTCAAAAATCACCTTAAAAAATCGAGGAAAAAGTTTTGACCCCCCTTAAAAAAAAGTTAGATATCGCCAGCGGATACCATGCAAACCTATTGTAATCGACGTCCCATACCTGAATACAGGTTAATAAATGGTTTTCCGTTGAGTGCTTCGTTGCATTGGAGGATTCAACGCGTTAAACCGTTTTTGATGTAGAGCTGCCCAAAATTGTAAAAATCTTGCCCTAGCGCTTTCCTAGAGCTCTAAATTGGGTTTATATTATGTGCTTTAGACCTGTATTTACCTTCTCCTTTCAATAAAAGTGCATGGTGGCCTGGCGGTGTAGATTCGGCAGATGCCCTCTTGTCATGCCCAGCCTTGGTGAGCCATTTGCTCTTTGACTCAAGGTCGAGATGTGGTCGTTAGGTCCTCAATGCAATCCTGAGACTCCTATTTACTCTCAGTAATGTAACATGTTTTGATTTGACACGTTTTGTAATGGGTTTCATTCACCTTAATCTTAAGTTTGCCGTTACTGTAGATGACCCCGAGTACTATTACATCCCCACCTCCCATTTGGCGTTTCATACGTCTCAAATGAGTATAGTGGGTGCTGTAACGTCTTAAATTACCTGGTCCATCAAATGAAAGCCCTTTTTGGTGGCTAAAAATCCATTTGAAAAACGCGGGGTTTTCGTTAAGGCGCAGATCGGCGAAGTTGCGCCTGCAAACCATATGAGACCGTGCCAGCCGGAGTTTATTCTTTGTTTGAGAGTAACTAGGAGTCTCAGGATTACATTGAGGACCTAACGACCACATCTCGACCTTGAGTCAAAGAGCAAATGGCTCACCAAGGCTGGGCATGACAAGAGGGCATCTGCCGAATCTACACCGCCAGGCCACCATGCACTTTTATTGAAAGGAGAAGGTAAATACAGGTCTAAAGCACATAATATAAACCCAATTTAGAGCTCTAGGAAAGCGCTAGGGCAAGATTTTTACAATTTTGGGCAGCTCTACATCAAAAACGGTTTAACGCGTTGAATCCTCCAATGCAACGAAGCACTCAACGGAAAACCATTTATTAACCTGTATTCAGGTATGGGACGTCGATTACAATAGGTTTGCATGGTATCCGCTGGCGATATCTAACTTTTTTTAAGGGGGGTCAAAACTTTTTCCTCGATTTTTTAAGGTGATTTTTGAAAATTGCCCCTAGATTTTGATATTCAACTATAAGGTGGGTCCAGCTATGATATTTTTTGTTACTAGCCTGTGAGTATACTACATACCAAATTTGGTCCGAATTAGTACACTTTGGACGGAGTTAGGAGGGGGGTCAAAACATTGTACGGGGAGTATATAATCCATATAAATGAGAAAATTTCGTCAGACTACTTCAGCTGCCTGTAAAAAACCAGGCTGATTTTTTAAAATTTGTTACAATTGCTGATAAAATTTTACAGTAAGAAAATCAGCACTTAGTTCGTACTTATACTGTATTGAGGGTTATTTGATTTTATTTCGTCATCAAGCTGTAATAATTAAAAAAAATGCAACATTGAATACAAAGAAAGTAATCCATAAGTAGAGATCTACAACGATTGTTATATTATTCCTGGAACAAGGGACTGAGTTGAGCAAAAGAGTTGAGAATATTGCTTTAGAAGGACAAAATGAAGGCCACGAAAGGAATAAGGCCAAGACCGATCGTTGAGGCGGAGTTGATGAAGGAATCCAGACTGAATGATCTGATCTCTTTGTTGGATGAGTTAACAATCCTATATCTGATCAAGGGACCTCTAAATTTCTTGTTGTGCGAGTTTCCATTCAAAACAAACATGACCCAATCTCCATCCGAGCGGTAGAGTTTGTTCTTGTATTGCTTGAACTTTTCGTTACAGGGGATTCTAAAGAATAGTATTTTATTAATTACTAATTGCCATCATTTTGTTAGGATGCCTGTCTCTTCAACTTACTGTGTCTTGATATCCTTGGATCCCAGCACAACGAAGCTGTCAGCGCAATCCGAGTTAGTTAAGAGATCTTGGGAATTCAAATCCATCTCCAGAAATTCAAATTCGATGGTTTCCCAAGGGTTTGCGGGTTTGACAAGCCACTGACAGAACGCTCTTCCATCCTTCTCGCCGGGGTAAGTACTAGAATGAAATAAAAACATCGTAAATCATGTGTTGCGCAACGTCAAAACGGACGAATAAATCCAAAATTATGAAATAAAAATAAATAGGGTTGTAAATTTGACAGGATTTTTCAAAATGACGTCAAATTTCCGTCATTTTGGTTGAATTGAAAATTCTGATGTTCGAAGCTTTCACACGCGAGTTTAACATAGACTGTGATGAATACCGTTTTTATTTGTCATAACTATTTTTAATGCTTATTTCATCGGTCGTTTTGACAACAAGGAGAAATTTAGCTCCTAAAAATTGTAAATTATTACGATTTTTTGCAAAAAACAACAAGAATTTTCCAAAAAGTTTAATTTGACAGTCGAAATGACAGAACGATTTGACATGACGGAAATTACGGCAATTTGACAAAGAAATGCGTCAAGTTGACGACTTAAAAACTCTAAAAATAAACCATGCTAAGGAGGGCGAAAATTAAGATTCCACAAAATAAAAAAAATTAAATTATCTTTAGCTTACCTCAGTGACAAAGTTCCTTCGCTTTCGGCCCTAATGATGCCACAGGCAGGGTCGTTGAAATGGCTGCTGAGACTGAGTTGTTCGCAGAATTTGCCGGTCAACCCGTACCCACATTTGCAAGTGCAATCCTCCAGAAGGGTACCTCCATTATGGCAAAAGGTCGTGCATTTATCTGAAATAATGCGTATTGTCTTTCGGATCCATGACAGCGGCGCTTTTGAATCCCGTCAATGACATTTATGCCCATTTAACGACTTTGCATTGTTCGCGATTTAAAGGCTCCCGAACATTGCAAAGAGGATTTAAACCAAGGCCTCGGCATTAAACTGAAGACCAATAACAACTAATGGCGGGGTCAGGAAATTATGGGTGACGCAGAGTCGGGTGGTGCAGGTTCGGGTGAGAACTTTCGGGTGATCGCAAAGTCGGGTGATGCAAAGTCGGGTGGTGCATATTCGGGTGATGGAATTTTGGGGTGGGGGAATTCTCGGGTGATGAAAAATATTGCACTGAAGGCTACTAAATATAAAATATTGTACTAATGGCTACTAAATATGGCGTAATCTTGTTAAAGTCTTAAAATTTTTTAAATTTTATGCTTTTTGGGGTTTTCGACCATCAGGAATCCAAAAATAGAAACCATTTTGTTCAAAATTCTCTGTGTGTATTACTATTGTTGTTTTAATTGTAAGTAAATATAAGAATTACTGTAAATTTTATGAATAAACCGAATTCTGTATTTGTTTTGGGGTTTTCGAATATCAGGAATCCAAAAATGGAAACCATTTTGAAGTGGGAAATTTCTATGGTGATTTGGACGATGTTGTAATGATCATAACTAACTATGACGTGACATTGAAACCTTCAAAAAAAAAAAACAAAAATAAATTTTCGAAAATTATCGCAGAAAAATAGTATCGGTCTGTCGGGAAAAAAACGGCGGATCGTCGCGCCTCGGAGTCGCTCATCATCGCTTTGCGACTGCAAGCCGCGGCTTGGGATTTGGTGCGCGATAGCGGCGAGGCGAGACATTTTGCTGCGACGATCCGCCGTTATTTTCCCGACAGACTGATATTCACAGAAAATTTCGAACAAAATGGTTTCTATTTTTGGATTCGTGATGGTTGAAAACCCCAAAAAGCATAAAATTTAAAAAATTTTAAGATTTTACCAATATTACGTCATATTTAGTAGCCATTAGTACAATATTTTATATTTAGTAGCCTTCAGTGCAATATTTTTCATCACCCGAGAATTCCCCCACCCCAAAATTCCATCACCCGAATATGCACCACCCGACTTTGCATCACCCGACTTTGCGATCACCCGAAAGTTCTCACCCGAACCTGCACCACCCGACTCTGCGTCACCCATAAATTCAGTCACCCACTAATGGCGTATGATCAAACCAATGTCCGACGGTTCTAATACCTTGGCCTGTTCTATTGAATCGCTGCGACTCCCGAACCTTTATTTGGACGAGGGATTATCAGAATTTGGCTTTTCAGGGAAGAGATTTGGACAAATCCGGAGGATGAGCAAACAAAGCATTCTGATCTGCTGGACATACACTCTCGGCCATTCACTCTCGACTCTCGGCAGGAGAAAGAAACTTTCTTTCGGAAGTCTTCACTCAAGTTGTTTTTCCTCGTGCCGAAGGTCAACAAGGTGTGCGCATCTCTTATTTGATTAGTCCCGATGGGTCGAGTGTACCCATTTTTATGTCCATCCAATATGAGATCGGGTTTCCGGGGCACTGACTTTGGATTCAATTAGCCCTCACGATTAGGCAAAGCTTCAGAAATTAAGTGGGCATGAAGTTAAGAAACTCGGACAGCTGCCCGATCCACTTTTATATCCTCTGGCCATCCCCCGGAGGAACCGCCAATTATTCTTGATTGCCCGTTTAATTTGGACTAATACGCTACCATAAACGGTCACGAATTTACATAAGAGAAATAAATTAACATGATTTCGAACGGGCTAATTACAAATTGGTTGCGAAAACAGCTGTCCCCACAGCTCGAATTGCTCGCGCTTTCCGCCAAAGCGATCATAACTGACTGGACTAATCCCTCCACATCTGCCCCCGCCCTGTTCCTCCCCACTCCAGCCCCTTGATTTTCGAATTAGAGCCAGCTAATCAGGCCGACCGGTCGTTTTTCTTACCTGTGCAATTAAATTTCAAATTTAAATGTCTGACAACTCCATACTGAGGTCTCTCGTTGGTCAGGGCTTTGCTGATGATGTTAGTGCAAGTATCGTCCTACAATTCACATAAGTAATAATCATGTTGGGGTATGCGCTTACATTTAGACAATGAGTGGCCATGTGTACAGTAGAATTGTTGTCTTGCCACGCGCAGTGACTAAAGTGCAAAATTAATCACTGACTTATTTCCGGTACTTACTTGGATTCAATAAAGGAAATTACTCTTTCCTTTACTGGTTTTGGGACCTTGGAGAATGTGAGGCATGTCTCTTGTCGCAGTTTGTCCATGGCTTTGAGTATACAGTTGTTGATTGAGGCATCTAAAAAAAAAATCTTGTAACAAACGAAAAAAAATTATAAGCATTAGCGTTTTTCACAAAAAAATCCGTAGAACTATTAATCACATTTAAAACTTACTATTTTTGTCATGAAATCGGTAGAAGATGGTCTTGGACTCGGCAAAAACAACCTGCAAGAAATGGGCGATAACAGAGGGGGGACCTACCGTAACCAAACAAAGGAAGGCAAGTGATCGGAAGCTCCTAAATATGGCCATACCTGTCCCAATGTTTGAGAAAGTGCGGCTCGATGCCAGTCCCGAATAGAATGACCTCTGCACTTGCGGACTGGACTTCGGTAGCCAAACACTTCAAGAGTTCTGACCACGCTCGACCACGCCCCTTTCATCGCTCGAAAACCGCCGAGTTTCGACTCGTAAAGGCGATGGAAAGAGGGCCATAGAATGGTCGGAGGGAAAGGCCAGAATACAGTCAAATGGCACGGTGAGGCGTTACTCACCCTATCACACCACGCCGCCTTGCCCTCCGATTTGAATGGGGCAGTTAAGGTGATGGAATGTCCATCGTCTTTAAGTTGCTCTTCTTTTATTAAAAGCTCAAAAGAGGCCAGAATCACCATCCCCAACATGTTATTCATTTTGAAAATCGTAGGAAAAGTGTGATTAACCGTACGCTGGCCCCAATTATCCAATTTATAATATATAAGAATTCGCATTATCAGTCATCGTAATTTTAATACGCAGGGTCAAGTGTACACAAGCTTTTTAAAATTTTAATTTGATGACAAAGAAGGTCATGTTTGGTCATTCCGGATCACTGTTTTGTTCAAATCTGGCCACAAAAATCTGGCCATCTCGATTTGTTTGTGTTTTAGGTGTCCAGTTGCAATGTGTCAGAGCGGAAATGAAAACATTCGGTCCGAACTCATCTTTAATAGACAGATGGGACAAGAAATTAAAGCGAAAGGGTACCCTCGAGATGAAACGGGATCTTATGCAAATATTACAATGTTTTTCAATTTATATTCTGTCGCTCTGAATTAATTTCCTTCACATATTTTTTTGGCTCCCAGCTGGAGACAAAGGGGGAATAAGTGTCCACAAGTGTCCGAGAATTTGCATACGAAGAAGAAAGGAGCCAATTCACGTTCGTGACAACTCCGGTTTGCGCGACAATTTGGAGGCCTTGGCACTCTCGACACTCACCCACCAGCTTCGGCCAGTCCTTCCGTTAAAAAGTGCGGTAAATTTAGATTAAATTTCCAATTCGGTCGCTGCTTTAGAGTGCCGGGGTTGCGTAATTAACTTAAATGGCAGAGATTATAACATGCTTGAATGGGAATTAAATACATTTCACTCAGGAAATTGAGTGGCAGTGATATGACAAAAAATCGAAATTTGAGGAAAACCCGCAAAATGACAATATTAATTTTTCTCATCATTTAGAATATTCACAGTTTTCAAATATTTGTCCTTTCGGAAATGGATATTGCAACATTAAACTGGATTCAGGCAAATAAATGGATCAAAAGGGAGGGGCTTGTCTAGAAGATTATCAATTTATTTATGCTCAGCATGATCACTTGGAATTTCAGATTTTATTATGTTTCGTTTACAAAAGCTTACGCAACTTTAAGAAATGGATTTTTGTCGGCCTTCATGTTGTATTTTTATTTTTGCGTGACATGTGCAAAAATATATCGTTGTTATTCCTACAGTACTATTTGTTAAACAAAGTTGTTTTGCTGATACCCTCCGGCAGTTTCCTTCTTTGTCCTTTTCCAATTTTTGTTTGCATGTAAAAAACAATCCATTTTTGCTAAAATACCTGAAAGAACGTATCTTATCTGTTTTTACTCTTTACCGGATTACAACAACATCTCGGGTATATAAGTTTATGACACTCCGCGTACCCCATTATTATCGCTCGACCCGGGGTCAAGGGACGAAAAGGAAGGACACCAACTCTCCCCAACTGAATTTCGATTTTCCCACGGAATCACTAATTGTTGGTGATAAGCCGCCAATCAGATTGTTATTAAAGCACCGTTCTTTGGATTGGAACCTCGTCCTTTTCCATTATGTGCGGTATCTTCGGAATCTGTGAATCTGCGGCTTACAAAAATGGCCATAAGACCCCGTTCCTTCCTTTGTGCAAGCTCAACATCCAATCAGGGTGAGTGTAAATCAGAATAGGTGCAGTAAGATTTGCTTAGATTGTTTCTGATACGATGAATTTTAGGCTGATTTCCCACCGCGGCCCTGATATGCGCAACCATTACCGTAACGAAAACAATGGAAATACCCTTTTCCACGAGAGATTGGCCATCAACGATCTTGGCTGCTTCCACCCAATTGAAGGATCAGGCCCGGATAGACAAGTGAGTCATCATCTCCTATTTATAGTCGTAATATAAGTGTCAATACTAAAAATATCTTGCAGGTAGTCCACAACGGTGAAATCTACAACCATCATGCACTTAAAGAGACCCATTTCCCTCACACTACCTTCAGAACGTCTTGTGACACCGAGATCCTAATCAGATTGTTCGATCTTTTCAAAGGATCCGAATTCTGCAACCTTCTTGACGGCACATTTGCCCTTGCCATTTGCTATGATAACATCTTCTTCGTGGCCAGAGATCCCATTGGAGTCAAGGCCTTGTACTATGGATACGATGAATGTGGGCGATTTATGTGTGCGAGTGAAATGAAGGTGATCAACGGACTCTGCAAGACCGTCTCCACATTCCCTCCAGGTCATTATTATACACCTGAGACTGGACTCATAAGATATTACGAGCCAATGTGGATGGAGCCCGATTTGAAATTCAATGAGGTTAACTATAAGCTTCTCAACGAGAGTCTCCAACAGGCTACAATCAAAAGATTGATGAGCGACGCACCTTTGGGCATGCTGCTTTCAGGTGGACTGGACTCGAGTCTTATCTGGTGAGTAGTCAAATTGAGGAATGATTCCCAATTAAAAATTTTTGATATCGTTAAAATTACAGTGCTATCGCCGTCCGAGAACTTAAACGCCAAGGAAAACCGTTGAAAACGTATGCAGTGGGACTTCCGGGGTCGCCTGATCTGGCCGCGGCCAGAAAAGTGGCCGACTTTTTGGGAACTGATCACACAGAAGTCAGCTTTACTGTCGAGGAAGGAATATGCGCACTAGTCAAGCTGATATACCACTTGGAAAGCTATGATGTTACTACAGTCAGAGCAGCCACACCCATGTATTTCTTGTCCAGGAAGATCAGAAACGATGGGATTAAAGTGGTGTTGTCGGGGGAAGGCTCTGATGAGATCTTCGGGGGTTATCTCTACTTCCACAATGCGCCCAATGATGAGGATTTCCATACAGAAACCGTACGACGAGTAAGATTGCTATCTACCGCTGATCTTCTTCGCGCTGACAAAAGTTGTATGGCCAATTCAGTGGAAGTTCGCGTTCCATTCTTGGATAAAAGTTTTTTGGAAACAGCGATGGCCATATTACCGGCTGACAGGAGGCCAACATCGGAGAAGATTGAAAAATATGTCTTACGAAAGGCATTTGACACGCCGGCAAGTATATAATAACGGTCGTATTGATGTAATCATAATTTCAGGAAGATCCTTATATGCCTGAAGAAGTTTTATGGCGTCAGAAAGAGCAGTTCTCGGATGGTGTTGGATACAGTTGGATCGATTCTCTCGTTAAATATTGTACACAACTTGTTTCAGACTATGAAATGAGTATGGCTTCAAAATTGTATCCCCATAATACCCCCAAGACCAAAGAAGCCTTCTACATCAGATCCGTTTTCCACAACTTTTATCCTTCGGATTCTGCCGCCAAGACCGTATCTCCTTGGATTCCAAAATGGCAGCTTAGCGAAGATCCCTCAGGCCGAGCGAGTAAGGTCCACCTTCAAGCCAAGGAGGCATAAAGTACATATTTTTTCTGCAATAAATCTTTGGAAAAATCATTTCTACAGTATGATGTGTTCTTAAATTTGTATTGTAACTGATAACATTCAAAGTCAATAGAATTCTTTATAACAAAAACATTAAAGCTGCATTACACAACCCCTAACCACGGGTTGTATAAGGCTCAAGTCTGCTTATTCAGGGGCTGCAACTCCACTGGATTAGCAGCCTTGGACTCGTTTTTCCTCATCTCCCATTTGTTTACTCTTCGAAGAGGCAGACTGATAATACCACTTAAGGTCATCAATGCACCCATTACATAGAACGACATGTTAAAACTATTCGTCATGTTTTTGAGGAGAGCTGAAAATATTATTACGCAATGTGTTGTTTATCAAATAATTCGTTGTATGTAATATGAATGATTACCTGCAAAAGGAGGTCCAGCCAACGCCGCCACTCCCATAAACATGAGCAGAATCCCGTAGGCATTGGTTAACTTCTCGACCCCAAGCAACTCGACACAAATCACCGAACGAAGTGCCGCGAAGCATGCTGGAATCAATATTTGTACTTCTTCTTCCCGACATATCAATTTAATTCCAATATAATCTTCTTCCGTAATTTGTTTCTTCCCCATCTCAAGACTTACCGACTCCGAAAGCAAAAGGAAAACAGTACAGTGCAAACAGGAAGAAGGAATCTGCAAATGGCACTAGAATAGTCGCAATTCCACCAATAATCAAGGCCCAATTGGACACAACCAAGGGATCTACTTTTGGATGATCGGAAATAAGACCGCAAAGGACACGAGCGACTAGATTAACAAGACCAAGGATCACAACCAAGTACTTGGTCTGCTCTGGAGAGACTCCATTTGTCTTTGCCAATTGGCCAATGAACATGAAAGGGACAAAGAAACAGGCCAATGTCAGGAAACCACCAATCGCCAAAATAAGAAAACTGGGGGAACGCAAGAGAGCTGTATCCAACATTGATTTAAGGGGCTGAAATGCAATCGTATAAGAGAAGGGTGGAACCTACACTAAAGATTCCCCGATGCCATGATCCCTTGTTATCGTCAATGTAATCTTCAGCAGTTGGAAGTCCAATATTACTCAAGTACAATGATGATTTGTTGGGGTTGGCCTCCACATTTGTCGTGACTGACCGTACTCTGGAAGTAGAACTTCCATTCCTTTCAGCCAACTTTGCAGTTGACCCCGGATAAAAGATATCCATCTTGGACAGGGGTCTGTTCAGGTCAGCCATACTAGCCTTTGATACAGCTGATGCAAGGTCGTGATGGGAGAGGGCGCTCTTTTCCTTAATTTGAGTGAAATTGTGAATTCAATCGACTTACTCCCGTTTTGAGCGCATGGAGTTCAATTGTTGAGAGGAAAGGCCGATTCTCTCCCAGATGTCTGCTACTTTGAGAGAGACTGGGACTCTTAAACCTCTCAATGGCAACGCCGTGAGCAACATGGGGACTGTTAGTGGTCTCCGGTTCGTGGAATTCCTCAGCATGTCTCCCAATATATGTCTCTGTGATCTCTGTAACCTGTTATTTCATTGTCATCCCATCACGACACCTACTTTTTCGAGTTGTTGAGTGGATGGGGTAAGAGGTTTAAAGAACCATCCAAACACGACTGTTAAGAGAGTAATACCGGCAATGAAAACAAGAAAGAACCTCCAGTTGTTGTTAACGGCCGCAAGAACAATTGGATTAATCTAAACGCTTATCTAATAATAGATAGTAACTTACATAACTAAGTAGTGATGTGCCAATTCCTGACCCGCAAACTGCAACACCCGTGGCCAGAGCTCGTCTTTCAGAAAAGTATTGGCCTACAATGACGACAGCCGGCAAGAAGATCAACCCGTATCCGATACCTCCCACAATTCCGAAGGTAAAGTAGAGAACTGGTAGTGCGGGTACCATCACACTGACCAAGAACCCGGCAGAAGCAATAATGGCACCAAGGATTGCCACTTTATCACAACCATATTGATTGGCGAGTGCACTGGCCAAGGGACCTAAATTTATAAACATGAACTTAATGGAAAAAACTACAGTGGAAGACTTACCCGACAAAAGATAACACCCTGCTAACAGGGACGGCGATACTGTAGCCATGGAAGTGGTAGTGTTAAACTCCTTTTCCCATAAAGGCACAATCGTCTCACTAATCGAGAAGATTACCCCATCCACAATCATGTTGGCCAAGAAAGAAGCGAAGACTACGACCCATCCGTACCCCCCATCTGGCGGCTCGATGATCCCTGCATTCTCCAGTTCGTTCTCCAGTGCATCTTCGTTGGCCTCTTGGGCCTTTTGGGCCTTCGTACTCATCTAGGCACCAACGACCGTGCGCCTGTAGATAAGAATGATTCGGTGAGAAAGGGTTGAGGCGCTGATCAAGGGGAAGAATCCTTGAGGCGCCGTGATAACATACAACGTGATAAAAAAAGGCGGAAAAAGTGTGAGATGTATGTATTGAAAAAACCGACAAAAAAGGCCTGGGGATTTTTTTATTTGAGGCGAAGTTGCAGACGGAGAAGCACTTTTCGCTTTCCAGACGCTTTTCCTTCGGCCCAAATCGTCCAAGCCCGGTGGAAGCAAAAAAAATATTATAAGAAAGGAATCGCGCATAATAAACAAATCAGAGGATAAGGGGACGGAATTCGAAAAGACGGGGAGTCCTTCTCTTTCCCCAACAGCTGTTTTGGGGAGAGTCTCATGGACGGGGATGGAGACGACCAAAGTCTGGCATCTCTGATTGCAGTCTTCGGTTTAGAGAGAAAAGTTTATTTGTCGCTGATTGATGACCGGATGACCATTTAAGTCGCCCGACCACCGACTCTCCCCCAATTCCGGCTTTTTTATCAGATACTGATAAAAAATAAAAAGTTTATGTTGCAGAAGGTTAAGAAAAAAATAATATTTACAGGGATTAGTCTAGTACGACGACGTCATCAGCCGATGAAAGATTGGGCCGTTGACGTTTGAAGAAACTATCGATGGTTGTTTTGGCGGGTCGTTTCTTTGCCTTAGGTTCTGCCTTAAATTTTCTTGGTTTGGCTGACTTATTGCTAGAATCACGTGGTTCCTTGCGGGATAGCTGATCTTTGGATTTTACAACTACAAATAAAGTATGCATTAGGTCATTCATACGTGGGAGTTTACCTGTAAGAACTTCGATATCTTCGTCGTAAGAGAGCGAGGGTTTCTGTAAATATTGAGTCAGAGTGCCTTGTCGATTGTCAGACGAATCCACAAAATTTGAGCATCTTGCTCCAAGCAAACGAATCTGTAATTAATGACGTAATATTACAAAACGGCGCTACGACTTATCCGGGTCAACGACAGTTCGGGTCGACGATACTTTGAGTCCCCTCGATTCTTCGTTGTATGAAATAATAAGATTTATCAGGTCCTAGGATATTATCACCTATTTTGATGTAGGTTACATGTATTACTCCAATAATATAAAGATGGTGACATACGCATCAAATCGGGTGTCGTGGCCAGAAACCGCGATTTCTTGTCTGTTAGGCCTTTAAAGCAGAGAAAAAAAGAAAAAATCTCCACAGGGAGAGAGAAGAAATTTGCGCAATATTGCGCAATGTTACCTGACAAGGATTACGCGTTTCTTGTCTAGAGGCCTAACAGACAAGAAATCGCGTTTCTGATGAAAAACGAAGGTTAGCAAAAGCCAAAATTAAAAAAAGTGGTCACATTGTATTATAAGTCTTCGCCAAGTGACTGAATTTATGGGTGACGCAGAGCCGGCTGGTGCATGTTCGGGTGAGCCCTTTCGGGTGATCGCAAAGTCGGGTGGCGCATATTCTATGGATTTTTGGGGTGGGGGAATTTTCGGGTGAAGGCTTAATATAATTGGATTCCATTTTTGGATTCATGTATGCGCCACCCATAACTTCCCGATTTTGTGTTGACCCGAACTGTCGTCTCCCCGAAAATTTGGGACATACTTTTCGATTTTTATCCCAATTTTTGAGAAACAAATCTTTCACTAGCCGTCTGAAGAGATCAACCGTGTCAACTGTTCCTTCTACTGTTTTCTGTCGAGAAATCCTTTCAAAGTCATCATACTTCATAATCACACCAACATTGTGACATCCTTTGTAATGCCTCAACACTGCTTCCATCAAATTTTCGCATAATTCTTCCAATTTACACAAGAGAAATGTCTGATCCGCAGATGATTGGAATGTCCTCTCTTCACTCATACTCTTTCGGCCTTCTGAAATCTTTTGTAATCCTAATCACAAGTTCTTACCACTAGTATCATCCTCTTCATCTTCATCCCCAAATACTCCGACCGCACATCGAAGAAGAAATGAGGCTGTAGCTGGTTGGAATAAGAAGGGGATTATCTCTGATCGATCACATAAATCTTTACAAACATTGATCCCCAATCCTTTCAAGAGATATTCAGTTGTGGGACCTATTCCGGGAACCTGAACTCTTGCATTAAATCTACTTTTTGTTACCTTTCTCACTCCAAGTTTGTTTACAAAAGCTTCTACCACTTCTGCCCTCGACTCCATAAGGTACTGTCCATTGGGTTTATTGAGATCGGAGCAAATCTTGGCCAATTTGTAATTGCAAGCAATGCCTAAACAATAATAATGAAGAGGTCTTGGACTTACCAGCACTGCAAGTAAGTCCTGTATGTTGTTCTACTCGCAATCTCATCTCCCTTATCACTTCTTCAAGACTCGATCCAAATGAAACTGTAGAAGAAATCACTATCCGTTCTTTGCTGCATTTCTCACACATCTCTTTCTCTTCGTGAATATCTCTACTCATCGCCATCAGATCTTCCCTTTGCCTTGGCAATCTACATTCACATTCTCCACTGTATTGTTTGAATATCCATTCTTTTCGTTCCTTCCGATTATTCATAAATTCGGTCATTTCGAGACTGGCTTCGTCCAATCCCAACGAACACATTGCACTATCGTATTCTCTGAGGACACGCTTAACTTCTTTACTCACTTCCTGATATTTGTTATAATTTACAGGAACAATAACCAAAGATGGACACAATTCTTTGGCAATAAATCCAGGCATAGCTGATCGGACGCCACTTTTTCTGGCGAGATAATTGGCGGTGCTCTATACAGATGACAAATCCAAATTACACTCACCAGCATCGAGCTTCCTCCTACAGCCATAGGGACAGCCCTGAGGGTGGGATCATCTCTCATCTCAACATTGGCAAAGAAAGCGTCCATGTCAACGTGAACGAAGAGTCTGGTCAGGTCTCGTCTCGATCTCAACTCATCCAAGATCTTCTCGGTCTAAACTGTAATTGTAAAAAGATTTCAGTTAACCCAACATTTCTTTTCGATCTTTCAATCTCTTCAGGTCTCAGATCTTCCAACTTCTTCTTCATTTCGTTTAATTTCTCTTCCATTCCCCTCTCTTTTTGTTTTTGGAACCTCTGATATTTCCCTGAAGTATGTCTGGCGATGACTTCATTAACTTTGTTCTTGTCGACACCATCCATTCCCGCTTTATGAGTGACATACGGTAACATTATGAGACCTACAACCCGAGATCAATTAAACCATAGCTTTCCAGTGAAATATTAGAGAAATAAACTTTCTCAGTCGATCCACTTTAGCTACTAAAACAATTTATTTGATAACTCTAACTATTTGAAATAACAGATTACATCACATATTTATAATAAGATTAAAAAGATGGCAAAATACTAGACTGAGATTACGTTCTATAATACATTGCGTCAAATACCGTATGAAAAAAGGAAAAAAAAAACTGAAAAAGAACTAACAAGGGAAGTACACCAAGTGCGCCGCTCAGATTTTGATGAAACCTGGCACAAACTTAGATTTATTTTTTTCTAAGACATAAGCGAAACTCCTGTCTCGTGCTTTGCAGAACCAACCCAGATTTTTAGATGGAAAGTAGAAAAAATGTGTTTTTTTTTTTTTGCAAATTTGGGCATAAAAATTTCCTCAAAAAAAATATTTTTTTTTTCACGTGAAACTGGCAAAGATACGACCAAAAAGTGTTTGTCTAAAAGCACTCTGCGTACTTTCTGGGTGGCAAAAATCTTTAAATATCTCGGCTGTCCATGCAAAGCTCGAACTAAAACTTTCAGGAAGGGAATTAATATGTGCCAACGCCCCGCAAAATTTAAAGAAAATCTGAGGGTCGCAGTTCCCTTATAAATATTAATTTACAATGTGTAAGAATAACATAACCGAATGCCCTCAGGGCCTATCTAATCCTTATCTGAAGAATATCTACAATGTTTGGAGGAACTCGGACCCAGAAGTGGTGAGTCTGGTGTCGGTTCGTCTGTGGCCTCATTTGAATCCTTGTTTAAATCCCCCGAAGATTTGGTCCCACTTGTTGAGGGAATCTGAATTTCGCTGGCTTTAAACTGCTTGAAGTTAATCGCAGGGTACTGTCTTCTGAATCCACTCATCTCATCGTCATCCAAGACAAATTCGGGAAGAGAATAGAAAGAAGCAGAACGTTGTAATTCAGAATTTGGTAGTTTCATCTCAATGAAGGGTGGTTGGGATGGAAGATCGTGTTCTGGTAAATCCAATACAGCCCTGATCTTTTGCTCCTAAAACAATATAAATTTAGCCAAAATATTAGGACGCAACAATCTGTAAAACACAACTTGCATTCTCAGATATCACGTTGACATTATTAGTATTGTCAATGTTCTCCAGAAGCCTGTTTATGTACTGTTGTTTGACCTTGTACTGCCTCATCAACTTTAGTCGATGTTGTAACGTAAATGTCCTCATTCTGTTCAGCTGCCGTTCATAGCTTTCCACCAATTGTTCTGCCCGTCGCGAACCATATTCTCGGATACGATTCAACTAAAAATAGGCATGAGTTATACATGCTAAAGTTTAACTAAAGTAAATCGCATAAAGCCATACTTGTTGGTTATAATTGTCTCGAATATTATCTAAATGTTGTGTCATCGTCTCCATCTGAGCCTGGCGATAGTCTCTGAAGCGATCCGATTGTTTCATATAAGACTGTCGTATCTCTTCCACTTGAGAATGATAATTATCGCGAATTGCCTGCACTTTCTTCTGATAATTTTCATGCAAGCTGTCTATTTGCCGTTGTCTGTACTTCTCCATTGCTTCCACCATTGTCCGAACTCTACTGATTCGTTCTAAAAAATTATTTTATCCAAATTTGAATTAAATACCCGAACGATTGATCCACCAAAGAGAAACCTTCCGCACGATAATCCACAAGATATTCAGAGCAAATGTAGCTGCACAAGTAATCAAGGATATCAAACAAGAACCCCAAAATACCGTAGAGAAGACGGGACCATCGTAAAAATAGGACAGATCCAATCGAAATAAAACAAATCCATTTGCCTTCTTGGATTTGAAAACACATTCATACCTAAACCAATAGATTGTAAAAATTGCGCCTACTGTTCAACCAGATCCCTGTTTGCTTCAGTGATGAAGAGACTTCCATCCTTTTCTAATCTCAAAGATTCGTTGAAATTATTTAACTGGTTTACAACTCCTTTGTTCCAATTCCCAATATGGATACGCCGACCAGCAACATACCAATCATACTCATCATATGAAGTATATGGCACCGGACACTTCAAGGTCGCGTTCGATCCCGGTCTTGCCTTTACTAAAGCATCGGTTTTTTGTAAATTAATCTGGGATTTCACACCACTGATAAGAAAAAACGCCAAGAAAAGTCTTACCATCCCTAAATAGAAATGGTCAAAATCAATAAAACATGTCTGTTTGAAGGTATATGAATGTGTCGAACATCCCAATGCTTCATCTACAACAACCAATAACAATTTATTCCTACTAAACAACAACTACTCTTTGGGCAAAGGTTTCGAGAATTCTCCTTTCTTCGTGATATATCGCTTGATAAAGTACCAGCTGCCAGGCTCCAGTTTGGATTGCAGCCTGTACATGTCCATATCGTCCTTCCAATACCTGTTAAATCTCTTATATCCAGTTCGATCAAAGTCGGGGAGAGTCCTATCCGGGAAGAGTCCACTCCAATGTGCTTGCATCACGCACCGTTCAACTAACAATTGCTGTTTCCTGCAAAGTCCGGTCAAATGATTGGGTAGGACAGTTCCATCTTCTCGCATAAATTGTTCTAGGATCAGGACGTCGCTGAAGGTTACCTTCTTTGGAATCGAGCATAACACACAACTGTGTGTGTCAGTATTAAAAGATCGCTTCCGGGATGGTTCTGGAGCATCTACTAGACTAACCACAGTCATGTTTCCTTCCGTCACTTCTTGAACTAAAATTAAAGATTAAAATCCATAAAGGAATCCAAACGCTCTCTAGAATATCGAATCAATATAAATTAAAATAAAGCTCACTTCTCTTCAATGTCCTGACATGGTTAAACCGTGGCAAGCGGGCACATAACAGTCGATAATGAGGAAACATCTTGACGATTTGTGCAAAAATTATAAAAAATAAAAGCAACTAAAAATAAGACATTGTATACGATGAAATGTTTTCAAAGAAATTGTGGGATATAAAAAGTACTGTAAAAATCTCAATTATTTTAACTTGTAAACTAATACAAAGAGAAATGGAGATGTGATTAATCGCGGTGCTTTATTCTATGAAAAAGATGCATTAAACTCCACAGGGAGTTTGGTAAATGTCGTCGATGGGTACTTATGTACATCAAGACTCAAATTCTTCGTGGAATAGCGCGCTGCCCTTTCTCATTTTCTGTGTTTTGTCGTTTTGATGTACTTGACAAGTGTAATTATAAGTACGTATGAGTTGAGAGCATGGGATCAACCCGGATCTCCGCAAATCATTGGCCTCTCGAGGATCGACGCAAAAACCAGCCCGAATTCAAACCGGACCAAAAATAGTTCGCAGCCGTCAAGTGGTTTTGGAGATCGCGGAAATGTCCCACAGACTCGAGTGTAATGTACTCGGTGCGGATGTGTAGATCCCATTCAGCCCCTGGAAGGATGATTATTTTGTATCTTTTCCTCTTATCAGCGCTTCTTTGCACCGGTAATCGACTGGTTGATAACTTCTAATCATTGTTTAGATGCCAACCCATCTGTCAGTTGCACATTTAACATGTGTTCCCTGAATCATCCTTGTGTGAAAGGGACTTGTAACAATGGGTTTTGTTGTGGCCTTGCAATGGCCAAGTCCAAGATTTATCGACGAAGTAAAGGCTCGACATTGGACATGAAACCGTCAACTCTAAATTCAACAGACCCCTTATTGCAGCAAAATGATTGGCCTGGGCCCACAAATAACATGAATAATATGTTTGACAGTGCGAAACCTGATACTTGTAGGTTCTGGAAGTAATTTTTGTACTTTTTTACTCAGCCATGTGTATTGGCGGATTCACATCTTCAATACGATGTGGAGCCTATGACAATTGCCCGCCGGGACTTTTATGTGAACAAGGGATTAAATTCTGCTGTCCGATGATCCTGCCGGTGGAGTCAAAGCCAACTCGAAGGCCTTTGTTTCACAATTACCGTAACACGGCAACCCCTTACAACTCTCAACCATCCTTTTACAATATGCCTTCTACCATGAGTTCGTATGGTCCAATTAATTCCTATTCTGGGTTGAGTTATAACAATATTAATTACCCACGGATGATGCATCGTTATAACAACTACTTCAACAACATGAACGAAGGGTTGATCTCCAATTACAGACCCAGAAATCGAAGTAAGTAAACTCTGTTTTGAATATTTAGCGTGTCGTTCTTTGATTGAAAATATTTTGGTTTAGTTTGGTCTTCCTATCCGTGTAATGCTAACACAGATAACTGTGGCTATTATAATAACTACGGCACTTCCAATGGATACGAAGGAATTAGTGGTTCCTTTGGTCCCATGAGTTCTCTCGGAACCGGTACTACCGAGAATAACGTGGATGGTGAGTATTATTATTATTATTTTCCATTACACTACGTCTTAAGGATGTGCTCAAGGGACTGAAGGTGGATCCTGTGTCCAAGGTCGGTGTGATTCTGGATATCAATGTAATCGAAACAATGTCTGTTGCCAAACAGAAGTCCCTGCAACTGGTATGTTTAGTAATAAAAGTAATCGTTAGTTTGTCCTGACGGCACCCAAGCAGCTGGAGGATGTGTGAATGGACAATGTGGCTTTGGATTTACTTGCAATCAAGGATTATGTTGTACTAATACATCACAAACTCCAAGATGTCTAGATGGAAGTCAAGCTATTGGCGCGTGCATTGGGGGGAAATGTGGTGATGGATACGCATGCACAACAGGGAACATTTGCTGCCCCTCTAATATGAATGGCAAGTTAATTTATCTTCCATTTAAATAATATTGCTTTAGGATGCCCTGCTGGAACTGCTTCAATAGGTCCATGTGTGAATGGAGCTTGTCCCAATGGCTTCAGTTGTGTCAACGACCAATGCTGTGGACCGCCCAACCTGACCAATGCCACCAATCTGTTAATACAGTGTTCTCAGGCTGATTCCAGTGGTCCCTGTTCAGCTGATGGCCAATGTTCAGACCCCGGGTTCCAATGTGACGTCACCAATCAATGGTGTTGTCCGAACATTGCTGGAGATCCTGTTGGACCTTGTATTCGAGGAGAAGGAGGAACGAGATTGTGTCCGGATGGTCCGTTTTATATATTGTGAACTTATACTTCACATTCCTTTAAATAACACGTCGTGATTCTAGGTTATGCCTGTTCTGGCCCAGATGCTGGTCAATGTTATCGATTAGACACTGGCACTTGTGCTCCTGTGGATCAGTACGGTCCCTGCAGTCAGACCGAACCTCGGTGTCCCAATGGCTACACTTGTATCGGCGGATTCTGTTGTAGCGACAACGCTCCAACGTACCTCAGAAAGAAGAGATCCCATCTAAGGCCGTGAGATGATAAGGCCTCTTTGTTCAAGCGGGTCTTTTAATAATATTAATAACACAAATGAATATATAACTCAGATTCCCGTTTTTAGTCATTAAACAACAAAAGATTTGTTATTGATGATCAAGGACGATTGTAAACATGAGCAAAATGCACTTCTTTCGGTTTTCTCCAGTTTTCTTGCGGCTTATTTTTACAGTTCGGGGCTTGGAAAAACGGATTGCGTCAAAATATTACAATTTACATACAATCCTGTATTACTATTCATTTATATTATACTAGAGGAGATTAGATGAAGGAATTCTCTCCGATTATGGATGTTTTGACCTTTGCCGAAAGCACTTTGCAAGGAAAAACAGTGGTTAGGAAATAAATATGTAAACGGAATACGGTAACCAAAACAATTTTTTCCAATCAATTTTGTGACACTTTGTCCAATTTGCGTGTCATTTCGTTACATTTTGTTATTATGTGTTTTGAAACTTATTTGTAAATAAATTCACGCAGGCAAGAGGAATATAAGCCGACTTGTCGGCTTTGGTAATCATCTGAAGAGGTATAGTTTTACCTAAATTGTCCTTTTCAAACAGATATTGGTCCGAGTCGATTGGGAAATGTCCGATGTCGTTTCGCCGGGGCTGTTTGCGAGAAAAAGAAACCATAAACATGGTGTTTTTCTTTTTTGATTTCACGTGCTTGTAGTTTTATAT
Source organism: Bursaphelenchus xylophilus (assembly GCA_904066235.2). Taxonomy (NCBI): domain Eukaryota; kingdom Metazoa; phylum Nematoda; class Chromadorea; order Rhabditida; family Aphelenchoididae; genus Bursaphelenchus; species Bursaphelenchus xylophilus. The sequence continues at coordinate 6,807,350 of CAJFCV020000003.1, read as the reverse complement.
TGTTTTTCATATTTCAGGGAAATGGACGAGTCTACAAAAGAGACCTTGAAGAGCATACCTCTCTTCAAAAAGAATGCTGGGCCCAGGGATGGGGATATGTGGGTATCTAGACTTGCCGAGGAGCTGCAAACATTGATCGAGTTGACGAATAAAAATAAGCAGGGAGATGCTGACTGGTTTAATATAGAGAGTTCTCCTGATGGAACGAGGTGGTTTGGGAAATGTTGGTACTTCCATAACATGAAGAAGTAAGGTGACCTTTTCTTTATCATTCTCCTTTAGGTATGAATTTGACTTTGAATTCGATCTTCCGGTTACATATCCGAAGACAGCCCCAGAGATAGCTATTCCTTCTTTGGATGGAAAGACTGCCAAGATGTATCGAGGGGGAAAGATTTGTCTCAGCGACCATTTCAAGCCTTTATGGGCGAGGAATGTCCCTAAATTCGGGATCGCCCATGCCCTGACACTTGGATTAGGCCCATGGCTAGCCGTAGAAGTGCCTTCATTAATTGAGAGAGGAGTTCTTGAAGATAAATAGTAATTTATTAACTTAATTAAATGTTATTTATTTATTGAACTTATACTGAGCTCAGGCTGGTTAACACACCGAGTAATATCTGTGCGGTCATTACACTTGTTTACTTTTGTTAAGGGATGCAAGTTTAGATGAATACTGATGAAATAATTGATCACAAGGACAAAAGAAAGTCCTTTTCTCGCAGCGATGCGATTTCCTTGGAAGACGATCGTCTGAAGACCCCAATTCGACTAGTGAATTCGCAAACTAGACCTGCATTGAGCAGTTCCTTGTCTAAGGGTAAGTGTGAAACTGTTCCGACTTTAATTGTTGATGTTTAGATTCTACTGGATATACAGATGCTACCGGAATTGACCTTACAGTCTTTATAAAGGAGACTCTGCATAAGAACCATAAAGACCGTCAGCATGTTCTCCATCTTGAACAGGTGTTTCGCCAATTTCTTGAAGATCCATCCAAGAAAGTCTTTGAATTCCCTAATATGACTTCTTATGATCGTATGATTGTGCACAGAGTTGCCGCATTCTTTGGCCTTGACCACAATGTCACTCAAGACGGCCAGTCTGTAGTTGTCACCAAAACTGATTATGCTACTGCGTGAGTTGATTGTGTCTTTTAATGGTCTTTTTTAGTCCCCCGTTCCCCTTTAAGAGCCTCATCGAGAACGACCAGTTCACAGAGAAGCCCCGTCGCAACTCTAGTAGCCGTTATGGTGGAATGAAGCCTTTCCAGAAGTTCCCAGACTTCGGCGAGACTGACCCGAGAAGAAGAACCAAGTCTGTGGATATGCCCTCGGGCAGTGTATATTCTCCCATCCCGTTCTATGCCCAGTCTCAGATGATGTTACCCACAAATGTAACCGGTGATGGACGTAAGAAGCGGATGAATTCCCACTCATCAACTGCTTCTGAATCCACTTGTGAGCCTGATTACAGTCAATTCATTAGTCCGGTGGTGTACCCTGCCGGTTACCCCTCCCCTCTTCCTTATGGAATGTATCCGGCTAATCCAGTGGTGCTTTCTCAGGCCACAAGTATCCCGGCTGGGGCGTTGTATTATCCCAGTGCTTCTCTTCCATACAACGCGGGAAATCCCCCTCCAACTCCTTATTACAACTAAATTAAAACAGTTTTTCATAACCATATATTGTAAACATATTATGTACAAAATATATAAATATATATAAAGACGCTAACTCTTGGTTGGATTGCTGTACTTTCTAATAGCTATTGCTAAAACTGTTATCGTAGAAACGGTAAGGGCGATGACTAGGAAGATCGCTGCGATCAGCATTCCTGGCATGCCGTCCTCTGATTCCCCTGGAATGGTGAAAGCAGTTGTGAATGCCGTCTTCGCTTACCATTGACTGTTTGAATCGGTGCTTCAGAAGGTCCAACTTCCACACTCTTGTGAATGTAGAATTCGTACCATCGTTTTTCGGATTCGGGTAGAATAATGGAAGATCGGGCTTTTCTTTTCTGATTTACACATGGCTCCGGGAACTGGAGGTTGTCAGAGATGTCAACAGAACAGAAGAAGAACACATCGTTGTCATTGGGGAATTTGAAAGCCTTTAGAGGAAAGAAATATACAACTGATCCGTCCTCATTCTCCGTCTTTTTCATATTGCCAATGACCGAAGAATGCACTGAGCATCTGAAAATATTTTATAATGCAAGTTATCCTTTGTGTGGATAAAGCAAAGCCTTACCCTCTTAGATCTATTAGTTCCACCTTTACTGTATTGTTTTGATCAGTCGCATAACAACCGTGCACAAACATGTTATAATTGCGATTGGCTGTAAGTTTGGTACATGTCTTTACTTGATTGGTACTTACATTGTAGTTTCTTTCCCTTTGTCACCAATGTGATGACACTTCCCATTTCGATAGCCTTATCAACATGCGGGCTTTGAGGTCCGTTACCGCTGAGGATCTCCATGATGACATGATCACTAATCTGCTCAAAATCTTCCGTCTTTTGTTTTGCCTCAAGCCGCGAATTTTCGCTAAATGGCAGTCTGAAGGAAAAAAATGTAAAAGAAAATCTGAACCGAGGCTGAATATGAAATGACTGAACGCCAACCGACTGAATGTGAAAAACTAAATAGGACCTGAACATATATGTATATAGGTTTTTTAGGGTTTGTGCTGCATTTTCCATTTATAGTACAGTTGGTATTAATTTCCCCATAAATTTCCGATCTTGGAAAGTCTTAACCGGTCGCATTAAGTTACCTTAAACAATAGTTATCCAATATTCAAATTCGATTTCGAATATTTTTTTGCCTAATGCTCGCATACCGCGCTGAGGCTTAGCGTGATTGGGGCTTAGTCTCAGCCTGACTGTCTTAGCTCGCGCTTAGGACATTCAGTCCTTTATATTCAGTCATTTATTCGTTCAAGAATCCCTCACTTATTCACATGGTTGTGGAAGGTCGGGATTACCGTAGTCGCATCCATTATGGGCAATGTAAAAGGATGAGATCTGCTTGTTGTGGAAGTTTGTGTAGATGATGTAACATAATTATCCTCAAAGTCATCTAAATGATGGGATTCTCGGCCATTAATCAGATCCAAGTCTTCAATATTCTCTTTCTTCTGATCTAATTGATGTTCCCACAAGGATGGATGTGTGGTCGTATCATGCAATCTCCAATCTCTGTCTATCATCGGAGTAATCGGTCGATTAAACGAAGCTCCCAAATTTTCTGGAGGTCGAGGGAATCCTCTGACTGGAGAGATTGGCTGCTGGTAAAAGGCCTGACTTTTCACTGGATGACGTCGGATTTCGTTACTCAATTTAATCGACGAGACATACGCCTGTTGGCAAACAAATGAGTACTGTTTATCCGCAAAGGTCTGCGTCAATTTGTCCATCTGGACATAAACACGGTTCTCAACCGTTTCCAGAACCTCGTGAGTATTTCTCCTTACTCTCGTTCCACAACCACGAGTGGGAATCGAAAATAAAACCGATGATGACATAAATCCATTGAAATACACACAGGTATGCACATTGGCATAGCCCACAGAATAGATGATCCCACTAAAGGGTCGGTCAAAGTAAATGGACGCTGTAATCCCATCTGCTGTACACATCGCACTCACATCTGAAAAAGTGATTAGTCCCTGACTCAGCTCACCTGTAACTGTTGGAATTTCATAAGTTTGAGAAAGAGTTTGTAGAATTACGAAATACAATAAAAAGGTAACTCGCAGAAACTTCATTTTTGGTTATACTTTACTTCGAATTGGGGTCTGTAAACTGAGCGACGACCTCTTCTTTATTTCGGGCATCCCGAGGTCGGTAATTAACGTCCGATCCATCCCCGGGTATTATTCGAATATCCCGGATACGAAATGAAATGCAACAATTACGCAAAGTTACGAACTGAAAATTATCACTTCTCACATCGGGAAAGTCGATAATTGAGGAAACTGAAAAATATTATTTTTCTTGCGCATGTTTAAGTGTCGAAATTAGGGTAATCGATGGCGTTGGTTTCCAAAATCATGTTAATTTTTGTAATCTTCTGAAAAAATACTCGATATATGGGTTTTTGGTGGTGCTGATTTCGAAAATGGAGTCCATTTTTCTGGGTTTTTATATTTTTTTCTTTAGTAGTGCTGTAAAGCAGTAATAAGAAAAATATTATCCAAGAGCGATTATGACCCAAAGTCGAAAAAAGCTCTTTTTCGACAGAAAGTGGCTAGCGAAACACTAGGGCTGGTTGCCAAATGGTCCGAATGGCTAGCCAAGCACCGGTGATTGTTAGTTTTGTCTTAAGTAGTACTGTTAAAAAACAATTTTTTCTAAGAATACTTGATTTAGGGGTTTTTCGGTGGCGGTGAAAAAAATGAACATGATTTTGGAAATGAGCACCCTCAAAAACCCCTGAATCGAGTATTTTTCGAAAAAATTCAAAACGTTAATACTCAACAGTACTAATTTAAAAAAAGTTCAGACAAGAAAAAATGAACATGATTTTGAAATCAGCACCATCGAATCCCCATAAAACACATATTTTTAGGAAATATTTTAAAAATTGTTTAAAAAAAAATCACCGGGGGCTAGCCATTTGGATCATTTGATTACCAGCCCTGTTGTTTGGCTAGCCACTTTCTGTTGAAAAAAGAGCTTTTTTCGACTTTGGGTCATAATCGCCAACAATCGTCATCTTCCCCAATGGTCAAGGTCCGTTTATGACGGAATACATTTACAGCAACATTTTTCATTGTAGTCCATACAGGTTGATTGGATCGCTGAATCAATTGGGCTCATGATAATGACGTGACGACGTTGTGAGTGATCATTATCTCGCAGATAGAAAAGGATCGTGCAACGCACTTTTTTGTAGCACTGAATTCCCAAAGTCTTCGTGACAACCCCATGTTGACTTTATGCCGTAGATGCGTATTCTGCGATTTCTATCAGAAATCCGTTTCCAAAATTCGCAACAAGACCGAGGAATTAACTGCGTGGCAGTTTTCAAATCCGCTGGGAGTATTCTTTTCATATTTAAAGAGTCCTGCGCCCGAGAATAACTACGGAAGGCGACATTTTATACACACAAGGTTCCTTTATTGGAAATATGGAAGCATTTTTTGTGATTGGAATGCAAAAACACAGTTCATTTATTAAATTTAGCTAAAGCCAACCCTGTGCCACCAAGGTTGCTGTAGTACCAATTTTGATCCGAAACAATCCAAATGAAAATGATTCGACACGAAAATTCCGTTGCCAAATTTAATTGGCATTCCGTTATTTATAAATATTTTTTTACGCCTTCATGCTGTTACGTGTAATTATTGTTGAACAAATTTCTTTTAGACTTGGTTTTGTCAAAACAATGTCTGGATGGCGGAATCAACTGAATAGTGTTGGTAATAATGCTTTCGACTTTGTTCAACGGATTTCCAGCGAATTGGCGGCTGAAACCCCCATTGATCCATCGTCGGAATTAGACGTAAGACAGCGAAAACTTTGATTATTTTCTTTAGTATCACAAACAGAAAGCTCTAGAGAAAGAAAAAGAGCTCGTCAGATATCAGAATCAACTGGTCGATAAAAACAGACAAATCGAAGAGCTCACTGAAAATGTGAGAGCTGCTTACGAAGAAGTTGAAATGACCAGACAGAGTTTGTTGAACCGAATTGCAGCAAAAGAATTAGAATTGGAAAAAGCCAAGGTGAGCTGAACTATGAATTTTTATTATTATTTTTAGTACGAAATCGAAGCATTACGCGATTTTCAAACATCAACAGATCCAGAACAAGAAAGGAATGAGAAAGAATTGATATTAGAGTTGGAATTGATCAAAGCTGAGAAGGCAGCATTGTCTGATGAACTCAGTTTCCTGGCAAAAAGGTTGGAGGAATCAGAATCAAACCAGCGGAAGGCCGTAGTTGAAGAAAGTCAGCCAAAGCAGGAAGATTTTAAGTATCAATCCGTTTTGGATGACTTGAAAAAGGCGGAAGCAAGGATAGAAGATCTCCAAAATCAGGTATGTTTTTAGGTGCTCAATATTCCGCTTTTAGAATAGAGCGTTGGCCGAGGAACTAGCAATGAGACCTAGATCTACAAGTCCTGTCACACGCGAGTCAAGGGTAAGTTCTATTTGTGTCCATGGAGCTTGAAAAGATTTTTTCGTAATTTTTTTTTCTCTTTTAGGTAAATGTTGCCGAACTTGAAGAGATTGAGAATCAAGTAGACCTTCTAAGGCAAGAAAGAGATCAATTCAAGGTCCAATTTGAGAAGAGTGAAGTCAAGGCCAAAGAAATGGAAGGCTTGATGACAGCGTTGTCAGAACAATGTCAAATTTTGGGAGCTGAGGTTGAATCCTACATGAAGAAAGCTCCTGAAATTACAAACGTTTTTCAAGTCCCTGTTGTTTCTAAGGAATTGGACGAGCTAAGAGAAGAATTGAATGATCTGGAAGCCGAACGGCAAAAGGTAGGCGATTTTATCTGTTTATCAGGTTGGTTTAGGCTACGATTGAACTTGAAGAAATCAGAAAAACATTCAAGGAGAAAGAAGCCAGTTTTGCAACAAGAATACAAGAAGTGAGTAAAGAATCTCATTATTGATTACTTTTTTTAGTTGGAATCAACGCTGGCAGAAACATCTGACGTTGTCACTCCGTCTTATCTTACGGTAAATTTCAATGGATCTTTATTGGAGCTGGATCAGAATAAAGTGGAACAACTCCTACGTGATCTAGAAGAAGTTAAAGTAGAAAAGAAGTCTATTGAGGACCGATATCAGAGCACACAAGAGGTTCTAAGCAAAAACGAGAACTTATATCAAGATGTCTCCAATTTATGCAAATTACTCTCAGAAGACAGCTCAGTTAATCTTCAGGTATTTCAATTTGCTTCCGCTAAATCTTTCCAGGATATTACCGATGATTCTGTTGTTAAACTTCAGAATCTGATCGAAAAGCAGAAGCTTGGATATTCTGAATTGAAAATGAGACTCAAGAATACTGAAGATCTGATGAATCAACAGAAATTTAACTTTGAAAGTACAACTGGTGACGTAAGTTGCGCGATAAAATTAATACAAGTATTTCAGTTGGAGCAGCAGATTGACCAGGCAAATCTCGCCTTCCTAGAGACTCGAAAGAAATTGGCTGATGCTGAATCCTTAATTCAGAAATTGGAGAATGAAAAGCTGGAATTGCAAAACAGAGCGGTTGAAGTAAAGAATAATGATAATCAAAACGACGAACTGAGTCAACAAAGGATGCAACAACTTGAAGAGTTGGTTCGGCTAAAGGAAAACGAACATATTGCGGAAAAAGAGGTACGGTTTAGGGTTAGATTTGTTGGTTTTAAGTTCATTGCTGATTGGACTGTTTAGAAACTGGATTTATTGGAAAGCAAAACATTGGAGACCTTTATGTTGGTCAGAGATCTGAGTGAAGGTTTGCGAGAGGAATATGGCATTGTGGTAGATGAGAAAGCCAACGATGACATAAATTATAAGATCCGGAATCTGGTATTCTCACTCAAGGGACTCGTTGCATCTGTAAATGAGAGACTCAAAGATTATGAACGGAGGATACAAGAAGTTACAGCTGTTAAAAACGAGGTTCAACAGGTAATCAAGCACATAGGATTGTCTAAGCTGTTTAAAAACGATTATTTTTAGAGACTGGACCAAAGTGCCAATCAACTTCTCCATTTACACGAAGAGAATCAATATTTGAGGAGTCAATTCAATATTGCGCAAGACTCGGTTGAAGAATTGACTGCAGAGAAATCGAGCTTGACATCGGAATTGAGTGCTGTAAAGGAAGAGCTCAAACTACTTCGGAGTGAAAGCAAAAATCTTGCGGAGAACACCGCTGAAGCCGAATTATACAAACTGCATGCAGCCAGTAAGATTGAGAAGAAACAGGCGGAATTGGAAGAACAGTCAGCATTGTTGGAGAAGAAGCAACAAGATCTGGAACAGTAAGAATTTTATATAATATACAATAAAAATATTCAGAAACAGGATGGTAATGGACAGGTGGACACGGGAAAACGAAAGTCTCAGGAAAACAGTGGCCGGCCTCAACGAAACCATCAGGGATCTCCAGTCTGCGTATGTGGAAACAGATGGGAAGCTCAAGGTTGAGAGAATGGAGTATGAGAACAGAATCAGGGAACTTGAAGGAAAGCTTGCTGTAAGATATTTTGTCGTATCTAAATTCTGTCATAGAGAAATGAATTTGAAAATGGGAAGTGGAGTAACAAAGTAGTTGAGTTGGAAGAACAGAATAAACAACTGGAAAGTACTGTCAATGAGTTAAAGATGGAATTGGAAGAATACGAGAAGGGTGCCTCTGTTCCTCCACCTCCCCCAGAACCAACCATCGAGATAAAGCAACAATATAAAATGATTGAGAGTGGATTTGTGGTGCCTCCAGTCGTCCGGCAATTTATTATCAGCGCGGTAACTTGTGATGCTAACAAAAGAGAAGAAAGTGCCATTCTGTTGGCGAATATCATTGGTTGCACGCAAGAGGTTTGTAATCTTTTCAGATGAATAATATATTGTTTGTAGGAGAAGAGTCAGATTGAAGAATGTTTCCAACATCGGGGAGTATGGGGTTTGTTGCGAGGTACCCCTAAGGGGCCCCAGAATATCAAAGAACTGTCAAGTAAATTCATCGAATTCTTGGAGAAAGAAACGACTCAACCAATGGGAGCGAGTAATGTGGAGAACACGGAGCCCATCAGAATTGCCCATGATATCCAACCAGTTGCCAGCTCCTCCAATGCCGATTTGAAAGAAATTATGAATGATAAGAGCTAACCTTATTATTTTTAGCTAATGTACAGGTGTAGTAAAGCCGGTTACAATACCACCGAATATTTTGTGTAAAGTCTTTGGCTAATATGTAAATAGAGTTACTAACCGATTTTACACATATATTTAAATATATTGTCACGAATGTCTTCCTGTCAGAAAACAATTATTTACGGGTAGATAATAACAAATAAATTTTATCAATTTGAATTTAGGCTTCTGCGTTAAAATAAGGTTCGCGAAAGGCTCGAGCCCTTGGTACATTTTTACCAAGTTGATCCTACAGGGCTGAGATTCAACGCACTTCGTAACAGGTGCGTAGCAACGGGCCCAAGGTAATTTCGGGAAAAGTTTTTACATGGTGGCTACAGTAATTCAGATATCCCAAAAAATTTTCATAGCCGGGAATGTTTTGACACTCTTATTCTATGAACACACCTACATATATGTAGACTGTCCTAGGGAGGGTAGTGTTCTCCCCTCAGTGATCGTGTATTTTTTGGGTTAAAGCCACTCCGGTGTCTCGGTTACATCCCCTCTTTCACACCAGTGTTCCTCTGTGCTTTCTCGCTAGGCAGTAGAAATGCGATCCATCTGTTGCGTCCGTGTTCTCGCGATTGAATAACTATGCACTTTACTATGTTACACACGACACAAGACTTGTAGATCCAACTTGGTAAAAATGTGTCACCCTGTTTTGAGATTGCTCGATCTTCTCGCGAACCTTGTTTTAATAAGCTCTGTATTTATTGTACAATCTGTATGACTTATTTGTACCCGAATAGTATTACTCGCCGAGTTCATCACCATCCTTCTTGATTAGACTCCGATTAGAACCCATATTCGACTTTAAACTGTCTCCATCGCCGTCTTTGTTGTCACTGCTGCTGCTTCTCCTCCTCGGAATACTTTTATTTACAGAATCCGTTCCATCATCAGTCAAGTTCTTTGATTCTTCAATAATGCTGACCAAGTTGTTTGCCTCGACTCTCTCTTCGCTTTGACCCCTGGATGAGTGATTTTTTAATTGCTTAGGGGCATTTGCGTCATTATTAGTGGGTCTCTTTGCCTGAGGTTTCCAGACTCGAAGAATCTCCAAAAGAATCTTGAATAGAACCCAATCTCCCAGAGGTAGCTACAAAGAAATCTTATCATTCTGTCGAATACTTACATCAAGTGTTTGTTTTAAGTCATCTAGATTACACGTATAAAGTACCAATCCGTTCAAGTTGAACTGCCCTATTTTTTCTTTCAATTCCGCAATCCTCCCTGTTGGAATCCTCAACTTCTCGACTAGATATTGGACATCTTCTACGGACATCAATGGCAAGGTCTTCGTGATGCTGAACCAAACATTTGGGTCGTCGAATAAATACTTGACTCCTTCATTTTGCTTCTCAAACTGAGACATCGAGAAATCTTTGTCATCCTTGTCTTGCTTCCCGAATTCATCTTTACTTTGTTCATGGATGAGCTTCTTTAGATAGGGATCCAGATTGCTGGTGCAAGGGAAGAAAGCCTTAACATGAGCAATAGTCAACTGCTCGGTCTTGGAAGAACCCATTCTTCTCATTATTTCCTCAAATTCTGATGGATTTCTGTCAAGATCAGAAAGGGTTGAGTTAGATGGTAGTCGATGTTTCTTCTTTTCATACAAATCAGGTAAAGTCATCTCTCCATCCTCCTCTTCCAATGCACATCCAACCAAATAAGTCATCCGGAATGGCCATTGTTCCAGAAGACTAATCCAGGAATACAAAAGGAACCAATTGAATTGCACTTCGAAGGATCTCAGAAGACGGCCGGTCAGCGCAATCGAGTTCACGATCCTCCTCATCACACGAGGATTTATATTGGCAAAGTAATCATGGGATGGGAACAGATTGGAGAGATCATTCGTCCCGAATGTGCTCACCATATTCTCCTTGGATTGTGTTTGTCCTGGAATCGAGGCAAGTTAGCCACCACTAGTAAACCCTCATCTGTATTATAAATAAGAAACTTACCTGCAGTGTTCATGATCATCTCCTTCTCCCTAAGTGATAAACGAGAACTTCGAATGGTATCGGACCTTCTTCGGTTATATATTCCACCTCCATTGACCACCTCCTTGTCCTGATTCTTACGATGAAGTTGTTGGAGAGCTGCGTGATGCAGATAGAAAGGCATACTGATCAGGTTCTTCATGTAATCGTGGCCGGTGATCTCTAAATTCGCAGACCCACGAAGATTTTTTTGAAGGGCAGAAATAATTATATGAGGATCAGCAGCTAAGATGATAATGTAAGGAGAATTCTGTCTGGAAGCGAAGAAAAGAGAAAGCGCATCTAAGATCTGGACCATATTGCTTTGTTCACAACTGTCGAGGCCATCAACTTGGACAACAAGTCGTGTTTGGGAATTCGTAAACGCATCCAATGAATGGATCAGGTTGGTTAAGAGATCTACTTCATTTTGGATCTTTTGGACTACTCTCTCAAATGGAAGATTGTGTAATCTATGCATGACCGACTTTATTCTTCGTTGAGGTAGATTCACAATAAGTCTGATGGTGAAGGTATAGAGTATGGGAAGAGCAGCCACCAGAAATATTAAACCGAGGACTCCAGCGCCAATCAGATAGCTTGAATCATGGTTAAGATCGTTAACATGTCCATATTCGTAAAGAACGAGAGACATGGAAATAATCGCAGACACTACCATCACGACGATGTTGAAGAGTACTGGGATTCCGCAAATCGTTCGCAGTTTGTCATCATTATGTGATTGCTGTGCCTTCAAAGCTGCGTACATTCGAACAGGGATGGTGCCGTAATGTTCTTCGGCGGCATTGTACAGGGATAGAACAATATTTACAAGTGCCTGTTCTCCACCAATGAAAGAGAGTCGATGATCGTCCGCGAATAAAAAGCCCACAGGGCTTACAATCAAGTCCTTATCCGATCTCATGGGAGTATTCAAAGTCAGGATACTGATAACCAGCTTAAACCTGGCTAAAACCTTGGCAATCTGTCGCGCGAGGTTGATGGATCCATTCCATAAACGGACTTCACTTCCATAATAAATGAGGCCATACGATGCCAAGACGACTACGTACACAACGCCTCCAACCAAAACGGGATAAAGGAAATCAAAAGTGTGAACGATGAGAACGTAGAGAGTAAATAATGTGAAGGAGAAGAAGGCGCAGATAAAAAAGCAGGTAAACACCAGAGTCCAGCTCCAATACAACTCCAGTCCATCCAACCAACTTCTGGAGAAACTTCTCATCGATTCTCTAATCTTCGGTAGCAAAAAGGATTTCCCCGATCCCCATTTTGCGTAAAGTCCGATAGTGAGAGGGAGTGAGAGATTGGGTTCACATACAATATCGGCCAAAACATCGCTATAAGCTTCATATCCAAGTAGATTATTGAATTCCATATCAACTCCAATCGGTCCGAAGATTGTGGGAAGAATGGGGCTTGAGCTCTCCTGATCTATCGAATACGGGGTTTCTCCGAGTTTGTTTGGTCTATACAGTAACTTAGAATCTCCGGGGTTCACCAGTAAGATCTGCGCCAGTTTCTTTGACCTCGCTCTCAACGCCAAATGCAACGCATTGTCCCCGACATTGTCAGTGCTACTAATTTTAGCACCCGAATGAACCAGAATTTGACACAGAGCGACATCTCTATTCTTGACAGCCCTAAAATAAATAAATAAATAAATCAGCGAAATTGACTTGCCTCAGTAAAGCGGTATCTCCGTCCTTGTTTCTGATCTCCAGATTAGGTTTTTTCTCCAATAAAACAAGTACAATATCGGTGTAACTTTTATCAATGGCCAAGTGTAAAGCGGTTCTTCCTTCAGAATCCTTGGCATTCACATCAGCGTGTTTATCCAAAAGCATTCGCACCAAATTCAGATTCCCACTTCTCACCGCACTGGCCAGAATCGAATTTCCATACCTATCTACAGTATTCACATAAGCAGAAGAATGCAATAAAGCTTGAGCAATTTGAGTGTATCCTTCACGAGCGGCAATTCCAAGAGCTGAGAGGCCATTGTAATCAACAACATTAACATTTGGTTCTCTGGCTAGAAGAGCTTCGACTGTTTTCAAATGACATCCTCTTGTTGCCAGCATCAGAGCAGTGGAAGAATACATTCCGACAGCATCCAACTCCGCACCGGCATTGAGAAGTTCCTCCACAATGTCCAAATATCTAAAAATTTCATTTTCCAACAATACTTTAACATGCAACGATGCTGGTAAAGATGAAGACCTACCCTTTTCGAGCCGCCCAAATCAAAGCTGTGCTTCCAAACTTGTCGCTCGCATTTACCTCGGCGTTATTCTCGAGTAACAAATGAACAATCTCGTAATATCCTCTTCCAGAAGCAATAATCATAGGTGTCAGTCCATCTTCTTCTCCCACTATGTTAATATGAGCATGGAATTCCAACAAGACTTTAACGGCATCAATTCTGTTCTTATAACACGCCCACATCAGGGGAGTCCATCCCATCAAATCAGGTTGATCCACAGATGCTCCAGCTTCAAGTAAAAGACGCACACATTGAGCGTGACCTTGATGTGAGGCACAAAGAAGAGCACTCCATCCATCGTTATCTATGTCATCCACATCAATCTCCCCTCTGAATTTATCAACAGCTCTATGATTGCCGACTCTTGCGCCAGTGATGAGTAAAGTTTCCCCATCATGATTCCTAAGGTAACCAGCAGTTAGCATCAACGGGATTAAGGGAACACCTCCATTCTCCACGGTGGCAAAGAATTCGTTGACCAACGGAGCCGAGTTCTCTTCATTTGAGGGATTCTGTGTCGTAAGTTCATGAATATTGGCCGCTTCAATTAATTGAAGCATCTGAAATCAAAATATTGGAAAACAGTGAAGAAAATAATATTATGTCTAAAACAAAGAGAATCGTATTACTCTTAGAAACACGGGCTTTATGGGAACTATTTTCGCAGCTAAAGATCAGATAATCAAACGGAAAAAGACTTACTCTCGAACAATTTGAATATGTTTAACACCACAAGCGGAATTGCTTTATTTACATGTCATTCGGTCTGTAAAAGACCGAAGTTTGCGGAAAAATCTTTTTGCTGGCAAAACGCAAAAATGGAAAAAAATTGATCGAGTCAAGTCTTTCCCCGGCTGTTTTGGTCAAGTGTTTCTTTAAAGAAACACCGTAATACAGGATGTCTCCGGACTTTTTGTCGATTCTTGGCGTTTAGTCAAGATATCCAAAAAGCTCTGTTTGCAGTAAAAATAAGAAGAAGGGCGGTTTTTTGCCTGAACAAAGTTTTTTCTCCGCCGAAGCGGAAAGTACCGTATTCGGCGGAGACTTGTAATCGCTTTTTGGTCATTACACCAATCTTAAACGCTTTGTTAATGATGCTGAAACTCCCGAAAAGTGTTTAAAATTTTTGCACTGTATATTAGAAGGCCGGCGACAGCGCTATGCGATCGCATTTTGCGACTGCATGGTGCACTGCAGTGGTTGCGACCCCGATAAAGTCCTAGCGCACGTGCGGACGTTGGAAACAGCAGGGCAAAGTGAAATTTTGAACGCAGAATATTGTTTTTTGGTGCATCAAGTGGTTCGCCGATGGTTAAACTTCTCCCAAGGCTTGGCGACATGTTTGTTATAATAATGAACAATAAATTTTTAAGACTGAAAATAACCATCTATTGTCTACAGTATTTCAAAAAACCCCGTCGGGTTGTTCTTATCAAGTACTTTAAGAAAAAATTCAAAAAATTACTACTTTATAAAGTAAAGGTTTACAGTAAAAGTAACAGTCACCGAGGTGCTTGGATAGCCACGTGGGCCAGCTAGCTACTAGCCCTGTTGCTTGGCTAGCGATTTTTTGTTGAAAAGGACGAACTTTTGCGACTTCGGGTCATAATCGGTCTTTTTCGATTTTGCGGCCTTTTTCAAAAGTTACATGTCTGTAAATTTAGATGAACTGTAACTTTTTTAAGGGGTGAAAGTTAAGGATGTTTCCTTATGTTATTCTAGTATATTCTTTCAGCTTTCAACTGGTTTTCCTCGAGAGAAAAAATTAACATCATTTTCGAAATCCCCGTCATCGATTACCTCTATATCCAACATTTCTTACTCGGGGGTTCCTCTCGACGAGGGGTTCCTCTCAACGAGGGGTTCCTCTCAGCAAGGGGTTCTTCTCCACGAGGGGTTCCTTTCGATGGCATTCCTTTCAACTGGCGCTTCGTTTTTCGTCATATCGTCGCATTACATGGATTTAGGCTTCAAACACTGATATTTAGGATTTTTAATTTACAGTATGGATCGTGTCGGTTCGTCGTTGTAGCCATGGGGGAGGCTTGGAGAAGGCTTAGTTAGTAGAAATAATAAGATTGATCGGGTCCTAGGATAAAATTTTTTTTTTCAAAAATTGCGTTGTTTTCAAGTCGGGACATTAGAAAAAATGAGTAAACGCCGATTTTTGATTTCAAAATCGATGTACAGGGTGTTCCACGACCTGTCGTGAAGTACTATATTTGCGGAATTTGGACATTTGAGGAATTGCGGAAAAGTGACACTTGCGGTATTCGGAACAAATGCTTTATAAATTCCGGTATGGCTCGGGACTTCTCTAAATCTCTCCGCAAGAGTCCATCCGAACCCTGAAAATTTAGTACGAAGTTAAAAGTTGCGCAATCTGACATACCATTGCGCAATTTCTCTCTGTAAGAATTTCTGCCTTTTTTGTCAACTTTTAATTTTGGACTAAATTTGCAGGGTTCGACCCTTGCGGAGAGATTTAGAAGTCCCGAGCCATGTATGTAAGCAAATGTTGCAAAATTGTTTGCCCAGCTAGCCAATAAGTTGAAATCACAACCAATTTTGTTTAGGGTTTTGGCTAACCATTTAAACATTAAAAAATGGTTAGCCTGGATCGGCTAGCGAAAGTGTCAGAATAATTTTGAAGCCTCAAAAAACTAGCTAAAAGTGTCTTCAAAGCAAGCTGACACTTTGGCTTGCCGATCCAGATTTTTGGCTACCCCTCTAACAAATTTGGTTGTGATGAGGACTTCGTGGACCATCAAAATTTGACATGCATGTTTTATGAAATAGTTACTTAAAGAAATGTCGCATACCTGTTGATCCAAACAAGAAAAAAGAGGCTAATCGGAAAGAAGAAGAAGAAGAAAAAAGGGGGGGGGTGATTGGGCGAAGAAAAAGCGAACACTCGCTGCAGAGAGGTCAAATTATTATTTTATTTATATCTTCGAATCGAATTATTTCTGATCATTTGAATGACGTAGTATGTATATAGTATGTTGTCTTTGTTTTCTCGAAGAAAGAAGGCTGTTCCCGTCCGGGTAACCACCATGGATGCAGATATCACAGCCATAAACATTGAGGTAATAAATACATTCGCAGCATAAAACATGTTATTGCTTTTTCAGTTGGACTGGACTGGGCGGCAACTGTTTGATGCGGTGTGTCGAATAATTGGCCTCAGGGAGATATGGTACTTCGGACTGCAATTTCTGAATAAAAGTAATATCTCGGTTTGGCTTCAGATGGAGAAATTAGTGAGTAAATTAGCATTTGTCTTTCAATTTGCCTAGGTAGCGGAGCAGAACGTGATCAAAGATGAGGCCGGCGCGTATCACTTCTACTTCTTGGTCAAGTTCTATCCGGAATCCGTGGAAGAAGAACTGATTCAAGACATTACTAGGCATTTATTCTTCCTTCAAATAAAACAGAGCATACTCAAAGAAGATTTATATTGCCAGGCCGAAGCAGCAGTGTTATTAGCCTCTTATGCTGTCCAGGCGATGTGTGGGGATGTGGCGGATGATGTGGATTTAGAGCTGGACAAGTTGTTGCCTGCTTCAGTAATCAGTCATTATCACATGTCCAAAGAAATGTGGGAAGAGAGGCTCAGAAAGTGGTGGTCCAATAATGGGGGGTTATCAACGTATGTGTTCTCCATAATATCAGCAATGAATTTACAGAGAAGACGCGGAAATGGAATACCTTCGAGTGGCACAGGACCTGGACATGTATGGCATTCAATACTACCCCATCTATGTAAGTGTTCACCATGATGACTTTAACTTTTTTAGAATCAAAAAGATACGAATCTCTTGTTGGGAGTCTCAGCTCAAGGAATCGGGATCTACGAAACCCACAATCGTCTTTCCCCGAGGCCGTTTTTCCCATGGAGTGAAATAAAAAATATTTCATTCAAAAATAAAGAAGTAAGGAGAACGCTGATTACTGTAACCAAACATTTAGTTCTCAATATGCAATGTAGACAAAAGCAAACTTAAGTTCCGAGCCCAGGAGATGTCCATAAACATGTCGATCCTCGATTTATGTATTGGAACTCACAATCTCTACCTTCGAAGACGGCAGCCAGATCTATTGGAAGTTCAACAAATGAAGATTCAAGCCAAAGAGCAGCGACAGAAGAGATTGGCGGAACAAGCAAAATTTATGAAGGAGAAGGAACGGAGGATTCAGGCAGAGACGGAGAGGGATAAATACAAAAATGAAGTCGCTTTCATGTCAGAACAATTGGCAACAATGCAGGTGAAATGAAATTTTAAAAAATGAAAAGATCTAATTTCAGGATTTTATAAAAACTTCTGATGAAAGTCATCGCCTGACCACGGAGAAGTTGGAGCAAGAGACCTTAGCTTATTCCAAGCGTTGCAGCGAGGCTGAAGCCGAGGTTCAGCGAGTAATGTTGTCCAAGATGCAGCAGGTGAGTGAGGATCCTCAGTTCTTCTGATTTCACTCTGAGTTTCCTTGTTTTGCCGCTTAATTCAGTTTTCACAGGGCGATCGTTTTCATCAGTTGCAGCCACATTATGTTGTTAATAATCATTTTGAGTCCCTTCCGAAGAGGTCTTTATTCAGAAGCCAGGTTTTTATCAACGAGTTGGATCAGGTATTTTTTAATATTCTTTGTCACGCTTTTTTTGTTTGGCAAATCATTCCGATTTCCAAAAAAATGTAAAATTACAGTACGCTCCGCCGTATGGTACCGAAAACGTTGAACCCCAGCTCCGCCACTCCCATTCCACGATGCATCGGCTCAGCCAGACTCCAGAAATGGTCCTCAATGCCAAAGAAAATCATGTCCACAGATCGACTTCTAATGGAATGACCTCTTCTTATGTAATGGAGGACGAGGGACCTATAAATAATAATGGAAGCACGGTTCTTCTGGATGGAGAGATCCAAGATCTCTGCGCCGAGATTGAGAAAACAAAGTAAGAAGACAAAAGTGAATTAATATTATTTTAGAATGGAAAACATTGAAAGGAACAGAGAATTGAAGGAGAGATTGTCACATTTACGACAAGAAATCGATGTGTTTAAAAAGCAGGACAGCATTACCGAACATGATCGAGTGCACGCTAGTAATGTTCAAATGGGATTGGATAAATACTCGACTTTACGCAAAGTAAACATAACTATTTTTATTTACGGGATGAAGAGTTTTGTAAAAAAAACCACTATTTTCAGAGTGGAGCTGGTCCCCCGAAGCATCGTGTGAATACTTTCGATGGGATCTGAGCCTAATGATCTTCTTCTTCCTTCTCCTCCTCCTCCGCTGCCTCTCTTTCCTGTTGTTTCTCATAATCTTGTTTCCTCTCTTGCTGCAGCTTTCTATATGCACTTCTAAGATTCTGCCCATTCGTTGGTTGCTGCGGATTCTGGGCAATTCCAAAGCCTTGATTTGCATTAAGTGGAGGGAGTTGACCAAATTGGGAGGGAGCTCCAGTTATTGGTCCATTTATGTCCCCATTGCCTAAGGGCATTCCCCCAACGGCCGGAGGAGCCATTGGGACCGGGGCCATATTTTGTTGGGGTTCATTAATTGGGACAGAATCAAATTCAGTCTGTAAACGGGTAAAGGAAGAGAGTAATCCAACCTACATTCAATTGTAGACCGGTTAATAGCGATGCTCCTTGTCTGCAACGATTGTGTGATTAAAAACTTTTGTATTATAAATATATTGTCATTAGAAATGCTATTTCTTGAGATTGTATTATACTCACGTTGGTGCCGTCTTGCCATTCCATCTGCTCTTTATCCTTGGGTTGTTTAAACAATTGCCGATTAAATGATTTCTCCATGATTCGGGTGAGGTGAGAGATTCAACTTTCTTGGAACATAAAGGACACCAGGCTGCGCCCGGTTCGGGATGAGTTTCTGTCATCAAATATTTCGTTGCAATAACACTTACTTGGACATCGAGGATGATTACTTTCACCTCCATATTGAGCCAAGCCACATAATGGACAGGGAAGCATGGTTTTGTTCACAAATTGGCACAGATTTATATGATGATTATTGAGTTCGGCCACATGAAGAACTTGATCACAGAAGTCGCATTTCGTGAGAACAGGACAATGATACAACCAGTGCTGCTTCAGATTGGCCTCTACTGCGAAGGCATCGTTCCGTTCATAACATTGAGGACATATACTAAAAAAAGTTGACATAAATACTAAATGAATTTACTTTGTTTCTCCTGGCTCAGGAATAGGATGTAGCTGACTTTGACCAGTCATCGGGATCTGTTTGATGACATCAGCCGTTTTTGGAAGTTTCACATCTTTGAGTCTTTTGTTCCGTTTCATATGTTTAACAGCAGCTTCTGAATTGGATGTATATTTGAGTCTTTCAGATCCGGAACTCTGTGATCGTCGTTGATTATTCCTTTGGCTTTTCGTTCTCCGAAATCTATCTCTTTGCTGTTTTTCCGGAGGAGATGGTAATCTCCATGGAGATCTGAATCTTGTATAACTTGTCTGGGCCTCGTTCCTATCTCTCGCATATTCTTTATAGTAATCTCTTGGTGGAGTGACGATCCTTGGCCGTCTTCTGAAGCTCCTTCCTTCTGTTTGTGGCAATCTTTCCATTGTATCTAACTGATCGTAACTCCGAGGACGTCTCGTTCTCTAAAGGAATGACGTCACCAAGTCTAACACGGGCAACAATTACAACTGCTTAAGTTCCTCATCAACTACAGCTAACCTCATTTCGGACTGCATCTACTCGAGCCTCTCTAACCGCGGCGGAATAGATTTGGTTGATTCGACGGGCAAGTCTCTCGGCGTTGATAGTATCGCCGTTCATGAGGGCTTCTGTCCGCCTCTTCTGAATCTTATTAATTTCCCTTTCGGCCCGCTCTAAGATTAGTTTCGCTTCCGAAGCCATCTGGGACTAAATATTCGCTTGACTAGGAATAGAAGTACAAGATTACCCTGACGTCATTCCCTCCTCGTCCTGCTCGGTCCACCTCTGTTCTCATCGAACGCAATGATGCCAACACATTCGGGTTCCGATCGTATCTTAACATTGAAAGTTCAATACGGAACTGCGAATCGAGTTAATTTGAGTTTGGAGTTAAGAGGTCAAACGAAGAAAAACAGCCTTGCAAAAACAGTCAAATACTGTTACCTATTTGATGCTTGACTCAGAGGGGCGTCATGACCTCGACTGATAGGCGGTAGTGAATAACTAGAATAGGCTCTTCTTGAATTCGAATTCATACCCGCAAACACTTTTAAACCCTCTTTAAAACTTCTTCGAAAGACGTTGTTGCTGGGTTACAAATTGTTTCTTGTCACAAAAATTGTACACGGCTGCATAAAATAAATAGATAAAGTTAACAAGGCGAGATCCCGAAGGGAACTAGAGGAAGATACGAAGAGATCGGCATCGAAGAAACGGAAGACCACCGGAGAGTGACGACAGGCCAGTCACGTCTTCTACAAATCACCCATAGAAGCCGCCGTTGATGGGCATAGCACGGATACTGATGCCATTCACATGATCCACTGGCGCCTCATCTACACTCCGTTTGCCGTAGATTCCGCCCGAGAAAGGGACCGAAGCGCGTTTTCCATAGATTCCACCCGAGTAAGGAAGGGCTGCTCTCTTCCCATATATACCTCCGGAATACGGTAGAGCAGCTCGTTTTGCGAGATATTCGATTGCATAAGGTTGAAGCCGATTGTCATATACTTTCTGCAGATTCTCCTCGTAGTCTGGCCGATTTGAGTCGATGTAAATGGAGGCTGAAAATTAAGGGTCAGGATGTAATAGTATGGTATTAAATTGATGCAGTTTCACCAAGATGTCTGGCCTTTATTCTTAAAAGTGAAAACTCACCAGCTGAAGCCATTCCGATGCACCCAACGCTCAAGATTAAGCATAATATCACCGTCCGCATCCTTGTAAACCTAGAATTAAACTAACGAGTGAAAAAAACAGGAACACGCCATATAAACGGGATAAAATGGATCAACGGAAACGGACATTGATCCCTCCGCATCAACAATGAACACTGCATGTACAGTAAAGTAAAAAGACAAACTTAAAGGTCCGGGGGAAAGAAAACTCTCCTGGACTCTAATGCAGTAGGCGGAGTAAAGAAAGAATCATCTCCAAGTCCAATCCTTACGGTTCGTCGACATTCTCGTCAAGTAATGTCCTCTTTTTGCAACAGATAAAAAGTAAAATAAGACATGGGGTTATCTGATCGTACCATAAATGGGTTAACGAAGATTTCAATGGCCAGTTGTTGACAAGTGTGTAACTGTCTGTAAATACGATGACAAAATGGAGAAGGAATCGTTTTATGGTCAACGAAATGTCATCCAATATTTCTTCGGCTCCTTTCTTTATCCTTCAGAGCTCTCTTTTACGTGATGCTTTGTGACTTGGGACGAAGGTCAACAACAACAAGAATCCCCGAAATCCCGCTGTTTGGAACCGGATTCAGGTGTTTCCTTTCCTCTCACCTTGTCTCGAAGGGCTCGCTGATAAGCTCAACACTTTTTCGTCTGCCTCTTCACTTCTTAACAGTGACATAAAAGAGAAAAAGTGCGCGGGATAAACGATTTTGCCCCAACCGCGACCAAAAATTCACTCCTTCGAGCCCGCCTCAATGAAAAACCACAACGCAACCCTTGAGATAAACTTTTTCTATTGACGTTTCCTCAACTCTGCTCGAAAAAACGGTGACACCCGCACTTTCCTTGGGTTATCTTCGTAATATTGTCGCTGATTACGTAATCTGGCCAAATGGCCACACTTTCGGTAGTCCTATTACTATTCGGACTGGTTCAAGTGAGTAATTACTTCCTTATTTCGCTATCAGATATCCACCTCAAACTTGTTTTCTCCCATTAATTTTATAGGTTGGATGATTTATGAAACAGACATTTCAAGAGACTCTAATTATTTTATAAACTTGATTTTTATATTACTTTAGCCTCGTTTGGCCTTCTATACATACGCACCTCAACACAGACAACCCGTCTATCAGAATACACCCGTGCCCTTAGGGTATCAACCACCTCCAAATCCACCAGTAATTGATGAATATGAACATTTGAATAATCAATGGAGACAAGGCCAATCAAACCAAAGACAATGGTCGCAGCAACAAGGTCAGTGGAACGGGAATCAACAATGGAATGGAAATCAGAACTTCCAGAGTAATCAAGGCAAGTTCAAAAGAAATGTTCAGAAAAGAGTTCCTTCGTATGCAATGAGAGAAGTTTGAAATTAAAAGATACTATCTGCAACTCAAAACCCTATTTTAGGGACCAGCCCACAGCCAATCCGAAAACCAGACCCAGTAATTATAAAGACGTTAATTCAAGTGTTTGCCAATGAACATGACCCCAACTCCTTGTACTCTGAAGCCCGTCTCGTTACACAAGTGGACGGAGAAGACAGAGTTCAGATTTCCCGGGATTTGGAGACAAAGAAAGGCGTTTTAATTGCGTCTGATGAACGGAAAATGGGCTCTAATCCTGGCAATTTCGTGAGTCTTAAGCAGCACTTCTGGAACTCCGTTTCAGGCTCATGTCAAAGCCTATGCGGCCACCAATGGCTCTCACATCACTGACAAGGATTTGGAAAGGGAATTGGACAGGGAATTGGAGACCGCCATACCTCTCATCCTCGACGAACTCGATCGAATTGCCAAAAATAACAACGTTACCGTAAGTCCGAAACAAAAAACAAAACGAATTTCGTGCAGACAACACCAACCCCAGATGACATAAGTTCAAAAGATCTGGAGAAATTGATCGGGGATGCACTAACTACAATCACAGATCCCGAGGAAAGGAAACAAGCAGAGTTAGAGTTGGAGAAGATCAAGAGTCTCACATCCACACATGCTCCAACAACCACTTCCACCGAGGCTAGAACTTCTCCTTCAACAATAACAACTACTACGTCTATTACAACGACCACAACACAGGTTCAAATTAAAGAGGAAACCTCCCCGCCTCTCATTATATTCCAGAAAACTACCGTTATTCCAGAAGCTGAGGAATCTGGCACTACTCCAGAATCCATCCCTGAAACAACAAGAAGATTACCCCCTGGAATCAGTGTTCGCGTGGAAGATCTTCAACCAGGCGTAGAACCAACCACTCCTGATTCAATACCAGAATCCGAAACATTTCCTTTTGATGACTTAACAGAAGGACCTTTGCCGGTTTCAGGAGACAATCAACTGCATCAAGAAGATGCCAAACAACTTCCAGAACAATCAGAAGATGAAAAAGACGTGGAACAGACCGGATACACAACTATTTCTACAAAAGCCACCACCATGGGTCAGGAACTGATTATCCCCGAGCATTCGGCGAATGGAGACGAAGCCCGAGAACATCCCCGCACCTGGAAACCACGGCCCCCAACAACTGCCACAGGCAAGTTTCAGGGATTTGAATTCAAATATTTATCAGAGATTCCCACGCAAGCCAACACCATCGTCACATCCCCGCCGGCCTTAACAACGCCGATCCCCATAGAGACAGTAAGATCATCCTTAATGTTTATTTATATCCCCAGACCACCGAAAATGTAATTGCCACTATCCCTGAGGCCAATGACGAATGCCCCATCCCCAATGATAGCACTGACGCTCTCCTGGGCGATGTTCTGTTCCTTTTGGACAGCTCAAAGACTGTTGGATCGGGGCAGTTTGGCAGTGGGCTCAAGTTGATCGCGGATACGGTCAGACAATTCAAAAACATTGGACAGAATGGAATTCAAATATCTCTAATACAATATAATGAGGAGCCATTACTCGAGTTCTCGTTTAGGAAACACAATTGCATTACTGAGTTGCTGGAAGATATACGGGATACCAAATATATGAATGGAGATTCAGATCTGGGAAGGGCGGTGGAGAAGATCATGAAATACGCTTTTACAAAGACAAGAGTAATTGCTTTCAAATATTGGAATTATTTTAAAACTTTTTTCTCCAGGGCGATCGTTCCGATGCTCCGAATGTCCTTGTTCTTATAACAGACGAAGCAGATCAAAATAAGATTAAGATCCCGGTGGAATTGGCCCATCAAGATGACACCACGATGCTGGTCGTAGCCACTGTAGAGGCTGATCCAAACGGATTAAAAGAGATCGCTGAGGCCTCAGATTTGGCTCCACTAGATCTAAAAGACACCCTGAAAACACCACTGGCTAAACGACTGGCAAAGAAGATTGAAGCGGTTTTGAAAGGAGAACATCATGTTGTAAACAATGACCTCCAAGTCTTCTCAACTTCAGCTCCTGCAGGACCATTTGATAACGTTGAAGAAAACGTTGATAAAGAAGAGCCGGCTACAACTGGTAATCTAAAATTTTTAAAGACATTTTACAATATTTTTTTCAGAGAGACCTCATCATTTATCATCAACATATTCATCTGAGAATGTACAAGTGCAGTGCCGAAGTGACGGTGTGACGGTAAGAGTTGGCGTAATATTGCGCAATTTTAGCATTAATCAATTTACTAACTTGTTTAGGCAACTTTCAAATTACCAGAATATTTCTCTGGCTTTATTGGAGCTAAGGGATATGAGACAGTAAACGGATGTTATATCGAGATCCCTCAAACTCATGAAGGATCAAATATAATGAGAGAAGTCACATTCTCCATCAAGACTGGCGAATGTGGACATTCCTCGATCAGTTCGGTAAATAAAAAAACAAATTTGAAAAAAAATTTTAGAACTCTCCTAGGGGGCGTAACAATTCCGTTGTGATCAACATTTATCATCACAAAGAGCTGATCACAGATCAAGACCAAAGTTATATTGTGCAATGTTTTATTCCCAGAAGGCGTATTGAGCAGACATTGGAGACAAGATTGGACGTAGAGGGGTTAGTTATCATCCTAATTAAACTCTCTTCTAGTCTAATGGCTCTAAGCAAAACAATAGCCCTTGATGCTGTTCCCCCCAAATGTGAGTATACGATAAGAAGAGATTCTCCCAATGGTCCTGTCCTTCAATCAGCTAGCATTGGGCAGATTATTTATCATCGGTGGGAATGCAAGGCATCCGATGGTAACCTGAATATGTTTTAATTACTCCTTCTAGATGTCAGTGGTGCTTATGGATTATATGTGCATGATTGTAAGGCCTTTAATGGGACTGAGCGGAGTTATGAGATAGTCGATAACCAAGGATGTGCTGCCGACAGTTCACTACTCGGCGAGATCGAATATGCGAATGATCAGATCCTGGCTCATGTCAGAGCTCATGTTTTTACTTTTGTAAATGTGGAATCGCTGTTATTCTCTTGCAAAGTGAGCCTTTGTCAGAGAGACCGGGATGGATGCGAGGGTTATTCGGTAGGTTTTTCTTGTTAAAGGTTATAACACCTTTTAAAAATTTTTATTTTAATCGAAAAATAATTGTTTAATCTAAGCCCCCCGTATGTCACAAAACCAATACATCGGAGATTATCTTAACTCGTCGAACTCGTCAGTTGGAGCCTGCCTTGGAGGTGTCCTTAACTCGACAAATACAAACAAATCATGTGGATATCGTGGACATGAGGCGCCCCCAACGAGCATATCATCTTTCCTTCAGTATATACGTCATCATGCTTCTAATCACCATAGCCCTGATTCTATTCATAGCCCTATTTCTATGGTGTAAAAACGAGAGAAAGACATCTCGGCCTTCCCCTCAGATCCGGATATATCCCGTATTTGAGACCTCAAATCATTGATAATGACCTCAACCTCGACTGTCTTGCCTTTACTACAGGTATTGTCTGTATATTCTGTGATATCACATTTGTATGTATAAAGTGCAATTTAAAGCATTTGAATTCATTTTTGGGAGGTATGGGAGCTGATTCAGGGCGGCTGAATCAGAATCCGGACAGGAAAAGGAGCCTGGTTGGGGTGGGAATTGAATTCATAATTGGAAGAGATGAACGTGTCTTCAGACGAGCAGGAACTAATCCAAGAAGCCTTCCAGTACTACGATCGTACTGGTGATAACAAAATCTCTGTCGGTCAGGTAATCTCTTTACAATTTTAATTCTCTTCCCAGGTCGGGATCTGCTTGAGATCTCTGGGATGTGTCCCTACCGAAAAACAACTTGCCCTTTATACAAAACAATGGGCATCCAAGGGTGAGTTGTGTAAATATAAAAAGACTGATAGATGAAGTTCACACTTTATTATAAATTTGCAGATGCGTCTGTTGCAATCGAAGAGTTTATTCCCATTTATGGAGCCCTGAAGAAACAAACTAGCCCAGCCGATCGCGATCGGATGATGGCTTGTCTCTCAAACTTTGACCGGGATCAAGAAGGGTATATCCAGCAAGCTGATCTTCGTCATATTTTGGAAAATTTGGGTTTGTAATCAACAAAAACACGTCTATATTTTTAGGAGAAAAGCTGAGTACCGAAGAGACAGACGATGTTCTCAATCAAATTGAATTCGTAAATGGCCGTGCCCGCATTGCCGATGTGGTCGATCTGATTATGCTAATTAAGTAATTACCAGAAATCATATGATTAATATCATCCCTTAGGTTGATAAAGCATTTTTATGTCAATAATAAATGAATTAAATGCCATAATTATTAGGTATTATGTACAACTACTTACATTGGAATGATAACATTGTTGATACAAATGTGAACTCTATATGTACAGGAAGATGTAAATGTTTTCTACGGACTCGGAGGGGGAGGGAAAGACACTTATATGTTGTAAGGATTACTGTAAAATATTCGGTTATCAATGGATGCTGTTGTTCCGTCGTCGTTCAGTGGAATCCCACCCATTATCTTTAATCATGTGTATCAATTCGATGATGAATTTACCCTCCTTGTACTTCTGACTAGCGTCATAAGCATGTTCCTACACGACTTTATGCTAATTATTTTTGTAACTTACATATTTCCATCCCAAAGTAGTTTTACAACATTCGCAATAAATATCGGCAACTTCATGGAGCCCAGTCAACAAAATTCGCTCCTCAGCCGGACCACAGCTGATATTAACACTGTAAATATAAGATTGGAAAATTCAAATAAATTCATCAATTTTAAGAGTTCTATCTAATCTTTAATATACTTTAATCAAAGGAACCCTCCGAAATGCACTTCAAATACCCTTAGACCGTTGTTTTGGCCATTAATTTGTTTTTGCAGCGAACATCATCGGTCACCGCACAAATTGAACTTTTCTGTTCATTGGCAAAATCCTAACGATCCGCAACCTTTCATTTCGGGCAGATCGGGTATCGGGCCAATATTTATACACAGTGTTGCAAAATCGGCTGACTAGCTAGCCCAGGGGGGTTACTCCATGTTCACAACGGAGGATAAGTTGCTATTAATACGTAAGGCGTGGCAGTCAAAGGCACGGATATTCCTGAACTAGCTCATGAGCTCAAAATGACTCTGGCACCATAGTCATCTAAATTGTTTGGCCATTTTGGAGAATCTTTTGGTCGTGACATCGGTCACGACCTAGGTCGCTGGCTTGCTCATAAGTGAGCATCCAGCCCCGCTGTTTGACAATCTAAAGACGTTTTTTTTGAAAATCTGTTGATTGCTAATTCTTCCCATGTATGGACTTGCTTTTATGGGGAGACTGACTTTTCGGTCCCCCCACTTTCGGTCCCCGCCTTTTCGGGCCCGACTTTTGGGGTGGGAGACTTTTCGGTCCCCGTCCTTTCGGCTGGCGCCTTTTCGGTCCCTGGGCTTTTCGGGTGGGGACTTTTCGGGTGATGAGTAAAAAATTGTAAAATACGATACTACTGATTACGCAATATTGTAAATAATTTTAAAATACGTTTTAATCCGTTTTTGGGGGTTTCAAGTTAGAATCACCCACCCTGCGACATTTCAATACAAAACTTCAAAATAACATTAGATAGAAGAAGTGATAAAAGTATAACATTATCAAATCGCCCATGAAGAACTCGAATTTCTATATGAAATTAGCATAACATCCTACATTAAATCGGAAAATTCATTAATTTTCCTTGGTGGAATCGTTCAGAACATTCGCTAGTAATCTTATCATTTTCGAATTGTGTTATTACTGTTATTTTCCGTTTTTTCTTTTGTAATTCGTTAATTAATAATAATTAATAATTAATTTTTCAAATACTTTCTGGCAAAAATAAACTTCATTTTCGGATTCTTCTCGGTCGATTATCTAAAAGAATCTGTTTTTTAGCCGAACACCCCAAAAACGGAATAAAAAGTTTTTTTTTAATTATTTACAATATTACGTCATCAGTAGTATCTTATATTACAGTATTTTACTAATCACCCGAAAAGTCCCCACCCGAAAAGCCCAGGGACCGAAAAGGCGCCAGCCGAAAGGACGGGGACCGAAAAGTCTCCCACCCCAAACGGCGGGACCGAAAAGGCGGGGACCGAAAGTGGGGGGACCGAAAAGTCCCGACCCCGCTTTTATGGTAGTTTAGATTTTTGATAAGCAATGAAAGGCTATTTGGGCAATATATGACGAACAGTGGTCAAGCGGAATCAAATTTAAGCCGATTACGCAAGCACTGTGACGACAAAATCCAAGAATTTTGGGATTTTTTTTCAAAAGCCAACTCAGGGCCTTAAGCGCCGCGTGAATCGTAGAATAGTCATCATTAGAATCAGCAGAGAATCACAATTTGCTTCTCAAATTATCAGACTTTATCCCACTTGTGATAAAAAAAGCAAATTTTTTTGCCCGCGCTCAAACTTTTCCGACAGCCGAAATTAAAAACTCCAAAAATTTTTCTTGTGCCTCAGGACAGATGAGATATTTTGCTACAGTAGAGCATAGAATCAACCGATGATCAAATTTGTTGAAGACGTGGGGTTCATAACTATCACCGTTTTCGAGTCGGTCCAAATTAGATCGGCGGAGTATATACCAAAAGTCCCAATAATAGTTTTGAGTGGCCCATCCTGTGCAACAACTATGCAAAATTTCAAAAGATTAGTGTCCGGAGCTTGCTTCACGTTGTAAAAAACGCTATTTTAAATGAAAAGTAAAGAGTTCTTCTCCGGATAACAACCCTCGGAAAGAACAACAACTCAAAGGGCACTTACACTGAATTGAAGAGATAAGCCTTTCCTTGACTTCCTTGGAATGACTAAAACAAGTCGAATTACAAACCAATCCGACAAAACCTTTGAATAAGAGACGGAACTTACCTTGGAGATGAGTTCATTGTGATCGGCGAGGTTGGCTCTACAATGAGCACAGTTATAAGTCCGAGCTCCCTCAGGCAAGTAGGCCTGAAACGTCTTCTTGAGCTCCTTCTTCATCGGATTTGCCATCTTCAGAGCCGTAGTTGTCATCTTGTAGTAGCCACCTCTCCTTCCTGAAATGAATACGAATACTCGACTCTTTCGAATAATACCAACAAGAAATTGGTTTTAAAAAACGCAGCGAGCAGATTCCAATAAACGGAGAGCGAAGGAGCCCGGCCTCCTTTCCCACTATAACACATCCTGGTACGACGAAGTTCACATGTACTGGGTCTACTGACACCCGGCTCCCGTGCCCTTTGTCACATGTTCGCCGGCGAATTAATTTGAAAGAAAAGAGGGAACAGCCGACTAAGGATGGGTGACCTACTTACAGACAACGACCGCCGGTTGATTAATATGAGCTCACCGTTATCCGGAAAGCTCTGTATATATCTGCACTCTCTGACCGATCAACTTTTTTAGGCCCTCAAAAAACGCGCGGGGGGACGTGAGAGAACGTGGAAAGAGGAAAGGGCCGTGCGGTCCGAGAATCTGTCAGCTGTTTCCGAATCATGCGACCTATATCGTGGATGGGGCAGTCCGAGAGGGAGGCCGCTTTGTTTTCTGCTTTGGGAAAAGTTTCAAAAAAACACAAAATTTGCCTTTAATAAGCAGAAAGGGGTTAAACAACGTCCTGCTAAACAACCCGAGTCTTTTGGTTGTTTTCGAGAGGAGGACCAACCGCGAGCTTTTGCCTCTGGTCACGTGCTGGCACCAAAAAAACGATTGAGAGGGTCATTTCGAAGACGGATTAAGCAGAACACAAGTGGTCAAATGAAAATATCCC
Organism: Bursaphelenchus xylophilus; assembly: GCA_904066235.2. Lineage (NCBI taxonomy): Eukaryota > Metazoa > Nematoda > Chromadorea > Rhabditida > Aphelenchoididae > Bursaphelenchus > Bursaphelenchus xylophilus. The sequence goes on along the minus strand of CAJFCV020000003.1, from coordinate 6,777,098 downwards.
CTCGGGGATCGCCCAGAAAATGATCAAAGGGTCGGGAAAATGTTTTGTAAATCATAAAAGACATATGGGTTGGACTCAAATTTATGTTCTTATTCAATCTTGTTCAGCATACGTTTAAAAAGGTGTTTATGTTTAGCAAAGAAATAAACAACCCTTGCAAGGCCATCTTTGGTCCGAGTTTCTGTTATAATAAATAAATGTTGATGCAATAACAAGATAACAAAAGTGTCACGCAGTAGAATCACAAATTACTGACCGTTTAAAAAGAAATAAAAATGTAGCCGTGCGACACTCTGCATTCTCCTAAAGCTCTGACTGGCTTTTACATATTCCACATGCGGCCTCGAGAAGTTTCCTCCAAACGAAAAAGACACGGTTTGCTTGAGCTCGATTGTCATGGCATTAGGGAATGTGAAGAAATATGAATTTAAATAAATCAATCAAAACTAAGAAAATGGCATCGTACTAGGAAATTCTACAAATAAAAAGAAACGCCTTTATGGGGGTTGAATTAGAGAGGGTACGGTAATTAAAAAGGTCAAATCAATCCATCTCCATGTATTGGTAAATGCATTTAAAAAATTGCAAAAACGCCGCGCGTCATTGACAAACCTTTTAAGGCGCCATTCCTTCCTCTTTCCGTCCCGTTCTGCTATCTCTCTTTGGGCGGCCATAAAGGGAGGGGGAGACCTAAAAGCCTTGAGGGTGAGTTCGGCCCTTTTACAATGAAAATAACGGCGCGTTTTTTCCTAGAGGGCAATGTTTGTGTAGAAAAAAGAGGAAAAAAAGAAGAGTTGTGGAAACGCGCCGACAGAACTTTGCCTCCGGGGAGGTCCAAGTAAATAGCACCAGCGGCAATTCTTGACCTTTTCCCGGCCCTTCGTGCAAACTCGATTCGAATAAGAGTAATATTCTAATAGCTAATTTCAGTACACATCGGAGACAGTCGGCCTAATAACTGCGGTGATCGCTAAATGGTGAGTTGTGGCGGGAGGATGTTGTTATGGCTAATTACTCACCGAACTAAAGACCCGCTCTCTCAAACCTAAAATTCCCTGGAGGAATGGGGCTGGTGCAGTTGTCCTAGAGATGCGAGTATATTTATGTATGCTAAGAGTTTAGAACGTATCCTTTCTTCCTTCCCTTATTCATTTATAATTTCTTCTTCAGGTTGGCATTCGGTCCCACCAATGGATACGCTCCTGGCCCGAATCCGACGAATACGCCGGCTCAACGAGTTCTCCGATTCCCTGTTGTTGCACCTGTTAGCCAACAGCGACTATGTGCCGGACAGAGTGGCAGCCGGGGTGATATGTAAGTCTTTCAAAAGTCCAAAAAGGGTACAACAACCATCCAAATCTGACGACTCCATTCTTTTACTTCCTTTGTCGCTTCTTGCAGCAGGTTTTCGTGCACTATTCACTCGTATTTTATCTTCTGAAACCCCCGATAAAAGCGTTACATCCGGGTCGATAAACCTTAACTCAGCCGACAAATAAACAAAGCCAGTTTTGTATCGATAGTTTAGAGCCGTCTCTGTCGGGGAAAGGCCAGGCCACAAAAAACTCCAATATTCAGTTTCTCGTTAGGCAATTTGACTACACAGGAAGACTTTGCATTTTAAAAATGGAACGCGTGCTTGTTTGTGGGCTGCGGTGTTTATTCCAGATTCTAGCAAAGCTCCAGTTTTGTCATCTGTTATCCCTATAATTGGGACGGACAAATGCCGCGCTCCAGCCCCGGCTCGGCCGGGTTTTCATTTTCTGACCTCTCCATTCCACGAGCATATTTCCGGAGCTGCAGTGCCTGGACGAACACCAATTTCCCACCCAAAAAACCTGGCTTCTGTTTGGAGGCTCTGCCTTTCCTGTCATTGCCCTGGGGGGTTTGAGGCCTTTTAGGTGGCTTAATTAAAACAATTCGCATTTCAGTGTTCCAACAAGGCGAGGTCGTCTCCTATTGGTACCTGCTGCTCTCAGGTGAGGTCGAACTGTATCTTCCTTCAGATCGCGAGGTGAGTGTTCGCTCTTCTGACCTCACCGGAAATGACTAATGTCCTGATTAAACGTCCCCCATAATTCCATGGCCCTTTCAGACTGGATTTCTGGGACAGCATCTCACATTACTGACAGCCGGAGCCTTGTTTGGAGAACTCAACCTTTACCAGCACTGTTGCTCGGCTCGAATCCACAAAACCGCGGAATTCGTACGACTTAGCCAAGCCCAATTTCTCTCGCTTTATCGGGTTTGTGGAATGTTTGCAGGCGGTTTATGATTGAGACGTTTTAGAAACACGCTGACCATTTACAACCTTACATCACCGTGATGGAGGACCTAGATACGACGCCGTTACCGGGTAAATTTAAATTTTTATGACTGATAAATTTTGGTACTTATTCAAATAAATATTTTCAAAATACTTTTGTAATCACTTCAGGTCCATCAGCCCCAGTACTGCAGGAAAAGTCGTCTCCCCGTCATCTACCAAAAGTACCAATCCCAATGACAGAGACTAATGGAGTCTCTACTTCTGACTACCGACCTCCTCCACCTGCCTTGAATTCTTCCATCAATCCATATAATCTGAATGGAATGGCTTCAGAGTTGCCAGAACCAACAATCAAATCGAATGGAGTGCTCCATTCCAAGTCGATTCCATTTGTTCCATCAAATTGGGAACCTCCGGTGAATCTGTTTGAACTCAGCACTTCATTATCCCTGGATTCTCGGATAATGGAGGCTGGGCTCATGTTGAAAAGAGCGATGTATTACAGGGCCCCAAATTTGATACGAGAACGCAATCTCAGGCGAGGGGTAGGTCTTAATTGGAATTGATACATCTCCCAGGATAAGACCGAGGTCTTTTACAACGCAATGTCTGGAGCCGAGATGACGTCATGGTTATTCTCTTTATGGCAACAATGTGCTGTCAATCCAGTAAAAAAACCCACTCATCTTCAAATGGTGGGAATCTGGCAGACTTTATTAGACCATCATATCATCAGCCATAGTAAGGGAATCATATCGTCAAAAAAAAAATATTTAGTAACTAACGAAGAGCAGTTCAGAGATCAAAATGTTTTTTACAAATGGAGCGTCTCTAATGACATGTTTGAGGACTATTTTATAAACCGATTGTCCTATAATAATATGCAATTTATGCCCAACAGTGAACTCGTCGAAGTCCCTGATCCCTATGCCCTTCCTCCTCCCGGATGTGAACCTCCATTAGACGACGAGCTTCTCCAAATGTTGTTCTTTTTAAGCACCATCGGTCTGGATTCCATGTTCAAGATCATCCTAACCAAACCGTAAGTGTATTGTGTCTGGAGAGCTCCGGAAGTAACGCCATTAAGAGAAACATAAATCCAACCTATTTACGTTCTTGTTTATTAATTATTTGCAGACCTCATGAGCGAACGAATGAAGAACTGGAATTGGTATTCGAGGAACTCCTCCACGTGAAAGCGTTGTCTCATCTGAGTACAATGGTCAAGAAAGAGTTGGCTCGAGTCATTGGATTCGAACAACATCAACATGCAGGGACAGTGCTTTTTCATCAAGGAACGGAGGGACAGAGCTGGTATATCATCCTGAAAGGAAGTGTGGACGTCAGCATCGCAGGAAAGGTGTGTCCGGTTTCTCGAATAAATTAGGGAGGTTAACGGGGACAGGAACGGGAGCAGGGGGAAGGCGTGGGCGAAGGGGAAGGCCCGATCTTGCGTCTGTTTCCTGACTACCCATCGATCAGAGAAAAAAGATCGGCGCGCGAGAATCTCCAGAATAAGTGCTTGAAGACGCTTATTGTTCATGGGGCTCATTCTTCATCATTTCATCACCAGCAACCGTCTCTGTTGCGCAATTCTGGAAGTATATGATGGTGTTGTTGCTGGTTAATGTGTGTTATCCTTTGCATTTCTGTTGACCCATATAATTTTATAGGGTGTGGTGTGCACTCTGCAAGAAGGTGATGACTTTGGTAAACTCGCCTTGGTGAACGACGCACCCCGAGCAGCCACAATCACCCTCCGCGATGACAATTCCCAGTTCTTGAGAGTCGACAAAGAGAACTTCAACAGGTGAGCGAGCAATTTTTCTCGAGGCGGCTCGCTGTTTCATAGTAAAGTAATATTTACTTTCTCTCCATTATCTGAGCAAATGGTTACCGTACTATTATTTTTGCAAAAAAATAGTAAATCTTTTTTTTTAGGATCCTTCGAGATGTGGAAGCAAACACAGTACGCCTAAAGGAGCATGGCCAGGATGTATTGGTTTTAGAGAAAATTAACTTAAAATTCGACGAGACCCAACCGATAAACAGAAACCAATGCTGGTGAGTACAACTGCAATATACACATTTACCTTTCAGTTACTCGGTTATGGCCGGACTGCCGGAGAAAATGATCGAGTACGTATTAGAGACCAGAATCGACGCATTGACCAGCAACGGAGCCTTAGACACCTTTCTAGAAGACTTTATTCTTACACATATCATCTTTATGCCTTCCAATATTTTATGCAATTATCTCAAGAATTATTACGCAACAAGAGGAGATATTGTAAGTACTCGATGAAAAAGCCAAAAGAGAACTAGATAAAACCCCCCAATATACCTATTTCAGACGACGTTAAATGGGTCTGATTCGATTGGATCGAATGAAATTATCAACGAAAAATTAAGTGCCAAACGAAGAGTGATCACCTTCATCACTATCTGGGAGTTTGTCCTCGGGATTCATTTCTTTTTAGATCCTGTAGCCAACAGTTTTGTAGAAGTAAGTATTTTTTTTAAATCCATTTCTAATATAAGGATGGTGACATACAAATCAAATCGGGTTTCGTTGCCAGAAACCGCCATTTCTTGTCTGTTAGGCTTATAGACAGGAAATGCGCAAATTTTGTCTGAGCAGAGAAAACAAGAAAAAAATCTTCACGGGGAGAGAGCACAAATTTGCGCTATGTTACGCAATTTGAGACAAGAATTACGCATTTCTTGTCTAAAGGCCTAACAGACAAGAAATCGCGGTTTCTGGCCACGAAAACCGATTTGATTTGTATGTCACCATCCTTATATCATGGTATAGGAAATGTATTGTTCTGTAATCGAAGATGCCAACTCCCTCCCAAATATGGAGTCAATTGTTCATCAGATAAGTAGGATAAGACGGGCTCGAGAGAACGTTATGATCATCTTATCTCGACATCCAACCTGCGTCTTGGACTGCGGAGTTTACAGTCTTGAAGCTCCAGCTCCAAATCCTATATTACCCATTGATATTTGCAACCAATGCATCTACTTTTCTGATGCTACGATGATTACATTGGCAGTAAGAATGGACAAATCAGCAGCAGATATAATAAAACTAACGCGAGGCAAAGTTCATTTTGATCATGACGATCTCTACCTTGTGGAAGTCAAGTCAAATGGAGAGCGGGTTGTCTACTCCCCGGCAGAAGTTAGTGTGACCAGCATGCTATCGTTGAATGGTCGTCTTTACGTTGTCACGAAAGAAGAAATGAACACCTTGGTAAGTGCCGCGGTCGTATTCTTACAATTGGCTTACAAAATTGCAGACTTCGATGACAAACCAAGCAGGTCCTTCAGAAGCCCCCAATCCCAGCGTTCTTGATATCTACAATTCTGCGGACTTAGCGAATCAGTTGATGACATTCCATTGTCAACTGTTCGAGGCTACCGATGAAATTGAGCTCATCTTCCAAGTGATCGGCCGAAATAAGTTTTCGGGACGATCACCCGCCAATCTTGACATTCTACTGCGAAGATTTAATGAAGTCCAATTTTGGGTGACTACAGAAATATTACTGAGCTCGACAACAGCCAAGAGAGTTGCCAACCTCAAGAAGTTGATCAAAACTGCTGTTTAGTACGTGTAATTTCAAAATCAAATTATTTTAGCGCAAAAACAAACAAAGATCTTATGTCCCTATTTGCGATTACCCTCGGGCTAAGTAACATTGCTGTGAGTCGACTAGTCCAGCTCTGGGATAAATTGCCAGGAAAATTGCGACGACAATACGCAGAGTTTGAAGCGTTATTGGATCCCTCTCGAAATCACAGAGCCTACAGATTACTGGTATCCAAAATGGAGCCCCCCATCATTCCCTTCGTCCCCCTTCTTCTAAAAGATCTCACATTCATGCATGAGGGCAATAAGACGTATTTCGGTGCATTAGTTAACTTTGAAAAGATGCATATGATCGCCAATGTACTCAGGAACTTTAAAGGATGCAAATCTCGAGGTCCCATCGTCGCCGAATCCCAAAAGAAGTCAGTCAACAATCTCATTAGGTAGAAGTTATACTGCTTATGTATAATATAATTTCAGGAACTTGAGAGTTATCGATAATCAAAAGCGCCTTATGGAAATATCATATCAAATAGAACCTCCAAATAGAAGCAATAGACCATAATAATTTCTGTCCATCGACGATCTCAGCCTTCCAATTCTACTTAACGCGGTCCTAGTACTTAAAATAAATCCATCTGAAAACTAACCGCGATTTGAAATTGCAAAACCCCCTTCAAATACACATTTAAAATAAAGCCTATTACTCACGGTTTGCCCAAAACGACAAAAAAACGCCCGAAAAGACTTTTCTTGTTTTTTGCGAAAACCACTTTATACGATCAAAGTTTCAGAGAACTAACTGGGACTTTCACCTTGCAAGGCATTCTAAGCGTTACTGAAGATTGTGATTGATATAATTAGCATAAATAAACACAATATTATCATCCGGTACTAGAAATGTCTTGTTAATAGACAAATATGATCGAAGTAACGAATAGGCCAAGTAGCCAACAACACAACTTTTTTTTTGCGTAATTCTTGGATTAAACCGGAATTTTTATTATATTTTTGCCTATTTTTATATTGTAGATGCACCACGCTTTTTGGTTACACTCATCTACCTCGACTTGCACCCTATCAACACATTTTTCGCCATCTCTAGTTCATTTGGGGACTACCCTCGTTCCCTGTCAGCCCTCTGTGCTTAAAAAAATTGAAATATCACAATACTCAGTGCATCATAAAATTATTCTCCGTAATAAAATTAATATTATATTATGTAACAATAATATAACTACAATCATCATTCTTCAAATATTAAATCTGTGTGCCGCCCTTCCATAAAGATCATCATAATGGGACATTAATTTTTTTTCTACTACCATTACCAGTTTCCCGATGGTTTTGTCATCTTCACCATGATGACACTCTTTTTTCTGATTACCTTTTCACAGTTACCATATAAGTAATATTGCCTCAATGCTGTTTATCTTCTCACGTCAAAATCTTTAAAAAATCAGGACAGTATCGAACATTTTTGTCAATAATTTTTAAGGCATTATGTTTTTGATACCATATCTACGGGATTTTGGTCATGACAGAAGCTGTTAAAACCCACGGTACAATAAAAAATTGCATCTAGCAGTGCAGTTATTTGTTATACAGCTTGGGAGAACCGTCACGACATCCACTAGCCATCATGAAATTTTTTTGCAAAACTTATTGTAGTCAAGGGGTGATGCTTTCATTGGGGTCCAGAAAATCGAATTAAATTTTAGGGCTAGAATTCTGAAACTTTCCAGTATTTGACTCTAGTGTATCCCTCGTCTAACAGAATTAAAAAATTTTCGCAATGTTGTGTTCTACAGTATTTATAGAGTACTGTAAAATGCCTACTTTTTGCGATTTTTTCTTCCGTACACCCCTCACTCCGAACACCTATGCCAGAAATCAATGGATAAATGTGGAAAATGCAAGTCAGGTTTGATAAATGCTAGTGACACTCAGAGCAGAACGGCTGTAACGGTTTTTTCGACGTAAAGTTGTTTTACACATCAATTTCCAAGTACTTTTTGTACCCTTCATTGGGGTCCAGAAAATGACCCTTCAAAATTCACCAAATTGCATGAAATTTTCAAGATATGCTGTTCTGATAGTCGTGTAACTAACAAAAATCAAACATCTTGAAAATCACCTCTAAGAAGTCATATATGACCCGCTAAAAAGCGCCTTAAAATTGCACATTTTCGAAAGCTCACGGCAAGTCAGAGTTTCGACATGGACGATGGGGAAACATTCAATACGACAGAAGAAGTGTGCAAGAATTCATTTTTACTCTTATTTTCTATCTTTCTGTTAGTCTTTGCTGTCTTTTACATTCAAACTTTTACCCTATAATTCCGGAATTTTTCACGACTCGGGCGCGAACTGCGAAGGGCTCGGGCGCTTTTTTGTCGTTTTTTGTTCTATGTGGGCAAACCGTGTACTGTACAAGACCTATAAAAATGAAGTATGGCCACAAAAGATCGAATTACATTTCATTAGCCAAATTTGATTCTTATAGATGCCTGCATCAGGTAAAATTAAAAGATATGATTAATATCAAAATAATCAGAGAATGGTTTCTACTTGTCGCAACCCTAAATGTAAGTTATTGTATTTAGGGTGTCGTTAATGAAAAAACGCAGTGTAAATACGATTTGTTCAAAAGTGGAATTTTCGACTTTTCCACACCAAAAAATCTTAAAATTGTCAGAATCTTATCCAAATCACCTGAAATAAACTTAATCTTGCATATTCTTTCCATTCAAGCCATTGCTGACCAATTTTCAGTGGTTTGTGTCCACCCAGACTCGAACAAAATCAGATGAAAGGTTGCGGTTTTTGCAAGATATTTTTTGCGAAAAAGTCTTCAGACAGGTTTGGTCGTATAACTTGTCTCCATTTTATAATTTCGGAAATCTTTTTTTTGCGAAGTTTCGTAGCAATTTTTGTAGAATTATGCCACCTCAAAATGATAAGTTTACCTCATAGATTAGATGGGGGGAACCTTATCTTATCTGAGTTCTGTTATTATATGAAAAGAAATGAACCGGTTATTATTTCCAATGCAATTCGTAACTGGAAAGCGTCTAGATTCTGGGTGAATACGAGCGGAACTCCCGATTGGAAGCTTCTGAAGACGATTTTTGGTGTGTCACGTCATTTTTGTAGTATTTGTTTTTAGGAAATGTTCAGGTACCCATAACAACAGATGGGAACTGCCTTCAGAAACGTATTCCTTTTTCGGAATTTGTGAGCAATCTGTCAGATGATCATTCTTATCAATTTTATCTTAAGGATTGGCACTTTGTAAGTGATTTTGTTACTATTCAATTGTTTTTAGTGTCTTGATTCAAGGGAAAATTGGTATGAGATTCCAAGTTTTCTGAGGTTGGACTGGGTTAATAATAAGAAGGAAGTGGCTGAGAACGACATTTTTCGAGGGGATTATCGCTTTTGTTATATTGGAGGCTCAAGTACATGGTAAGACTTTCGTTTCCCTATAAAAACCTTTCTATTTTTTGGAGGACGGGATTTCATGCCGATGTCATGAATTCATATAGTTGGTCAGCCAACATTTGTGGAAGAAAACGATGGATAATGATACCTAAAACGGTCACAAAAATCAGAAATGTTCATTTGGAGGACATTGAAGATATAAGAAAATTTGATTGGAAATCAGTTGGTGGAATTGAATTCGAACAAATAAGAGGAGAGATCGTATTTGTACCCAGCGGATGGTATCATCAAGTACACAACATGGAGATCACCATTTCTATAAATCATAATTGGATTAATCAATTTAATATTGAATACGTCATCGATTTGTTGTTAGAAAGACTAAAAGAAGTGAAGAAAGAAGTAACATTAATGGGGAGCGATGTGGACGACCCAGTGGCGACAGTTGAGGTGAGTCATCATATTTAATACCTATATTATTTGTTTTACAATCTTACTTATTCTAAACTTTCTGTTCAGAAGTTGCTTCGAGATGATTATGGATTGAATCTCGGATTTGCACAAAAATTATTGGAGATTATGGCACATTCCTCAGAGTCGGGAGATCTAGTCGCAGATAGTCAGGATGTAAATCTTATTAAGGAAAAAGAAAATATATGTAAATTTCTTTTAAATCGGGTAATTGGAGAGCAAACTGACTTATTGGAACTCCACTGGTTTAAAGAATAAATTTTTTGTCGCAATTGGAATCCTTTTGTCCAGGGCTTTCCCTTTTGTTATTTGCAGTTTTATCAGTGGAAGATCGGGCGAGCGACGGAGGTTCCTCAAGACTCTCGCCCTACTTTTTTCAGAGCAAATGACCTACCTGCTTATGGATTTGTGAGCCAAAGTTTTCGGAAGAAATGGCAAATGTGAGGAGCGAGAGCGGTGAGTTGACACAACTTGTTATTCGTTCTATTGTAAACAACCAAATGGGGACGTTGCCCCGGTTGGAGAGCGTGTTTTTAATCTTTTTTGCGCGCAGAACTCTCAGAAACAGACGTCGACGAGCTTACTGCTCTGGTCCCGCGCTCAGGCCGTTCAGTGGTATGTTCATGTTACACTATCACCTGAGATGTTTAGAAAATGACGGGGAATCGAGAGAATATTATCTCCGAAAGCCATGAATCGGAATCTCACGTGATGGATGAAGTCGCCCTTCTGGAGAAATGCAGACTTAACTATAGTCACATCGGCGAGGATTATGTAAATCTGGTATTTACAGCCTTGAAAAATATTGATTTGAATCCGCCAACGCTGATTAGCGGCGGATCTTCTGGATCTTATTTTATTCACGATTCTGAATCGGTAAGCAATGACTCATAACAATTAAAGTTTTTCGGTTTTAGAAAATAGTAGGTGTTTTCAAGCCACAAGACGAAGAGCCTTATGGAATTAACAACCCCAAATGGGGCAAATGGCTCCAGAAGGTGCTCCTTCCATGTTCTTTCGGCCGCGGGTGTCTGGTTCCCAACCAGGGGTTCCTCTCTGAAGCAGCGGCATTTCTAGTCGATAAATATTTTGGTATTGGAATAGTCCCGGAGACGGCGGTGGTTGGAATGGCGTCCAAGGTTTTCCATTATAACCGATTCCAAAGATACGAAGCCCGAGCGAGAAAGAGGGCCGCCCAGCAGTTTCCCAATCTCGGGAATCGCTTCAATTGGTCTCAGGTTTACAAAACTAAGGCATGGTTTGTTTTCCGAATATAATGCTTACAATTGAAATTAATTCTACGGTTATTTTTTAGTACGGTAGTTTTCAACGATTTGTAAATGGCTATATGAGCAGTGAGGACTTCTTGCGGACCTTAAACGTAGAAAAATTATCGGAAGCGGAGAAGAAGGATCTCACAATTCAACTCCAATTCTTATTTGTCCTTGATTACATGACGCGAAACACAGGTAATTTAGAAAGTTTCTTCAACTTTTGTTTTTAGACCGAAAGAATGCCAACTTTCTGGTGAAAATAGGCGAAGTCCCAATCAGCTCAGAAGAAGCACCGTGCCCACCAAAGACTGATGTTGAAGCTCCTGCAACCATTATCCATATTACCCAGGATGATGCGACAGTAAAAGAAACGGAACATGACATGGTACCCCCTGCCAGTATATCTGTGCCAAACAATCCTCCAGAACCCTGTAAACGACGGACATTCCACATAGCAGCTATTGATAATGGACTGGCATTCCCTTTCAAACATCCAGGAGAGATACGATCATGTATGTTTAAATGACCATGTTAATTTATTATGCGTGGTTAATGTATTAATTGAGATTGTTTCAGATCCTTTTTGTTGGTCCGTGTATTTTAGACCTTTTGCGACACAACCTTTTGCTGATGAGGTAAAGCAAAAGATCTTGCCATTATTGGAAGATGTTCAAAAGGTCAAAGAACTTTGTGACATCCTCAGGGCAGAGTTTATGGTAAGCGATTATGACAGATATTGAAGTTTTCTTCAGAAAGACAAGAGATACCGGAAGAAGAAGACCATTGAAGCACAGCTTTCTGTATTCCGAGGACAATTACTTAATTTATTCGATGCTCTTAAGAATAATAAAACACCTGCCGAATTGGAACTGGTAAGTTAATTTTGTATACAGATCTATTTGAACAGGTTTTCACAAATAATTAACCTAAAAAGAATACTACTCATATTTTATTTTTACATGGTTTTAGTCGCGTCCGGTGTATTTAAAAGAGATTGGACGAAAAAAGCGACGTGTGACTGCTCAAACATCTCGTTCAAGTGTATCCAGTGTAGAGGATACCTTTGTTAATGTAGTGGTAGAAGGTCAGCGGGACATAACGGAGCCCGTAGCCGAGTCGAGTAGTCGTCCTAGTCATCCCTGGAAGGATATGTACGTCCTCAAAGTGCATACTCAGAATCCCTACTTCTCTTGTTGTTGATCGGGTCCTTAATATTCGGTTCTTCTGTTCTGATTTCTTGGTTAACGTCTCCTCAGATACGACGCTTTCACTTTTACAAAATTCCTTTGGGTGCTTTTTCTGTTGTGATTTAATATAAGGAATGTCATATCCATTCGGAGCTCCATTTTTTCCTAGTAGGGCATTCTTCTGGAAGCCCTAATCATATATTTGTATTTCCTGTTATCATGTATGTTGTCTTTCGCTTTTAAAACGTAAAAGTAATTAAAAAGTTTATTCATCTACAGCAGCGAATGAGACAATTAATACTTTTAGAGGAAAGCAGTAAACGACTGGAAAGCAGTTGACAGTCACAGTCGGATTAGAGCACAAATACGATGTTACAGCGCTCGAAAATACTTACATCCGGGCTGAAATCAGAGAAAGTTAGGCCAGGATAGCTAAAGCCCACGTGTAAGAGAGAGTTGTGGCAGTTCATCATCCAGAGAGCGTTGAGGTTCATGATGTTCCTGATCGAATCCATGTTCACGAGCCAAGGACGAAGAGCTCTCATCATGCCCTGAGAAGACATGGGATCGGGTGGGGGTTGAGGCTCCTCGAGGCGGGGTCAGCGGATTTGAAGCAAATGTAGAGCGGATAAATCTAAAAAATATTGTAAATCCTCAAAATCAGCCGTCGTTCTCACCTAGTGCTATCTATATTCTCGACTGGGGGATAAGTGGGTCCAACTGAACTGAATCCATTCACACCAACTCGAGTGTGGACTGATGGGAGACCGAAGTAATTTCCTCCCAATCTTCCCATATCGCCCACAATCTGTCTATCAGCAATGTCTCGGCGCCGTCGCCTTTCATTCTCCAGCTGATCACGAAGACTTTGTATCTGGCCTTCGAGTTGTTGGATTCGTTGTCTGGCAGTTCTATCGCGACTATCAATTAGTCTCTCGATTTGTTGTTTCTCGGCTTTGATCTTGATGGTCTGCCGTTCTTGCTCTTCTCGTTGTTTTTTAGTCAACTCGATGATTCTATTTCCATTATCCATTTCGAGTTGAGCGATTTGTTGTTGTAGTTGGGCACAGTTCTTGTAGAGTTCTCTATTTTCTCTTTCCATTGCATTCAGCGATTTCTCTATGGCTTCGCGTTGCAGGGCAGTTTCTCTAATTGCAGCGTCGGTTCTACGTTTTTCACCTTCCAACTGAAAAATAAGACGACATTACGTATTTTTTTCAAAAATATTACATAAAGTTGCATAACGTTAAGTAATGTAAATACTACTAGTTTTGTTAAGTTGTCAACTTGACGCATCGGTCACGCTGCCGCATTGCCGTCATGTCAAAATTGTTTTGTCATTTTAAATGTCAAATTGAGCTTTTTTGGAAATTTTGTGTAGATTTTTCCTAAAAACCGTAGGACTTTAGAATTTTTAGAAACAAAAGTTGCATTCTTATCAAAATGGTGAAACAAGAAATAAAACTAGTTGCGAATGATATAAACGGTATTCATCATACCCTATGTTAAACTCGCGTTTGAAGGTTGTTTTCCAATTTAGCCAAAATGACGGTAATTTGGCGTCAAGTTGACGTCAGATTGAAAAAAATCCGTCAAATTAAAAACCCTGGTAAATACAAATGAACTTACATGCTCGATCTTCTTGATCAGACTCTGTTTCTCTCTCTTCCAGGCATCCTGGATTCTGATCAAAGAAGTTCGTTCACTTTCAAGTTGCTGTAGTCGGGTCTTGGTCTCTTCCAATTCTTTCGTCAGAGATTTCTTTTCTGTTCGGAGGATTTCTAATTGTTGCTTGAGATCGGTTTCAGATACTCTTTGAGTGGCCAAGGTCTAGAAAGAATAAAGGTAAAGGGTTATATGATGACTATTTCCCTTACCTTTTCCAAATCGATGAGTCTGTTCTCGGCACGATTCTTTTCCAAAGTGGCATCTTGTAATTGCCGTTGTAGGTCTCCAATTCTTCCATTAAAGTCCAGGTTTCGTTGTTTGTAATCTCTAAGTTCAGATCGAGAGCTAACCAGCTCGGTCTCCAGGCTTTGTCTCTTGTTATTGGCGTCATTTAATTCACTCTGTAATCTGGTTAGCTGATCTCTCAACGTCTGAACATCAGCACTATTTCTGTAATATTGATCCAAAGATTTCTTGAGATCAGTTTCTGTGGCCTCAGCCTTTAGAAGGTCTCTTCTCAGCTTTTCGGCATCATCTCGAAGGTCGGAATTCTTGGTCTCACTAAGCTTAAGTTGCCCTTCAAGCTCTTTTACTCTCTCAGAAAGGTTTTGTTTCTCAGACTCGTAATTGGTAATTCTGATGGACAACTTCTGCAGTTCACTTTCGTGATCTCGAAGTTTGCTTTCTAATTGATAGCGGCCAGATTCGAGGGATTCGTCTTTGTCCCGCAGAGATCGAAGTTCTTCATGGGCATTGGTGAGATCGGTTCGGAGGTTGTGGAGTTGTTCATTCATATGTCTGATCTGGGCCTCCTTGCCCCTTGCTTGCAATTCTGATGCTGTCAGCTTGGATTTAAGCTGGCGTCTTTCATCGTCCCGTTGTTTGATTGCGTCTTCCTGAGATCGAATTAGTTGTTTAGCTTGAGCTAAATGAACTTCCAAATTGCGTTTGTCGTCTTCAATCTCAGTCAGGTTTTCTTCAACAGTCTTGTAGTGCGTTTCCCGTTTGTTTATGGTGGTGTGGGCCTGGTTGGTCTTCTGTTTGAGACGGTTCAGCTCTTCACGGTATTCGTCCTAAAGTACTCAGTTATTTTACAAAAGAAGTTCCCTCATTTTACCCCTAATAACTATACTTACGCGTTCTCTCTGCAACTTATCAATTCGAGCTACCAGATTCTGGAGCGAACTGTCAATGCTGGAAATATTAATTCCAACTCCGGCTCCTCGAGGTTCTTCCAATTCTCCGTCAGACGGTGGAAGAGGAGTTGACTTGAAGATAACGTCGTCAGTCAGATCGCCGGCGGCAGCGGGACCAGAGATGTTTGTGGTGACATTCGTATGAATACCACCAATTCCACTGGCTCCTGGATCACCGTGGACTCCGGAAATATCCTTAAAAGACGTTTTTATATATACTCCCCGCCATAAGTTTTGACCCCCCTTCTAACTCGGTCCAAAGTGTACCAATTTGGACCAAATTTGGTACGTAGTCTACTGACAGCCTAGTAACAAAAATATCATAGTAGGACAAACCATATTGATGTATTTCAAAATCCAGGGACAATTTTCAAAAATCACCTCAAAAAAACGGGACAAAAGTTTTGACCCCCTGCAATAAAATTAAATATCGCCACCGGATGTAGCCCGAACCTTTTACAATCGATGCCCCATACCTGAATACAGATTAATAAATGCTTTTTCGTTGAATGCTTCGTTGCATTTGACGATGCAAAGCGTTAAACTAATTCTGATGTAGAGCTGCCCAAAATGGTAAAAATCTTGTACTGGCGCTTTCTAAAAGTTCTAAATTATGTTCACATCATGTGATCTTCATGTGTTATAACCTGCATTAACCTTTTCCTTTCAAAAAAGTCCATGATGGCCTAGCGGTATCGATTCGGCGGATATCCAGTTGTCATGGTCAGCCTTGGTGAGCCACTTGCTTTTTCACTAAAGGTCTAGATGTGGTCGCTAGGTCCTCAATGTAATCCTGAGACTCCTATTTACTCTCAGCAGGGTAAAAAGTTTTGATTTGACGCGTTTTGGAATGGGTTTCATTCACCTTAATCTTAAGTTTGCCGTTACTGTAGATGCCCCTGAGTACGATGCCATCCATACCGCCCATTTGTCGTTCTATACGTCTCAAATGAGCATGGCGGGTGCTGTAGCGTCCTAAATTACCTGGCCCATTAAATGAAAGCCATTTTTGGTCGCAAAAAATCCATTTGAAAAAAGCGGGGTTTTCATTAAGGTGCAGATCGGCAAAGTTGCATCTGCAAACCATACGAGATCGTGTCAGCGGGAGTTTATTCTTGGTTTAAGAGTTGATATGAGTCTCAGGATTAGATTGAGGACATAGCGACCACATCTAGCCCTTTAGTGAAAGAGCAAATGGCTCACCAAGGCTGACCATGGCAACTAGATATCGGCCGAATCGATACCGCTAGGCCATCATGGACTTTTTTCGAAAGGAAAAGGTTAATGCAGGTTATAACACATCAAAATCACATGATGTGAACATAATTTAGAACTTTTAGAAAGCGCCAGTACAAGATTTTTACCATTTTGGGCAGCTCTACATCAGAATCAGTTTAACGCTTTGCATCGTCAAATGCAACGAAGCATTCAACGAAAAAGCATTTATTAATCTGTATTCAGGTATGGGGCATCGATTGTAAAAGGTTCGGGCTACATCCGGTGGCGATATTTAATTTTATTGCAGGGGGGTCAAAACTTTTGTCCCGTTTTTTTGAGGTGATTTTTGAAAATTGTCCCTGGATTTTGAAATACATCAATATGGTTTGTCCTACTATGATATTTTTGTTACTAGGCTGTCAGTAGACTACGTACCAAATTTGGTCCAAATTGGTACACTTTGGACCGAGTTAGAAGGGGGGTCAAAACTTTTGGCGGGGAGTATACATGTTGGTTAGCTTACATCAATGTTGGAGAATCGGTTGATGTTAATTACACGACTGATGCTACTCTGGAATCTGCGAAGGCTATCTCTCAACGCATCTCTTTCATTGTCAGCTTTAATATATTCCTGCTGAAGATAGGCCAGTCGTTGTTCGGTGCTGTCCAGGCGAGACTGTAAGTCACTCAGCTCGTACTTTTTAGTTTCCAATTCCTGAATAGCGTTGACTCTAGCATCCTCGGCTTGCCGATGGGCGTTAGTCCAGTCCTCGATGGCAGCTTGGTACTCATCGGTCTTTCGGCGCATTTGTTCTTCACCAAATGTCAGTTCTTGTTGAATACGAGTGATCTCAGTTCGGAGATTATTCCTTTCATTTTCAGTTGAAATCAGTTTCGATGAGGTGTCTTGAAGTTCCTTGCGAAGTTTGCTCATCTTGTTTTCAAATTGGCTGGAGAGTTGTTGAAGATGGTCAAGTTGTTTACTCTTTTCACGGAGAATATTTTGGAGTCGGTTATGCTGCAAAAAATGGGTGACTGAATTTATGGGTGACGCAGAGTCGGGTGGTGCAGGTTCGGGTGAGAACTTTCGGGTGATCGCAAAGTCGGGTGATGCAAAGTCGGGTGGTGCATATTCGGGTGATGGAATTTTGGGGTGGGGGAATTCTCGGGTGATGAAAAATATTGCACTGAAGGCTACTAAATATAAAATATTGTACTAATGGCTACTAAATATGACGCAATATTGTTAAAATTTAAAAATTTTTTAAATTTTATGCTTTTTGGGGTTTTCAACCATCAGGAATCCAAAAATGGAATCCATTTCGTTCAAAATTTTCTGTGAATACTATTTTTCTGCGATAATGATCGAAAACCCCAAAACAAATACAGAATTGGGTTCATTCATAAAATTTACAGTAATTCTTATATTTACTTAGAATTAAAACGACAATAGTAATACGCACAGAGAATTTTGAACAAAATGGTTTTCATTTTTGGACTCCTGAAGGTCGAAAACCCCAAAAAGCATAAAATTAAAAAAATTTTAACAATATTACGTCATATTTAGTAGCCATTAGTACAATATTTTATATTTAGTAGCCTTCAGTGCAATATTTTTCATCACCCGAGAATTCCCCCACCCCAAAATTCCATCACCCGAATATGCACCACCCGACTTTGCATCACCCGACTTTGCGATCACCCGAAAGTTCTCACCCGAACCTGCACCACCCGACTCTGCGTCACCCATAATTTCCTGACCCCGCAAAAAATACGCTTAATGTATATTTTGCCACCTAGGTAGTTGTAATTACAATATTTAATGATGCGCAAAGAGGGTTTGGGTTTAAGCGATTCAAAAAAAATGGTCCCATTTTTCGCAGTTATGCCTGACAAGCCAAGTTTTCCACGGGTTTTCTGCTGCTTGAATTGTTTTGTGTAGATTTTTTGCCCTTTCTCGAAGTAAACAATTTTTACCATTCACAGCGTTCTGTACTTTTTTGAAATGTCAAGAAAAGAAAAATCTTTTCCGTTTCAGCTCGATTTTTTCCGGGCGCTAGATGATATAAAGGTGACCGGAACCGGATCCCAGGTGGGTCCTTTGCAAATTCCCCTGATGGCAGAACTTTTTGGAACCTCTAGGTCACACAAGTTGAGTTTTGCGTTGATTTTGAAAATCGAATAATTATCAAGTTTCTGTTAAAAAAAATCCACGGCCAATTTTTAGCGGCCGTTCTATGTTACAGTAATCTTGGTTCCCTAAAAATCTCTTTCGTTGAATCCTATGATTGAAACCCCTAACTACTTTAGTTTTACCGGTTTTCTGCAACTGACCTTCTTCGAAAATATACTGAAAGCTGATTTATCTTCAAAAAATACTTTAAAAATTACATTATCGCCTGGATATACATAGTCATATATATTATAGCTTAAATATGCCTAACCAACACAGCTTGATCGATTTCTTTAAGTTTTACAGAGTTTGTCAAATTTTTCGTCCATTGGGAATCGAATCCGCGACCTTCGGATTACAAATTTTAACAGAATCCACTATGCGAAAGAGTGGTATTATGACTTTTTGTAATTTTTTTTATTTACTATAGCAGAATTTTATGGAAAAATTGGCTGTGGGTCTTCTGAATGGCCGATTTTTGAGAAATGTTACAATAATGTGCGAGTAGGATGCATCCGACCATTTTAAAATAAAAATCTCAAAATCGATTTATTTTCTGGATGTTTTGAATGTCGTGTTTTGATTTTGATTTTTGAGAAGTTTTTCAAAGAACAAATTGGTGTGCGGATTTTGGAAAATCGCTGCAGGACGAAAATTTTTCAGTGTGATTTTACAAAATCAATGTCAACCCATTTTTTGCCCTAAAAAAAGTTGAGAACTGCTGTGAACATCTTTATAAAATGTATAGAAATTGACTTACCTCATTTTTGAGGTGGTCAGTGCCGTTTCTAATTTCTTTGAGAATGGACTCGAGTTCTTTGTTCCTACGGGACAATTTCTCGTTTTCCTTCTGCAAGTCGTCTCTGATGATGACGACATTCGAGTATTCACGGTTGATGTCACCCAATTCTCCTCGGGTTCTTGCATGTTCGGCTTGTAAGGCTGCCAATTGCTCTTCGATTTGTCTGATTCTGTTCTGAGCGTTGTCCAGCTCGACTTCCTTGGAATGGGCATTAGCTTTGGCATCGGTCAGTTCTTCTTCGAGCTTTCGGATTTGAGAAGTTACTGAATTTTATTGTGTTATTGATGGTGAAATGAACTTACAATCTCTGATCTTGGAGACATGGTCGTTGACGGTTTTGTTTAATGTCTCAGCTCTTTCCGTAGCTGCGGCCAGTTGAGTTTTCAAGCCTGCCAATGTAGTTTCCAGGGATTTAACTTCGGACCTCGCCGAATAAGCGTCGGTCTTCCAGATTTGTATTTCTTTTTCGGTCTGAGTCCGGATGTCTTCAATGTCATCCTTCAGTTTTTGGTTATTTGAAGCCAAGGTTGTCAACTTTTCGTCGTATTCCCTGCGCTCCTTTTCATATTCGCTTTGTTGGTTCAGCAAGTCCGCTCGTTCTTGTTCAAGTTTGTTAATTTTGTCTTGAAGTTCGGCTTCGCTCTTGCGAATGTCGTCAATGGTCTAAATGGTAATATTAGATAAGATTTGCGATTTCATTTTAAGATATTGGCAAAATACATTACCTTTTGATAAGTTTCCTTTTCGTCTTCTAGTTCACTTTGATGTTTGTCATTAAGCTGAAGGATTTCGGCCTTCAATTTGTCAATCTCATTCTGAAGTTTTCGAACCTGATCCAGAAGATCGTTCTTTTCTCGTTCTTCGCCTCGATTAAATTGGGAAATTTGATCCTCCAGTTCACGAATTTTGGACTCAAGGGAATCTTTTTCGTTCTCCACTTTATCCAACTCGATTTTCCATTTGTCATTGATATCTTTAATCCTACTCTCAACGATTTCTGGATCCAGATAAGAAGCATCTCCGAACCCTCCGTATTTGGTGATGTAAGTACTGTCAACATTTGTGGTTGTTCCACCACCAACACCACTGTCGTCAGCTCCTCTTCCGCCTTTGCCTCCGGCTACAATATCTTCGGTTAGGTCTCCTGTATCTCCTCCACCAGTTTGTCCCCCTGTTGTTGAAGAGTCCAGACTTCCTCCACCAATATCAGTTGACTTGGTGGACTGTCGGTTTCTCTGCCAATTCTTCAGCCGGTCCTTGTAGTCCTTCTCTAGCCGAGCCAATTTATCTGAATATTGTAATTTTTGGGTATTGGAACTCTACCTTCTAGTTCTTTAATCTTGGCTCTTGCATCTTGGAGATCTAGTTGTAAAGTGCTGACTCGTTTGGTTTGTTGGGAAAAGGCTTCTTGCGCATTGGCTTCCTTCTTGGTAAGCTCATCATTTTCCTTCTTCAATTTATCAATTTCTGCTTCCAATTTTCGAATTCTTTCTTTGAAGGCATCGAGTTCCTGTTCGGTTTTGTGTTTGGCGCTGAAGGAATGAGTGATTAATATTTTATTTCATACTTACTCTAGAATTTCTTGTTTTTCTTTCTGCAATCTCTGATTGAGTTCATTAAGGGTTGTGATTTCTTTGATCCTTGTCTGAACATCGTTTTCAATAACACCTTGCTTGGACTGTGCGGTCTTGAGCTGGGTATCCAGGTCATCATTGTGTCTGCGAAGAATGACAATTTGGTTTTCATAGTCCCCGACTTGTGCTTTCAGCTTGTCGATTTCGTCATTAAGGGATTGAATGTTCTCCTCGACGTTGGTTCCCTTTGTCTTCTCGGTTTCGATGGTCTGTTTGACATCAAACAGTTGACGAGATAGTTCATCACGCTGTTTACTGGAATTTTTATTAGTAGAAAGTTTCTCTTTCTCACCTGATCTCGTCTCTTTGTTGCTTCAACTCCTTGTTCTGTTGTTCCAGGACGTTGATTCTGTTAGTCAACACTTCATTATCACTGTTATATTTGTCTAATTCGGTTCTAGTTGCGTCATACTGGCTACGGAGGTTTTCTAGATCCTTCAGAATCTTTGTTTTATGATCCTCCGTGTATTTAAGTTGGGTATCTACAAATGTTTTTTTATTTTAAAATACCTTACCTTTCTCTTCAAGGCGACGTAAGAGGGAGTTGTATTCATTTTCGAGGTCTCGGTATTTGTCCTTGATTGGTGAAATCTCCGCCTTAAGACGATTGTTATCTTTCATTAGCGAATCAATGCGGCTGGTGAGCTCAGCGATTCTATTTTTGTAATCTTGTTCCATATTGGAGGCGAATTCTTCGGCTTCTTCACGCGCTTTCCTTGCATCATCTGTCGTATTCTTTTGGAACAATCTGAAATAATAGAATGCAATTATGCAATGTTTGATCTGATTAGCTTACTGTTGTAATCTCTTCAACTCCTCTTCCAGGTAATTTCTCGCCTTTTCGGTAGCTTGTTTCTCCGCCTCAACTGCTCTGATACGGTCCTCAAGTCGGCGATTTTGACGTTCAGAGCTGTCGAGATGCTTTTGAAGGTTGGCGACATCTCGTTTAGCATCAGATAAATATTTATCAAGACGTCTTCTTGCTTCATCAGCAGCTTCAAATTTGGAAACAAATTCGTTGGCCTGCTTTTCAGCGGCCTTGAGCTTTTGTTCAAGGCGCTGGATTTCGTTGTCCTTTTCCCGAAGAACATTCCTGAATGCCCGAATGGCTTCAGAGGGTTGAACTACAGCTTCGCCGGGGGACAGGGAACGGGTACGTTTGGTACTCTCGGTATTGCGATCACTGTTGATTGCAATATTGTGGATCTTCTTAATGGCGCTCTGAGCTTCACCAAGACGGTCTCTAGTTCGCCTAAGTTCAGATTCCAGGTCGCTGACCTTGCGGGCATTTTCGTCGCCCTTCGATTCAATCTCAATGTTCCTCTCGATGGCCTCTTCGTATTTTTTCATCAACTCGTTGTAAAGTTCCGTATTGTCATCGTTACTGTCAACCCCTTTTCTAAGTCTAGCCAATAGGTCTAGATCAGCAATGTATGGGGAGGTTGCTCCTCTATTGCCCACTCTTCTGATGGTCTCCTGGATTACAGAGTCCAGATTGTATGTGGTTCCACCATCTCCAAGATGAATGCTTGTGGTTAGAGGGTCTGCTCCTCCTCCACTTGTTCGTGTGAAGTTTTGAATGTTTCGAAAGATCTTGGAAAAGTCTTGTCGCTGTCTTTCCAGGTCTTCTTCGGTTTGTTGTTTCAACTGCCCAAATTGTTTGCGAACTCGTTGGAGCTCAGTCCAGAGGTCTAGCATCTTTTTCTGTTCATCACTGAGGTATTGGGCCAGGTTCTGAAAAATTAAAATTCTAATTACTTCAGTAGCCCTGCAGATGTCTAATTTAATCTATTTTTTGCAAGAGTAGTCATTAAATTTCTTAATTATACGTACCCGTTCTCTGTTAGTATAACGCCTTTCTTTCTCTTTTGCATCTCTCTCGTATTCCCGACGGATTCGGTCGATCTCTATCTGTAGTTGTTCATTATTTTGTCTTTCATTCTCTAACTGAATACGGAAGTCATCAGCCCGTCGTCTCTCCTCATCCAACCTTATCATGACATCAAAGTTCTGGTTGGTATCACCCCCAACTCGTGCTCCTCCATATCCAGCACCCCCTCCGCCGGCTGTCCAGATATCGGTGCTAATATTTACATTGGGTCCAGCCCCAACTCCAATGTCATAACCCCTTCCTAAGGGGAAGAAGGAGGAATCGTCACTTGTACTGATTGGTTTGTGCAACTTTCCTTCCAGTTTGGCAATATGTTTTCGGTACTCTTGAAGCTGTAAGAGGCGGCAATTATGGTTTGACGCACTTTATTCTTACCTTCTGATGCATCGCATTCATGATCTCAGAGTATTCTCGCTGGTGTTCTACATTTGCATCTATTCGCTGTTTGTATTTGTGAAGATCTTCTTGCGTTCTTCCAAGACGAGCATTTGTGCGGTCATCGTAATCATAAAGATCGCTGTCAAAAGTGTCTGAGGCATAATTGGTATCTCCCACGGGATCCCTGAAGGAAGTTTAATAAGCCAAGATAACTTACCAAAAAAAGTCATTCATAGAGGGGCTATCCGGAGTCCGATGGATGGTGTCAGTGTTGGTGCTGATCACCGTGGTTCCAATGTTGGGATCTATGGTTGGATCATCCATTATCCCAGCTAAAACAATCCAAAATTACTACTGGTTACATTCATTATAATCACAAAACACGTCAAAACAATCCAAAAAATCGCACCTATTAATTGCGCTTCGCGAAGATCTTGGTTTATATTACTGTAAGGATTGTGAAGAATGTCAAGGGTTTGAACCTGATCCAAAGCTTTGATTAAGGCTCCCGGTCCAAGGATTTGCCAATGCCCGGGCTCTAGCGGACGTTGGGTTACACTCTGAGGTCTTGGGGCTACAATAATTAATGGTAATCAGAAAGACAATGGATGAAACCTATGGAGAATAGAACTGCACACGACTCACATGTTTCAGTATGAGACGATTGTGCTGAATTGGCTCGAGGGAAAAGAACAGAGGGTGACAGAGAATGGGGCCTGGATGAAGAATGGGATGTGGTTCGACAAGAGTCGTCTGTAAGAGAGCACGGTGTCGGGGTGATGTAGAAGCGTGCCTTCTTATGGCACTGCTGGCACTGTCCTTTTTTTCGTCGATTATTTCGATGTTGGCAGTGAGGGCAACCGGAATTGGCTAGGCCACCGAATAGCATTCAACGGCAACCATTTTAAGGCCAGAGTTTAGACAACAATGTCTTGGTTCTGCAAGGAAAACGATGCCTCAGGTCTTCATTTCGCCCAGATCGGACAGGTAAAAGAGGAGGAAACCGCGAAAGATTGTCCGGGGGACACATCTCACTCGTAAACTTCGTCTAACAAGCCGTCAAAAATGTGTCACCCACAGACCCTGAGGGAAAAACAAAAACAAACAGCCCATGGAGGTAAAAATAATTTATAAAATGACATGAACCCGGGATGGAATCTCTTTTTTGCCATTGCCTCAGGGTTTGAAGGCCCAAAAATAGGCCGAAGGTCGCTTTACTTTCCCCCTTCTTCTCGGGAGACACCATGGTCCGAATGGGAGGCAGAGAAAAACAACTTTGTT
This sequence comes from Bursaphelenchus xylophilus, assembly GCA_904066235.2. Lineage (NCBI taxonomy): Eukaryota > Metazoa > Nematoda > Chromadorea > Rhabditida > Aphelenchoididae > Bursaphelenchus > Bursaphelenchus xylophilus. The sequence continues at coordinate 6,752,614 of CAJFCV020000003.1, read as the reverse complement.
TACGGCACAGAAGACCATGGTGAAGTGCCCTTCGAAGTCAGGAAGGAACACAGAATAGATGGGGCATGTTCGTGCCCTCGTAATTGAAAAACTACGCACTTAGACGAGACTGGTATGAGAAACCGAAGCGAGTGCCCGAAAAGCCACTGTTTCAGCTTCTTGATTGCATGAAGATTAAGTATTCGGAGATGCGGGAAAAGCCCCCACTGAAACTGCGCCTTTAATCGCGCGGCCCAAAGGCAGTAGAACGAACCGGCCTAATGCCGGTCTCACTCATTCCCCGGCCAAATAGCCACGAATATTGAGCGGGTTTAAAAAATGTCCATTCGCTGGATTTCAACCGAAAAAGTTTTGAATAGTAGATGAATGGAACGAGCGTTTGTTGTGGAAACAGTCAAAGAGAGTCAGTCTCTCTTCGGAAAGAGTCGGCACTAATCTCGGTCCCACTCTTCACGTGTTTTCTCCAATACCTTCTTCGCGCCGTCGTCATGACTACTCCTCGCCGAGAGCAGCGTAGATTGCAACATTACAAACAACAAATAGATGCCGAGTAAATATCGGCCGCTCAAAATAGAAATAGCGGACGGAAGTGGAAGAGCGCGCGGATTATTTCCCGGATAATGTCGAGCAGAAGCGGCATGAAACTGAAGTCATCAAAAATAGGACTTGTGTCCTCCCACCCTTCCAGATTCTTGACAGCTTAACGTTTGAGTCCAAAAGATGAAGAAGAAGATTCGAGGAAAATAATCTAAGTAAACATAGAATTTGGGCTGAGCTTGCGCAGAATTTATTTAGAGCGGTGGAAGTTGATATCTATCGGTCCAAAACGAATGAAAAATAAAAGTATGTTTGTGCAGACGTGATATTGTTTTCCCGGGGACCTCAAAACAACAATTTCCCCTTTTTGAGGAGGGAGGGGCTGCTGGCTGTTTTCTCCCCTACCTGGGTGAATGGCTTCATCATCATGAAGTACCCTGCGCGATTCCTTTTTCGTACCGGCAACCAGGGTCGCTCGTTTTTTGGGGGTCTAGTTTGTACGTGTGAGTGAGTTCCTGAGGTGAGTCGCACGCCGATTTTTATATTCGGAGAGAAATTACCGAGCGAGCCGGGTGGAATTAAAAACCCGAAGTCATGCGGCAATGCTTAGAAGGCGGTAATGGCGCCTTTCCGAGTGCGTTATATGTTATGGAGTAAGGGAATCCACTCATATTGTTTGCAAGGAAACCGTAAACCTGCAAAAAAAACATCTATCAAACACCGAACGGCCTTGATCAGTTGGAGAACGACGTTGTTTTTGTTTTTGGGCCGTCGGTAAATAGATGGGTTTAGACGTTTTTTCTATAAAAAAGTGTTTGTTTTAAGATGAGAATAAGGAAATTCAATTTATTATGTTTTTAACTGAGGCCATTACTTCTTTATCTAACGCGGGCAGACCGGAGCCGAATGAAAAAATGGTAAAGGGGGGACCAATGTATTTTTCAAGGTGCGAAAATTTTTATCATGGTACCTCCTGGCGCACTCCTCCCAAGAATTCACGCCCAACATCTGTAAAAAACCGTAAAAGTTGCTTTTTTGAAATTATTCGTGAGTCCCACAGTGCGCCAAGTCATAAACTTTCGAATTTCGTCAGACACAATATTAGAGCACAATAGAAAGCCCGCATAAAACTATATTTACCTCAGGTTAAGCCAAACTGAGAACTTTGTTTATGCGATTTTTGAACTCTTACGAAACCTGAGTCTAATGTGGAAACCCCCGATTTCTGCGGAATCGATTTGAGTTCCGGCTACAAAAGGACGTTGTCTTGTCTGGGGAGAGAAACATCGGTATTCGACCATTCGATAAACAATTTAGAAGGTCAGGATAGCTTTAAATGTCTGGGCTGCCTGTAAGCCGTCCCACTTCAACAAGACACTGTAAACAACAAAGTACAAGCAATGACTTTTATTTATATCAAGACTTCGGTATTCGCCGCAGCCTTCAATTTTTCATCTAATGACTCGAAACTTTCATGTTCTGGATACCTGTACGTAGTTATTGTATTCCCGGAGGGTTCAATCTTAGCCATTAAGTTCTGATTGGGAGAGTTGTAATGAGTAAACATTACAGTCTTCTTCCCGAAGCATCGCCCCAGGATATTGAGCTTGAAACTGCGACGGAAAAGCTTGGAGAAGCGATAATAAATAACAAAATTGAAGCTCGAATTGAAGACGACCAGCAGATTTGAGATGTCGATGATGTAATTGATCCTCCATTGCAGCACATTTGATAAATTGCTTTCGAATACATTAATCAGCAGGGCGATGACATTGCACGAAATAAACAAAAGGACGACTAGAATCTAAAATTAGTAAATCAATGGTATTCCTGTTATTAATGAATAAGATTTTTTTTGGATATTAGAATCATTATCCTTCGTGGAGTGAATTCACAAGGGAAGTACCCCAAGGCGGCAAAGTTTTTTTAAACTTTGCACACACGTCCCACATAGGTGACATATCGACTTCTGAATATCTTAGCTATCTTGCAGGGACAGCCAACAAATTGAACGATTCATGCAGTTGAGAGAGCACGCGGAACGAGGAGGGCGGTCATACGTTGATTTTTTGTGGAAACAATAGAAATAATATGAAACTTTGCTGACAAGGTTTCATATTTTTTCCAACGTTCGACCTAAAAATCTCGGTCGTTTCTACAAAGCGCGGGCTAGGAGCCTCGCATAAGCCTTACAAGTTAGAAAGTTTGTTAGAAAAGCTTCCAAATTTCATCAAAATCTGATGGCGAGTGTTGCACTTGGAGTACTTCTCCTGTCAGCCTAATTTGGAGTTGCCACCCAACGTGTCTATATGTAAACGAAGTGGCATTTTTATTCATGAGTTCATGTATCTTCTTTATTTAAATGTCAGGAACTGCCATCAAATTTTGGATTTTCTTATGTTTTAAAGCCTGACTTTTACGCGTTTTACAACTAATTATTCTTAGAAAGCGGTAAATGTGACCAATTATTTGTGCCTTATAAAGTCCTGAAGATTAAGGCTAATTCTACGAAAAAATTACCAATGCCATATTATCACTGGGATCACAATCAGCTGTTTTGAATACCATTGTAGAAAGTATGATACAAGTATTCAGAATGATTAACAAAATCAATGGACCAATGGCCAAAAAGATCGAATACATGTACTGGTAGTATACAAGGGTGTATCTGGAAATGACAATTAATGAATTTATAACAAAACTTTTTGATTTACGTTTCATGGAACCGAAATGGAGCGGGGCAAACTTCAATGGAAGCGGCACCAAATTGAGGATGCCAACATTCTACCAAAACTGACTCGAAACAATGGGGCAAGTTGTAGGCGATACTAAACAGCGCCACTGAGCATATCAGGATCGTCACGGTCTTTGGGCGTGAAAAAAATTTCTTGCAAGACTCGGGCAAGCATACCTAAAGCGAAGTAGTGGTGGAACTCATAAAGTAAAAGGTTCGATTTACTTGAGCAAAACAATCGATAGCAGCAACCAACGTGAAGTAGACGGAACAAGTTTGGGCAATCATACCAGCGGGGTAAATGTAAGGCGACAAGACATTGTAGCCGATAGTTAATTGCAGAGAATACTTTCGAATGCTGTCCAAGAAAAACAAAAACAACGCTGTGATTATAACCGCGTTGTCTGAGCATCCAAGAGCACATAGATACAGATTGGTCGATGTTCGCATTGCTGAAAATGCAAAATAGGAAATCACATATCAGTCTGTCGGGAAAATAGTGGCTTGTCGTCGCGCCTTGGAATCGCGCTTCATCGCGTTGCGACGGCTGCCGAAGCTTCGACGAGGCGAAACATTTTGCTGCGACAACCCGCCACTATTTTCCCGATAGACTGTATTATCCTATATTATTATTTTAATTACCTGGTCTACTGTATACAAAAGCTGAGAACCCGTTTCCAAATATCCCGCAAAATGAGATTAGAGGCAAGATGAAGCCTATCACAAAGAAGTTGTAGATCAAATACATCTGGTCCGATGCAAAATTGGTACACATTCCACAATTGGGGAGACAATTCGTGAAGTTCGGCCATGAAATGATACTATACGAATGAAGGAATTCTACATTAGCGAAGGCGGTGTTGTTTACTGCAGAACAATGCGATGGATAAATAGTGGGCTGTAGCTCGAACCCATAGTCCGGCTCCTCCATCAGGACATTGGGCAGGCTATACTGTAAGTTCAAAGATTATTACAAACAGGGGAGAATGACAGATAAAATGAGATCAACGAACATGATGGGCAAGTCTAGGCCGGAGCGGGGACTGATCGAAGATGGCCTTCTTGTCCAAAGACAATGAGTCCAATCTCGGCCCCGCCTCAAACCCAGCCCTGGCCGTTTTCTCGGCCTTTTTTTGCTGTCCTCCGGAATTGAACTTGTCCATACCATTGGCCTCGTTGTGGTAAGTCACAGGCTGTCAATTGAACGCGCCCATTTCACTTTTTTGCATCCCTTTTTTACGCCGGAATCAGAGCCCGAATATCCAGATTCCGTGTTACCCGAGGGACTATTGAGATGGAGGTTGGTGGGAACCCTGGATTCAAAACAAGTCCCCATCTCCGGAAAGAATGACTCTAATCAGTCAGCATGAGCGTTTAATACCCGGAAACTACTCAAAATTCAGCACCGGATTATGCATTCAAGCCTCCAAACCGCTTAACCGTCCTATTATTTAAACCGCCAAAGAGTAAACATGACAGATGTGTCAACCCACTTATTCTCTCTCTTAGTCGCCACATTCCATCGTCACTTACCACAGGCACACTCAACTCGTTTGGCCGCCAACCAAAATGCGAATTTCCGCAATTCTGGGGAAAGTGCCAAACCCTTCCCCCTTAATCTCCGCCCGTGACCAAAACTTGTTCAAGTGAGAATAAAAGAGGATGACTATGTTCTCAAGAGATCCCCGGGATGGGAGGCCTACCATACACTTTCATTAAGGACAATTCTATCATCGATTGCAACTCCCAAGACGAATCTATCCAAAACTTTTGTCCATTAGGCAAAGTGAAACCGCCGGTGGCCCTGATTTCCGTATCAGAGAAGCCGACCCCCTCCCCGGAAACGCATCCATTTCCCTCTGAGATCATTAAAGTTTTATGTACTTATAAGTGAGAAGATTCATTCCCTGAGGAAAAGAGAATTTATTTAGTTTGTCGCAAAGCTCAGTGTTTAAACGTTGTGAGTTGGATTGTCAAAGTCTTGGGAGAGGTCGAAGCGGGAGTTGGTGAGTGATGATAGTGCTCTTTCATGACTACTCTCCAACATCTTCTCTTGTTTTTCTTGGTATTCTCTCTATTCGCAGATAATTAAATACGAGTCCCAGAAACATACCGTAATTGCAATCAGCCGTTGTTGGGTACAATCAGATCCCCGTTGAAGGGAGATCATTAGCCATCCAATCAGAGCTGTAACTGCTCGGCCAGCGCTCAACCATCTCCAAGTCATCAAAGATTGCCTATCTTTTAATATGTTTTCTTCTTCGTATCTGGTCATCAAGGTAGAGCACACAAAGCCAATCATGGCAATGATAAAAACCAGGATGTCTTTTTGCATCGATACCAACTTTTTCATGGTGTTTTTAAATCCATTTCCTGATTCTATCCTAAATTAATTTGAAGATTTTCTAATATAAATTATGCTATACATATTATATATTAATATTTAAAATCCAACGTGAAAACTTACATGTCGAGACATCTGATGACAAACAAAGAGAAACTAAAATAACATGCAGCCTGGACATGCGCCCCAACTTGTTGATATGCTAGTACCGTCTTCTCATCAACAATTATGAAGAAGGCAATCACCGTATGATAAATTGTAACACCTGCCAGACATCCCAGAAGAAGGACGACAATCTTGTGAAAGATATCTTGCAGTTTGATGGCCGTATACACAGATGAATAATACCGGATATCTTTGTCCGGGGAAACCTCTCCAATTATTGTGCTTAACCTGAGGGCCTCATTCGTGGTTCTTTTAAAACTCCCTTTAATTAGAGCTCCAATCAAACCTACAGTAACTTACGTCTACTCTGGATGTATACGTCATCTCGGAGGTTACTTGGAGTTGGTTCTTCCGGAACAATTGAATCTGAGACGGCGTCCGAGAATACAGATTCCTGTTTTGGGTTCTCTTCCTTCGCCTCTTCTAATTTTTGCTCATCAGGCCTTTCTTCTGGCGAGATCTTGGGTTCCGCAACTTCCGATTGGGATGATTTCAGAAGTCCAGAAACCCGTCGTTTAACATTTGTCAAGAGACTCATACGTATAAAATAACGAAGACCGACGAAGTATTTCCATGGTGGTGTCCATGGAAACGAATTGTTACCTTGCAGGGGAGGTAACCCAAGTGATTTTGATGAAATTGGTCAAAAATTTAAAATATAAATAATTATTTTATAGGGAATATATTAGCCGCCTAGCTCCGCTTTGCAGAAACGACCAAGATTTTTAGGTCGAAAGTTGGCAAAAATAAAAAGTTTTTATGGATTTTGTGGCACGGAAGGCTTCATACCAGTTTCTACAGTAGAGGGTAATGCTTCCACGAAAAATCATTTCTCTCCGCGCCAAACTGTCAAAATGTGGCCAAAAATTTTTTTCTCTCGGACCGCTCTCCGTATTTCGCCAACTCTCTTGACCGCAAAGACCGATGAATATAAAGGCCGAATTCTGAAATCCGGTAAAATTTTCTGTTTTTCGAAATCAGTGCACAAAGTCTTAAGTCTTCACCGAAGACACCGCATTTTGGAATTCGGTGCTGAAAAAATTAAGTCGACGCCAATTTTTCGATTTGGGCGTCCACTTTTTTGTGCACCGAAAATCTCGAGATCCACAGGAGCCGGTGGTACGCATGGAGGATGAGGATCAAGAACCCAATGATGAAGAGGCCGGAAGGATGCAGATGGAGATTTTTGAAGAACAGCAAATCAGGTTGGCTGACTATCAACTCCGTTTGGAGGAACGAGATAGAGAAATCGCTGAATATTTGGAGATCATCCGGGAGCTACAGGGTACAGTTGGGTCCTTGCAAGCAAGTGTGGAGGACCTTGAGGAAAGAATCCATGTGATGGCGAATGCGCCAATGCTCATGACTGGCCTACCAGTGTTTACAAGGTCCACAATGGACACGATGAGAGAACCGACATTCAGTGGAAGACGGCTGGATGTACCGCGCATGCGACAGGTGTATTCGGCACTGCCGAATGCACCGCTTCATAAGATGATTGGTACAGAGACAAGGGGTGCAAGAAGAGCAGTGGAAGGAGGACCAGTATCATACATCGTGGTGTATTCTAATGGAGTGTTTTCTCTTGGTGCCACAAGAGAAGAGCAGTATGGTTCAACCCCTGAGTTCATCCAGTTTGGGACTAACAAGGGAATGGTTTGAACTGTCCGTGAGCTTTCAACATGAGACCCTCAAATTCTGAAAGAGCGTACAAAATTTAGTAGGAATCCGTTTTCTATTTTTGCCGAATGGTCTTGTGAGACGAGAAATATCGACAGAAAGATCCGACAAAAAAATCGAGAGAGAAAAGACGAACCGAAAGGCCCAGAGAAGCGTAACCAAATAGTGTAGTGGAAAAAGTTCCACGCACAATACTTTTGGCAGAGGGCGGCCTTGGAGGTTCGAGTCCACCCGGAGCGGACATCGTCGGCTTGGATCTACGTGTCGAAAGTGTATTCGACAGCTATGTAAAGATTCTTTTTTCATTTATTCGAGTGTTTTACAGATTTTTTTCGAAATTTCAAGAAGACTTGACAACTTGGCTGCATTTTCGATGATGCCAGATGTCGACACACTGGTGTTTGCAAGACATTTATACTCGGTTCTGAAAGGTTGTATGGCTCTTGCGGAATTTTTCGAGTTTCCAGGGAAAAATCTTGCCAAATTTTCTCCTTTCTTTAAAGCTTTGCAAGAAAAGTTCAAAAGAAATTTTTTGGGTCATTGCATCAGCGTGTGGTCCAACAAGGCATATTTACGAAAAAAATCGATTTTGAGTTTTTTAGTTTAATACGACCGTGGACATGTGTTTAACAAACGCCCAAAATATTTTTCCCAAATTCTTCCTTGAAGGTATAAATTTTCACAAATTTGTCTTTTTTGGAATTTTGTGTCTGACGGCATCATAGAAAGGGATAATGAGCCAAAATTTTGCGTATGTATCTTTATGGCCATTGTGTACTCAATTTTTTGAAAGTTAACTTTCACAGATTACTGTAACGTAAGCATGTTGTAACCTGGTCGATAAAAAACGGCCGGAACTCTTCTCCCAAGGCCATTCGGTCGATAGAAAAAGCATAATTTTGCAACAAGAACTGTAAAACACTCGAATAAATGAAAAAAAGAATCTTTACATAGCTGTCGAATACACTTACGACACGTAGATCCAAGCCGACGATATCCGCTCCGGGTGGACTCGAACCCCCAAGGCCTCCCTCTGCCAAAAGTTTCGTGCGTGGAACTTTTTCCACTATACTATTTGGTGACGCTTCTCTGGGCCTTTCGGTTCGTCTTTTCTCTCTCTCTCGATTTTTTGTCGGATCGTTCTGTCGATATTTCTCGTCTCCCAAGACCATTCGGCAAAAATGGAAAACGGATTCCTACTAAATTTTGTACGCTCTTTCAGAATTTGAGGGTCTCATGTTGAAAGCTCACGGACAGTTCAAACCATTCCCTTGTAAGGAATCGAACAGCCACATTTCAATGCCGGTAGGATCAATTGTTGAAGTTTCGGAATACGTAACGTTATAAATTCTGAGAGTAACGCAAGCGTTTGCGTGGGGTAGCAGGATGCAGGGTACAAGGTATGGCTGGCCTCCCTCATACAAGCGGAATTGCCACAAATTTCCGCGTGAACTACCGCCCGTGGACTATAACTTTCGGCGGAGGCGGCGCAAAGACTTGGTTTTTGGAACATGTATATTTCAGCGACATTATTTTTTGCTTACGAAATAACAAAATTTTAAAGTGCAAACTGACAGAGTTGACGTTGAAAAAAGGGAAGGATGTTGCCAACACGTTGAAAATTAAGCAAATATTCGGCTACTTTTCGTTCTGACACTTTGGCTAGCCAACCAGTTTTTGCTAGCAGTTTAAAAGTTTGGTTGTCATTCCTGCCCTTTGACACCCATTACACCGTTTTGATTAGTTTTTGTAGGCGATTCCAGGTCCCCCAAATCCCCAAATGAAACACTGAAAATAAATTCGAAATCTGCCCCAAGTTGAGGCTAGCCGAATTTTTGCTTAATTATATGAACTGACCGAATATGAAGGACTGAATATGAAATGGACTGAATATGAACTGTGGTGCTGACTGAATATGAAATTTGGTAAGTTTGGTCTATTTCAAGGACTATATAGTACCAAGTGCTATAAATGTGTTTTTGGGCTGTACTAAGAACCAAACCAACACCATTACCGCATTACGCCCAAATTTTTACCTCGTACTAAATAGTACCAATTGGTACTATAGAGTACCAAGTGTGTTTTTGGGCTGTACTAAGCACCAAACCAACACCATTACCGGCCAAATTTTCTCCTCGTACTAAATAGTACCAGGTAATACTATTTTGCACCAAGTGTTAAAAATGTTTTTTTTTAAGCAGTACTAGGCACCAAACCAACACCATTAACGCCTAAAGGTGTTATAAGTCGAAAAAATTTCAAAAGGAGTCCTTAATCGGAACCTAGGTAATAACAGTAACAGAAACCCGGTTTTCATATTCAGTCAGTTCATATTCGGTCCTTCATATTCAGTCAGCACCCCAGTTCATATTTAGTCAGTGCATATTCAGTCTCCCTTCGATTTAAAAAGTTTACACTTAAAAGTACATATTTAAAAGTTTACATTTACTTCCATTAGATAACGAAAAATATAAAGGTCAATTACAGAACAAGGGGTATATACATGTTGAACCTCGTATTCCACATCGGACATAAGACACGTCAGGATAAGTCGCACGAATGGAAGGATTTGACCGACAGCCGGATTGAACCGAGTTAATTCGGGCAGTTAGAGACCTTGGCCATCTTGGTGGCCGTTTCATCTTCCTCATCCTCACTGTCCGCTTCACTCGAACTGCCAGAATCCTGAAGATATAACATGTAAATTTAACGAATAGACAAAGTAACACTTACATAATTATATGGAAATCTGTGCGACAACATCCGTTTTGCACTGGATGAAAACATTTTGGTAATGCTTAGATTACAGTCATTTGATAGATTCATCCGATGAATTACATCCACAACTTTTACACTTCTTTGCTCTTGAAGACTTCTTTCGGCAGCCATAAAATATTCATCTAAAATTAAAGCAATCTGTAAGTATCAAAATAAACTTACAATAAAAATTGGTGGCCTCTTCTAGACATTCGTGGCTGTTCAATCTGACCGCAACACTGCAAGGTGTAAGTTGAACAAGAGAAAGAAAAGAGCGAGCTCTCTTTTCGTGACTCTCATCGACAAATCTGAACAATGAGTGAAATTGGGTCCGGAGATAATTCACGATGACAAAGTTCTGGGTGGCATTTGAATCATCTAGAAACATGCAAAGTGCCAGCTTTCAGAAAAGGACATACCGTCGTTGGTAATCCAACTGTAGAACATTCCGTTATCATGGATCAGACATAAAGGCGATCGAGAAACGACCTCAGTCTCGAGGAAAACGGGTACATAGAATCCTTCCAAAAAATGATATGCACTTGACCTGGAGGTGGCCATACTGAGGAGATTGGCCGGTCTCTTGGAGTTATTCACAATCGGCGACACCGGAAGTATGATAATTGGCCTTTGAAGTAAATGGGAAAGCGCAAATATATGGATCTACAATGTGGTTTTAAATAAATACTTTTATAAAAACTCACAGCTTCTACTTGTCGTTCTTCGTTAATAATCATATTATGCTGCCACATTTCATCGATGTCATCATTCGTCATGGACAATCCCACCTTTGTTGACATTTCCAGACACTGCATTTTATAGATTGTTTCATATCTTGAGGCATAGCTGATTATATGATCATGGAGCTGAGTTTTCAATGCTCTGTACCGATCACAAACACCAAACATGGATTGAAGAATGGCATCGAAGAAACTCTCGTTTCCCCCACGGTTCTTCATTAATAAAGTAGAAGGACAACTCATAATGGTAGACAGTCTGACGTCCTGGGTCTTGCTGGGAACTATCTGAACATAGCGAAGAAGGGATTGCCTCATGATGGGATCAAACTTGTTCTCCAACATCTCCTGTAGAAGACTTTTGGTGAAGTCATTCTTCGGAAAAGGCACTAAAACATGAAAGATTAGCTATTGGAGGAACGGTACAACCTGTTATGCTCTAATTAAACTCACGTCTAAATATATTGAAATTATATGGTCGAAAAGGAAGGTTATATGGCGGTCTACAAAAGTGGAAAATGTGGTTGATACGACAAAATAACTCGGACGAAGGACCAGCCGCAGCACAGGGCATGTTGTCTGTCTCGTTCAGAGCTCTCGTCAGCATCTTTACAACTTCTGAATGTCCTGCTTTCTTAGCTATCGCAAGTAGGTCATCACCTGGCAGTACGTGTAACTCTGGGGCAAAAGACAACACTACCAGATGCTAAACAATAAACGGCAATTTTTTTACCGACTTACTTCAAAGTAATTCAAGGCCCTCTTTACATTCCCATCGTTAACCAAATAGTTTACAATTTCGTCAAGCGCGACTTGAGGGGACTTGGCAAGGGCTCCAATCGAACGAAAGAAAAGATCCTCCCTCAGGGCATGCCCAGTATAAAAATTGATATATCTCGAAAGACAGCCGGTTACCAAGAACTGATTTCTTTTTGTGGCCAGAGCTTCTACGACCGGGGATGTGTGGGACTTGATCAAATCCTTTGATATTCTTAGCGGCTTCTGAACACCGGATGATCTTACTAAAAATTTTTTTGTATGTACAACTAAACGTAAAATAAACAAAACTATAGTATATACACTCACGCTTACTACTCTTTGGGATTGAACATGAACACATTGTGCATTTCATAGCATTCGGGAAATTCAGATAAGTGCACCGAAGGCACTTCCATTTTATCTCAGAACTTGAAGCTATCTCTAAAAAAGTTTAAAAATTAAGTTTTGAAGAAACTAATGGGTGAGTAATAACATTACACACCTGAATTAAAATGGACAGTGTTCAAGTAATCATCATTCTCAATTATTGGAACTTCCGTAATCTCAGGCGCACTTTTCTGTTGACTTGTTGCCGATCCCGATGGTCTAGAATTTTCACATTTTGCGCACTTATCAGCACTTTCAATGTTGGCAAAAGTACAAGTTGAGCAAGTCCATTTTATCGACAGCAACTCGGCTTGCTTCTGAATGGCAGATTCGGCCACCTTCGGTCCAAATCGTGGAGTTCCACATAATTCGCAGTTCAACTGTCCAGCAATGTTATTGTACGTACATAAACCACATGACCATTTTGACTTTATCTTGTCAGATTTCCCGTCGAAATCCGTCATAATACTAACCTGGAATTATAAATTTACGAAATATAAGGTTACTCTTCCCAATTTTTTACAAGTATCGATCTCATAAAACAACAGTTTTAAAAACACGAAATTTTCATAAAAATCGATAAGACGGCTCGAGGTCCGCAGCGGTATAACCCAATTTACGAATGCAGAAATAGTTAAAATTTGGAGATCGATGCAGCTTTACAGAGACACAAAAATGGGCACGAAAAATATTCCTTTTCGCCGATAATTTTTTTTTTCTGCGGACATTTTTCTCTCTATGGGGATTGTAAAACAAAAAAAGTTTGTGACTAAATGAACATAAGTATCCAGATTTTTTTCGAATCTTGTTGGCAGGAGGAAAATACAGCTCCGTTTAGCCCTTGCAAAAACAGCAAAGCTCTGTCTACGGAAAAGTTGAACGCCACAAGACGAGAGGTGAGGTCCCTCCGTTGAGCCATCACTGCCCTTTCCTCAAAACACCGGAAAAATGTTTCTTTAAAAAAATGTTAAAGATTCAGTTGACGACAGATTTATCCAATCTTAAATATATATTTACAAGTTTACAACATATACCGGGAATGATACGATAAATGTACTTCAAGGCGCTTAGTATGAAGCAGTTGGCGAAGGACGATAGTTATTTTGGTATTCTTTATGGAACCCAGTGAACATCTGTGGCGGGGGAAGGTCGTGTATGGGAATGAAATGGAACCGATGTTCATTTGAGTCGATGAAAGATGCTATTCTGGGCGGTGGTGGTGGAGGAGGAGCATCCTTTGCTTCAACAGGAGTACTCTTCGGGACTGGTGGCGCGGGCCGAACAGGTAAAGGATTCGCCTCATGGAAAGGAGTAGCTCTCGGAGCATGATTATTGCTTGGTGGGACTTTTGGAGGTGGAGGGGGTGGAGCTCCGGGTCGGTGAATAGGACGAGAAGCCTTAAATAAACACGTTATCCAAAAAAATATATACAATATATAGCTATATATAAATATATGGATGAAAACTCACCTCTGAAGATTTCACCTCAGCATTTGATCGAAATTGGACTGGCGATTGGTGCTGGATGGCCGGAAATGAAGTGGGAATGTGTGATATGGGTGTGGTCGGGGCTTTGGGTTCGGGTTTTGGCAGTGGAGGAACTGGAGCGCTGTTTGCGATCACAGGCTTCAGCCTACTTGAAGGTGGCGCTGGAGCTGCTGGCGTAGAAGAAGCACTAAATTGTAAATATACATAAGAAACTGTCAACCTACCCCGGCAGTTTTGGAGGCGTAGGTTTATTCATTGATGGAGGTTCGGGACCACGAGTCGGAGTTGGAGCAGACGTAACTAAAATTTCTTGCCCGTCAGGAAACACTAACAACATAAATGCATAAAATAGATAAACATACCAGCAGCTTTCATAGCCTTGGCTTCACTTGGTCTTCGTGGAACTCCATTAGCAAACAGAGCGCCTAATCCAGCGGTGGCCATTTTCGGCTTAACATCATTCCCCCCTGAAGGGTTTGCGGGCTCTTCCCGTTGAGCATTTGCCGTCTTTCCACCGACAATCGGTGCTGATCGATCATTGGTGACAGTTTTTTTGAGCCTTGTTCCTTTTTGGATATCGGAGAGCAAGGCCGATCTCCCTGCAGTAGCTGAAGGAGCAGATGAAGGTTTTGAAACAGGTTTTGGACCCAGAGACGGCGGTGGCGGAGGCGGCGGAGGAGGAGGACCAGGCATGTCGTAAATTAATCTATAGATCTACAAGAAAAGTCTAAAGATTTGTCTTTGTCACATATTGCGGAACGCAAAAAGAAATTTTTCGCTCTGAGACCCTATTGAAGAATAAAATACAGAAAATATGTCATGATATCATCATATGATCACGGGTTTATTCGACAGAATTATAATTTTCAACAATAGATTTTAGATAATAATTGATCAGAACCGTGCCTTGTATTCGGCAGTTCATGATTTCATCCGTAACTTGTTCATTCCATTGAAATTCGATAACTTTATTTTTGGACATCAATTTCGCTGGGCGAGACGGTTTCTGTGGTTTAATACTGGTTCACTACAACCTGTTTCCTGCTATATGCAGTTAATTAGCAATTTTGCTGGTAGAGAGTATATCGTATATGAGGAATATGTAAGTTCGCTTTGCTTTTATTATACCAGTTTAGATAATAACTTACTTCCTTATTGTATTGGCCGCTTCTCTCATCTATGGAGCGTGGTTAATATCAAGACGACCGCCATTGGTGTATCGTGGGCACCTTGTTTCTATGCACAGGAGTGAAACTGGACGCGTTGTTAGAGTAAGTGTTTCTACTTTTTTGGGTAAAATAATTTTGTCGTTTTCTTATTGAGCCGTTGCAGATCGTTAGTGCAGACAACGAAAGGATACAAATAGAGGATTTGGTGTCATTTCTATCCAATCGACCAAACTCTGACAATAGTGAGAGCGTGAACGCTCTTGTTGTTTTATCTCCGTCTTCGACAAGGTTGACAAGCAGGTGAGGATTTTCCAATTTATTTTTATTTTAGTAGGGTCTCTACGTTGCCGAGTATCACAACTGTGAATTTGCCGCTTTCTGTGGAGCGTCACATTTCGCAGATCTACGAAATTCTGCACAGAAACACCGACGCTTCAGCAGCCGCAGCAACAATAATATCTTTGTTTCGACCGGTGGCGAGACGGCTCAGCAGTGAGAACCATTTATTTATTTCTAATCTGTTGTCGGAAATAAGGTCGGCCGACGTGAGTTGCTTTTTTCTTTTTTAAAATTATTTTTTTAGACAGTAAATTTGGATAACACAAGTTTGGAAAACAACAATCATCTTGACGCGATGCCTGTCGAGAGTACGGACGAGGGAACAAATTTGATAATTAATTCAGGAGAGAATGAGGAAGACCGAGGTAGGTGACTTTGGCCGCCGTGTTACGCAGTATTGCAGGAATTACGGAATCACCTGTGGCTGAAGAGGTTGAACCATTGGAGGCTAATACTACGGTAAAATTAAAGTTTATGGATGATACTGAAAAGATAGTTAGGTGCAATCTGCTTACTACAATCGATGAATTTAAAAAGTGAGTATGGATTTGAAGGTTTTATATTATGGTTTAGAACACATTTCTCTTTGCAAGTGGCCGATGGAAAGGTTGTCAGACTGATATACAAGGGACAATTACTCCGTGATGACAGTCGGTCGCTGGGTTCTTACGGTGTTCATAACGATTGTGTGATTCATTGCCATGTTGGGAATCGCCCTTATGTGCAAGACACTGTTTATAACAACACTGAAAGTACTAATAGATCGCAGCAACGGGCAGGACATTTTGGATTTGAAAGTATACCTAGTCGCCCAATATGTAAGGAAGAAAAATACGGAGATCTTATTTTAGTCACAAATATGGCAAATGAAAATTGGATGAATCGAGTTCTCCGTGTCTCGATTTACTTCGCCGACATGTTACCGTTTATGATGTTTTATGGCTTCTCTGCAACTCTTCGATGGATTCAGGGTGTAGAACAAGTTGATGCAGAAGCCGATACCGCTTGGGGTCAACGGCAAATAAATAAATTCAGAAGGGCTCTTTTAGCTATCATTCGGTTATTTGTCGACTTTTCTGTTGTCCAGAATCAGAATGTAGATGATATGTTCATGAACAGATTCAATCTGGGTATCCTTTTCACACTGTTGTTCACTTGTAAGTTTAATTTTACAAGGGAAGTACCCCAAGTGCGACGCTCAGATTTTCTTTAAATTTTGCAAACACGTCGGGAATAGACTAAATATCAATTCCTGAAAGTTTTAGCTCGCGCTTTGCAGGCGCCGTCGAAATATCGGACGATTTATGCCGCCGAGAGAGCACGCTAAACGTGGAGAGCGGTCAGAGAGAAAAATGCTTTTTGGCCATAACTTCGGCAGTTTCGTGCGGAAAAATTTGATTTTTTGTAGAAACATTATCCTTTACGGCAGAAATAGGTATGAAACTTTTCGTGCCGAAATTCTGCAAAAAGTCCTAAATTTTCGCCGACTTTCGATCTAAAAATCTCGGTTGTTTCTGAAAAGCTCAAGCTAGGATTCTCGCATATATCTTAGAGAAAATTATTCTAAATTTGTACCAAGTTTCATCAAAATCTGAGCGTCGCACTTGGGGTACTTCCCCTGTTAGTTTACGAAGATAGATCAGTGAACTTTTATGTTGTCGATTATTTTAGTTAAATTTGCATCCATCTGGTTCGTCGTTCTCTACTTCCCTCAATATACGGATACTAAAGGAGTTGTGATGTTGACAATGCTGACGGTAGTATTCATTCTCTACACGTTCTACAACCGGCCTCGCCCAGCAGTGAATGCACGGGTGCATTAATATATTTTGTACATACATAGTTACTCTGACTTTATTGTTAGCTATTTTTGTAGAATTAAAGTCATTAAAAAGCGTCGAGATTGATTTATTTCGGCTAGAATTTTTATGTTCGGTTTCATTGAATCACTGGAATTTTTATTCCTTAACGTTTTAGTTACATGTTTGTAAAAGGGGCCAATAGTATTGTTGCTCAGTTCTTTTCCAGATGTGGAGCCAGCTTTTCTTCCATTCGGTTCTTGATTTCGTCATAGAAACATCTCTTAATGGTTTCAAATCGGTCGTAACATGGGAGGAACGAGTAGTCTAACTGTACTACTTTGTCCGGTCTCTGATCACAGAAAGTCAAACATTTCTCCCCAGCCAAGGTACCCTGAACTCCATTTACATGACAACATTCTCGATGATCTCTCCCTTGGGCTGCACAATATTGAATATCAGCAGCTGCTTCAATCGGACATGGATCGTTTTTAAAGAACATAGATTGTAACTGCAAATATTCATATAGCAGAAATTGGAACGGAATACTTACGACATTTTTACTGAATACATTAAAGTGGCATTTATGAAGACAGGCGTCTGGAAGTCGACGATCTTCACAACATTGACGGAACAAGTAGTTAGGGTTCTAAACGGCATTGAAATGGATTATGATGATACGAAACTTTTACTCTTACCGTAAGCTGATCGTATTTCTTTTGATCTATTTTGTTTTCTGGAGTGACAAATTTGTGTCTTTCAACTCCAAAGATGTTACGAGTGGGAACGGTTTGATTGACAAATACCTCGACTGGAACGACGATACCATTCTGAACTCGAATAGATGACCCAGTTTACTCGTTGTTTACCTTTTGAGTCAACGACGAACGGGCTCTATTTCTGGCACAGCCGTAATGGCCGCATGAGTATCCGGGTTGACAACTGCTGGGATTGCATTGCACTGGAGGTGGAGTGTAACAAGAACTTCCTCCACAGACCCCCGAAGATACACACTAGAGTCATGAGTAATATTTAATTACAGTAAAAGCAAACACTTACAGCTTGACCCGGGAGCACGACACTCACGGCGAGAAGCGCCCACAGCCTGAGCATGACTAACTTTCTTAAGTCTGCATTAGCCTTGGTTTATAAGGCGTTTGCGGGTCCCCAATTAAAGGTAGTTGTCGCACACGGGCTTCGATCAAAACTAGATCTTCCTTTTCATTATGTTAATTGTCCGGAACCGCGCTTCTGGATGACCGCAGAGACGTAGAAAGAGAAAGATTACCTCACCCTTACATAATAACTTTATTCCTTTATTTACAGAGAGTAATAGTACACATATTGCACTCAGAAATGGCAGTTCAACACGAGTTAACAATAGCACAGTAAAGAGGAAGATTACGGTACTTGTATAGAATGATGGTGGCAGTAATGCAGGTTGTTAACAATAGTCCGTGTGCCGGCAAATTTCTGTTTCCATGGGGTAACTCCGATCGAAGAAACGGCCATTTACATAAGCAGTGGGCCAGATACGAACACCTGCTCGATGGGTGTTTACCATGGAGTAATAATTAAGTACTTCCCCGGTCTGTGTTCGAGCACAATCCATCAACCTTTGTTGACTTTTAGGACTCAGCCGACTCAAACATCGAGTGAAGGCCTCCTCCAGATTAGCCAGACCTTGGATGCAAGTAACCAAACCCAGATGACGACGAGGGAAGTACTAAAAAGATCAGTTCAATGTGTCATGGTAGTGACTTACAGAGATCGCACAGTTCTGTAGCCTGTTTAGATCACATTCTGTGGGTCCATGCATACAAGCACAAGACAGTTGTCTGTCATAAGTATATTCACAGTTACCTTTTCCAAATGGAATAATCTGGAAGGTAAAGTAGTAGTGTTTAATCACTCACTTGGAGATTCATAATTCCTGGCCGAGTCGCATGGAATGGCCAAATCTGCTCTCGGAGAAGTCTGGTGCAAAATGGACATTGGGATTCGGTGAAGATGGTCACATTAACCACCTGGGCATCTGCGGACCCACAGAACAGGGCTACTATTAAAAGCAAACGCATTCTGCAAAGAGCAACGTTAGAAATGACCTGCCGCGACCCCAGCAAACAACCCGACTTCACGTCGGTCACCGGAGCCGCTTAGCCCCGATCTGGGGCAATCTCCGCGACCGAACGAAAGTAAAAACGAAAACGGAGTTCGAGACAACTTCGACTTCTGTAATTGACCCTTGTAGATCTGCCTTGGTGTGACCAGTTCCCACCTCCAGACGTCCCCCCATGACGCAACAGGACATTGAAAAGAAGCCTATTGTATGCATTGAACTGGTTGCATAAAGGGCGCTACAAATGATGGGAAGGGCTCATCCTTCCCTTCCCGGAGGTATCACCCTCCACCCTCAGGTTGCGCTCTGAACGGCATCTGCGGGCGTTCTGTTCAGCCGCTTCTCATCAACTCCCAAACCAGTTAAGATCCCGAGAATCCGTCAAATCGCATCAAGGAACTTGTTTAAGAGGCAAAGAAGAGCGAAATTCAGTCATGTTTTCCTTCAAGATGAACAACACGCGAGCGCCCGTGGAGTCGCCGAATGACCGAACGGAAGATAAATGTTATTATATTATTGCGACAACCATTCCCACAATGACAAATACTTTCATTTTTCCTATAATCATGTATTAAATTGCATGGAACCGTAATGGCAAACAGTAAAACACTCCTGTTGTGCATACATTCACATAGAAGGTAGTTTATTTAATTCAGTGGTTGTTTACTTGATTGATGTAAAAAAATTAAAATTATTTTGTGATTTGCAATGTATGGAGCTAACTAAAAATTCCGCAAGGATTACGGTATTTTACTTTTTGGTCGTATAATAATTCTACTCGTAACCTGCGGAAACTCTGGGCGCAGCTCGGGGATTGAATTATCTCAAAATATTATTTTTATTTTTGTCCGCTGTTTCAAATACAAAAATGCGGAAGTCTTTCATAAATAAAGTGTTTGTAGGCGTTGGGGCCGTAGGGTTAACAGAAATTTGTCTGAACCAAGACTTGGGTATGTTGTGTTCTATTATTTTCGATATATCTTTTTCTAGACTTTAGGAAGGCGTGCATTTCTCGACCAAGGGTGGCTTTTGCGGAATCTAAGGTATGTTTAGCTCCTTTCTGATGTCCTGCATCTTTAGGACAAGAGTTCTGGCGTGATTCCTTATGTTCTGATTGGGGGAGGCACGGCTTCATACTTTGCTGCTTTAACAATTCGCGCAAGAGATCCTGACGCCAAGGTGTTGATCATTGGAGATGAGGTCCATTCCTCCTACAATCGGCCTGCCCTATCTAAAGGCAAGTTTGCAATAATTGCTTTGATAAAAATTTCTGGTTAGATCTCTGGTGGCATAATGCAAACCCAGATGACCCGGAATCTCTTGAATACATCGGTTATAAAGGACGCAAGAAACACATTGGATATGAAGCTGAAGGGTTTTACATTGAGCCAGAGAAAATGAAAGACTTTGAACACGGATGTGTGGGATTAATGAGGAAAACGAAGGTCACCAGAATCGATGCTGACAAGAAGATTGTGTATCTGGCCAACGGGAAAGAGATTTATTACGATAAATGTCTGATTGCGACAGGTAAGCAATGCTTTTAATTTTCCCAAGTTTTTAGGTGCTTCTCCTGTTGTTTCGGCGCCGTTTGATAAAGATGAACTCGAAGGAAAGGTTTTTAGCTTCAAGAATGTAAGATTAATAACTGATTTCTTGACGTTTGATCTAGATAGAAGACTACATCACCCTAAGGAAAGCCTTAAAACCGGGAACCAAAGTGGCCGTTCTAGATGGTGGTTTGTTGGGAACAGAATTGTCTTTTTCCATCAAACATTTTTCGGAGGATGTTGAAGTTGTTCAATTAGTGCCAGAAAGTTTTTGTCTGTCCAAGGTATTACCTCCCAAATTGGCTGAAGAGTGTTTGTCAGGCATCGAATCTGCTGGGGTCAGGGTGATAAGGAATGTGAAAGTGGAATCTGCCAAGAAACTTCCCAATGGGATGGTATACCTCAAGTTGAACACTGACCGGGGCACAGTGACCGTTGTTGTTGATTATGTTGTTGATGGTCATTCGTGGAAACCGAATGTGGAGATTGCCGAGAAATCGAGGCTAGAGGTGGATAATGTGAATCAAGGGATTCTCGCGAACTCTGAGTTGATGGTGAGAAAGGACATCTACGCCGCGGGAGATGTGGTCTCTTTCTATGACCCCGTCTTGGGAAGGATGAGAAAACAACAAATTGAACATGCCGAGATCACTGGGAGATGTGCAGGGGAGAATATGAGTGGAGGAAGGAAGGTTCTACCCAGAAGGGCATCATTCAGATCTCGAGTTGGAGAGACTTTGTTCTTGGAAGGGGTGGGAATAACTGACCCAAAGTTAAACACCGTTGTCTTCAGGTCTGATGTAAGTGACGACATGGGAATAGTGGATTGTTTTTAGGACAAGGAGAGTTTCCCTCGGTGGATCTGCTTCTACCTGGATGAGAAGGAGAGAATTGTTGGTGTTATTACCTGTAATATGACTTACACTCTCGAGTATGCCCGAAAATTAATCGTAGACGCCCAGCCTCGTCTCGATCTCTATCAGGTTGCCAAGTTATTTTCATTATACAAGGCGGAGAAGACAGAAGATTCCGTGGATGAATCAACCGCCAATTAGAATTGTTATGTTGTCTTGTTCGATTGTTAGGCGTTATAATAAAATAAAGGAAAGTAGTATCATCATCTGATTAAATTAACGAAAGGCCGGTGTTACAATAGACATTGGCTCAGAATTTTTTTTTTGAATCGCTCTGAATCAGAATAAAAGCCTTTTGCCCTGAAGGCTTTAAAAGTGGCTTCTTGAAAGGTTTGGTCATTTCGAAGCGATGAATTCCCCTGATTGTGTAATTGTTTTTCTCCTCTTTGTTCTGGCGATTAGTACAGCTCACAGATGTCATCAAGGATACCACGGACATTGTAAGTTCTGCCTTTTTGACATAATTTAAATTTTTGAACTGCACTTTTGTAACCTTGAACAATATTCTCTTCCAGCCAAGATAGGATACTGTAATAGCGAGGGATGTGCATTGGTGCGTTGGGCCGAGTCCAATAAAGATGAATATATGTGTGTATCAAAACTGGGGAAACTGGGTAAGAGGCCATGCATGATCCACAAAAATAATGTTTAGCAAACTTCCAATTCGAGTGTCCACACACCCATCAGCGCTCCAAATGCATTGACAAACATACCGAGCATTCAGATGCTTCCAATCCGGAAATTCAGCGCCAAGTTGTTGAGGTTTTGGAAGAGGCTGGGATCGATCGAATCTGTTGTTGCAGAGGGCACAATTGCAACACCGCAAACGAAGATATTGGTCAATACTTTGGCCATGTCATCAAAGTCGCTCCCGAATCCCAGGCCTATTCTTCCCACGGCCGTCCAGTCCGGCCTCGAGATCCCGATGATGACTTTAATGATGACACTCCCCGCGAACGGGAGCCTTCCTCCGCTTATTCTCTTGTCGCGTCTTTTCTTATCATTCTATTCTCTTCCATTCTTTATTAAGTAATAAAAGTCTGTTTATTTATTTAAAAGTCTGTTTCATATAATTTAATTGTTTGGCCGGACTGAGAGTAATTGCTGCTCATGTTCTTGCCGGAGGGCCTCTCCTGTGGCGAAAACGTGGAGAACACATCCTTCCGAACTCATACTTTTCGAGCATTCAGGTGATCTGCAAGGATACAATTAAAATGTTATCTAACCAAAAGATATTTGCAATTTTTTTAACAAAAATAAATGAATGGCCACAGATTAAGACGATAATAAAAATGGATAGTATTTGAAAAAGGGTTAGGAAGGTAATAAAACAATTCATAAACCCGCAAAAAGCCATAAGACCGGGCTACATCAAAAAAAATCACAGAACTCCGAAACGGAAAACAAAACGTACAGTAATCTCACCTCAGGCTAGGCTGTTCCAGACTTGGCCGGCCTTTCAGTGAGAACATCGACCCGCAGGCACTTTGGAGACTCTCGAAGAACGAGGCCGATCTATGGCCCATGTTCGGCCTGAATGAACAAAAAGATAAATTAATGCCCGGTTCCACTTACTGGATAGCCGCATACACGTTCCCTCGGCTTCGTTGAGGCCGTTGGCTAGCCGAACAACGAATCAAAGAGTTGAAAATGTCCGTAAACTCGTGTCGGAAGTTGGTGTTCAGAAACCCGTAGAGAAAAGGATTCACTCCGATGGAGAGAATCGAGATCAACTTGCATGATTGGTCAATCCGTTCGATGATCGCGGCACCATTCTCGAGGTACAAGATATCCATGTCGATGAGCATTGAGACGAGAGTAAATGGGAACCAAAGAACCGCATACGAGCCGGCCATGGCTATTAATAACATAGTGGTTCTATTCCGACGCCGATCCGAAGCCCTCTCAGCTGGCGTGGCCGATTCAACTCGAGGTGTTGGGGGAGTGGAGGTCGAGATCTCGGTCTCCAGAGATAAGGCATTCCTCGTTTTCTTGGGCGACTCTTTTACTGCGTAAGTGTTGCTCTTGTTACATTGAATCATGACCGATTCCCGTCTGAGGGTCCCATTTCTATTCCTGTTCATATGTTTGGCATTTGTCTTTAGAAATCTGGTTAATTTGACGTTAAAAATGGATAAAACAACGAGAGGTACAACATAGAGGAATAGCACTTGCATGAGCGACATTACCAGCTGAAAATGAAAACGTCATAAAAATGCACACTTCATTATTTACAATTAGAAAAAGCAGAAAGCATACTGTACCTGAATCATCCTGGCTTGAGCATCAGCATCTATAGAGTTGAGATCATCATCAGCTGCAGATCCCCCAGGAGATAAGCGGCATTGTCTCCATCCATAACTCCGCAATTGGGTGGTGTTCCTCTCCGAATCGTATACCATTACATCTTTGAAGACATACAGCATGGTTGTGTCATAATAAATAAGAAGCGGGAAGCTAAGGAGGAAAGAGAAGACCCAGATCATCACAGACAATATGATTCCCTTCACACATGTCTGATTTACCGTACCGACATTCATCTGTTTCACTGAGTAATACCTGGAATGTGTTTGTTGATGGACGCAATTAAGCTGTATTATCTATGCCCTCAAAACGTTAATGTTCCTCCCGGGAGTGTAGTTTTATTTTTTCTTTACCTGTCAATAGCCATCACTGAGATTGTGAGTGTTGAGCAATATATGTTACTTCCTGGGAGGGCATTCGCAAATTTACAAAAGAATTTAGAATATGGGAACTCGAAGTCAATGGAAGGCAGCCATAGAAAAGGGATCGTGGTGAGAGCCAGCATCAAGTTGGAGAGGGCCAGATTGACTATTAATACATTCCGATTGGTCCGCATTTCCTTCTTTCGTATTACGGCCAAAATAACTACGCCATTCCCTACAAGAGCGAAGAAGGAAATGAGGAAATAAAGGAAGGTGTACAACATCTCTTCCCATTCATTGTACTTCCTGAGATGGGCATTCATTCGTTGGAAAAAGGTCTGAAACAACAGAGTTCAACCAGTCCGGCGTTCGGATGACTAAAACCATGCATCAAGTATGTTATTCTACGCTTGAAAAGATGTAAATTACATAAGAGTCCAAAGTAGCATGTTCAAAAAGAGAAAAATTTAAGAACAAGAAACTTTACACTCACATTTAAGCATGCGTCATCAAACGGTGCCAATTGCCAGGAGGTGTCACTGACCAAACTGGCGTTTATGCCCCGGGGACATCGACGATCGATGTCGTCGATGCTCATAAACATCACCTGAAACATGCGAGTATAAGTGACGAAGCTAGAAGCCAGACCCCCCTGGAAGAACTTTAAAGGAAGCCAAAACTAATTTTAAGGACGTTGGAGAAGTGAGAAGTCTCTCCCCGGACCCACCCGTCACCTCAGCTTGTCATTTAACACTTTAAAATTAAAAAATCGGCGACTTGAACTTGTCCGTTGTTGGTATCTTCGTATCACGCCAAACCCACATTTAGAAATTCCAAGACAAAAAAAGGATTTCGTAAATTTGGTAGGCCAGGTGTAAGTTAAAGTCTAGAATAGAAAAAGGAAATTTCCCGAAAATATTTTCGCATCGCCAGAACTTGCATAAGTGACATGAGTAAAGTTTGGGCGAGGGGGGAGAAGAGCTCGGAATATAATAGGATTATGTCCCCATGACGTTAACAAAACCGCCCGATCTTTATCAGCATGAATAATGTGTCCGTAATTAGGTACGCGAGTTATTCGAGACCCGGCGGAGATCATCTCGGTTGCCCAGATGCAAGTCTCCGGGCGCTGAACTCTGGTTTCTAGGTGTTGCATTGGGAAGGGGGGCAAGTGAGAAAGTTTTATTTTGGAGCTCGTTTAGGTATTCCTTGAGTGTACTTTGTCATAAGTCCCGGGGCTAGGCCATCTTCCCCCCTCTCGGAGAACGGCCCTTATTGTTATTTACATCCAGAGCTGTCCCAAAGCAAGCCCTGCATCAAATTGACCTCATTTTGCCATAAAAACCCCTGCCACAAAGTTTTATACGTTATAGTCGAGCTTGCCGTTTCTTTGAATAAATTTTTTCTCAGAGAAGTCACGACTCGAAACTTGAGGACTTAAACTGGAGGGAAATTGAATTCGGAAATGGAAGTAAGAGCTGTCTACAACAGGAACTGTATTCCGCTCAGCACTACAAACATCATGTAGCTTCAAAATAATGCCGCCTGGAGTTTGGACTAGGCATTTTGGTGTAAAGAAGCGCTTCAAACAGAAAGGAGAATGGAAAAACACTCTCAGGTAAAGTGAGGAGCGCCTCTGTTGATGCGAAAAAGTGCGGAATAATAGAGTACTGTAATCAAGGAGCACTGATCGGCTAGTCCTCTCCCTCTCTTCCGCTTACTCTGCCCGAGAATGGGTCATTTAAATTTCAGGCCCCAAAGAGACAAGTTATAGAAACTCACCACGTCCAGGGCGGACGAGTGCTCGCCGAAGAGCACGTCCATGAGGTAGTCCATCTTTTATCTGGCTGTCATGCGAACTCTGAGAACGGGGGTTAAATAAAGCGGTTAATATGTAAGAGTTATGCGCGCCATTAAACGAATAAGAGCTGGATATTCCGCCTTTTAGGACTGCTGGGACCTCGGTTAATGTGCCAGCTGTCCGCGCCGAGAGTTTGTGGGTCTTGGCAATAAAAGTAACGGGACAAACAAATCGAAATGAGTCCACAATCGAGTACAATGTATAATTATCATCAGATCCGTTGCCTGCAAAGTGCAGAAAAGTCGGCTTTGTTAACCGCCTGGAGTCGCCTAACAAAGGAATTAAGAAAGGGCAACAAGAGGAGGTGTCATTGTCATCCTCATTGTCATTTCCTGGCCATTTACAACAATTGGAGAGAGTCAAGAAATCAAAAATAAAAGTTCTTCCTCAAAGGACCTCCTTGCCGCACCCCGCGGTTCATAATCGCCCTCAGGGCCCAAGAACAAAGGGCAAAGCTAATCTAAAATATGTGACAGCGCGCATTGTCCAATTTGGAATTCCATTAGCCTGACGAGATTCCGTTGCGCATTCTTGAACTAGAATTTGCTGAGACGGTCTCCTTTCCACCACCTTGACCCTTTTTTTCGGCCCGATCCTTAATTTAAACCCGCAATTTGAATAAACAGAAGCGTCATCTCAAATAGGAACACAAATTATAATACGTACTAAGCAAAGTAAAGTTAGAAAACGATGATATTATTAATAATGGAGAGGAAATTGTCTCAATCGAAGGAAGAATGGGACTGTTTATGGCAAACCCCTTCCTGTCAGATCTAGGGTCTGTCTTTGACTAATCTGACTATTCAGTGAAAACAAACTTCCGCAGTCCAAATTTTACTACGACTGTTATCCGCAAATGAGGCCATAATTTTTTATTTATGGGAACCTAAAATTGTAAGCATTCTAAATAAGCATTAAATACGGGCCTAGAAGTAATCTCCGACCGGAATTAAATGGCTGAAAAGTACCTGGTCAAGCGTTTTTCACATTCGTCCCCCTTTCCTTCCTATCCTTCGACCTGGAAAGGGCGTTGATGACCAACAATTTTACAAAGTGATATAAGGCCCAAAGTCATAACAAACTCGCAATAGTAAATGGGAATGCAGGGCTAATATAAATTAAGTTAACTCTGGCCGTGTGTTCAATCGTCGCTCAGTTACAGCGGGTTTAGACCAGACATCTCGGATTCCTTTAACCTCCTACATCATTATCACACCAATGTAATACAGCAAAGGAGTAGGAAACATGAAAAAGGCACTTTTACGGCCATTAAAGTGGGAAAACTGAGCTACCTTGCCCCCTTCAACGTCAACGAGGCCCCAAAACGGACGTGGACGTTAAGTTTAAACTAGTCGAAACCCGATAATTAACAAAAGGGTCTCTTCCACACAATGCCAAAGAAATTAACCGGCAATTGACGTCAATTCTGGGCCAATTACCTGTCACGTCAGGCTGGATGCTGATAATCACTGCTTCAGCGCTTAATTACATCAAACGTCAGATGGATTTTGACCACTAAAGAAACGGCATTTTGTGAATAATTGAAGTAATGTGAGAGAATTTAAAAAATAATTGCATTTTCTAATTTATGGCCGGGAATAGGATGCCTATATTCTTACGTATTTACATTCCAGTGAATGTTTATGTTGGTTCCGAGAAGGAAAACTCTTTGGAGTCAGGTCCGTGCACGGAATTGGAGCGAGAAAAACTGATTTACACCTTTGCCAGCCACCACCACGACGTCTCCACTTAAAATATCATTAATAATGTGCCCCCTGACATTAGCTGGGCCCTCCAGTTCCCTCTAATGGCTATTCCGACCACCCATTATCCCTTGTCAGCGTCTATAATTTCCCCTGCAAACAGTGCCAAGATAGACGAACACATTAGAAAGTGACTTTGCCTCCGGCATTCGCTGAAAGCCCAGTTCAGGAAATATGTTTCAATAAGAAAGGGGGATATTTGCACACCTCGATGGGTCTAGTCCAATATTATTGTTGACCAAGAAATTTAAAAGTTTTAAAGCTCGACAAAAATAGCATTCGAATAACAATTGGGGCCGGAGAATTAATATAATATTTGCACAAACCAATCCAAAACAAAAAGTGCTCCCGGCTCCGGGGAATTTAAAAGCTGAATAAAACTCTCCGACAACATGATCCCAAATTCAATAGTAAACTCGTCCGTTCACAACAACAGCTCTTTTTTATTACAGAATTGACAAGTTTTCGACCGTCAAATGTTTGATCTCCTGCGGCGATGCGGGAAAGGCAATATCAAATGGAAAATAAAGTTTACTGAGTAATCGTTTGGACACAAATTCTGACTTATTGTTAGAAGAAAAAATGAAATATGCGTGAGATCTTGGAGAAGGTCAGCCAAGACGTTTGTTCACGCAAGGCCACCACAAGGGTTGCCCAAAAAAATTCAGAGGTTCAGCTGCTTTGACGCCACCACCATACATTGCAAATTCCGTTGGCAGAACTCTGAAATTACCAATGGATTACCTCCTAATCCAATGCCTTCGTCCACACAGGCATTCTGAATGCCCCATTAATAAGAAAAAACATCCCCATTGTCATCTATATACTTTATGTCACTCTTTCGGAGGGTGAAACAGGACTTACTATCAGCACAACAAAGGGTGTTGGTGGCACAGAAACCTGGCCCGTTGTCGATTATACAGAGGGGCAGAGGGCAAGCGTGAACATTCTGACAACCAGTGTCCTCTTTGCATTCTTCTACTGTACAACAAACTCGCTCGTTCACACAAATTCCATTATTCTTTGGGCCTGAAACCCAACAAAATGATAACTGATGATGTCTTTAGATAAAGTAAAATCACAGATGACACAAAAAGGGATCTTCAGACTTTTGCATTTTTCTTGTTAATCCTAAAGGATTACCAGAAAAATGTAAAAAAATATTACTGTAGCCCTTACCACAGATCCCGCAAGTCTCGACGGTGATGTCGACTGAAGGCCCTGAGGGGATAACGGCGTTGGCTGGCTGATTACTTCGTCCGATCCTCCGATAGGGACACGAGTTCAAGAAGCAACCATCACAGTGCATCGTCAGAAGGCAGATAATTAAGGCCAGCGTTCGTGTCCTATCACCCATGTCCAGCTGTCAACAGCGATTCCAATGATAATTTCATCAAACACTCTCGAAGGCGTGGTTTTACATTTACAACGACATAAACCGCTTTCTGGCCCAGGCCCTCAAATCCCCCGATTTGGTAATCTTCACGACTTTTTTGGAAGTTGTCCATTAAACAAATTAAATTAGATAAGAGGTGATGACAAATCTGGCGTTAGGAGGAACTACTTACAATGCCCGATAGTCTTTTAGGGCTTTGGCTGTACGAAACCGTACGTAATTACAAAACATACAAGATGCTTCCATACTAATCTAATTCGGTCTCAGATGGACCGATGGTCATTGATGTGGTGCTAGACTGCAATACAGACTATTTATAATCATCACAAAACATCCCCCATTAAATGAATCTCCTTCCTTTATTAAATCAAGAAAGACATTGGATATACTCGTTTGACATAACAGTTAACAATGAGAGAGAGTGAGATGGCACCTGATCCCCTAAGGCAACTTTAAAATGCAAAAGCTTCGTTAATGGGGCAAGGATGAGGGAAGATCATCATACTTAAGCACCGGAAAGAGACAACCTTACACAAAATGCACAATTGCGCACATTAAGTGGGGTTTTCTGGAATGGCCAGAGAGTCGACGGAAACCTCGGTCGGTTCTCACATACATCAGATATCATGTCTAAGATCTATGCGTGGGATATGTACATAGTTGGAGGGAAGATGATGTTGTAATGTCTCACTTCTTCATCTTGTGCATATAATCTGACTGTTCCCGTACCCATTCCGCGACCCGAGGAGCAACTGCAGGGCCTGAGGGCTTGGATTTCTTGCGGATCTGAGCACCCCGATCTTTGATCTTTTGCTGTCCGAAAGTATGTGGAGATTTCTGGGAGGCTTGAGACGGCTTTCTGGCGGTTTCCTTGCTCTCTTTCCTTCTCTTGGCCTTCTTATCTTCCACCTCGGCCTCTTCCGTTTCTCCTTGAGCTGCTCCTTTTTGTTCCTTCGCACGACGTTCGCGTTCCCGAGCTTCCCTTCGTGCTCTTCTTTGTGCTCTCCGCGCCTCCCGATCCAATAAATAATGTTGGTATTCGATTTGTCGCGCCAGAACGTATTCCATGAACACATAGAGACACTGAAAAGAAAAGTCGTGTTGAAAGAAGTAGATTGCGTTGCGTTCCAAATCCTCTTAAGGCTAAATTTGATGACCTAATAGACCCGGAAATCCGCAGTTTATTGGGTGGGGGGATTAAGAAATCCAGCAAGCAGATGATGCAAAAAACAAACCTCCAGATCTCTTGACGTTCATAATGTTTTCTCAAACGTTTAAATATAAATTTCTGGAGATATAAGAGTGAAGACAGAAGATTTCGGAGGAAAATTTTGAAAATTTTTCGAATTCACGTTTTTTTTGAAAAAGAGAGTAAAAATCGAGAAATTTTATGGGTCGGCGAGTAGGAATCGAAATAGCTTTCAAAATTCCCATTTTTGGAGTGAATTCCGAGTTTACTTTTTTTTCGCCTTTTTTGGAGTAAATTCAGAATTTACTCGCCGAAGGTGCCGGCGAGTAAATCCAGAGTTTACTCCCGGGGAACAGTTGACCCCTGGGCGCAAAAGTCGCGCCGAACTTTCGAAAAATTTTGCCGAATTTCGCGGGGTTCCTGACTCTTCGTACAGTCAACACTTCCTGACTGTGGTCCATTCAGGAATCCCGCGATTCTCGACTGGGTGAGGGGTCAATAACTGTTGACTAGGACGAAGAAATAGGGAGAAAAAACGAAGAGAACGAGAGAAACGCGCGCTATTTCGGGCTGTCTCTGCCTCTCAGCGCCTTCTTTCCGTTTCGCGCTCTCTCTCTCTCTCTCTCTTTTTCGAGAGAAAGAGCGAGAGAGCGCAAAAAAAGGAGAGAGAGAGCGAAAGAGCGGGAAACGAAGAGAGGGCGCAGAGAAGCAGAGAGAGCACGAAATAGCGCGCGTTTCTCTCGCTCTCTTCGTTTTTTCTCCCCGTTTCTTCGTCTCAGGTGACTGGGATGTCGATTTTGAGGCCGCCCAGTCAAAAACATTGCTGACTGCAGGAGCTGAGGAAATAATTGGAAGCGAGCAAAATCCAGATTTACTCGCCGCCATTCGATTTCTCGGCCCCGGCACATCGTTGGCGCGTAATTGAAAAGTGATTTTTTAGCTTGACGGCTCCATTATTGAGTGAAAAAATCGGAACGAAACGCCACAAACTTTGATTTACCACGACCGGTTTTACGCCAACACGGTTGATCGATATATCGAAATAATTGTGTTTACGCAAATTTGGCGTGTTGCGGCTGCCACTTGCGCTAAATCTGTATTGTAAAATCGTTTCTTGAGCTCAGAATTTCACGCTAAAGTTGACCTATAATAACAAAAGATTGACCGGTAACTTGACCCTCGATCCCAATCTTGGGGTTCTCGATAGCTCATGAGCTGCATGAAGATATGACGAAGTTGAGCAGAAAAAATCAGACCAGGTTTCAGAGCTACTTTTCGAGAAAATTCAACTTTATATTATACTAGACATCCGATTTCAATGGATTCCTAAAAATCAAACAAAAAGTGAAAATAGCGACTTACGTTCCTATACCACTAATTTTCGAAATGTTTTCTTTGCTCTCCGATTAGCACTGGTCGATTTTAGTTTCTGCGGAAAATAAAAAGTGAATTTTCCGATTTTTGCACAACGCCAAAACTTTTTGGCACTGATAAATTTAGTCGTGGTGGGACAAACCATAATTAGCAGAAAAAAACGACGTGCCCGGCGAGTAAACTCCCAGTTTACTCCCGAAAATCAAAGTTTTTTCCAAATTTTGGAGTAAACTTCGTGTTTACTTTTTTTTTTGGCATTTTTGGGAGTAAAAAAAATTTTTACTCCAAAATCGAAAAAAAAGTGAATTCGAAAAATTTTCAAAATTTTCCTCCGAAATCTTCTGTCTTCACTCTTATATGTATATTGGGAGGATTGAATGCGTCTTCGAAATATCAGATCTATGAAATTCTGGCACGTAACAGACAAAGGCTATATAATAACACCTCTTAGAGATATTAAAAACACGGGGTTGTAAAACTCAATTCTAGTTTTTCATGACTGATTCAAACCTCGTAAAATCCTCAAAGAATAAAGGATATAGATTTGTATCTGGAGAAATTATTAAATTGACACTTACCCCAAAGATTACGATAAGAGCGACCACACTGGCAATGATGATGGCATTCTTTTCAAAGGCCTGCTTTAAGGGAACCATACATCCTCTTACATAAAGATCCCCCTCCAATTCATGAGGCCGTCTTTTCAAGGCATTCTGCCAACAATTCAACGATCTTGATGCTGAATTCAGATTCCCTGCCGTTCCCTCAGCTAGGATCGCCTTCTTGCAACAACTGAAAGGGACCCCACATCTTTCTGGGAATATATTTGTTTCGTTACAGTAGAACTGCTCATTCAACTGCCAGTCTCGGTATCCCTGTGCCAAGGACCTTATCCCACAGCATTCCATCTAAATAAATGAATTTGTAATCATTTTTGAGTGTTTCGGATACCGTTTCCTGCAAATAATCCATTGCATCGGCAATGTTCCCGTTCAGATGATATCTTTTTACTGCATAATCGAGCATCGTATTGATATAAAAATTGTCGCTGTTGTCCGAATAAAAGATGAAGAAGGTTCCCAGAACAGCTATCACAAACACCACAAACCAGAGAATCCCGGTCCAGACCGACTAAAATGATGTTACTGGTATTGTAAATGTAGTGCCAGACTACAATCAAGACGATGACATAAAAAATTCATGTCACGGTCCAATAATTTGAGAAGCAAGGGTAAATTGAGTTTGAAAAACTTAAAAGCAAGGGACCGAGGAGAATATTCTTGCACAGAAATTCATTCAAAATTACGCAATTTCCGAAGTAATTGAAACTCCGCATTTTAATATTATTTACAAAGGTAAAAATAGATTGCAATAGCTAAATTAAATTGACTTACGATTTTGAGAAAAGTCCAATTCTCCCTGAGGGCCCCAAAAAGGCCAGATAAAGAAATGATGACAATGATGATACCGAGAATGCCGAGGACGATGGACGCATTAAAAAGGATGTCCTCAGGGCCGGCAACTGACCTGGGATCTTTGATAAATGAATAAATACCCAAAGATAAGATGGCCAATCCAATCAAGAAGATGATCAGATTCAGAAGAAAACAGAGCCATTTCAAGAAGGCACTGATTTCTTGTCTCGGCTTCAAGGCCCTCCGGGTGGATATGACCGCATCCTCGAAGCGGCCATATTCAATCCGCACCATCTAATCCCAGCCACCGATTCATAAAAATACTCCTGAAAAGAGACTCTTCAGAGTTTCCTGTTTAATTGTATAAAATGACAGGCAATAAAAGAACTGATGGAATCAGAAGGCGAACCAGAACTGAGGTGAGTGAACCTGCCCCCACGAGACTCTCGCTTTAAAATCATAAAACGTGATGAGAATAAGTGACAGTTAAGAAGCGAATCGTCCTTATGGCATTAAATCGTGGAAAAGGTGACAATAACCGTAGATAGATGTTACGTAACTACTTCAAAACAGATATTACAATTCAAAATAAGAAAAACTTCACTAACGAAATTCGATTAATAAGGAGACGTTGACAAATACGACGTTCCGCTGACGAAATCAGCGAACGGAAAGAAAAAAGACTCCGAACGGCTTCATAATCAAAAAACGTCAAAATCAGTAAAAAAAAAACACTTGCAACGTCGGAACTGGTGGCCGGAACTTGTTCCGGCAGCAGTCACCAACCCAGGGATGGATATACAAAGTCCGCATTGGAAGTAACAATGACTGACCAATGCCATTCAATCGCACAACACGAATCTGACTTCAAAAACACGCTTCGATGCCTTCAATCAGATGTAAGGGATGCGAACGGGAAATGGGTTTTCCTTCTTTTCTTTCTCTGTCCGTCGCTCACTGAAACCTGGATTCTCGGCGGGGATGTCGCCAAGGACGGACATCTTAAGAAATGGGTCAATCGATCCCGAGTAACCACACTCTCCTTTCCGGCAGGTGATGAAAGTGAAAAAACTCGTTATCGACGCTGCCATCACCGCTTACCAGATACCCCTCCAATAGCAATCACATTATAAGAATAGCAGCAAAACATAATACGAACCGCTGACTTAAGAAGATTATAACGGGAAAAACAAGCCAATTAACGCGGCGAATAAATCCAGGTACAGCGAAAAGAAGGTAGCCAACTACTCACGACCTTCAAAACTTTAATTACCACTTGAAGAGCAAAGGCCATTTTAAAAATTTTTTAAATAAATTTGTGACAAATAGATGCTCCTTCAATCGGTTCAACGTATCCCTCCCCGAAACCACTTAGAAACGTCATAGAAACAATGAAACGACTTTATCTGTTCAGTTTCGATCCTTGAGAGCACTTTCTATTTCGCTTCCCACAAGAATACAGTCCCCTCCGTCATAAAACAAGTTTACCGAACTTTTCACTCTCTGTTTACTTTCCAAAAAAGTTTATTCAATAAAACACAACAATCGCCTATTCCCAAGTCCTAGTAGTGTCCTCATGATCTCCATCAGGGCTTCTGTAATTCTTCAACGGCGGCGTCAGAACCGGGCCTTTGCCACTATAGATATGAATGGTGTCCGGCAATTTTACTGCCTCGGCATAGAGGTCTGGAGACAACAACTTTAACAGCTTCAACGCATTATCTTGATCCTGCATAGACCGCTGGATCCATTTGATATCATCTCTGACAAGAGCATTCCTACTCGTATTGTAGGCCTTCGAAATAACAGCCCTCTGGTCAATCTCGGCTTCAGTCAAAACCACGGGCTCTCGGTACCTCTGACTAAATTAAATTAGACCTTTCCTAATTCTACTAACTCTATATTCCTCGCCGATTTAACGTCGATAGTGAGTTCTGTAACTGGCTTAGGTTTCTTGCTGTGCTTCATCATCTCTCGGATTTCTCGAGTCAGTTTCCTTCGTCGTCTTGTTTCTCTAGCCTTGGCAATCTCAGGATCCATTTTTTTCTGCTTTTTGGTGAATACAGAAGAACTAACAACGGTAAATTACTCAGTATCAAAACTTACCTTAATTTTGGTGTCATAGAAACATTTCGGACGGAGAGTTGGGATAATCGAGGCACCAATGCAGATAACATTCAAAATATTCGCTCTACGAAACCTTTTGCCTTGAATTCGAATTTCCTGAAAATTCAGGAAAAAAAAATAAAATATTTTTTTGAAAAATCAATTAAAAAATGCGCATCTCCAATATCGAGTGAAAGAAAAATAAAAAAGTGTCTGGTTGGAATTTATGGATAAGTTGACGCATCATACATCTGTTTATATAGTAAATGTAACACGTGTCTTTTCAAATAAATATTTTTAGGATGCAATATTTTGCATTTATCTTGGGTTTTATGGTGCTCGGGATCACAGCACCCCCGCCAAATCGACAACAGGCACAGGAGCAAGAACAGAAGGCCGAGCAGGCTGCGAATGACCAGCAAAAGCCGGTAAGTGCTTTTTATGTTTTCTGTTATATTTTTAGATGTACGAATTCGCATATTCCAAGTACCTAGAACAAGTCATCAAGATTCTGGAGAGTGACCCCAAGTTCCAAGAACGGGTTAGAGGAATGAACGAGAACGACATAAAGGTATGATGCTTGTTTTGGTAATATTTTTGTTTTTAGGAAGGTAAAATCGCCGATCACATTGACGATTTAAGTCCCGAAGTCTTCAGCGAGCTAACTAAAGCCAAGTTGCAAGAAATCGAAAGGTTGCGAGAGCAGATCAATGAAGATATTAAGGTACATGGGGATCCTAGCAAGATTCCTGTTCCAGAACATATCGATGTGTATAATTGGGAAAAATTCCACAAGGAAGACCTGAGAAAATTAATCCAAAAGGTATTTTAGTATATGGTTTGTTACCTAAAATCTCTCATTTTATTTTAGACAGTTTCTCATATGGAGGAGATTGATAAACAACGAAAAGAAAAGTTCAAGGAATACGAAATGAAAAAGAAAGCTGAAGAAGATCATAAACTTGCCAAACTGCCTCCAGATGAAAGAGAAAAAGAAAAACAAAAAATAGAAGATGCCCAGAAAAGACATAAGGAACACGAAAAGGTGAAGCATCCAGGAGGACGCGAACAGTTGGAAGAAGTATGGGAAGAGTCTGATCATGTATGTTTCATTTATATTATTACAGGGTGCGGCAAAAAAATTGAAACTTAGGTTTATAGCTATCTTATTTAACAAACGTAACAATCTATATCAGTAACATAGAGAAAAAAATGTTCAGCCAGTGTTAAAGCGGCTGCCCTTGGCGGCGGTATAGAGCTCCAAACGCGTTTGCAAACGTGGCTTGACATCTTGGGCGAAGGGCCGCAGCTTTTTTGGGGAAATCGGTCGTTCTTGGCGCAGCGATTAGCGACTACAAGCCTTTGTGACGTGTGGTACAGATGCTGGTCTCCAATTTAATAAATGCATGGTCCTTAAGATTAAGATCCGGCAAGTAGGTGGCAGTTTGAATAAAGTGGGTAATTTTGGCCTTTTGCTAATTATGAGCAGTTTTTGCCTTGCGAACCGGGGCGGAGTATACTGCTGGGACGCGTTCGAACGTCAAATTCGCATCGTTAAAGTGCTACTGAGCTTACGGAAGCGCGGCGTTTTCTGCACAGCTCGTTACATTTTTGAGCCCTAGGACAGAAAAACCCGGAGAATTTAATAGTAAAAATATCATTTGGCTGCACGTAAAAAATTTCTCGTCTGTACCCATGAAAAAAGTTTAAACTTTTTGCCTCACTCTGTATTTTGTTACCTAAATTTAGATGGAGAAGGATAACTTTGATCCAAGGACATTCTTTGCTCTGCATGATCTAAATGGAGATGGTTACTGGAATGATGATGAATTGGAGGCCTTGTTCCAAATTGAATTGTCGAAGTTGTATAACGAGACAGACCCTGATGATGATCCAAGGGAAAAGTAGGTATCACAATTGTATTCTGATGGCTGAAACAGAGTTGAAGAGATGTACAGAATGAGAGAACACGTTGTAAAGCAGATGGATAAGAACAATGACAGGCTAATTTCGCTTCAAGAGTTCCTTCAAGACAGTGAAGCGACCACTGATGATAATAAAGATGAAGGGTGGAAAGATCTGGCAGATCAAGACATCTATTCTGAAGATGAACTCAAGAAGTTTGAAGAAGAATATGCTAAACAACAAGGTTGGGGTGAGCATGCTTATGACCCCTATGACCCAAATTTAGATAGGAAAACACAAGGAGGATTCGAAGGACAACAGGTAAGGGCGGTCATCTCTGGTTAGCTCTGTGCGTTCGTTGTTTCTTCTCAAAGATTGCACACTTCTTGTCCATTAAGATTACACCGGTCGAATGTCGATTTGTTTTGTTGAGGAGCCTTTTGTGTGTCATGTTTTTTCGGGCTTGTTATTAATATTGGTTTTAACGAGCGTATCTAATGTTAATTCTCAGCCAATCCAACCCGTAAATGGACAAATGCCCCCTCAACAACAAGCATATCAGCAGCCCCCGCAACAACAAGTTTATCAACAGCCTTCCCAGCAGCAGGTTCATCAACAACCTCCCCCTGTTCAGCCCCAACAAGTGCATCCCCAGCAAGTCAATCAACCTCCTCAGCCTAATCAGGTTCCAGTTCAAAAGGTTCCCAAGGCTGTTGATCCTCAATACGGGATCTAAATGAATATATATAGTCAGTCATAAGAGTAGTATTTATTTACTGCATTTTGGTGAATTTTATGTCTCGGAGAAAGGTGCAAAGATATATCTAATAAAAGAGAAAATGAATACTTGCTGGGATTTAGATGAAGATGACACCACGGGCATGATATTTGATGCCCTGAGGTCATTTGCTGCTTTTATTCCCTCCCAACGTCCACTTTCCTCACGTAACGGAGAGTGTAAGGTTATAGG
The DNA here is from genome assembly GCA_904066235.2 of Bursaphelenchus xylophilus. Classification (NCBI taxonomy): domain Eukaryota; kingdom Metazoa; phylum Nematoda; class Chromadorea; order Rhabditida; family Aphelenchoididae; genus Bursaphelenchus; species Bursaphelenchus xylophilus. The sequence goes on along the minus strand of CAJFCV020000003.1, from coordinate 6,714,491 downwards.
TATCGAATAACAGGCATTCTTCCGATGTTATCCTTTATTTGTTTTATGTGGACCGGGTAACTGATTACTCGACTCATTCCCGGACTGGTTTCGGCGCGATCAAAAAGAGAATCGTATCAATTAATTGGTGGATTGATCGCCTTTTTTGGTTGGCACCCGTTCCCGTATTATATTGTGAATGGACTGAATGGATGCCTCTTTTTGTGAAAGAACATTGAACAGTTAGTGGAGTTTTGCGGCAAAGGGCGAAAGGTCTCCATTCATCCATCGCGCTGAGCGGATCAGAAATAAAGATATCCTGATTTTCTTGTAGCAAACGGATTTCTGATATTCAAATCTCTTTTCCATCGCTCCGATTATGCTGCGTATACGAAAGATTTCTTCCAGTATAACAGGTGAATCTTTGATTGGTTTTTGTTTTACATCTCTCCTTCAGAGTATTTTTAGTCATCGTTTTACGCAGTAACCATACAATCCTTTGTTTGAGTTATGTAGAGATTTGTGATTTATTTTGTGAGAATTATATTGATTTTAATGTGACTGAACTAGATTTACTGTCGACTACCATCTCAAGAACTAAGAACAGAGATGATGGATTTATGGATAGCACCAGACATCCCCTCCATTTGGCCGTCATTTTGGGAAATCTAGATCGAGTCAAGTCTTTGGTGAACCAGAAAGTCTGCGATGTTGACGAGGAGGACGAAAGAGGTAGACAATTATTTTATTTTCTGGCAGAAAAAGAATTTCGCACCCCGCACCCTTCCATGGCACGCATTCCAGACCACAATTTGCATCGCGGAGAAATTTGGAGCGCGTCGCCGAAAAAACAAAGAAAGCGACGTGTCGCACGCGCGGATTCTTGCCGGTTTTGCACGGTGCAAACGGTTGTTTTTGTTCATTTGCACTGTGCATTCAGATTTGTCGCTCTCGTCGCGGAAAAATCTCCGAAAAGAATTTACGTCACGCGCATTCTTGATTTCGTTCATTGAAACTCTTTTTCGGTCAGACTACTACATATAATCAACAATATCGACATTCTAATTACAGGTCAAATAGCTCTCCAATTAGCAGTTCTGTCATCAAATAGTGAGATTACTCAGTTTTTAATTGACAGTGGAGCTTGTGTCGACCACTCTGACTTCACTCAGATCACAGCTTCCCATTTGGTGGCCAAATACAATAAAGTAGACCAGTTTAACATACTTTTGAAGGAAGGAGCTGACTTTACTCTAAAGGATAAATGTGGAAAAAGCGGATTTGATATAGCTTGCGAGTACGGGCGAGTTGCCATGGTCCTGCGACTAATCGAGAACGGAGTCTTAAAATCTATTTTGGATAGGATAGGAAAAAATAATCAAGAACAAACGTCTGGATTACATTTGGCTGCCAGAAATGGACATGTTGAAGTACGTACTAATTTCTCTTTCTCTTATTGCTAGATTTGTCATCATTTAATCGAAAAAGGATTCCCAATTAATCTACAAACACAGCGTGGGTCAGCGCTACATGAAGCCGTAGAACAAAGGCATCTTGATATAGTCATTCTCCTTTTACACGTGAGTTCTTTCATTGAATGACGCTGTCTTTTCAGCGTAATATTGATTTATCCATCCGTAATCGAGACGGCTTAACAGTCTTGAATTTGTATGAAGATCTCAAAGGATATCGCAACTCTTTTAACGTTGACCTGAGCCTGCTACTTCGCAGTAAGTGGGGATTACTATGAATATGCAAAATAAGTGGCCCCCAGGATAATCGAACCGTCCTAGAACAAAAAGAACCCCCGACATCGCGATTGAGTGCTCCGCGGTTTTCGTCGCCTTGAAGGGCCCAGGCCTGTCAGCTCGCCCCCCTTTCAGAGGCCAGCGACTGGTGAGACGTGCCAGTTGTGGTGTTGCTAACCAAAGAAGCGGGTATCCAACCGCGTCTGGATGGTTTCGTTTTTCGGTCAGCTGGAAAATTGGGCGACGTAAAGAAAGAGAAAGGCTTCCAATTCTCGACTTTCGTCTTTGCAGCACATATTGTTTGGGGGATCACCTTCAAACCTAATTTCAAAGGTCTTTGAAGGACAGGAACAACCGTCCCTCGAAATTCGAACCCGGTCGTTACTTGTCCGTCAGACAGTCAACGCCCTCCTTCTTACGGCGAATTAACCGTTTTAAGGCCAGCCGACTTTCTGGGATTCCTTGTAAGGAAATACCCGTGTTTATGCGTCTACTCCTGCCCTTTGGTTGTAGACATTTTTTGTTTTTCTTATCAATTTTGGAGCCATCATATTGATTCGTGGGTCTTTTTCCTCTCTTCGACTCAAAGTAATTAGCATAAGACACAAATCATGTCTTAATAAAACAGGGTAAGGAACGCGCCAAGGACGGAGGGAGGGGGATATGGAAAGACCAAACTAATGGACAGGCGCAACCGAACATCGAATAAGATCCACTCCAACTCCATTGCCGCCGATCTTTGCGCACATTTCCTCGCGCTTTTACTGCTTCCCGGGATTAGTTATGCGGAATGTTACCAATCTGGGGGATGACTTTGCTTGAGGGGTTCGTTACTTTCTGAATTGGAGATCCCAACGTCATCGTCCCATTTTATGCGATTTCGGACAAACACTGCCCCTCTAATTCGTTTATTCTATGCGAACTCTCGACTTTATGGCCTTTGTATGATAGCCAAACATCGTAAAAGGCCGAGTCTAAACATTTTTATGTCTGGCCTGAGGTCAGATGGAGGGATGTTTCGGACATAATGTTTGAATACGATTTTATGATGAGCGCCGTTCATTGCAGCCCATCCTCATCGGACATATGCCCAGGCCCTAATTGATTACCAGGATCCCCTCAATCCCGTCGCGCTGTCTCTCTACCAACATCAACTTATTTGGGTGGGTTAATGTGTGTAATGTTAAGCGTGAACTTGCGTGTTGATTTGGGGAAGGAAACAATAAAACAAATCATGATGTTAAACATCCACCGTGACTCGCATTGATTTAATTTGAGGAATTCGAATATTTTATGCAGAAAGAGCGGGGCTTTTTCCGCTTAAGGATTTTCACGCTTCTAGCGCCTTTCCCAAAATAAACCATATGCAAATTCAGTCTCTGAGACTTCTAAACAAAGGGGAAATCAGGTGGCACTGGTCAGAAATTCCCTTCGAGAGGCGCACCTAAAAGTTCGCTCAAGGTTGAACTGGTCACTAACAGGGGAAGGGGCGAGGGATATGACTGAATGAGTGTTCTCTTTGCGCTCTGGCTCTCCGGAAATATTTTTTTGTATTCCCCAGCAAATATGTTATGTTTAACTATATCTTTTCCCATTATTACTATGGTATCAAGTTCCGGATCGTGAGAAATGTTGTTTCCTCGCAGCTTGAGACCCTTATTTCCTATTTTTCGATGAAAACTTTTAGTGCCCTGCTATATTAGTTGTCATTCCAGATCATCGACCATAGCAGCCCCGTGTTCTGGAAGGGAATTGTTTTTGAGGAGTTTGGTTACTCACGATCAGGCGTTTTCCCTCCGGAAATCGTCTGTATCATTGATAACAAGCAAGGTAATTCGGCCGTTTATCATGTTGATAGTACAAGTTGATGATTAATTTTGATTTAATTTTCAGGCGAAATGAGAAATCCGGACTCAAGTTCAGGCCACGGTACGGCCTCGCGGATGACAGTTCGTCGAGTCAAAAGAATCGAAGCTCCAGTTGTACCGGACCTTCCAGGCATGGCAGATTTCAATCGCCGATCCCGCAATTTCTCTGACGGCAGTCGGAAGTTGAGCAACACCATGGGGTCCATGTTCCCCGACCTTCTTCATTCCTGTCATTCCTCGAGTTCTCCGTCGTCGTCGCGAGCTGCCAGCAGTTGCGCTGATCCCTCTGGTAAGTGTGATGACAGGTCGATCACATCACTTGTGAAAGGCGTGAGAGGCCGCGAGCATCTGCATACGGCGCTCTTTCGGGGTGAAATGGGAAAACCTTCAGCCTCTTTATATCAAATAAAACTTTCAGATCTGGCTTCACTCGATGCTGGCACATTAAGTCGCTGTGAGATGAATGCGAACAAGAGCAGTGTTTTGTCCACCTTTCAACCCAATAGTAATTATTTGCCGGAACGGGTGACATCTGGACGAAATTCAACCGGATCCACTTCATCTTCCCAAAACAGTAGCGGTTTTGAGAGTGGAAAGGTGAACAAATATATATATATATATAATTTATGACTATATTTTTGTCATAATTTTTAGTTTTAATACCATTTTTTGTCATCATTTTTTTGCAGTACGAAAATGTCGCCAGTAGTCACAGTACAAGTTCGTTTGCCTCAAATCCGAACGATTCGCCCTCTCGAAGATGCTTTTCGGTTAATCGTCAATCTTCGTCAGCAGACGTTTATGGCACTCTTGAAGAGACATATACAATTGATGTTAATGAAATGCTGGCCAAAGGAATTTCGGATTCAGAGATTCTGGGAGAATGGCTCGAGAAGTTGGGCCTTCAGCAGTACCTGTCATCGTTTATTCTCCAAGGTTTCGATGTGTCATCGGTCTCAAAATTAATAGCTGAAGATCTCCTGGCTTTGGGGGTGACTGATCCCAGACATCGGAAGATTATTCACGCAGATATCCAGAACTGGAATGTGGTGGACGGATGGCCAAGAAGTGTGTCCCCTACGTCGCAAAGCTCGTAAGATTTTTACATTTTTCACGTAAGGTGCAACATAAATAGTCTAATATTAGCGGTGATAAAAGTCTGCTGACAATAAACAAACCAATTTCAGAGTGTGGCTGAAGGCCATTGGACTACCGCAATATGTTCGATTATTCGAAATAGAGGGATATGACTGCATGAAGAAGGTCGAGGACCTGACTTTCGAAGATCTCGAGGATATGGGGATCAAGAAATTAGGGCACATAAAAAGGATTTGTCTGGCTCTGAAGAAGCTGAAGATGTGCCGTCGAAAACAGGAACAACATGAATACATCAACATTGCCGAGTCTGCCATTCCCCAGCACCCATTAAATCCCTCAGTGCACTCATCCCAGAATTTTCTTAAGAACGATGAATGGAGGCCTAAACTTCAGATCATAAAAACTCAACAGATCTTATCAGCCACTCCAGAATTACCTCGGTCGATTAACGGGGAGATAATGAAAGTCGGGATGGACCCATCATCGCTTTTTGGCCATCAAGATTTCCCATCATCTCCATCAGACCCATATTCGACTCTACCTCCACTCCCGTTAACTGCTAGAGGGCCTTTAAAAATGAAAAGTCAAGACCTGACCCGTCCGTCGACTGCCCATTTAGCCCGATCTTCAACCTTTTGCTCAGCTCCCAATGCCTCAAATCTGTACTAAAACGTTTTATTTGCCGTCGATTCCCAGGAAAAAGGATGTTTGTTATAATAATCTTCCGTGAATTGGCTTGTGAATCTTTGATCTCATCATCCGGGTTCTTTTGTTGTCACTGGTGGTATTAAAAAGACAGGAAATCCATAAGATTGTTTGTTTTAAACTTGCAATAAATTGTTTAAATTTAAAGTCGCAATATGTTAAAGAAAATGTTATAAGGGAGAGACGGATCTCTTCATAAATGTTTCCATTGTGAATGGGCTTGTGTTCAGTGTCAATTTTAGATTCTACTTCAAGAACACGCGTGATCTGCGTGGATGTGACCAGTCCGTATTGATGTCTCAAATGTGCCGTCCATAATTGTATTGAGCGGAGAATAAAGAGACCGCTGGGCGTCTAAATATATTTAATACAAGTAGAACTTTTATGAACACGGAAACCGACTTCCATTTCGAACAGAAAGAAAAGGGCGCGTTAACCGTCCGACCCAATACTATCGGGACCGAATGAATGAATTGTCAGTCTATCCTTTTTGGAAGGGAATCTGTTGCCTTAATGTCGCTTCTGAAGCCGCCCTTCAGCTGAACGAAAAAAGAATCGGGATTTGTTTCCACACTTCTTCTTTTTGTTTAATTGAGCGCTCCATCGTGTTAAAATCATTTTTTAGATTGGAAGAAGACGGGTGTTAAGGACTTCGTGGCAGTTGTTCCAATAGATAACACTTAGCTCGAGTTGTTTTTCTTGACTAATTATCCCAATTTTGTCCTTCCTGTATGAAACCTCTGTCCTGACCTTATTAAGGTCAGTCCTGACCTTATTAACTACATTGTGCCGTAATTACATTTTGTTTCCTTTTTTCTGTAAACACTTGTAATTTATCAGGGTCGTAAAGATTGAACTCTTTGATCCAGCGTCTGCCATAAAACTTTAATCAAACGGCATGCAAATTTTTGGTTTGGTGAGTGAACGAGGCGCTTTATTAAGAGAATATAGAGCGGTCAATCCTTCCTTTCTTTGCAGCTGAAGACGGACAGTTTGCTTAAGCGAACGGGTAAAAAAGGTCAGAGATAGCGCTACACCGCACTTAATGTATGCACGCAAGGCTGATCGGTTAAAGAGGCTCTGAGTTTCTAGAATTACAGAAGGCGCTATTTGGGCGGGATTTTCTCCCAGGACGGGTCATTTCGTGTGCCAAAAGGCCAAACTGTTTCTTCAAGGGTTGGCTCTTTAAAAGGCTTGGCCCATCTGGCCATTCTTATCCATCAAAAACTTGTTCAGGACAGTTTGTGGACCCGTCCCGACGCCAATTCCCTCTTGGAATTCTGCACTCCATCCATAGTTATGGCTTACTTATGCCAAGGCGTCCGCTGTTTCATGCAAATTATTGAGTCATAGGTCCATTCTGGGAATTCTGGCTGGGCGTCTTCAACGGCAATTATATTCATTTACCTTTCCATCCATCCTTCCCGGCCATCACATTTAATTAAAACGCGCCCAATTAAGCCCTTCAAAGTGTGATTAAGTCGCGCAATCCCCCCTTTTGCCATTCTTAATTTATTTAGTGGACAGACATGGAAGCCAGTGTCCGGCCAGGATGTTTGAGAATGGGGATCCTTTGTTTTCTCCTCGGATTTTTTGAGAATAAGTTCTGCCGCCCCGTTGAAGTTTCCGCTAAGGAGAGCTCTTGTCATCAAAATAATGCCAAGTGGAGTGCAGGTTTCCAGCTGGCCATGTAAATCTTCTTCTTTTGTCGTCATTGTTTAGCCAAAGTTTAGCAGTATTTGTCCAACCTGAAGCCTTGAGGGATTTATTGTTTTGGACAAGCTAATTAAATATTTATGGGTTTATTCAAATTGATACAGAATTTTATTACGGTTTCGAAGATTTTCTTATTGTAACAGGGCCTGCAGGGTCTCAAAAAATTCATCTTTTTTGGCTATATTTTATTTAACAGGCCAAATTTAACAAAGTAACCATCAACATAAGTAACACGGGGTTTTATAATAAGACACCCTGTATATGAAAGTTTAAATAATGGAATCCCGACAGGTCAGCCTTGAATTCCCGTTTCGCGTTGTTGAGACTTTCCAATCGCAGATGACTGTTATATACAAGACGACTCTTATCATCGCTTTGGATCTGAAAGAGCGGTCTTCGGGGGTCTGTGGTCACTTACGTCTTCGAATAATTTGGGTCCACCTGTCTTCGGGGATGTTCTAAATCTCCACTCTGACCGGCTGTGTTTGTTTAACGTCTCTGGTCATCCTTTTTTGGGCTAAAGAATCATTTGCGCAAAACAAGGGGCGGAGGTGGGAACGGGAACGTATAGAGAGCGTGCTATTATTTCATGGCTAATCCTTTCCTCTTACATTTTCACATATTTTGATAAAGATCCGTTCTTTTAAATACCAATATTACTTGCCCAGGACGGTTTTCAAGGCTCTTAGCGACCTTTCGGACCTTTTGTAAAACAACCAGTGGCTCCATTTCTTTGTCGTCTTTCTCCTTTATGCAAATGAAGGCTGTCCCTGCGAGGTCAGTGGACTTTACTTGGCCAGTCCGTGTGTCCCTTGATGTGGTATCGGGCTCTCCTTACTGCTGATAAACGCGTTTCTCTTATCAATCGAGGCTTGCCCACTTCCGCGGTGTCTTTCCACTTTTTATATCTGAATTTATAGCCTCGACTATGAAATACCGGGCTCTTTTTCTTGCCTTTTTGGCACTGAGTTTTACTCTGGTCAAGCCCGCGGCCGTCGATGATGACTTGGAGGGCAGTGCACACATGGAGAACCCAGATGACGAAGATTTTGAGGTCCGTTCCTATTTTTGCTAGATGTAAACATCAAACATTATTTCTAAAGTTTTATGAATACCATTTCAACTCGTATTTTAATAATAAGTAAAGTAAAAAAATTATTTAGGAGACGTCTGGTGTACCCGCAAAAAACGAGGATAGGACAAAACTGGAGGAAGCAAAAAAAGTTAATCCACCTAATTCTGCCGTGGATAAGCCCGCTCCAACACCCCCTCCGGCTGTTTTCGTTGCCGAGACCGACAAAACAAGTACCTCAACCTTCAGTCTGGACACAACGTCAATAGCCATCTTGATTGGGACCATTATTTTGGTGGTCCTGGTGATTGCAGTCATCGTCGTTTGTTGTCGAAAAAAGTCAAGTAAGCGTTTTGAAATTAAACCCAAAATATCGCAGAAAATAATCTAAGGAAACATAAATTTAGATCGCGAATACACCCGAGGCAGCCCCAGCACGAAGGCGTATGTTTAGGCACTAAAAGCTCAGGAATTCCACTGGTCAATCCCCTCATGCCATCCAGAGATCTTTCGCGATCTCCGAAACCGGTGAACGGACCTTGATTTATTCACTTTTCGCATTTATTTCCCCGGTCCTAACATATCCAGACGAACAAATGTCATCGTTGTATCTACTGAGTATCAAATTATTCGTATTAATTATTGATCGGTCTTTGTTCAAGAGATTTATCCTATCCTCATCTTTCTCCAGTCTTTTAGTTTTCATCGCTCATAAACTTGTTCAACACCTCGATCAGGATAATTTTTTTGTAAATTCAGAGTTGAGTCATCCGCCCTCTGCCCAAAATTTGAATCGGCGATGATTCACAAAAGAGTTGAATTTGCTCCAGGTCAGCAACAACAAATAAATCGGAGATTTAATTCATAATAATTCAGTGAATGTTATTCGGGTTTCCAAAGCGAGGTGATGGTCGGTTATTTATGTCAAAGACATTGTCTTTTTGTCAAAGCAAAAAACAAGGAAATTTTTTACTTTGCGAAAAGAAAACGGTTTTTACGAATAATAAAGCATTCTTATTCGTTAGAATTCGAGTAATCAAACGTATAAAAAAACATTTTAGGGCTTTACAGTATAAATTTTATAAACTCTAACCTTAAAATCAATGATGGATACTTCGTCACAAAAAAATAAAAATAATTTTCGGAAATTATTTTTTTTCGCAGAAATATATAAGTTATAGTCTAAAACAAGTTCTTATCGTGTTTAAGAGTGCAAGAATGGTTCGGCACAATGGATGTGTCTTCTGATGTGATCTCCCGATTTAATTTTTGCTGTTCCAATTTCGTACTTTGTTCTCGATGTGAATCACGCGCTTTCGAAATGTTTCCCACAAATTCGACTTAAACATCGAATTTTTATATTTTGCTTTTTAGAAATGAGTTTTGCGAGCGGCCTGGAGGATAATATTTTTGCCGAGGTGGGAGATCACACTGCCGAGGAGTCCGATGAAATTGTACAGACGCCTCCACCTTCTCCAGATTCTCTTAAAAAAGACTTAGATAAACCAGGGTGAGTTATTCGATTTTTGTTTATCTAATCCTTTAGATTATTCTCTCTGGCACAAGTTCAGATCAAATTGAATGAATTATGGTCTACGACAAGAGAAAGGATATTCGGAGAAGACTATTGGATTCCTTCGGACAATTTTGATGTTGTTGTGTTTCCATCAGAGTTCTTAAAGACACACAGGACTGTGTATCCTCCCCATGCGAAAGAAAATACTCACAGTGTAACTTTGAAGGTTGTTCAGTGTACAGCCAGGCCGGATATTCCCAATCTGAGAGTACTAAATCATGTCGTGTTCACTCATTATGTGCATGGGGAGAAGGAAACTCTCAGTTTGTTCAGGACGGAGGACATGGGTGAGGCTATGGATTTCTGTCGAAGATGCGAAGAATGTCGAGCTTTATTCAAAATGTTGGGTATGCAAACGTCTGCTATTACTGTTTTTATTAAATTTTAGGATTTTCAAAAGACATTTGCAAACAAATTAGAGATCTTACTAACAAATTGCAATTCCATCCGCTCTGGAGGATGGTTCACATTGCCATTGCTTGTGGAAGAATAGACGTTTTTACCGATGATGGCTATGAGTACCTTCAAAAGATGGGGTACACTTCTGATGAGTAAGTTAGTAAGCGTTTTGCTGAACTTGGTTTTTAGTCTTGTAAAGCCTGTGGCATCCCCCGAGGGTCAATATCCATTGATGATGGCAATTGAATCAAATCAACCTGATATCGTCAAATTTCTTATCAAAATTGGAGCTGATATAACAGCCAGAGACCTCAATGGAAACAGTTGCTTGCATTATGCGGCTCTAGCTTCTACGCAAATGATTGAGGTCGGGTTTTAGCTCTTTTTTAATGCTTTTTTAGATAGTATGGTCGTGTCCAGAAGCCAAAGAACTTCTGAATTGTCTCAATAATGATAGGCTGACTCCAGCCTTGTTGGCCATCAGAAATGCGAACCCATTCTGCTTAAGGCTTTTGATTAATTTGGGCGCCGAGATCAATCTTCGGATTGCCGGCAAGAATCCTTTATTTGAAGCAGTTCAAAGCAAAGGAAAGACGATTGAGTAAGAATATTTTTGATTTCTAATTTTCTTTTTTAGAGTAATCAAAGCTATTTTGGAGGCACAACCGGGGATAATAAACGAGACGGAGGAAGCTAGTGGTAATAATGTTTTGCACTCGGCCATGTACAAAATGCCCCTGCTGGGTCTTCTCAACCTTCGTCATAAAGAATTGGATCTGAATGCAAAGAACAAAGCCGGGCTGACCCCTTTACATATGTATTGTTCTCGTGGTGACGTCGGGATGATTATTACAATCGTGTCTTATGGGTGTGATCTGAATGCACAGGATCGAAATGGAAACACAGCGTTACATGTGGCGGTTTCTAAAAGCAGAATTACGATAACTAGATTGTTGCTGTCCTTGGGGGCTGATCCAAATGTAATTAATAATCACGGAGACAGCGCTAGACATTTGGCGGCAAAATTAAATGAGTAAGTTGAATATTTATTCGATTTTACTTGTTAGTGAGGAAATGTTGAGGACCTTAGTGATTTGTGGAGCCAAAAGGTGTCCCCATTCAAAATCTGGATGTGTTTCTGGCTGCGTGAACGAGAGATCTGTCAGGTTTTTATCCCGGTCGAGTGTCTCATCTGAGAACACAGTAGCGCCAAGCCCACGATCTTTGGCCACCATTGAAAAGATCGAAAACCGAGATGAACAAGTAGATCACCCTTGGAATAAAATTCATGACAAAGAGCATCAGGTGAGTATTTTTAAAGATTATTTTCATTTCTAGGCGATTTTTGATGAGGTTATATCGAAATTAAATGGTATGATAAAAGCCAAGGAACAAAACAAAAGGAAGATCGCTATCCTAAGTTTGGATGGAGGGGGAATTCGAGGGCTGGTTATTGTACAGGTACGTCAAGAAATAGTTTATTGTAATTGTCATTGTAGATACTACTAGAAATGGAGAGAGTCATGGGAGAACCCATCTTCCCATACTTTGATTGGATTGCGGGAACTTCTACTGGTGGCCTTGTTGCAGCTGGTCTCTGTCAAGGTAATGATATAAGTCAATGGTGCTTAACAAATTTTTGGGGTTTTTTAAAGAAAGGGTTAGAATTGAATGCTGACAAAAAACTGTGAGGTTCCGACATTGGCATGCTCAAAATTTTCGTAGGAAGGCGATTTGCATGCGTTTGGGTTTCTGGTTTTCCCGCATGTCCGAAAAGATGTCCCGTCTTCAATTCCGATCGCTCGTTCGTGGCGTTTTTTCAAAAATTTGTGAAACACCAACTTATTTATATATTTGACGGTATTATCTATTTTTAGGGAAAACTTTACGCCAATGTCAAATGGTATACCTCAGATTTAAAGATTTGATTTTCGATGGCTGGGTGAGGCCATACAAGCCTGTAATATTGGAGACTTTTATAAAAGTGGAGATGGGAGAGGAGACCCTGATGTCAGATTTGATACATCCAAGGTTGGTTTGGGCTCATTTCGATCGTTTATTTTTAGGCTGATGTTTACGACAACCAGAGCTGACGTGTTTCCGGTGCAACTGGAATATATGCGGAATTATAGGCTGCCCTTAAGTGATGAAGATAACGAGGAATTGGGATATACAAACCCAAAGGGATTACATCTGTGGAGAGCGTTGCGTAGAACTTCAGCAGCTCCAACATACTTTTCTTGTGCCGATAACAAGTATATTGATGGAGGTCTGATTTCAAATAACCCAACCTTGGATTTGATGGGAGAAATTCAGACTTGGAACACAATGTGTAAACATCAGGTAAAGATTTTTTGAATAAAAATGTGCGTATTTACAGAAAAGAGATTCAGAAGTAGAAGTCGGATGCATTTTGAGTATCGGGACTGGCGTCATCCCCACTATCCCCATGGATGCAAACCAGTTAGATTTGTCCAGTAATCCGTATTCTTCTGCTGTGGCCATCAAAAACTTGGGAATAATCTTGGTCGATCAGGTAAAAACCTTTCGTAAGATTTTTCGTGCTTCTAATGTGTTTATGACAAAGTTTGTCTTACTACTTGTTTTTATTGCAGGTGACAGCAACGGAAGGAGCTCCCGTTACTAGAGCGTCTTCCTGGGCCATCAATCAGAGGGTGCCTTATTTTAGATTCTCCTCTCCCCTCTTCAAAGACATCGCTATGGACACTACTGATGATTTAGTTTTGGCTAGAATGATGTGGGATGCCATGGAATATATGTACAGACACCACAGTTACATCGAGAAACTCTGCACTTTACTTAAAAAGTTGGGTCCTGCTGTGAACAGGAAGAGATTATTCTTAAGTGAAGAAGAAGAAGCTCAAGCTTTAAAGGATATTGAGGCGAGGAAGAGGGAAAGAGAAGGTAAAGACATCAAAGAGGCACCACCAATGGAACATGATGAAGATAATTGCATCAAAGAAGAAAATGAAATAAGAGAAGATGTAAATGAAGACGGGCCAGATGGCAAGGATGCTGTAGAGAAGGTACAGGAAGCTGTAGAAAAGAAAAAGGAAGAAGACAGGATTGAAGAAGAATCTCCAGAAAGTTTGGAAAAATATGATGAAGCCTTTGAAGAGAGGGCAGGTACTGATAAACTTCAGGATGCTTAAGAAGTGAAGTCCATGTGATTACTCCTCAGTTCAGACTATTTGGCTAATTGATCACAAAGTGGTTATTTTTATTGTCTACGATCTCTAAACTCTGTGTTGCTTATGTTTTACCCGAACGTTTTTATACCGTTTTTTACCGAACTTATATTGTCCATCTTGTAAATAGAGGTCCTTTCAAAACATAACAATGTAAAATAAATGTACAGCGACGTTAATTTCCTTGGAATATCATTGGCAAAGCGCCGGGCGCCCTCCGAGGAACAGCTGGGTTTATTTCTATCTAAAGGACACCCGCACAATAAGGCTCTTCTCGGCTAAATACTTATTCATCAGGTCGGGTGAGAAAAGAAGAGGGAAGAACCTCAGGTAAGCTGATCTCGTTTCTGGATTTGAGACCCAAATCTATTGTTTCTTCTCACTTTTTAAAGCGTAACTGCGTCAAATGCCAATTGACTCATTAATTTGCTCTTTATATAGACCTTACGGAGATGGGCACTCTTCAAGAGTGAGATCTTTCCCACCACTTATGACATTGTTTGTGAACACATGTGCCGCTGGGCTTTGAAAGTTGGCATCCGTGTCCGCAGGGCTTAAAATATAAACATTTCAGAAGGTCAGAGATGGACGACTGCAACGACTCAGAGTTGAGTGAGCGAAGTTCCTCCGTGATTACCTTTTCTGCTCGGTAAGTGATGTCTGTGACTTTTTTGCAAAGTTTCAGAGATATTCATGCCCATTATGACCAAATTTTCATCAATAATCTGGTCCTCTTTTTGTCCGAATCCAAGCCAAAGCAAGACAGATATACTGTAGTTGTGAAATCTACCAATTCCAAGTGGTAAGTAATACAATCACAATATTTTTATATTTTGCTTCAGGTCAGTCGAGAAAACCATGTTGGAGTTGTTAGATTTTGATGAGCAGATTCACCACTGTCTCTTCACGCGAACGTACAGCAATCTCCCTTGTCTTTCCACCGGATTATTTGATATCGAAAATCGAAGAAAAGGGCCGATTGAAGAAATTACGGTAGCCTTGACGGAATATTTTGATATTCTCAGCGCTTTGATTGAGGAGAACATCAAGATTTGTAGTTGTTTGAACGTTCTCAACTTCTTTGAGGTATCTTAATTTTTATTCTCCTCGAGATTATATTATTTTAGACGAATAATCATGGAGAATATACATGCAGCCCATCTCCCTCAAGTAGCGAGGATCCTGTTAAGTCCACAAAAAGTTATTTCTCGCGAATAAAAAGTTCCTTCAAACAAACTCGACTTAAACACAGTAAAGTTTTCGGCGTTGATTTGGGATTACATATGCAAAAACACAATGAGAAGGGTAAGCGATATTGATGACATTTTGTATCTTTCAGTGCCTTGTATCGTCTATGATTGCGTCACATTTATTGAGAACAACCTTGCCACCGGAATCTATCGAATATCGAGTGTTTCTTCTCAGATCAACCAGCTGAAGTAAGGCTGTTAGAGGTTTAATCCATTTACATATAAAAAATAATTCCGGACATATATATACATGTATATTTCTAACCACCCTTTTAGCTAATTTGTTAATTGGGCTACATGTTTCAAATTTTAAGGCAAAAAAGATTTGTGGCAGTTTTTGCATGCAATGACTAAGTATTATACATGCCAGGTTTGAAAGTTATCGAGTTATCCTCACATGGGTCGTCAAAAATTTTTGTCCGGGAGTGTCATACCTACAGTTAAATACAATAGTAATTAAGTGTTTTGACTTTTTAGAGAAATGTATGATCACAAGAAATCATTGCAATTTGGATTTGATAAATCCACGGACGTGAATACGGTAGCGTGTCTTTTGAAGATGTACTTTCGTCTTTTACCGCGCAGATTATTAAATCCTTTGCCAGAGGATACTGTAAGTTTAATTATACATCTGTATACCTTAATTTTAGGGCTTTATTAAATCCGAAAATCTCGAAGAACAGATCTCAGGCATCCGTTTATTCCTCAACACACTCGATCCTAATCATTATCGGTAAGAATCTGTTACTGCTTCTATTATTTTACAGTACTACTGCATTCCTGATGAAACATTTGAAGCTGATCTCTGATAATATTGCATCTACAAATATGGATGCCGCCAATCTGGCATTAGTTTGGTCCCCAAATTTATTCAAGTAGGTTAAATGTGAGCAAAAATAATTTTGTCGAAGGATAAAGTCAACTCGAGATCACATTAATAACATGAATGGCCAGAATAAAAGTATTGAGTTGATGATTCGACATTACACGGAGATCTTCGAGCTGTTATCTTTGGGTAAGTGGGCACCTTTATTTGTCAGAAAGATTGCAGATCACACGTTGGAGAAGCATCATTCCAATGAGAATTCATATGGAGTTATAACGAGTGCTGAAGACGCTGATTATTCGCAGATTAGACATTGCTCAGGCTTCAGTCCGAGTCCCATAAAACAAAAGGACAAGAGGTATGATTAAAAATTGTTTATTTTAGATTGTAATTTTTGCAGAGTGAGGTCTGAGGAGCCACCGGCAAGATCGATAATGTCATCCTTTAAGAGGAATCTGAAGCAGCTTGGGAATAATATGAAATCTTCTTTCCGCAATCTTGTCAAAGTTGGTAATCATAGTTCCTGTTCTTTATCGAGTGGGAGTGTAGAATATGTGAGCCATCAACCGCCTCAACTCGACACTTCAAGTATATCGTTGTCCATGCAAATGGAGAAGAGGATCTTTTACAAACTCCATATGCCATCTAATAAGTGAGTCCATCGACTAATGACTAAGATAACAATAATTTTGTCTAGTGAGCGGAACAGTCCTTATGCTTCGATCTCCCTAAATCACGAAGTGCAGGTCCCCAAAGCAGACATGGATACATTTAGCACGGATTCCCTGCCCTTCGAAGCCAGTCGATATGATAATTTGGAGAATAAGAGGCCAGTATCGGGGTAATCATCAGATCTCAGTCAAACACAAGATATTATTACAAATTAACCCGTTTTTTATTTTTAAAATTCTAATATAAATGGAACCTAAATTAAATGATGCTTGGCCGTAATGTAGTACTCGTCTGAATCGGTTTCACTCGGTTGAGAACTCTTATTATATTCCTGGGTGGAGAAAGAGACCACTGAAAAGAGAGTATTATATTTACTTAACCCAGTATAGTAATGATGCCTTACCTCTATGTCTGTCGCCTCCACTACTCCCAGTACTCTTTTGATGAAAACTCTCGGCAATTGATTGCCCTGCTGTCTGAATACGTGACTGGGGCATTGTTAAAGGAGAGATGAGCACAGAATCATCGGTCAATGTCTTGTGCCTGCAAATATAAAATCAGTTCTTACAGTAACCTACTTCTTGTTCCAGCTCTTGGTTCTCCGATGATGCATATCCTTTAGTCTGAACGGCTTTGCTTCATCTTCTGAAGTCAGCATTTCTTCTTTTCCTGTGGTCGATTTCCGTCTCATGCTTCTAAAGACCCCCAAACCAGTTATTGATCGTGCCCTGAAGACATGTGATGGATGTCGCGTGCTTGGGAAGGATGGACTTTTCTGCATTTTCCCCGTCATCATCTGTGTAGTCTCGTCCTCAATGTCTTCCAAGATTGTCGCATCATGAAGATTATGCCCTCCGGCATCAGAACTCATGGATTGATGGCCGGTCGAGGATATACTCTTACCAGCATTTCTCAGTTTAGAGAACGCCGTTGAAGAAGATAAACGACGAGATTCATTTGGACGTCCTGATTTGTGAGTAGAGACACTTTGGGTACTCCCAGAATCACTATTAAGATCACCGATGGTGGGAGTGTGAGATCGAGGGAATTCGACCAATCGAGAAGAGAAGTCATCTTTCATGTGATTGAGTTCTTGCTGGAGTCTGGTAAGTAGTTGACTATAACCTTTGATGTCCTCCAAACTGACTTTCTTGATCTTCAGAAGACGATCTCTGAAATCATTGTGCCAAGCCGCTTCTTGTTCGGAGATATTTCTTTGATTCAGCTTTTGCTGGATGACGGGGACGATGATCAGTGAAATTGGAAGGTTCAGGTGACTCGCAAACTCCATGAAATTGTACATACAAGAACCTCCCAATCTCTTTGAGGCGATGTCTTTGACTATTCTGGAAATTTTAACCCAGTGTGCGGTTAACTGCCGATGAAAAACGACGATCAAAACTTTCAAGGCTAGGAAGACGGATTGAACCACGGATTCCCGAATGATTCTGTGAGTTGATACTGTAGCAATATGGCCTTTGTCAGTCACAGAAATGGATCCTTGACGTCCTGATGCATCTGTGTTATGCGATGCGACCGCCCCTCTTATCAACGAAGACGCCAAGGTTGTTCCTGCATTTGTGGGTGTGTTCTGCTTTGAGATAGTCGGATTGATTGTATTATGAATGAAGTTCAATATAAATAAGATATCCTTTGCCTGAAATTGAGGAGCTTCTTTGCCTGGCGCTGCAGCTGAGAAGAATAACGGGATCAGAATATGACATAACACAGCTTCAGGCCTTTCTGACGCGGCTCCAAGACCTTCATGACTGCATATAATCTCCAATGAAAATGCAAATTGCCCCAGGGCTTGCATCATAAATGCAGCCATCTTGAGGGAAATTGCACAGAAATTGTACGGCGGTATTTGTGGATTCAAAATGGTGTTATTAGTAGTCGACGAGAGATTTGGAGCAGAGACCAGATCTTCGGAAAAGGTGTCCCCGGCAATCAGTCTAAGACACATCTGAGTCATCGTTTTCAAAGGATGCAGATGGGCAATGTAAGGATAGGCAACTAGTGTTTGGTAAAGCCCATTTAGCCAGTTAGCGATGGCGTTCCAGTTAGCCCTCTTCCTCGAAGAGCTCTTTTTCGCGATTTTGGATATTGCTTTGTCCAATCGACGCAGGATAATGTTCAAAGCCGACCGGCTTGTCTCCACCGACCAATCGACAACCGGTAATATCACCAAAAAATACCTTAAATCTCGTTATTTATAAGTCATTAAAGACATACTTTTGAAGTCCTTGGGATCCCATTGTAGTAAGATCATAAGGAGCCACTTTCAAAAGGGACAAAGCAACGTCGCTGATCTTGACGTGACATCGAGCATCAAACATCTCTGGGATCTTGAAGTGTTCCAAGTTGACCGACAACTTTGTCAATTCTTTTAACCTTTTCCCAGCCTTCTCGATGAACATTGCACATAACAAGAGCAAGGCTTCCCTTGGCCCTCGATAGAGTTCTTTTTGGAGTTCACTGTTGTCCACATTGTCCCAGGTTGTGTTCTGATTCTTTCTTTCCTTAAGATTATTCTTCGGTTCTTCTTCTGCGACAGTCGGGGGATCGAAGAACTGGGGAGATTCTGCGATAAAAGATTTTCCCCGATCATTCCCACCACTCACAGCTTCAAATGCTCGAGTCGGGCCCCTGAAATTGGTATACTTGCAGTAACAAAATGCAAACTTCGACTTTAATGATCATACCTGGAAAGTGTCTCGCAACTGTTAATCAATGCTCTCATCTCAACGCAGATGGTGGTGTAAGCCGTAATCTCTTGCTTCAATGCCGACGGAATGTTGTTTTGCCTTGTCGTTTCATGTTCCAGGTTATTCAAGAGATGTGGAATTACAGCTTGCATTATCAACAACATCTGATGACTTCTCTTGGATTCTGGAGCAAATGCACAAACAGTGACACAACTGGCAATGGCATCTGGCAACAGAAGGAAGGTGTTGGGGTCGTCGCGATAACACAAATCCAAAGCTTTCAAAGGCTTTGGGTAGGGGACTAGAGGGAGAATATCCAGTTCATCTTCGAGCTCGTTCATATCTTCCATTGCCAACAATAAGTTGAATAAGTATTTGGCTTTTATTTGCATCGCATTTATCTCGAGATCGTCGTTGTTTTGGTCACAAATATCCGCGATGGATCCAAACATTTGAAGTAAAAAAGGCTTTCGGTGAAGAATGTAGAATTGCTTGCAAATAAACTCGACTATGTTCTTGAACAACTTGTTTGTTTGCCGCTGACTGTAACACCTCATAATCGTTGGCATTATGAGGAAAAAGCCCTGAAAAAATTATTTATTTTTTGCAATTTCAAAAATGTCAGCTTGCACAGCTTTTTGTACTGAAATGAGTCACGACCAAGCATAGTCAACGACCTGACCCAAAAAAGGTCTTCACCATCATAGTCAAACAATGAGACCATTTTCGGGTAATTTTAGGCGACTTCCTTGACCTCGGCCACGACCTAGTTTGCGAGCTTGTTCATGAAAAACTTATGGAACTGGGACGATTGGGGAAAGGGACGATTGGGGAAAAAGACGATTGGGAAACCGAAAAGGATTATTTTTCTTCCATGCAAATGTCGAAATTAGGATAATCGAGGGTGCTCATTTCGCGAATGACATTCATTTTTTTGATTCTTACTTGTTTTCTTAAGTAGTAGTGTTAAACAGTAACTTTTTAAAATTTTTCTAAAAGTACTGGATATAGGGGTTTGATAGGGTGCTGATTTCGAAAATCATGTTCATTTTTTCTAGTTGTTACTTTTTTCTTAAGTAGTACTGTTAAGTAGTACTTTTTTGAAAATTTTCCAAAAATACTGGATTTAGGGGCGCTACGACATTTCGGGTCAGGGACAACTCGGGTCGCGACAACTCGGGTCAGCGACACTTCGGGTCAACGACACCTCGGGTCAACGACATTTCGGGTCAACGATGCCGTTTAATATTTTCGCTTCGGGACTGGGAAAAAAGAATTTTTTGGTGAATTTGAGAAATTTTTGAAATGTTTTCGCTTCGGGACTTGGAAAAAAGAATTTTTTGGAAAATTGAGGTTTATTTTTTAAATTTTTTAGGGAAATAGTGTATAAGCCACGAGCAAATAAGAAAATCGTATCTATTGTCAATGTTTTTAACTGGAAGCACGGGATTTAAACGCAGACAGTGCCAGAGAGTGGAGTAAGAAGATAGTCGTAATGATTATATGCACATAACGGTTTTTTTATTTGCTCGTCGCTTATAAGCACCATTTTCCCAAAAAAATTTTAAAATAAACCTCAATTACCCCTAAAATAACTATTTATCCAAAAAATTTTAAAAGAAATAACATTCGTACCGTATGAAAAATAAAAGTGTAACATTCAGAACAAAAAAATCCTTTTCCCACGTCCCGAAGCGAAAACATTTCAAAAATTTGTTCAAACTCTCCAAAAAATTCTTTTTTTTTTAAGTCCCGAAGCGAAAACATTTCAAAAATTTTTCAAATATACCAAAAAATTTTTTTTTCCCAGTCCCGAAGCGAAAATATTAAACGGTATCGTTGACCCGAAATGTCGTTGACCCGAGGTGTCGTTGACCCGAAGTGTCGTTGACCCGAGTTGTCGCGACCCGAGTTGTCCCTGACCCGAAATGTCGGGACGCGGATTTAGGGGTCTTCGAAGGTGCTGGTACTCCATAGTATCAGATAGTACTAATTAGTACTAGAAGAAAAGTTAACATGATTTTCGAGACCACCACCTTCGAAAACTTCTAAATTCAGTATTTTTGGAAAATTAAAAAAAAATTACTACTTAACAGTACTACTTAGGAAAAAAGTAACAACTAGAAAAAAGGAACATGATTTTCGAAATCAGCACCCTCGAAAACCCCTATATCCAGTATTTCTAGAAAAATTTTAAAAAGTTACTTTTTAACACTACTACTTAAGGAAAAATAGTAAAGTTCAGAAAAAATCAACATGATTTTCGAAATCAGCACCCTCGAAAACCCCTAAATCGAGTATTTATGAAAAAAATCAAACATTACTACTTTACAGTACTACTTAAGAAAACAAGTAAGAATCAAAAAAATGATTGTCATTTTCGAAACGAGCACCCTCGTTATCCTAATTTCGACATTTGCATGGAAGAAAAATAATACTTTTCGGTTTCCCCAATCGTACTTTTCCCCAATCGTCTTTTTCCCCAATCGCCCAACTCCGACAACTTATACTCCGTTGTGAACTCGGAGTAACCCAAGACTAGCTAGTCATTCAATTTTGCAACACTGGATATAAAAATTGGCCGGATATCCGATCGGCCCCAAATGAAGCATAGCCCCCATTTTTTCAAAAATTTTTTTGTGGTCGGCATTTACGCGGGTCTAGCGAGCGCATGCTATAGTACTACCCGAGACAAGAAGTCGTGATAATTTTGCACAGTGCAGGTTTTCGCGTTTTGGCGTGTCCCTGCAACAATCGCGAAAAAAGTGCTTTGCACTGCAGTGCACTGTACATTTGACCCAAAAACGCCTTTTGCACGGTGCATATTTTTTGTTTTTGCCTTACGTCGCGCGCGACAAATCAAAAAAGTGCAAAAACTGCACGGCGAAAAATTATCAGGACTTTTTGTATCAGTCTGTCGGGAAAATAACGGCGGGTCGTCGCAGCCAAAAGTCTCGCCTCATCGAAAAAAGGATGCAGTCGCGCACTAAATCGATAGCCGCGGCTTGCCGTCGCAAAACGATGATGGGCGATTCCAAGGCGCGATGACTAATAATGCGTAAAAATAACTTTAAAAGTTGTGAAGAGAAGAAAATTATAATAGAAACTGACCTGGCTCGCAAAAAGTGTATTGAAATGAATGGCCATCGTCAGATAAGTAGCCATGCATCGTCTGAGGATCAGTATGTCTTCACAGTGCATTATCAGAATCCCATTGATAACATTAATAAACAGATGTAAGTCCCCGAACATGAATGCGTTTTCCATTTTTTCAAACATATCACTGATTAACTAAAAACATTTTAATTAAAGATCAGTACTCGTACCTGACTCCAGACAAACTTGTGGATCGAATCGATTGCCTGCAGTTCATCGCCCATTTTTCCTTCATAGAACCCAAAACAAGACTCCAAACTTCTCCTTGGAAATGCTGGTAAGTGTGTGAATTCGTCGTGTAAGAAGAATATTCTTTGTGGGACGACATTTTCTGGGCTGTATTTGAGAGCCTGATGGGTTAGCAACACTTTCCCGGTCTCTATCAACTTCTGCTGAAAGGCGTTGTTCTTCATTTTAGACTGGGCTTCCTCTGGATCTAGCTTAACCAACGATAATTGAGGATAGAATGAGCGATGGAAGAAGTAAAAATCCCTAAAAATGTTATACGTTATACTAACGAAGAAACTTACCGGACATAGGAAGAAGGCATGTGGATTTGTTGAGTCTTGAAGTCCACAAGAAAGTATTGATCTACCTCGTCTTCTGAGATGTTGAAGAACTCTAGACTATCGGTTAAAATTTGCTGAAATTGGGTCTCTTCGTGAATCGGGAATTGCGACGGAATACCACCATCACCACTATCTGGCCCATGAACAATTATTTTCTTGGCACTGGGGACATTCGCCGTGATCATTATGGCTTGCTAAAACTCTTCGAATTATTTTGTTTGCCTTACATCACACTGTTCCTTCTTCAGCGTTTGTTTCATGTCCTTGAAATACAACCCATGAACATAAGGAGTCAAGAGCCATATAATGCTTAAGGCCATTCCCATTGACCGGTCACTTCCTTCACATGGAGTTCGCACATAAAACATGACGAAACCAAACAGGTAGTTCAGCAGAGTGTACGCTGTCTGGGTTGGCAATGGTCGAAAACTGAGGACCAGTTTTCTTAACAATGCAAACAGATGCTCTTGTTTATCTCGTTGAGTTAATTTCTCGAGGAAATGCCGCAAGAACAACGACGAGTCCTCGACAATGCAAGCCCATGCAATGCGTCGACTTAACTCTCCTACCGAACATCCATCTCGATCAACTTGAACTTCATCAAACATTTCCACAAGTTGGGGAACCACACTTAAAATAACTGATGGGAATAATGGCTGGGCAACGGGAACTTGTGGCCGATTCTGTTGAGCAGGGGTCATGCCCAGTTCATACTCATCGATTTCAGCATTCTGTTGAGCTTGCGATCCTACATTTATATGTGCAAATAGAGCTGGTTCATAGGATGCATGTTGGACGATTGGAGTTGCCCGTAAGGAAAACTGTTGTCTTAATTCGCATTGTTTTTCCTCGGCTTCTTTCACGGCTTTCTTTACCATCTCTTGCTTTTGCTTCCTCCTGGTTCGTGTCATTGTCATAATTGTCTGACTGGTTGAGTGTTCTTCTTCCTTTAGACTCAATTCTTCCACCTTAGTCTTAACATGGGGCATCCAAGGAGGGTCCACAACAAGTTGTTGACTCTGTCCAATGGGGGGTGACGGCAAAGTAAAATCAATGCCTGGAGGAGGCACTTTAAAGGCGAATTGTGCCCCGTCTTCCAGTTTCAACCAGACGTGGAATCTATTCCTCCAAAGAGCGTAGAATCTGTTGATGGCAGCACTTCGAACCGAGGCTGAGGTTGATGACAGATCGTTCTTAATAAGGGCAACACATTCATCTGGACATTTCACCGCACATGTTATGAATATGGCCGCAGCTGATGACACCGTGTTGGCATCAGCATGAATAAGAAGCGACCATGAGACGTCTGCAATGTCCTTGAAATCTTCCAATGACATAATAACAGCTCCTTTTAGTAACGCCCAGAGAGGAGAATAGATCACATTGAAGAGCTGGTTGTCAATGTAATGCTTAATGATACTTGGTTTCACATTTAGTTCGCTCAGATTGATGGGTGTTGTGTCTGATAGAGCTTGGGCATCTTTTTTGGAACTCTTTGTTTCCTCTATCTCCCCAAGTTTCTCGATTAGAAGGCCTCGTAATGCCAGAGGGACCCTTTCCATCCCTGCTTGACGGACGATGGCGCTCTCTCGTCGCGGATTGGATGATCGTTTCTGCAAATTTTGTTTTTATAATTTATCAACTTACTTTCACATTGGCGGTCTGAAGATTTTGCCATGTTTCGATCAATTGCATCCTTTTGTCAACTTTTTTGTCCTTCTCGTTCTCTGCATAGATCATATGCAAAGCATCCGTTAATCGATTACATTGTCTATAAACCCGATCGAAGCACCAGAAAGAGCAGTATTTGTCGTGTGTACATTCAATGTCAAACTTTTTGGATACCGTGATCATAACCTAAAACTGTGTTTAGTCAGAGTCCAACTAGATTACCTTTAGCCAAGGTATATTTCGAATCATTTCTTCTTCATCGTCTTCTAACGTATGTGGTAGATGTTGTGCAGTCGTCGTATTTCCCATCGCAGAGTTGGCCCCAGGCCTTCTTTCAGGGGATGGGTATGAATCATCATTGAGGTCATCATTAGTAACAGAATGTTTGATATTTGAAGGTTTCAGACTGTCTCTCGACTTTCCGTTCAATGGCACTGTAAATAAGCCCTTTATGTATGGAAACAAAAAAAGTGAACTCATATTTCATACCACATGAATATGACGTCGGACATGTAAAAGGCAAGGTGTGCGGATTGACAAACAGTGGCAATGCAACAGATAAATGCAATTGTACATTCGGAATACGCAACAAAAATTGCAAAGACTCCTCAGGTAAGCGTGTCAAAGGAACGGACAAGGCAAACGCATAAGCTCAAAGATAGGAACGCACCTCGACCTGTTCGACTCTCCTTCCTTAGGATCGGGGACTGGTATGGACTTGGTTCGGTTGACGAAAAATGATTTAATTCGCTAAAGGATTGGGCTCCGGCTGGCGGAGACGTGGGCGGTAAGCCGTGATCTGTGATTGACGGCGATCCTCTGATCCGCATCGATCTCATATGCCATCGAACACCGGCACTGCAACGCAATGAAGCCGCCTTACGACGCCGTTGCATAAACGATTGCGACGGGCTTGGCGAATTAACTGTAACGCGCTTATGACCGATGGAACTATTTTTGGAAGAACACAGCAACTACGATACCAGATAGAAAAGAAGGAAGCTCTGAAGGAAGAGAAAGAGGAGGAGAGAGAAGAAGAGAAATCAGACCCCAACCTACCTGCTTCTGCAATACCCTCCTCGGCTTCTGCTGGTGATCTGGTCTTTCTTCTGAAAAATAATTATTCGATACACAACAATCTTACCTAAACGACGCTTCTCTCCGTTTTCTACTTGATTCTAACGAACTTTGGGGACCGCCGGAAGGAGATCCTCTTTTCAATAGCCGTTGTCTTCCTTGTGCCAACCTCCTCACTAAAAAAGATGACATTGCTGAAGTTAAAAATAGTGCAGAAAAGATTTAAAGGACGGACAGATAACATAAACACGATACGACACAGTGGAAGGAAAGTTTTGGGAAAAGCAAATGAAGCAATGGACCTGAATCCGGCACACTGATCATCGTTCCAACGACAGTAGTCGTGATGGGTCCGCTGTTGTTGGAGCCAACAGTATTCTGGGAGCGCAGGATACGAACATTATGTGGCGATTCCATTTCCTCATTGTTGGAGAGTGATGTTTCCCGAGAGAACAACTTCCCCCTTGATGTAAAGCGATGCAACGCCAACAAGGCACTGTTACCTTCCGGTTTTTCTTTAGGGCAAATTATAATTGCAAGCATTCAAACGCGGGCAAGTCAAAGGACAAGTCTAACTTTTTAAACTTACTTTTCTTATCGGATCCGGAGTTTGTGAGTGAGTCGTCGCCCAAATCGTGAGATCCTCGCGGAGAAGAGTCCTCGTCCGCGGTGCTGTAGCTGACCCTTCTCTCAGGATGAAGATCGTTGATACTGTGCATAGATCCAGTCTGGGGATTAAATGTGTTTGAAAGTATTGACCATCTGCGGTTAGACATGATTCGTTCCCATCCAGTTGTACTTCCAGTACTCTTATTTGGAATTTTGGACCTGGGTAAAAGTTGGAATGTTTCCCTCAAGAAGGCAGTTATCTGGTAAAGAAGATGAGAAGCCATCAAGAGCAAGACTGGCGGACAGTATTCTCCACTGGCGTCGTTTACGGTAGCGTCATCGAGGAAGTCTTCAATGTCATCAAACGTCTTCAACCGACGTTTTTCATCAGTATCCTTTGGCAGTTCAACTGATTTTTCAAGAAGACGTTGTAACCTTGCCCCAAGCTGAAATATTTATCAGATTATTGAATAAAGCTTTTACCTGAATTCCCCAGTCATAAAAGCTTCTTCCGGCCGCTCTTTGAAGAATCACCATTTTCCGTGAGCCACCGATAACACTTCTACTGCTGGCGCTCAAATTGGCATTTCTAGGATTGGTCGTGTTCATACTCGATCTCATCCATTCAGGCCATTCTCCTTTGTTACATCGATATACAAAGTTAGCACATTCCAGAAGAATGGCAGCTCGGCTAATCACTGGAGCCTTGAGTTCCATCAGAGCAGCCAGAAGCGGAGCATCTGGGACTTGACCTGGTCTACACGTTTCCATGAGGAATCTAAATCTTCTGACGCCCTCTCGAATATCAAAAATGTTGACATTTCTTTTCGATGGTAGATATAACTGAATTATTGACAATTTCTCAGTGAGAATTTTATGCGGGTTGGATTCTAATGAAGCCTCATTTGTGTATCCGGTGTCAATTGATAACGATTGCCGTTGTCTGAAGCTATTCATTTTACTGGACATATTCCTGAAGGAGATCCGGCTTTTGGATTCGACCGCTAATGTGGCGCTGACTTCGTCTCCCACAGAGTCATCTAGATTGTTTGCATCTTCCCAATTCTCATCTTCTGAGGCCTCGTTTCTTACAGATTTTAGTAGATTTAGGGCGAAATGCAGCTTTCCGCCAGACTTTTTCTTTGCTCCCTGGTATATTTGAGGGCTTCCGGTGCTGCTGATATTATCGTCCATTGATGGTTGATTTCTTGGAGTAGACGGACTGGAGTCGGGTTCGCTTTCCTCTGCATTCATCGCTTGCTGCTGTAATTTTTATTATAAAGCACCAGGAATATAAAAGAAGGTAGAATGTCCAAAGTTTAAAACTTACTTTTTCATTTTTTCGTTTCAACAGTCCTCGTCTCAACGATGCATTGTCACGCTGATGAGATGAGATTGATCCTTCTGGGCCCTGTCTTGTGCTCACACTGTCATTTCGAGATCTCGATCCGCTGTCTCCGTCGTCTGTTTTTATCCTTGGTGTCATTGCGCTTAAAGCAGACCGTCGAAGGGGATTTCCATGGTATTCGTTAACGTATGCGAAAAATAATTGGACATCATGGTATAAACCTATATTCTCTGGGAGGGTGATCTCGGCTGTTTTATTCATTAATTTGCTGATTAGCGGGTTCAGCAGCGTGTTTAAGATGATTCCTTCCATTCCCGCGTTTCCTTCATTGAAGTTGTTGCGATAGGAAGGCATTTTATTTTCTTTGAGAGAAGACGTTCGACGCTGGGACAACGCTGATCGCGACCGGTTATGGCTGGGATCGAATTCACAAAATGACGTCATAGCGTGGAGATAGTCCAACAAAGACTGGCATGTACTTCCCATTACCTGCGACTTCAGAATTCCCGTCAGTAATCCTTCTCCACTTTTATTCATCTGAGAGAGAAGATTCTTAAGTTTGATTCTCATAAAGTCCGCTTGAGGCGTTCTCATTCCTTCATTGCATCCATTCGGACATCCAAGATGAATGTATACTTTCAATACAATCTTTGTCACATCTTCGAAGATTGTCACATTTCCCAAACCTGGCATGGTTAATAAAATGTCGCAAATGTTAAGGATGATTTCGAGGATTCGAATCGCCGAACATCGCTCAACAACGCCAACCAGGGATTTAAGGAGAATGTCTAGTTTTATGTAACCATTTGGTTGAATGAACAAGCTGCTTCCAAGGGCTTCAGAAAAGTAGCGGCCTTTTCCATTCTCGCTGTCTTCATCCTTGATTGTGTTCACACTTATAGCTGTTGGCATGTTGATACAGGGTTCACTTCTTTACAAATAAGACAGATTATGATGTAAAACCAGTTATGTAAATATAGAAAGAAGTCTTACTTATTTCTCCGACGTTTTCCATTGTGTTTGGATGCATGCTTTATTGCCGGAAGAGTGTTAACACTAACTCGTCTTTTCTCGGCCACGACTCGTAACTTTATTGCGTTTTTCTCCGACCTAAACATATTTTTTCAACAGTAACGTAAAAGGTTACCCTTTCCGTTCCACATTAAATGCCACCTTGGCTTTGATGTCATCATTGTTTTCATCCGATCCTATGGTTCTTTGGAATACCTCTGATCTCTCTTGTAAATCGGTCCACGTCAGATATTCAGGACAGCAGAGGTCATGTTTGGATCCCCGAGGGGCTATAGTCGGGACAGAATTGGAACGGCATCTAATTGTGGCTTCCGAGATAAGCCGGTGTTGCCTTATCTCTGTCAATCTGTTCAAAAAATACTTCGTGGCCCAGTACACTCCATCTTCAGACCAATTCTTAATTAAGAGGCATTTTAAAGTGCCAACATCCAGAAAAGTGGCTTCGTTGAGATCATGGACGACAGAAGTGTCAGATTTATCTGTTCCCGAAGACAGGCTGTCCTTCTGATCATTGAAAACAAGGATAGGAGTTGTCCTAGGGACTTGTGCGACCTTCAGAGGCTTGTTGATTACCGTTTGTTGACTTCCAACTGAATCTGCATCGTCCGCTGAAAAAGTTTCTTGATAGGAAGCCAAAATTACCTTTACATTTGTTTATCTGGATTGGAGTCTTTGATGGAGCTTTTGGCGTAAGTGCGCATTGACAAGGCTTCTGACGACACGTCGGACACACCTAGAATACTAAATTATTATGAAAGCATCAAATTACCGGTTCATTGTAAGTGTCCGAAGTGTCCAACGAAGCCCCCGAACAAATCTCTTGTAGTTGTACAAGAGGCGCTTTATCGTTGAAATGGAAACTCTCGCTAAAAGACCCATCCTCCGTGAATTGCATAGCTTCGTCAATATTGTTTAGGCCGTTGTATTCTGGATCTGAAACGTATGTATGTATACATCATAATTACCCAAGCATACCACTGGGATGAAACATGTCAGTTCTGCTTTTTCGAATAGCCATTTTACATCCATTTGATGCCAAGTCGCTAGTCTTGTAGTCGCTGACCGATCTCACAATCTTGGAATAACTGTGTTTCTCTGGCTCAACTACAGTAACCTCTTCCGTTACTCTTTCAATCTTGTCTTCCTGAACTGAGGTCGATGGTTTGGTGGGGTTCTGTGGGATTGAATGAACGTTTGATGCCCTCCGGGTATTAAACTGGTCATCGCCCAAATAGATCCCTTGCTCGAGGGCAATTGGCGCTGCCGGTTTCTTAGACTTGTTGGAAAGTTGCGGGAAATGATTCTTGCGTTGTTTGACCGGCGCTGAGAAGCATAATACATCAGGTTGACGGAACTAAAGAAGCTTGTTTCATTGCCTTAGCAATTACCTGCCACAACGCCTGCCACAATCTGAGACCGCTTTCCAGCCTAATGTGACTCTCAATCTCTTCCTCTTTGATGACATGACAAAGAGGGGCAATCAAATATACAAACATTTGAATACATGGGATCGAATAAGTAAGCTTTTTTAACGAGACTTCAACATTCTCTGCATCAATCTATGACAAAGTTATAATTATTTGGTGATTACTCACCACTTCATTGCATTCATGCGCTGCATCCAGAATCAACCAATGTAAAATATACATAATTTTGACGAGAGATCCACTCATTGGAAGACTCTCGTCTTCGTTGGCTCTTACCGTAAGCAACGCTCCGCAACACTGTAAACACAGAATTTGAAACGAAAAGGAGAGGTAACTCACTTGAACTATGTGAGGAAAGGCGGCACGCACAAATCTCCATCTAGATACGGAGCCGATGGCATCAGAGAGACTTGGACTGAGACCGTGAAGAATGTTCTGGACAACAACTCGCTCGAAGGTCTAAACAGAGTACTCGGTTAATCTATCTGCGTGTTAAACAAATCATATCCCAGAGGAAGCGGACTCTCAGCACGGCCATTCTTTTCACCCATTTTTTAAAACTATTTCCGGCACATTTTTCGAGGCCTTAAGCCAAAACCGGAGCTTTTTGACTTTCCACTGAACTCACCACACATGACGATTCATGCAACTTTCCAATCTTGGCACCGAGGAATGGGCTAAAAATCAGGTTGCAATCCCGAATGAACTTACTTTGTTTGTCGCCACA
This sequence comes from Bursaphelenchus xylophilus, assembly GCA_904066235.2. Classification (NCBI taxonomy): domain Eukaryota; kingdom Metazoa; phylum Nematoda; class Chromadorea; order Rhabditida; family Aphelenchoididae; genus Bursaphelenchus; species Bursaphelenchus xylophilus. The sequence goes on along the minus strand of CAJFCV020000003.1, from coordinate 6,684,049 downwards.
AAAACGTTTGAATCGGCAATGGAACTGGTTCACATTCCCCACTGTCATCTTCGTCTCCATCTCCACCCCTAAAAGTGATATTTATCATAGATTGATTTGAATTCATGAACCCCACCATTTCGAATTCTTTCCAGACCCGGGTGCTGTACTCAATGGCATCATTAACAACTGCACCGTTCCGTGATGCTGATGCTGTAAGTATCGGACGTACATGACGATTTTGAATAATCAGGTCATAAGAAGATGAAGAAGGAGACTCCAATATTAGGTAGCAGGATGGGGAAAGACCACCGGGCCCGCAGAGGAAAGGTTATGTTGTAAAAGCGGGCTTTTTGGAAGCCGAAGTTAAAAGAGTGCCGCGGCGGAAGAACAAAATCACAATGCTCCTCTGAATATGAAGCTGTGTGGTGTTGTGTGGGTGCCAAAAATGTTCTCAGAAGCCTTCAAAAGTCTAACTCAAGCCGACGACGAACAAGTGTGGCCAAGAAGGCGAAGAAAACAGCGCCGTATATTTTAATGCCCACACTAAGAATCACGTCTGTTCACGCAGAACCGGCACATAATTGGCTTTGTTTAATGGAGCGCAGTTGGGTTTTAAGTGCTGCCGAAGACGGAAACCGAAGCCAGAGCTGGATGGGCCTTCGATGGCTGCATCCTTTGAGAGGAGCGCGGGGAAAGGCATACCCGATTAAAGTAGCCGGGTTTGTTTGGCCTGCGGTTAATTCGACTCATGAATCTTTAATTTGACCAACCGGAATTGAGTGTGCCGTCCTTTTGGGACAAAGCGCTGAGACGGGTCCCTTGCCTCTGGCCAGCCGTTAAAATAATCGAAATACGCTCGTAATTCACTGGCTAGTGCTATTGGGACGAGTATCCTTTATATTCCTCGTAAAATTATGTTTTCGAATGTTCTAGTGCAGGTAACGTGCAGGACTGACAATGTTTACCAGTTGTCTTTGTTTTAGGGTCGTTTTTAGAAGTCATAAAAATACTGCTCATAGTTTTTTTTTCAAAATTTCCCGATGTTTTTATGGGAAAAGTTGGCTCAGTCTCGTGCATTTATTATCCCCAGTCATGGATTTCTACTCAGCTTTTCATTTTTTTCTTGTCTCAGGCGGTGGATGCAAATCGTTTGGTTTTCTCAAGTGTCTAACAAGGAAAATACTTCTATGAGGTCTGGAGTTATAAGCAGACATGTATCAAAAAAATCCGCAAAATCATGCTGAGCATGTAGAAATCTCCCACTCAATTTTGGTTGGCAAAAGCGAAAAAAATTGTCAGAAGTTTTCTCACAACACGCAAACTTTTTTGCAGATGTATCAGTCGGGTCGGGCTTTTTGCTCCTGGGGACCCGAAGGCCAGCCCCATGAAAGTAGGCGCGGCGCGGCCCTTTTTCAAAACTTTTGCAGCCGTGTGGTTTTACGTTTTTTTTTAACATTTTTAAAACAAAGTATATGTAATATACGCTTTTGTCCCCACCCGGGTTTTCCCCTAATTGTAAGAAGGTTTTGTCCCCAAGACGTTTTTGTCCCGTTTTAAAATGTTTTTCCCCAGGACGTTTTTGTCCCTAAGCCGGTTGTCTTTGGACAAATTGGAAGGTAATTGAGGTACTATAAGCACGCGGTGATCTATACTACGAGGAATATACACTACGAGAATTAGGCAAACGGTGTTGATGTTTTTGGTTTTGTAACATTGCCGTTATGTCAAATTGTTCTGTCATTTTATTGTTAAATTGAACTTATTATAGAAAATTCTTGTAGAATTTTACTAACAATAATTTAGACTTCTCCTAGCCTCCCCCATGCATACTTGACTGAAACCACTAGTTTCTAAGGCGTAATACTAGTCGCGACATAAAGTCCGTAGAATTTGCACAGTGCGTTTTCGCCCTCGCCGCTGCGACTTCCCGTTTTTGCACTAGCGACATGCAGTTTTCGGCGATTGCCGCGATGTCGGCGGAAAAAATTCTACGAGCTTTATGGCGCGACTAGTACCACGTTGCGCAATATTGCGCAAATTTCTGCTCTCTCCCTGTGGTGATTTTTTTGCTCTGCTCAGGCAAGAATTGCGCATTTCTTGTCTAAAGGCCTAACAGACAAGAAATCGCGGTTTCTGGCCACGACACCCAATTTGAGGCGTACAGTAGCTGCCAAAAAAACTGTCAATTTTTTTGTTTTTTGTGTAACTCTGCTCAATGTGGACGGATTTCAACGAAACGAATACCATTCTGTAGAGAATTACTGCTGTTATCTAATGGTGCAGCGGTTGGAGCGGTTTTGCATCTTAGTGTGTAACAACTGTCGATGTAAAATTTTTGGAAAGACAAAAAACTGTCAATTTTTCCAAAAAAATTTTACCGCTTGCATACGTCGCGTCAAATCATGGGCTTATACATTCCGATTTTTAAATAAAGTCGCACTGTACATAATTAACCATCAAATGGAGCAAAGAAAGTTAATTTAATAGACCTTTTGGTGGTCCCAAGTTCGATACCCCAAAACATGACGTTTAAGAAAAAATCGATTTTTTTCTTTGACGTAGCATTAACGCAATGCCTTGCAGTAGAAGCTAGACAACCTACAATTAAAATAGAACAATGATTGGGAGCCTAAATGTAAGTCTGCGGACTCCACTTGACATTCAAGTTTTTCTGGCAGTAGATGTACCGTGGAACTTCAGCCCGGGTGCTTCCGCAGACACCTCTAATCGTAGTTCCAAAGCGACAGAAGACACCCATGTTAACAGTGAACAGTTTAGAACCGCTACCGCGCCAGGCCCGTACTTTGCGCGTAAAATAACAAGCTCCTAAATGGAATTTTTGAAGAAAAATTGTTGTCTCGATTTTCACTCTCCATAGGATGGAAATAAAGCTGCGCAAGGACAAGCAAGATGTTGTCCCATACATTTACAGCCATTTCTGACATTTCTAACGTAATTTCACTCCCTCTAACGTGTTTCTAAAGTCTTAAGCTGACTTGCAAGTTTCCACAAAAAATTTTTTTTGTTAATGACAACATAACCCTCCGTAATTCTTGTGTGACTTGCATCGCCGTCCTACAAATGCCCATAAAATGCTTCTAGGACATCTGTGATCATGTTTTGATAAAGCATTAGCAAGTTGTTACTAGTCGGCGCAAAAAGTCTTTGGAATTTTTCGCGGCCCCCAAATCTTGCCGCACCCCGAAATGTCGATTTGTCGCTGAGAAAAATGGGAATCGCGCGCGACAATAAGGCAAAAACAACAAAATTGCACTGTGCGAAAGCACTTTTCGGGCCGGATGCACGGTGCAAAATGTGTTTTCGGTTTCGCGCACAGTGCAGAGTCGCAGAAAATTCCAAAGACTTTTTGCGGCGACTAGTACAAAGGCGGGGGCAACAAGGCCAAGTCTCTACAGAAACTCGATTACGGGAGAAACTTGAATGTCAAGTGGAGTCCGTAGACTTACATTTAGGCTCCCAATCATTGTTATATTTTAATTGTAGGTTGTCTAACTTCTACTGCAAGGCATTGCATTAATGCTAAGTCAAAGAAAAAAATCGATTTTTTCTTAAACGTCATGTTTTGGGGTATCGAACTTGGGACCACCAAAAGGTCTATTAAATTAACTTTCTTTGCTCCATTTGATGGTTAATTATGTACAGTGCGACTTTATTTAAAAATCGGAATGTATAAGCCCATGATTTGACGCGACGTATGCAAGCGGTAAAATTTTTTTGGAAAAATTGACAGTTTTTTGTCTTTCCAAAAATTTTACATCGACAGTTGTTACACACTAAAATGTAAATTCGCTCCAACCGCTACACAGATAACATCAGTAACTCTCTACAGAATGGTAGTTGTTTCGTTGAAATCCGTCCACGTTGAGCAGAGTTACACAAAAAACAAAAAAATTGACAGTTTTTTGGCAGCTACTGTATGTCACCATCCTTATATGTCCACTTTTTCTAATTTATTACTAGCGAAAAGTCATAGCGCCATCTTGCCTTCACTTGTAACCGTTTTTGCGTACAAACATGTAATATAAATTCCGTCAAACATTCAAAGCTAGAACATCTGGTTTCCGCCATTTCTAATGCCAAAAATATCCGTTTTTATCTAAAATTGGTGCTTTTTTAGTTTCTAAAGATGCGAATGCCGTTTTTACCACAGACCGTTATTTTTGCTATAGCGAAGGTAGTGGTTAAGTATACTTGTTCCTTTCCCCAAAACAATCGCTTTTCTTAATTTTTTTTGTTTCCACAAATGCAGTCGGTTTTCAAAATTGGTTCCACTTTTTGCTGAGATTAAACAAAGTATTACTGGTCCAAAGATACGCATTTTTAATAGACTTTGAGAATAGGAGAACAAAAAGGTCATCATTTTTAGAATTAGAGATGGTGATGATTTCTTTTTTTTACAAGTGTTTCTATGAGGTATGGAGGTACAAGTCGAGATATACATATCAAAAAAAATCGCAAAATTTTTCTGATTTAGAATATTAAAAATTAATTGCCCAGTTTTGGTTTGTAAGGGTGAAAACCCTTTCAGAACTTTTCTCGCAACACCACGCAAATGCTCTTTGACCAAGTTTTTGACAATTAAAAGAAATTTTTTGAGTTAAAATGAACACAAACCAAAATTGGGGAGCTAATTTTTACATAACATTGTTCAGCATAATTCTGCGAATTTTTTGATGCATGTCTCGACCTGCATCTCCATACCCCATAGAGGTATAATACTTTCCTTGTAAGACTCCCGAGTACAGGGTGTTCCGAGAAATGTGCCGGAAAGTTTTTCTCGATTTCTTGGCGCCCAGTTAAGATATCCAAAAAATCCTTTTTGCATAATAAAGAAAAAGAGGGGCGGTTTTTTGTCCAGGAAAACTATTTTCTCCGCCAACGCAGATAGCAGTGTATTCGTCTGAGATTTTTGGGTGCTTTTCTGGTCATCACATCAACTTTTAACACTTTATTATGGCGCTGAAACTTTCGGAAAGTATTCAAATTTTACTCGTGTTAAAAATTGGTGTGATGACCAAAAAAGCTCCCAAAAGTCTCCGCCGAATACATTGGACATATACTCCCCGCCAAAAGTTTTGACCCCCCTTCTAACTCGGTCCAAAGTGTACCAATTTGGACCAAATTTGGTACGTAGTCTACTGACAGCCTAGTAACAAAAATATCATAGTAGGACAAACCATATTGATGTATTTCAAAATCCAGGGACAATTTTCAAAAATCACCTCAAAAAAACGGGACAAAAGTTTTGACCCCCCTGCAATAAAATTAAATATCGCCACCGGATGTAGCCCGAACCTTTTACAATCGATGCCCCATACCTGAATACAGATTAATAAATGCTTTTTCGTTGAATGCTTCGTTGCATTTGACGATGCAAAGCGTTAAACTGATTCTGATGTAGAGCTGCCCAAAATGGTAAAAATCTTGTACTGGCGCTTTCTAAAAGTTCTAAATTATGTTCACATCATGTGATTTTGATGTGTTATAACCTGCATTAACCTTTTCCTTTCGAAAAAAGTCCATGATGGCCTAGCGGTATCGATTCGGCCGATATCTAGTTGCCATGGTCAGCCTTGGTGAGCCATTTGCTCTTTCACTAAAGGGCTAGATGTGGTCGCTATGTCCTCAATCTAATCCTGAGACTCATATCAACTCTTAAACCAAGAATAAACTCCCGCTGACACGATCTCGTATGGTTTGCAGATGCAACTTTGCCGATCTGCACCTTAATGAAAACCCCGCTTTTTTCAAATGGATTTTTTGCGACCAAAAATGGCTTTCATTTAATGGGCCAGGTAATTTAGGACGCTACAGCACCCGCCATGCTCATTTGAGACGTATAGAACGACAAATGGGCGGTATGGATGGCATCGTACTCAGGGGCATCTACAGTAACGGCAAACTTAAGATTAAGGTGAATGAAACCCATTCCAAAACGCGTCAAATCAAAACTTTTTACCCTGCTGAGAGTAAATAGGAGTCTCAGGATTACATTGAGGACCTAGCGACCACATCTAGACCTTTAGTGAAAAAGCAAGTGGCTCACCAAGGCTGACCATGACAACTGGATATCCGCCGAATCGATACCGCTAGGCCATCATGGACTTTTTTTGAAAGGAAAAGGTTAATGCAGGTTATAACACATGAAGATCACATGATGTGAACATAATTTAGAACTTTTAGAAAGCGCCAGTACAAGATTTTTACCATTTTGGGCAGCTCTACATCAGAATTAGTTTAACGCTTTGCATCGTCAAATGCAACGAAGCATTCAACGAAAAAGCATTTATTAATCTGTATTCAGGTATGGGGCATCGATTGTAAAAGGTTCGGGCTACATCCGGTGGCGATATTTAATTTTATTGCAGGGGGGTCAAAACTTTTGTCCCGTTTTTTTGAGGTGATTTTTGAAAATTGTCCCTGGATTTTGAAATACATCAATATGGTTTGTCCTACTATGATATTTTTGTTACTAGGCTGTCAGTAGACTACGTACCAAATTTGGTCCAAATTGGTACACTTTGGACCGAGTTAGAAGGGGGGTCAAAACTTATGGCGGGGAGTATAAAACCGCCCATCTTCTTTTTCCTGCAAAAAGAATTTTTTGGATCTCTTGACCGAGCGCCAAGAAATAGACAAAACCTTTCCGGTACATTTCTCGGAGCACTGTGTCGGGAAAATAATATGGATTTATCGCGCCTTGAAATCGCCCATCAACGCTTTGCGACGCCTAGTCGCGGTTGGAGAGGCGGTGCGCGACTGCGTCGAGGCGAGACATTTTTCTGTGACAAATCCACATTATTTTCCCGACAGACCTATATATACAAGCGCGACACGTAGGTTGAGAGCAAGAGAAGAGAATTATAAAAATTCTTGGAGCGAACTATCATTCTTAACACACACAATGCCTCCTGAAACCACGACACGAAGAGGGAGAGGGCATATGTTATGTTTTATGGATCTGCCAAACGGATTTAAATTGGATCAGGAGACGAAAAAAAACCTTACCGGGTTATGAGGACGGTCGGTCACTTTTCTTATTCATCCGTAAAATATGGTCAACTCTGAAAGAATTCAATGTTTTAAAAACGGGCAGGCGCAGTGAAAACGCGGAGAAATTGAATTTGGGGCTGGAGAGAAACGGAATCAGAGCCGGTCAAATCAGGCACACCACCGTGCGGAGAAATGAACAAGGCCGGGTTTTGAAAAGAACCGGGGGACGGTCTTGTCCAAATCGTTTAGCCTCAGGCTGAGGTAATGGGAGAGAGGTTGGGCGTCTATCCAGATTCCTCTTTAGGCCGGGCTTCGGCCCGCGGAAGTCGTCTTGGCGCGTTTTCGGGGTCCAAAGAGTAGAAAAGGAGAAAAAAGAGGAAAAAGCAATAGAAGCAGCTTGTGCTACATACTTGGGCATCCTGGCCAAACACTGCGCATCCCCGGAAAGAAGCTCCGTCTTCTTCTTCTTCGCCCATCTTCGTCCCCCATCTTCCTCTAGACCGACCACAAATTTTATAACGATGTACGGAGCAATGTAACCTCATTCCAGACCTCTATAAAATCTACTCATAACAATGTAATTCCTCAAATTCTGTGATTAATGGATTATTTATTTATTGGACAGAGTCGTCCCCAAAATTAAAGACAATTCTCGTGGGAAAGCGGCACAAGGGACAGGGGGGTGTGGAATTTAAAACTGCTAAAAAAAGTTGTTTTAAAAAATGAAATTGGATAAAATATAAAATTTACTGCATTACTTATCATTTAACATATTAATTATTTGAATCTATGCAAGATAGGTATTACATTAGTGTATTCTTTTTATTTATATCATCAAAATAAAGCACCTTTAGTTGACCCTTAGAAATTTGACTAGTTCATAAACATCTGATATGCATATAGTATTTACAGTAATATATTCTCTTCTTCCTTCTCACGAAGAATTTCGTTGAAGTTGGGAAGGTCCGGGAAATTGAAATTCAGCTAAAATAACTGTTATCATATACAACCAAAATAAATATGCTGGGTGGTCACAAAAAATGGAAGCTTTTTTCATGGGTGACACGAAAGCTTTTATGTGCAGCCAAATAATTCTTGTACAATTAAATTTCACCGTGCTTTTCTGCACTAGTTATTTTTCCATGTCCATATCAGTAACACTTCGGCGATGCAAATTAACCGTTCCAACAAGATTCCGTTCTGACTACAGCACAAAGAAGGCTTCAAGCCAGAAATAGGACCAATTTTCCCGATTTCATCCCGTCTGCGGAATGGCCGCCTATTCGCTTTATTAGTCCGATGGACTATACATATTTATCAATTGCAATTGGGGGTCAGCACCTGTGATATACGCCGCAAAGATTTGTATTCGGCAAGTAATCGCCAATAACGGAGCCAAAGGCTCTCTGTAGCTAGCTGAACATGCTATTAACGCTCTATGTTACTGATATTGATGTTAAATGGACAATATATGACCTTCCATTTTTTGTAACCACCCTGTAAATTGCAGGGGCGTATCTGGGATAGGGCCAGGAGTCAGCGAAAAAATGGTAAAGGGCCCCCAAGACCAATTCCTCAGCTACGCCCCTGGTAAATTGTATGACTCACTTGTTTTCGTATTGACGAAGGCCTGGCTAAACTAATGGTAGGCCGGACTGTACCCAGGACAGGTTCTTTTTCAAAAGAAGTGTCTTGGAGAGTCGCGTTTAGGATCTGATTGACGGTAGGATCATTTGATGCATTCAAAGTGAAGGAAGTCCTTGTCATCACATGACTGAGATAATCAGTGACGCCACTCACAATGGACAGGGAGTCTGGGTCAATCCCCGAATCCATCTGAGACCTTGTCATCCCCTCCTCAGTCCGAATATATTCATTATCAATCCTGGTTGTTGTGTCCTCGGCTTCGTATGATTTGATGGAACATGGTTGAGAGATGGTCGTATGTGCAGTACTGTTTACAGATCTCAAATAATTGGGCGACAATCTGTTCACGTTGGCCATCATGGCCACATTTCCCTTGGCCACAGAATACACGTGTCGTTTGGGATTGTTCATGATACTTCTTTTCCGACAGAATCTATATAACATCACACTCAACAAGACGATAATCAAGAAGACAAAACTGGCTCCGATCCCCAGAATAAGACGATTTAGATGAGGAAGGCTGTTTTGGATTGAATATAAGACATCTGTGGAGTCCATAAAGTGTAATGTGATCTTCGATTTGGAGAACTGGAGGGGACTGGATGAGGCGATTACGGTGATTTCCTCAACTGAATGATTGTTCAGCCTGGCCAGAGGCTCTTTTAATGTTAAGATTCCAGAATTTGGGTCGATTACGATTGATTTCACAAGCTTGTCGTCCAATGAATATACAACTTTACTGTGGATTCCTTTGTCTGCATCGACAGCTTCGACTCTTCCAATTTCTTGACCAACTAACGTTGTCCAAGACACCTAAAATGATATTAACTATAGCGTTGCTACTTTTACACTTACATAAAACTCATAAAATGGCATAGTAAAGATAGGGGCGTTCTCGTCGACGCCAAAGACGGCTATGTAAACAGGTATCTTGGCAGACCTTTGTCTTTGATCTTTTGCGATCACCACAAATTCATATTCATTATGCAGTTCGTAATCGAGCTCCCCACTTAGATATATGCTTCCAGTCGTCTCGTTTATCGAGAATATCTCGTCATTATTGATTATTTCGTATCGCCAAGAGTCATCATGTAATCCTAATCTGTTGACTGGCTTCACTCTCAATAAAGTAGACCCCTTAGAAGTAGCTTCAGGCACAAAAACTTTGTAGAACGGAACCGGGAATATAGGGCCAGAGCCGGACCAATCATCAAAGGACAAAACGATCTTTACATCGGTGGCAATCCATCTCTTATTGGCCCCGTTATCAGTCACAATCACTGATAAACTCTCTTGCAAATCGGAGGAGGATCCACTCTCCAGGAATCTCTCATCGTACCACTTTTCGAATATTAAATCTCCAGAAGTTTGATTTATTGAGAACATTGGGGGGTCATTCCCAGCCAGGATATAGAAACCTAGCTTCGAATTATCGGCATCATCCTTATCGTTGGCCTCAATTCTAAAAAAATATTTTGAACTTATCATGAAATAAGGTCCTTACTTCGCCACTACAGTTCCTTTTTCTATCCTCTCATTCACATGAACAACAATATTTTTAGATTTCTCATCGATAACAGGGTCATTGTCATTGGCATCAGCCACCGAAATGTAGAGATTGCTCTTGGACAAGGCCGTGTTTCTCGAGTTTTCTGGCTCAAATGCATTCTTGACCGAGATCTCGGCGTTAAAACTTTTCTTTTTCTCGTAATCCAACGCCTTGGTCAGACAAATATTTCCATTTGGCAATATTTTAAACGGCAGGGGTTGTCCATCAACGCTGATAATATTAAATTCGAGTAAAGTATTGGAATCCTGTGAAACTGGAATGTGGCCAAAGGGAAGATACAAGGGAAAGTCCTCGGAAACCATGAATTTTGACTCGTTCTTCTGGAACTTTGGGGGATTTCTGTTGGTTCGAGGAGCCCCGGAAAGGCGGATTGTGGAGAGGGATAACAAAGGGGGACTGCCGAAGTCACGGGCCTGGAATTAAGCGTGTGATTACGACTGAAATGCTCACTTGAACAGTCATGAAGACGGTCTCCATCTTCCTTAGGGGCTTTATTAACGTCACGATTCCAGAATCCCCATCCAGAGCGATCAAACTTTGGGATTCAATGATCGAATAATGCAGTCTCCCGAACTCTTCCGAGTCCGCATCCATCGCACTTATTCTTCCAATCGCGCTTCCTTGTCGTGTATCTTCCCCCACATTAAACTCGAACAGATCATTGGTAAACTTTGGAGCATTGTCATTCACATCGATGAGTTTGATGGTGAATTCTGTGAAGACAGTGTGCTCTCCATCATAGGCATGGATGTTGAGCACGTGTTCTGTCTGAGTCTCGTAATCTAGTTCTTTCAGAAGTAGAATCTCTCCGGTTATTCGATTCAAATGGAAGAACTCTGTGGGCGGGGATAAGGCGTATTCCAGGAAGGAATCAGGATCAGCATCACGAGCTCGGACTGACATTACCAAAGATCCGATGGGCAGATCTTCTTCAATGTGCTGACTCAGAGGAGGAGAGAACATCGGCGAATTATCGTTCACATTGATCACTCTGATGGTGACAAAACACTCAGGAAGCACTCGGAAATTGCCTTTGGCCACCAATTTTAGAACATAAAAAGGGCGGATCTCGCTGTCCAGAACTTGCGCCGTTTTCAGAACTCCCAACTCATCGATAGCAAACGCAGTGTCATGGTTTCCGGAGATGATTCCATAGGTCACTTTATTGATCGGCATGAAGGTATCCGTACTTTCCAACTGAGATCTTTTTTATTTATTTATTTTGGCCTACCTGGGTGACAAATGTTCCTTTTGGAAGGCCTTCCATGACTGTAGCAGTATAATTATGCCTCAAAAACTGGACCTCATCGATCTCATCTATTTTTATCGACTTCCTCTCCCACTTTATTGTAATCGTTTCAGTGGAATGCATCGTTTTGCTGATACCAAGATCTTCCGCGATTACTGTAGCTTCCCACCCGAGACTTGTAAATGGGAGATTTCTAAAAAATACAGCTGATTTTACATTTTGCTAGTCTTTACTCGCCCATAGTGAGTCCGTCGATTTTTTTGCCGACGTCGTTGGGCTGAGCTCGCAGAAAAGTGCATGTCATTAATGTAAACGGGAAGTCTACAGCGGCGTGTGAGGCAAAAAAGACAAAAACGCACTGTGCAAATTGTGCAGGCCTTACGGCGCGAGAGTAAATTTTTTTCCTCACCAGCACGGAAGATCGCGTGAATCTCAGATTCATTGAAAAGATCTGCGAATGGAAAACTGCACAGTACAATTTGTGTTGTTACGAAAATTTGCATAGTACAAAAATAACGACAATTGCACAGTGCAGGTCGGTGCTTCCTTGGTGAAAAGAATTTACACTGTGCATTCCTTGCCCAGCTCACCTAGCGAAGACGATCTCTCCAGTTTGAGGCATAATGTCGAGCATTCCACTTTCATCAGTGCTCAGTTTGTACCACACTTTCCCATTTAGGTCCGAGTCCAAATCTGTCGCCTCCACTCTTCCAATAATGGCCCCAGGCATATGTTTATCGCTGATTGTAAATATGATCGATGAATTCTTGAGAAAATTGGGGGCGTTATCATTCTCATCCAGAACATGAATCGTGATGGTGCAGACGTCAACTCTCTTGGGGGTCTGCTGATCCGAGGCCGAAACCACCAAGATATGTTCATCTTGAATCTCCCGATCCAAACGTGTCGCTGAGATGACTCCAGTGACCTCATCAATCTTGAAATGACTTCCTCCTGACCCTCCAACAATACTGTATCTTATTTCTTCGGATGAGTCGCCATTAATAGTGGCCACAACTTTTGTTAAGACATCAAAATCTCGATTTTCGATAACCGAGATTTGGCCACAAGTAAGCGCTGAAATTTTGGGGCCATTGGAGGGAGATGGGGTCCTGATCACAACTGATGTCGTGTCCGATTTATTGGTTATCTTGTCCAAAACATATACTAAAAATAAGTATATGTCATCAAATTTTGGAGAAACTTAAAAATTAATTAATCCTCACCTGCCAAACTGTGTGACTTTTGTATAAATTGATCGGTATTCAGAGCCAAAACCCCGCTCAGCTCATCGATGACAAAGTTTTTTTCTGTCTGGGGTATCAATTTGAAGAACAGAGAGTTGCCTAAATTAATATAAATTAAAAATATGCAGACACAAAATAATGTCAACTTCAACCCTTCTTTACTTTTAATCTTTCTCCCAAAATCGAGTAGAATCGCTCCTTTCTTCATCTCCGGGGTTACCGTAACTTCATTTACAGATTTGGAAAAGAAAAACCACTGGGAATCAGACTGTTTGACATCGATGGAGAAGATTTGGTCTACGTATCTTGGGGAAATAGGGTCCAAATCAGCTGCCCTCACCGTTAATTTGATCGAGGAATCTGGTCGATGAATCACCGATAATTCTCCTAAATTATATAATATTGTAAATAAATGACTTTATTTTATATTTCTTACCTGTTTCTGGATTTAAATTGAAGAATTGTGGTTTGTTCCCATGCACAATCGAGTATCGGACCTTCCCAAAATCCCCAGAATCCCCATCCGTAGCCACAAAGTAATGGAAAGGGACAGAGGAAATCATGGGATCCAAGATGAGAGTAGTATTCTGAGCAGATACAAAGAGCGGTGCGTGGTTGTTTGTATCTGTCACCTCCACTATCACAATACATTTATTATTCCGTCGGTTCCCGAGATTGGATGGAGTATCAAGGACTTCCACCACCAGATGATGCCTCGGATCTTTTATGAAATCCAATCCAGATTTTACATAAATCTCGCCATTGCTTTCATCCACCGTAAAGTAATCATTCTCCCCGATTATTCTGAAAGTCAGGGTTTTGTTGTCATCTTGATGAGAGGCATAAACCCGGCCAATCACAGAGCCAATAGAAATATCCTCCATTACTGAGAAGAGGTAAGAAGGCTGGGAGAATCTGGGGGAATGCAGATTCTCATCTTCCACATCTACAATTAGAGTGGATTGAAGCAGATCTGGAGTCAGGATGTTATGACGAGTCAGTTTGAGGCTATACGAGGGCATTTCGGTGTAATTTAGACGAGTTGTCAAGTAGACGTCACCAGTGATCGGATTCAAGTCAAATGTCTGTAAAAATACCTCCATTATATTATCATAACTTTTATGTAGTGCTATTATCATGAATATTCTAACCTCTCGCATGCTTTGTTCCAGTGTATAATAGCAATGTTCCAAGGTCCCGCCTCCGGATACAACTTTAGTGCCGGGTAATAATCTCTCGGAAACGCGGATTGTGTTCGTATGTTCGTGATTAACCACCCTCAGCCACTTCTTGATGGTGAACGAGAGTTGTTTTCGGTTATTCTGCTGGTCAAACATGTTCACTACCACCTGTTGGGGGGTTACGAAAAGATTTTCGTCTTCTATGTTCTTGTCTATCTTCAAAACTCCGTCCTCGATCTTGAAGTATTGTGAAATGTGACTGTTCTGGAGTTCCCATCTCTGCACATTGCTCACATTAATCCTTGCCAATTGACAGCCAACTCCACAAGCTGGGTCTAATTTGATCAACGAATCCACGGGATCCAAGATTACAACGTGAGAGATCTCTTTTACCACGTTTATTCTCACCTGACACACTACAGCTCGTGGGAGAGGGCCATGATCCTCAGCGATGACAAAGATACCGTAACCCTCCAGATTTGAGGGAAGCCTTTTCTTGAGGGTAACATGACCTGTACAAGATTATTTTATGTTTCGCTCTCTTACCGCTGTCTTTCACATCGAAGTATTCGTTATGTCTCTGGATTCTATAGGTCACTGTACCATTGGGGCCATAATCCGGGTCCTTGGCCTCGATTTTGCCAATAATATTTCTAATTTCATTTTCTTTTATTTCGAGGGGTTTAATGGTCGAGCAATTAGGGCTGTTGTCGTTTATGTCCAGAACTTTAATATGCACTGACGCATTGGCTTCCAAGGAAGGCTAAATGAATAGATATACTTTTTAGAATATACTGCTTACAGTCCCCATATCAGCCACTAAGACCACAAACGAGTAATCAGCATGTTGTTCCCTGTCTATCGCCTTCTTCAGGAATATTTCCCCAGTGAGAGCGTTAATTTCGAAAGCCGAGGGCATCTTGTTTACTATCCGATACTTTATCTTCCCATTGCTTCCACTGTCCTTATCACTGGCCTCTACTTTGAGTACTGTTGTCATCACAGCTGTGTTCTCCGCTATCTATAATTCTCGAGTATTTAAACGGTTTTGTTTTTAAATATGATTCACTCACCTCGGCCTTGTAAAGATTACTCTTGAACTCTGGAGGGTTGTCGTTGACATCGAGTACTTTAAGTGTGATATTTATACTCGCACTTAATGCCGGGATCCCTTGATCTTGAGCCCGGATGACTAATTCGTATTGTTTTACTGTCTCGTAATCCAAAGGAGCGGCTAGAATGGTCTGCCCAGTGAGTGGCTGGACTATAATTGGGCAGGGAGGATGACTGGACATGAGTTCGTAGGTCACTCGGCCGTTCTAAAATGCTTTTTGTTCTGTTTTAACCAAGCGTTTTACCTCATTACGGTCTTTGTCATGAGCTCGAACGGAGAAGAAGTTGGTGTGGATAGGGTAATTCTCGGGGATCGTGACTTCAAGATGGTCTGCATCAAACTCGGGCGTGTGATTGTTTACATCTTCTACAACAACCTTGACTTGGGCATAGCCGGAACAACCGGCAGACGATATAGCTTCGATTGTAAGGTAATAAACCTCTTTTTCGGAGATGTCTCTTAGGACGGAGAGTCTTCCTGATGATGGTTCCAGATGAAAATAGTCGGGTTCTTTGTCATCTGATGCCTTTATATTCACAATCGAGGCACCTTCAGCCTTCAGAACTCCAAATGCGATACCCGGAAGTATATCCTCGGTAACTTCGAATTCGTATATCCTCTGAGAAAAGGACGGACAATACTTGGAATCATTGAGAGTAATGTGAATTATGGCCTGAAATGTAACTTTTTTATTAATGTTGTACGAAACTTACACTTTCCTTGCTTTGTAGGCGCCCTCCATCTGTGGCAATCACCTTAAGTTCGAGATATTTCTTTTTCCAAATGTTTTGACCCAGTTCCTTTGCATAATAAAGCATTCCAGTATTCGGGTCTAACTTAAATGCCCTTTCCATAGAGTCCACCAAACTGTAGACCAACTCTCCGAACTCGCCATTATCCTTGTCATAGGCGTTGACTTGTAACAACGGCCAGGTTGTATTGGCTTTGAGTTCCTTGCTGATGAAAGTATAATAATGAAGAGGTGCAAACTCCGGGAAATTATCATTCAGATCTTGGACGTAGACATTCACCAATGCCGTTGCCGTCTTCTGGTCTGCAAGAGAGATGTGTAATTAACGCCTTCTTGACGTATCCCAGGTAATTATAGAGGGATGAGAGATTCCGGTAGTGTAAATAATTTAGAATCGCCTCAACAGGTGCATTATTCGCTTGTGTCCCTAGAAAGTTATTTTCTCTACATCGGAGATAGAAAAAGACACGGTTGCGTGTCGATTTCTCCTTCCCATTTACACTTTCACACTTATTTTTAGCTAGATTGTTTTCATAGCCGGTCCACTTGCACAATGCTGACCGTGGCACCTACTTTGGCTGCTGGCGAGAACGGTGAGTTGGAAACTTTGCTGTTGTTCGAAGTCAAGATCTTTGAGTAGACATAACTCGCCCGAATGGGGTTCTAATCTGAAGGCGGGGAGATCATGAGGTCTTTGCTGGATGGTGTAGACAAGGTCTTCTTCGCGGCCCCCGCAACTCTTGTCTGTGGCCGTTACCTGAAGATTGTATCATTACTATTTTGCTGCAAAACATGTTCGTCTGAAGGCGGATCTTGTTGTCATAGAAACAAAGAAACAGCTGCATGAACTGTTTTGCATCCATCATAAATTTAATTATGAGTTTCGTGTGCTTTGCTTAGTTTTTTGATGTAAAACCCCATAATTACGTTTACAGCCAGCATGAGCCAGCGCGTAATGCCGTTTATTTTCCTCAACATGACTGGCGAAATGACCTACATATTGGAATACCGGTTGGCGGTAAGTGATAATTAGTTTGTATTGTTAATCCCATTCCCCTAACTGCCCGTTTATCATAACAATTGTTTTTTGCTCTTTGCTTATGCAGTTATTTTACCCCAAAAAGTTCAAATGTGGAAACGTAAAAGTACGTAATTCAGACGCAAAAGGTGCCACAATCACGCCGAAGACAGGTCCTTGGATTAATTCTGGAGACCGTCTTCAGAGAGAAATTCTTGGAAAAAATGTTTTACCCTCAGGAAATCTATTCAAAAAGTACGGTTCGACAATTCTTTGACAAAATGGCGCAAATATCAGCAATGCATTTAGATAACACAAGGTAGGGCCAGACTAACATGACCGGAACTCTTTCAAGTAGTATGAATCGGTTGTTCGACATGATGACTATGGTGGTTAAACATCAGATGATGTCTATCGATGAACCCAAACAGATCATCGATGTCACCGTTAATCATCTGGAAGGGATAAAAGAGATCCTCGGACATCATCCAGAGATCTCACCTCAAATTGAATTTGCTCAAACCACCGTAAGTGATGTGAATCGAGCTTAACGCACCTTTTTCCAAGTTCATAAACTCATTTTCTGATATTGAAACCTGGGAAATGGCCTTAATTCGATATGCCTTACTCAATTACTTCCAAGATTCACATATGAAGATGGGCGAAATGCTCAGAGCTGGAGTCCAACTGGAGAATGGGAGATTTGTTTTGTTGGGGAAGGAGATCCGGATACCTCTAGACGCAAGTCCTCCGGGATCCGTAAAATATTACGAACGAGGGCAAGTCTCAAAGATTACGACTCTAGTCATGCCCGAGAAATATATATGTCTACGGAAAGAAGTAAGTTTTAAAAATAGTATTTCAGCCCACTTCACTTGTATTTTTAGGATATTCAACCCGGCAAGACAACAACTACATTAGGGGAGAGTATCTATATAGCCAGCGAGTATACGGTAATTGACGCAATTCATTATTTTTGCAGAGTTGTATTTTCAGAATGAAGAAAAGGCAGAGGAAACTTACAATAGAACTACAAATAGAGACGACGAGATGAAACTGCTTACTAAAATAATCAACAGATCTGACAATACGGGTGAAGATTTTGTTTTAAAATTATTCGATAATGAAGACGACGATAAACATATCAGAGGGCGGATAACAAGCAAAGCTGACGAAAAGGATAGACCAAAAAGCCGTTCCACAAGCAAACCAACGCGGTATAAAAGTTTGGCTGAAGCCATCGGAGAGGTGAGAATCAAAAAAAATTATTTTATATTTCCCCGTTTTATAATTTTTGCAGTGTTTCTTATTACTTTTAATGTTTTGTGTAAGCCCCGTAATCCCATTAGAACGGAGTCTCGCAAATCCATAATTATTTGAATTTGAATTTCAAACAAGTCCCTTGAAATTACAACGTAACTGGATTTTCGTATAATTTTATGAAATTCCAGATGGACCTCACGAAGCCAAGTGCGGAGAGACCGAGCCGAGGCGAGCACATGCTTAAGATGATGGACGAATCCGAGTCGCGAACGCGCTCTCGAAGTGGGCCCCGCAAAAAAACTGCAACAAGGGATTTGAACTGACAATGAGTAAAGACATAATTTATACTATCCATGACTCATGTATTTTATCCCCTGCCCCCCAGGGGTTTATTCCCCCGAAACTGACCTTCACGACACAAGTCCCGACATCAATGTCTTCTCGCACTGACACCTCGAAGAGAGTCTTCTCGAAAAAGGGAGGCTGCGCGTCAATGTCCGCAATGTCCACAAGAATGTCAGTGCTGGTTGAAAGTTGAGGATGACCGGAGTCAGATGCCACAACGCGGAAACGGACGTGGTTTCCCAGCGAACAATTTATCTGAAATAAAAATCTTCAATGTTCGCGTGCAACTTACCGGACCCGTTGTGGATAAAACACCGTTTTCAGGATGAATCCGAAATAACTCAGTTCCCTCTAATGAGTAGTGCAAGACGGAATTAATGCCAGTATCTTTGTCCTTCGCTATTAATCTCCTGGACGCTTGTTGCCCAGCCTCACTACTCCGGTTAAACACGAACCGATAAGGAGCCTCTGGCCATTCTGGTGGATTGTCGTTGATATCCCCGACTTCGATGTGAACAGGATGTTCAAAGATGATCTTCCCATTATCAGAGGTTATTACGAGATGGATATTGTATTCCTCAACTTTCTCTCGATCCAATTTGCCACACAAAATCATCAAGTATACTTGAGCGAGATCGGTCTGTTTCAAACATAAGACCTCAGTTCCAGTTAGGGATAACTGAAATCCTGATGGTACATCGTGGATGGATACGCGAGCAATAACATATCCGATCGTCAAATTTTCTATCAGAAGAGGCCGACCATCTTCGGTCAACCATTCAATATGAACAACATTGTGGGAAGGGTTAACATCTACAGTAACCACTGAAAGATGAACTGATGACTCAAGCGATTGGGGTATTCCGTGGTCAAACGCTGTTATTGTCAAAGAAAAAACATGATCCGGTGGCAGGGGAGAAGATGTAGTCGTGATCATCCCAGTATCAGAATCTATTCGGAAGTAGATTTTCCCTTTAAAATCGGCCTTAAAATCAAGATTGAAGCCGGTTGAATGTGATTCTTGACTTACATTCAAAAGTTGATACGATATTCTAGCATTATCGCCTTCATCAGCATCCTTTGCTTTTATTGTAATCACGGGGTAGCCCAAAGAAACGTTGGCCGGGATCTTAACATTGTAACTTGTCTGATCAAATTGTGGAGCATTGTCATTAACATCCAGAATATGAGCCCGTACCGACATATTCCCAATTCTAAACACAATTAGCATAAACAAATGTGAAAGAGGTTACCTTGGAGGGGATCCCCCATCGACAGCCTCTAAAAGAATATCGTATTGAGCCCTGTACTCTCGGTCCAGTGGTCCATTCACGACAAGATCAATGTAAATTTTTTGATTGACGGTCTTCTCTTTTAAGCGAAAAACATTATTCACATTTCCAGCCACGATTCTGTATTTCTGAATATTATTTGGGAAATGGTCTGGATCTTCGGCATATGGCAAAGAAAAGGCCGATCCAATTTGAGAATATTCAGGAACCTCAATCTGAAAGGGAATGATCGGGATGCTACTTTCTTACTTCTACATGATTAACAATGAATTTTGGGGTGTTGTCGTTTTCATCCAAGACCTGAACAATGACTTTTCTGGATGGGGATCCGTCATTGGGAATACATAAAACAGCCAACTCAGTCTCTTGTTCATGATCCAACGGCCTGATCGTCTTGATTTCACCAGAGTTCTCGTCAACGGCAATTAGCTAAAATAATAAATGTTTTTATAAAACCCAACTCCAATCCTATCAATATTCTGGATTATTACGTGCAAGTAATGCTCGTGTCCCAGCATTTTGGGTCAGGGAGAGTTCGGGTTGGTGACGTGGTAAGCTCGGAAAAGGCTTAAGTTTACAAGGTGTAAGGGCGCCCATAACCAAAAATTCGAAAATTCTAAGCTGTGGAAATTTTAAGACGAATATTTTTTTAAAGTGCAATATTATCTGCGACTTCAAAAATAATGCCGAACCTCTGCAGAGCTCACCCCGAGTTGACGTCGACTCTAACTGTCACGGACCCGAATTGCCATAGTGCCTTATTTTTCGTATTTTCTGCACATCCTTTAGTTTCGTCGCCTATGGAGCACGATTACCGCTTTCTCTCTCTCCAGAGTGAGAGAGAGAGTAATCGCAGTCCAATTCACGGCTATAAGTTGATTTTCTTTCTGCGCCTTCTTATGGACGCAACCCTTCAGAATCGCGGTTTGCCCAAATTACTTATGAAAACGAGTTTTGCCTCCGGCAAGTCGGGTACCGTTTCCGTTCGAAGTTGGCAAACGATGTTTTAATAAAGGAAACGGAAACCAAACTTTTTCTAGTGGAGCGGTAAATCTGAGGCTGGACGAAAATCGAATTAACGCGAGAAGTGCGCTCTAGCTGGGTATAGCCTCGGCAATGGCAATAAAAAAGTTGCAACTCACTTTGTCAGCATCACTTTGGTCGTCCGGAAAGATTGTGTAGAATTTATGGGATCTTCTATCATCCCATACATAACCCACAGTAGTCCCAACCGGAGCTGATTCCGAGATTTTGAAACGAATATCGGAATCTGATGTGATTTCAAAAGGTGCAACCCACAGGAGTAGAGCAACGACTATTAAGAAATACATCCGCGGGATCTTACCATTGGCTAAAACTGTATGTCAATCGACTTGGCGAATAATATCTTTTCGCACGCGCATAGAAAAAAATACAAAAAAGGCGAGGAAAGAAGTTTTATGCGAAACCTTCTTAATTACAGTCATGATGGCCTTGGGTTACCTTGACGAGGCATAAAATTATAGAGTTTGTGCTATTTTTGTCCCGAACCTCGGCACTTTTGCAGACATCGCCAAACCCTGAGGATAAAAAAAGGGGCGGGGCTTGGCATAAGTTATGCAAAACAAGCCTTCTTAAGCATGACCTCTCGGGTTTATTAGGAAGGTTGCCCTCTAATTATCCTCTCCACTTAAGTCCTCATTACAAAAACCACCGCAATTGCTCGCTCCTTCACCTGGCGATCACCTTCGCTCCCCTCTACCCCGTCCTTGGAGGGCACATTAATCTCGCGCATTCTCCTTAGCAAGTTCCCAGTTGAGAAAACCGCAAGCCGAGCAGTTTTAGTATTACTTGTTCGGCTGGAGTGCCTCTCGTCATCAAAGACTTATCCATTAAGCACAGGACATCTTCGGCTCAAGAGCCCGCTCTTACGCAACATATTCGGCCTATTCCCGCAATGTTTACAGTCCTTTCATTAGCATGTCACAATAGTCCGCTGGTTTTATAATATGAGACTCCCCACATAAGCTAAGCGTAGACAAGGAATCATCAACAACGATTTCATCACGGAATGATCAAATGGGAAAGTAGAGATCTGGTAATTGGCTACTTTTATTTGGAATTAGCCTCGACTAAAACCTCAAGCACGGAAATCCGTTCTCAACCGATCGACCCTGCTTCTTCAGTCCGAAAAAGGCAATCAGAGAAGTCAAACAAACAGAAGGAGATCGGCCACTGCGGGATTTTAATGTGGCCAAGGGTAAACACTTATAATAGAGTACCCATTCGCACATAAATTGGCAAGGAATAAAATCGAGCCACGAAATGATAATTTTTGGTTGACAATTCCTTTAATGTGTCGATCAATCGATCAGGAACATAGGTCATTTTTTCACACATCTACATATACATTACAAGTAATGGTGCAGTAATTTAAAAGTTGTCGGCTCAGAAAGTATGTATACATTTGTCCTCCCATCCTGCAGTTTCCTCGGGCGCAGTTCTACCAAAAAAAAAATAATTTTTTGCTATTCCAAAAATTAGGTCTGGATCTAAGTATAATATTCGTTATATTTGTTGATGGTTGCAAACTTTTAGGTCTTGTAAGGATATTACTTTTCTATTTATATTTATTTTTCGCTTCGCCACTAAACAATGGCCTTGTACAAGGAGATTACCAAACTTGCAACAAGTCTTCTCAGATTCGCGACGGTTCTTAGGCGCCCAGCATTGCCGAACCTTGCATTTGCCAGTATCTCTCATTCTAATTCACTAAGTATGACAAATGACAGCAATTACATTGTATACTTCAAGACGTCAGAGCCGGACTTCGGGGTACCAAAATATAGAACTTGTCTTCGTAAGTTTTGATGGACTTTCTACAGGTGAATTGCAGAATGAAGTCGGAAATCTAACGAGATTTTTGATAGTAAATCTCTCTTTGGAATGTATATGTTTTTGATTGAGACGTAGGGCAATGAGATTGAAAATACCTTTCGATTGTTATTGCGGTCGTCAGTCTGTTTGGGTTAATCTTGAAGAAAAGATAACTTATTTCACATGCCCTTCATATAATTATTATTTCAGCAAAGAAAAAGACCCGCAAGTTTGGGTTTCCAAAGCTGTTTATGTACAACGAGGGAATTGTGACCTGCAAAACGTGTGGAGATCAGCACACCGTCGACACTGTCTGCGGCACTTGTTACACCGTTTTAAAAGCCGAGACTGATAAGATAAAAGAGGAGAAGTTAGGACTGAGAAAGATGGAATAGGAATTATTTTTGTTGTTCTTTTTTGTTATAAATAAACTTTGGAGAATTTTTCGAATTGATAAAAAAGGAGAACCGAATCAAATCGATTGGGGCTGCTCGCACGCGAAGGGAATCAGAAAACATTTGTTGTCCTCGATGTTGTCCCCAATTTGACGCTCTATCAGCAAAATGTAGGTCGTGGAAATGAATGGTCGTCTAGCGAGAAAGTAAATTTATTTTTTGTAGTAGCTGACGGGGGGGGGATCGGACCGGTGTTTGGTCGCTCTTGACGCGTTTACCATTTTCGCCCCGAAATTGCTAGGTTTTTGGCATTTTTATTTTTGGATTTATCTTTTCTGAAATGCTGTTCGGAGGTAAATTAGTGTCTAATAGCTTACTCGAGTGCTCTAAAAATATATGTTTTCAAAATTTAAATGGAATTAGTATTGAAATAACGATTCAATTGACGCGAACGCGTCCAATATGATTCATAGAAGGTTTATTCCAGTTTTCAATTTCTTTCAGAGTAGTTTTAAATGTTTTGTGGATTTTTTCTTTTTTCTGCTCATTATGTTGTCAGTGTTATCCAGCCTTTGTTTACACAGCGATCTCACCCATCAATTTCAGGTTATTTGAAGACTGGTGCCATGGTTTTTGGTTTTTGAATTTGAGAGATTACAGCGTTTTGAGTCAAAGTAGTGGCAGTACAACGTCGAATATGTCCGAAAGGACACTACCACGACGGATTATCGTCAATTCAGGAAATCAGTCACACAAATTTTGCTCCAATGAAATTAGGTAATACTTTATTCTATTCTGAACTTTTGTCTTTAGTACATGCAAATATAATGCCTTTACATTCCTTCCAAGGTTTCTTCTTGAACAGTTCCGGAGGTACAGCAACGTTTTCTTCTTGGTGATAGCATTATTGCAGGTAACGCTTTTTGTTTTTTGTGTTTATTAACGTTATTGTTTATTATTATCAATAATTTCAGCAAATTCCTGATGTGAGTCCGACTGGAAGATTAACCACTGCTGTCCCGTTTCTGATAATATTATCGTTGTCAGCTTTAAAAGAGATTTTTGAAGATATTGTAAGTAATCTGCAGTTTATTTATGTTTTCGTATTTTTAGAAGCGACGACGAATGGATAGCATGGTGAATAATTATTCAGTTTTTGTACTGCGAGGGAATGAATGGGTGGAAACATGGTGGAGAAATGTAAGGACTAGATTATTTGTTGTTTATTGGTTTTGTATTTAGGTAGCTGTTGGAGAAGTAGTGAAGCTTGAAGCTGGAGATGCCTTTCCAGCCGACCTCATTTTACTTTCTTCGAGTGAACCTCAAGGAATGGCATATATTGAAACATCTAGCCTTGATGGAGAAACTAACCTTAAAATACGACAAGCCCTTCCCTCCACGGCTCATCTGATTAACATCCAGATGGTTCAGAATTTTGATGCTACTATCGAATGCGAACCTCCTAATCGACACTTGAATGAATTCACTGGCAAAATATCCACAGAAGACGTTATCCGGCCCTTGTCGTTATCTCAACTTTTGTTGAGAGGATCTAAACTCAAGAATACAAAGTGGATTATTGGATGCGTAATATATACAGGGCATGATGCGAAGTTGTTGCAGAATTCTAAAACTGCCCCATTGAAAAGGTAACCGAATAATTTTTATGCATAAGAATTTCAGATCTAACATTGACACCCTTACTAATCGTCGAATCATTGTTTTCTTCGTGGCTCTTGTCCTGCTGGCTCTTATTAGTGCTTCAGGAGCTGAAGTTTACAACCATTGGTATTTAAAGGACGCAGAATATATTCCCCAAGGATCTCGTGGAAACTTTGCTTACAACGTGCTGACCTTCTTCATTCTGTACAATAATCTGATCCCTATTTCTCTTCAAATAACATTAGAATTGGTCAGAGTGTTGCAGGCTGTATACATCAATAATGTAAGTCTGTTTGTGTTGTTTTATTCTTTCTTAGGATATTGAAATGTATGATCCTCGAACTGATTGTCGAGCTAATGCCAGGACCTCCAATCTGAATGAAGAACTTGGACAGGTCAAATTTTTGATGACTGATAAAACAGGTACCTTGACGCAAAATGTTATGAAATTCAAGCGATGTTCTGTGGGTGGAGTGAATTATGGAGATGATACGGCGGAAAGTTTCACGGATACGGAGATTCTTCGTCATTTTAATACGAACCAAATGAGTGTGGCAAGTCCATACGAATTCTTTTTGGCTATGGCAGTTTGTCACACTGTGGTACCTGAAAGAGATTCAGATACCGGAGAGATTATTTATCAGGCATCTTCACCGGATGAAGGAGCACTGGTTAAAGGAGCTGCTTCTCAGGGATTCGTCTTCACGAAGCGAACTCCTGACTCTGTTTCTGCAGATGTGGTAGGTGACTATTTGTTATTCGCTCCAAAAAGTTTGGACAATCTTATCGCCGGCGTCGTATAATCACGGGATTAATCGTTATTTGTTTTCAGTTAGGAAACGAAGTCACCCTGAGGTTGTTAAATGTCCTGGAGTTTAATAGCGATCGAAAGAGGATGAGTGTCGTTATGAAGTTTCCAGATGGCACGATCAAACTGTATTGTAAAGGAGCTGTAAGTCCATTCATTAAAGTGTGATGTTTCTTTAAGGATAACGTAATCATGGAGCGTCTGTCGCCGAATCAAGATCGGGATGCCGTTGTTGTTATGCAAGACCACCTTATGGGATATGCCAAGAATGGATACAGAACGTTATGCTTTGCTGTGCGTGAGGTCTCAGAATCTGAATATCAGAAATGGAACAAGAAATATGAATCGGCGTCGTTGGAGTTGGAGGATCGGGATAAAAAGTTGGCCGAAGTTGCCGAAATGATCGAGAAGGACTTGTACTTGGTTGGAGCCAGTGCCATCGAGGATAAACTACAAGATGTAAGTATTTTTTCCGATACAAACACCAGGGGTTGCCCAAAAATTCTGGGGGTAAGGGGAGGTTCCCGCTTACCATTTTTTTTTCTTCGACCCCGACCGGGGCCTAACTACGCCCCTGCCAAAGACAGGGCCGTACGGGGCCAAAATTTACCCTGCCAAAACAATAAAGATTGCAAATTTAGTTTGTACCAGAAACAATTCAATCCATGATGCAAGCTGACATTAGAGTATGGATGTTGACTGGAGACAAACGAGAAACCGCCATTAACATCGCTCAATCAAGTGCTCTGTGTACAAAGAACACGCGTTTGTTGATCTTGGACAAAGCTGGGTATGATGAAGTTCTGTCAAAGCTGGAGTCATTCATTGAAGCCGCGAAAAATTTCCAGCAGATGAATATTGAATTTGCATTGGTTATTTCTGGCGGCACCCTGCAGCACGCCATGGTGGGAGAAGCTCGACAACAATTCGCGGCCCTTGCCTGGTTATGCCGGGCTGTTGTTTGTTGCCGTATGACCCCCATGCAGAAGGCGGAGGTTGTGGAATTGGTTAGAAGCTTTGGAGACCATATAGTTCTTGCTATTGGAGATGGTGCCAACGATGTTGCGATGATACAAGCTGCCAATGTTGGGGTTGGAATCACTGGAGAAGAAGGACTCAGGGCGGCGTCGGCTTCGGATTACTCGATTGCCCAATTTCATTTCCTGAGACGATTGTTATTGGTTCATGGTACTTGGAACTTTGAGAGAAGTGTCAAGGTTATTTTGTACAGCTTCTACAAGAATATCTGCTTATACATCATTGAATTGTGGTTCGCTTTCTTCTCCGCTTTCTCTGGACAAACTATTTTTGATAGGTAGGTGCTTTTATTGAGGTAACCATCAAGGCTCCACAAATCACGAAACCCAAGTTCAAGTTCAGCTCCAGAAAAATCTTGGGTTCTAGTTAAAGTTCAGAAGAATGCATATGTCAAGTTTAAAAGCCCTTTTACCCAGCATTATTTTAGATGGACAATTGCCTTGTTCAACGTGTTCTTTACCGCCTGGTCTCCCGTTATCATTGGTCTTTTTGATCGGCCGATATCGGCAAGGACCATGATGAAACATTCCTCCTTATACAACTTGTTCCAACAGAGGGCGTTCTCTACTCCGGTAAATTTTGCCTTTTAACATGTCTAATTCCATGTTTTATTTCTTTCAGAGATTCGTGTTATGGATTGTAATATCGCTGTGGCACTCGTTACTTTTGTTCTATCTGTCTTACACTTTCTTTGTTCATGAAATTGTATGGGAATCCGGCCAATCTGGGGGTTGGCTTGTCCTTGGGAATGCCTGTTATACAGTAAGTGCCCCATTCCAAAATAATTCATTCAATTCTCTAAGTACGTCGTCGTGACCGTTTGTTTGAAAGGCCTCCTCGAATGTGATACCTGGACTTTTGCAATATTGCTGGCCACATTTGGATCGATTTTTATATGGTTTTTATTCCTAACCGTCTACTCATTCATATGGCCGACGATTCCAGTTGGAGCCGACATGAGGGGAGTGGCGTGGATATTATACACGTCTCCTGTCTTCTGGATGGGTCTTGTTTTCATTCCAGCGACTACCCTCTTAGCCGATTACGTTATTAGAACGTAGGTTCTATAACTCCAATAACAAACTTTGCTTTAGTTTGCAAACGACTTTCTTCCCATCACCTCGTGAAATTATTAATCTCAAAGAAAAGGGGCAATTGCGCAACGAGATCTACGTCGAAACATTGGACAATTTGTAAGTGGTATTTTGACTGTGCATGTATTTTAATTTAGGGCTCCAAACCATTATATGCCCGTTGTCAGCAATGCTAATACACCATCTGGTTCTCGTGGGGGCGGAGGGTTGGATGCCTCGGGTTATCACTCATATGGATCTGTCCCTGGAAGAAGGAGATTACCATTGCAAAAGTCGCCCCAACTTTCCGGATTCGCGGTTTATCTAAATTCAGGGGCTTCGGTAACTGGAGATGACTCCAGAGAACAAGATCCCAGGTCGGTTCCTCTAGTCCAATTAGAGCACAACGGGACAAGTGAGCTTGAAACAACTACTTTAAGCCGCGCTAACCAAAGACTGGCTTCTGCTGCTGAACTAGAGAATCAGGCTAACTGTAAGTCCTCGCTTTTCGCACACTTACAGTGTGCCTTCTTTAGATGGGTTCGCCTTTTCTCAAGAAGAAAACGGCAATATTCGTCAATCTGAGTTGATCGGACATCACACTTGCCACAGGGTCTAACGGGTACCATCACATATCTTCAAAATTTGTACATTAACCGAAAACAGATGCCTTTCGAATACGTGTATTTTTTGTTTCTGAAAGCCATGGATCGATCATAAAGCCTTCACTTATCTTAATTCATTAGGACTATTTTTACATTTCTAATAATTTAATAAAGTTTTATATAGTCAAGAGGTAATCATTGCAACGTTTTCGGCTGTGAGTCGTCGATGTGGCTGATGTCTGTAAGATTCAAGCCAAATTCAGGCGCCGACAATTGCCGTTGAAGTTTAGTTCCTGAGCTAGAACGTGAGGTTCCGCCATTTGAATTGGAAGCAATACTGAGGTCGATAAGAGGAGGATCATGTTCAATAAAGTCGGCGAAATGCCAAGGAAAAATGGGAACACACGGGGGAACTTCTCCATTTAGGGCCTTGTCTATTGTTCGGTCCCAGTTTATCTGAGAGATTATATTGTCGGACATTCCAACTCGACGACAAACTGTTTGGATCAGAGAACCCATTGAAAGACGACGGCCTCCCAACCAGACGGTAATCTGAAAAACTCAAGTGGCATACGGTGAAAATGATAGAGCCACTCAATTTTTATGGAATTATTCTTTTATGGGGAGGCGGACCAAGCCGGCATGATGCATATCTGCAACAACATTGGAGACCGTGATACAGCCACCATAACTTCCCTCGTCGTTCGACGCGTCAAAATGATAGAGCTGGGGTTTTCTCAGCAGTTGTAGCAGATAGCGACCTATTGGTACTGTAGTTTGTTTATGTCACAACTGTTATTCACTGTTTATGCGAAAAGGTTACTGTAGCCACCGGCTATACGGTAGCTTTTGGCAAATTTAGAAAATCTTCGGTATTTTGGGTAAAACTTACCGGAAATAAAATTTTGTCGATTGGATCCAGGTGGAAATATTAGTTCGTTCGCAAAGTCGCTGGAGTGATTTCGGCGACGTGCACTGTGCAAGAAAAGTCAGGGTGCAAGCGACAGACGAAAAAAACCTATTGCACGGTGCAAAAAGCCGAAAATTGCACAGCGAATGTTGCGAAATTCACTCCAGCGACTTTACGAACGGACTGCTACCCTCAAAAAATATTATACTGGTCGACAAAATTTTCTTTCCACCTCGTATCTCGGGAACCGCTGGGCCTAGAACCTCCAAATTCGGCATAGAAACATCATGGGACAATCTAACACCACACCCAAAACGATGAGCAGACGCCCAAGGGCGAACAAACGAAAGCTCCTGTAAAATTGTGACACGGATCGAAAGAGGAGTTCTTCGCGATCACAACGACACCACAATCATGCCATAACACCCTCTGGCTTATGATTTACACGCGGTGGAAAGAAACTTTCCCTGCCGTTTGCATAAAAAGTGCATTGAAAGTGCATCAATTGATGTGATTTTTTGGGTGTGGTGTTAGATTGTCCCATGATGTTTCTGTGCCGAATTTGGATGTTCTTGGCCCAGCCGTTCCCGAGATACGAGGTGGAAAGATAATTTTGTTAACCAGTATAGAAGGGCTATATTTTCTAAACGGAATCAACATCCGTTGAAATCACGACCAAAAATAAAAAATGAGGCTGTACGCCTAGGGTTATTATAATCAGTCATCAATTTGACGCATCAGTCAAGTTGTCAAATTCCCGTGATTTTCGCCATGTCAACAAATTGTTCTGTCATGTTGACCGTCAAATTGAAATTTTCGAAATTAGCTAGCCAAGGGGGTTACTCCGTGTTCACAACGGAGGATAAGTTGCTATTATTTCAATGGCATCGTTTGAAATATTCATATTCATTTAAGTCCTACAGTAACTGAACATAGTAACTTTGAACGGGTATCTCAAAAACTTATGTTTTTATTTTGAATTTTCTTGTCTTATTTTACGGAGAGTGTGTTTATAATCTTTATAATCAAACTTAAAAACGTGTTATACTCTTTTCAATTTTTGATAGTAATCGATATAGTATCGGTCTGTCGGGAAAAAAACGGCGGATCGCCGCGCCTCCGAATCGCCCATCATCGCTTTGCGACTGCAAGCCGCGGCTTGGGATTTGGTGCGCGACAGCGGCGAGGCGAGACATTTTGATGCGACAATCCGCCGTTATTTTTCCGACAGACTGATATGGTGAAGGTTACATTGATACCGAAAGATGAAAGATACAAAAAGTGTTTCAATTCGAAAAATGTTGGCCAAGGTCGAAAACAGCTGCACAAGAAGTGCTGAACTCATAGAACCATCATCCGGGTCAGGACAATGGCCGCTTTATAATTAAAAGGAAAAATGTTACAGTAATACCGGAATGGTTAAAATTTCGCAAAACCCGTTAACGCTTTTTATCAGCATGCTCAGGCCGTTCTACTGGCCAAGTTTCGTGAAACTTGATGATGGTTGTTGCAACAATGTTCGGCCCCGTGGATGGAAGCTTCAGTTTGTAAAAAACTCTGTTTTAAACGTTTGTTTTCAACAAAAAGTCCTTTCCTGTTTTTATCGAAGCGAAAACTTCAAATTTTATTCAATATTTTTAAATTTCTATCTCGAAGCAAAACATTTAAAACACGATTTCTGAGTCACTGTATCAGCCGTGGACATTCAAAAAAATCGATTTTGAGATTTTTGTTTTAAAATGACCGGGGGCATCCTACTAACATATTACCATAACATTTTTGCCCAATTCTCCCGTTAACCTACTGTAATTTACAATAATACGATTTTACAGTAATCGGGTATTACTCAAAAAGTACGCATCGTAATTGGCTGAAATCGGTACTGTAAAGGTTTTGACACCTTGGCATTACAATGGATGTCGAATTTTGGCTGTCGGGTTACTGTAACACAGTGAAACCTTTGTTCGGCCGCACAAAATCGGCCATAAAAAATTTGTTTCTGAAAACCCACAGCCAATTTTTGGATATGTTAATAAGCATAAAATTCTGCTATAGAAACATTAAAAAAAAGTGCAAAAAGTCATAACACCATTTTCGTGGTATAGTGGATTTTGGTCAAAATTTGTAATCTGAAGGTCCCGGGTTCGATTCCCACTGGACGAAAAATTGGAGAAACTGCATAAAACCTTATTAAATCGACCAAGATGGGTTTGTTGGACATACTTAGGTCATATAAGGCTATATCCAAGGCGGTAATTTAAATTTTAACCTATTTTTTGAAGGTAAAATCAGCGCTTTGCTTTTATTGGATTTTCCAGCAAGCTCAGTGGCAGAAAACCGGTAAAACTAAAATACATAGGGTTTTCGAGCATACTCAATTCAACGAAAGAGATTTTTCGGAGCCAAGGTTACTGTAACATAGAAAAACAAGGTTTCGGCCGTTAAAAATCGGCCGTAAAATTTTTCTTTTTAACGTCAAGCTGACAGTTGTTGGATTTTCGGAATCACCGTAAAATTCTGCTCTAGAGACATGTTATACTGTATCTTAACTCAATTTTTTGCATTTTACAAATTTTTTACACTTGCCCCGAAATTTCCAAGTTCATAAATCTTGCGCAAAAATAAAAAAATTTTTTTTTTGGGTTTTTGGCCTACAATTAATTGAATTCGCGGCTTAAACGTGTCCTTAAACTATTTTACTCTAATTCCTTCCTTAACATAGTTTTATTTACAATTTTAAAGTTTAAAAGTAATTCCCCACAAAATTTAGTGTTGTATATAAAAAGATCGTTTCTTGATTTTTTCTAGAGCAGAATTTTACGGTGATTCCGAAAATCCAACAACTGTCAGCTTGACGGTAAAAAGAAAAATTTTACGGTCGATTTTTAACGGCCGAAACCTTGTTTTTCTATGTTACAGTAACCTTGGCTCCGAAAAATCTCTTTCGTTGAATTGAGTATGCTCGAAAACCCTATGTATTTTAGTTTTACCGGTTTTCTGCCACTGAGCTTGCTGGAAAATCCAATAAAAGCAAAGCGCTGATTTTACCTTCAAAAAATAGGTTAAAATTTAAATTACCGCCTTGGATATAGCCTTATATGACCTAAGTATGTCCAACAAACCCATCTTGGTCGATTTAATAAGGTTTTATGCAGTTTCTCCAATTTTTCGTCCAGTGGGAATCGAACCCGGGACCTTCAGATTACAAATTTTGACTAAAATCCACTATACCACGAAAATGGTGTTATGACTTTTTGCACTTTTTTTTAATGTTTCTATAGCAGAATTTTATGCTTATTAACATATCCAAAAATTGGCTGTGGGTTTTCAGAAACAAATTTTTTATGGCCGATTTTGTGCGGCCGAACAAAGGTTTCACTGTGTTACAGTAACCCGACAGCCAAAATTCGACATCCATTGTAATGCCAAGGTGTCAAAACCTTTACAGTACCGATTTCAGCCAATTACGATGCGTACTTTTTGAGTAATACCCGATTACTGTAAAATCGTATTATTGTAAATTACAGTAGGTTAACGGGAGAATTGGGCAAAAATGTGATGGTAATATGTTAGTAGGATGCCCCCGGTCATTTTAAAACAAAAATCTCAAAATCGATTTTTTTGAATGTCCACGCCTAACTGGCGGCAGATTCAGTGACTCAGAAATTGAGTTTTAAAAAATCGTTTGTTTTTTAAATCGCGTCCCGACATTTCGGGTCAGGGACAACTCGGGTCAACGACAACTCGGGTCAACGACACTTCGGGTCAACGACACCTCGGGTCAACGACATTTCGGGTCAACGATACATTTTCGCTTCGGGACTTGGAAAAAAGAATTTTTTGGTGAATTTGAGAAATTTTTGAAATGTTTTCGCTTCGGGACTTGGAAAAAAGAATTTTTTGGTGAATTTGAGAAATTTTTGAAATGTTTTCGCTTCGGGACGTGGGAAAAAGGATTTTTGGAGAGTTTGAACAAATTTTTGAAAATTTTTCGCTTCGGGAATTGGGAAAAGGATTTTTTTGTTCTGAATGTTACTATTTTATTTTACATAAGGTACGAATGTTATTTCTTTAATTTTTTAGATAAATAGTTATTTTAGAGGTAATTGAGGTTTATTTTAAAATTTTTTTGGGAAAATAGTGTTTATAAGCGAGGAGGAAATAAGAAAATCGTTATGTGCATACAATCATTGCGACTATCTTCTTACTCAACTCTCTGGCACTGTCTGCGTTTAAATCCCGTGCTTCCAGTTAAAAACATAGACAATGGATACGATTTTCTTATTTACTCGTCGCTTATACACTATTTTCCTAAAAAAATTTTAAAAATAAACCTCAATTCTCCAAAAAATTCTTTTCCCCAGTTCTTGAAGCGAAAACATTTCAAAAATTTGTTCAAACTCTCAAAAATTCTTTTTTCCAAGTCCCGAAGCGAAAACATTTCAGAAATTTTTCAAATTTACCAAAAAATTCTTTTTCCCCAGTCCCGAAGCGAAAACATTGCAAAAAATTGTTCAAACTCTCAAAAAAATCTTTTTTCCAAGCCCCGAAGCGAAAGTATTTCAAAAATTTCTCAAATTCACCAAAAAATTCTTTTTTCCAAGTCCCGAAGCGAAAATGTATCGTTGACCCGAAATGTCGTTGACCCGAGGTGTCGTTGACCCGAGTTGTCGCGACCCGAGTTGTCCCTGACCCGAAATGTCGTAGCGCCTTTTAAATGGTAACCTTAATGGTTACCTGTCCAACCGGTAACTGTCCTCCGGGGTAACCTATCCGCGGATTTGGGGAGGATAGGTTACCCACCGGATAGGCTACCTAGGGGATTTTCGCTGCGGGAGTGGAAAAAAGAATTTTTTGTGAAAATTGAACAAAATTTGAAATGTTTTTGAGCTGACTGAATAGGAAAACCGGGTTTCTATTACTGTTACTACCTTTAGGGATTCTTTTTGAAATTTTTTCGACTTATAACTCTTTTAGACGTTAAGGTAACGTATCCGCCGGGGTAACCTATTGGCTAAGGGTAACCTATCCTCCGAGAACGCTCTCCGCGGGGTTACTGGTCGCCTCGAATAAATTTTTTATATCGATTTTTCTGTGCGAGGCTTTCATCAGAAATTTGTTTGGCAAGACATTGATTCAAAATGGGCTATATTCAGGTAAGCACGGAAGACTTACCCCTTTTACATTGCTAACATGTCTTCCAGCATAATGAACAAGTCTAAACACATCAGCTAGCTGTTCAACAAGAGCCGTGGTCAGCCAGAGACCAATTGTAATGTAAAGTAACGTCGGTAGAAGGAATTCCATTCGTCGGGGGACAATATCACCCAACCCGATGGTAGATAGACTCATATATGAGAAGTAAACGCTATCAAAGTAAGTCAGTTCATGTTCCCATAAAGGAAGTACGGCCGACCCGGCCGCTATAAACGCCAAGAACAAAATGGCGACTAGTATTACCTGAAAAGAGATGTGTGAGAAGGCACTAAAACAGTGACCCGGTCTATTCTTACCTCACCAATTTCACGCAGCAATTTGCGTTCACCTTGTTTTTTTATTTCCTTTCTATAAATTAATTGTACGATGTACATGATGAATGTTTTGAAGAACCTTCCCACATCGGCAATAGTTATCAGGAATAATGGTATGCCAAATGCCCCATAAACCATGGTGAATATCTGAGAAGCTCGAGTTGTGGGCGCCACATTTCCATAACCAATTGTGGTCAGGATGGTGAAGGAAAATAAAACACACGAAGGAAAGGTCCATCGTTTTGGTACGGTAGATTGAGGGTTATCGAACAAAAGGTAGTTCTCAATACTGATGTGAAGGGTCGATATGTTCTCCATAAAGTGCCGGAGAGAATACTCGATTTGTTCCCTCTAAAGGAGTAATTGAGATAGGTGTAAAACTTACGGTTCTATTCTCGGTGCTCTGTATGAATATTGATTTAAATGACTTTATTGCCAAGATATGGTGTCGGTGTCGTTCTATTTCCGTTTCTCCTTCCAAGTAGTGGAATATGTAAGCGCCGATGAGCATATAAGTAATGACAAAACAGTAAAGAGCGAAATGCCAAGCTGCAATCCGAGCAATATGCTGGGGTTTGAGTTTCTGAAATCCGAGATGATTTTAAGAGTTTTAATGTACAAGTAGACAAGGCTGTTACCGATCTGGTGTGCGGGGGAGGTCTCCGGTCATCGAAATCCCCGTTATTAGTTGAAGGAACTAGGTGACTATGGACATACATGGCCCCGACATATAAAAATGTGTGTGCGGTTTAGCGCCTATTAGAAGTGCTGTCGTGCACAATGGAGCGGAATGACTTGAGGGCCATATGGGGGTTTACTTTTACACACCGTTATAGGCGTTGGACGGGCCGAATTGTCATCGTCTTCGAAGAGATCATGTCGATTCCAACGTCTTCCTCTCCTCATTTTTTGAAGTTTACGCGGAAAGATTATAAAACGAGATTTGTGCTTTGGCACATTTACGAGTACGAGAGTTATGTAAAGGCGAGCAATTTTACTTCGAAAAACGGATGTTCTCACTTTTCACAAATAAAACATCTCGAGGACTTGAATAGAAATGTTTCCCAGAGTAGTACCCGCCATTTCGAAGTACCTGCGGTTACTCTTGGGGAAAGGCAACTCCGCCCTTGTATCTCCCCTTCAATTTTCAATCCCTAAGGGGTTCAAATTAGAGGTCGAATGAAGGCGGAATGAAGCTTTTTCTTTTCTTTTATTCTATAGAAGTGTAACCGGGGTTTGACTAGTCTTGGCTTGTCGCTCAATAGCTGACT
This sequence comes from Bursaphelenchus xylophilus, assembly GCA_904066235.2. Lineage (NCBI taxonomy): Eukaryota > Metazoa > Nematoda > Chromadorea > Rhabditida > Aphelenchoididae > Bursaphelenchus > Bursaphelenchus xylophilus. Next base: position 6,648,227 of record CAJFCV020000003.1, on the reverse strand, counting down.
TGTAGTGCTCTCACGAATTCCTGGGCATCTTTGTCCTCCTTTCTGCTCTCGAGGACATCTAGGGCTCCTTGATCTAGAAACATAATATAAACAAAACTAGGCCTACTTTTGGTTGAGGAGTGTATTAATACCAAGTTGAACTGTTTCAGGGTATTCGAAACACCTGCAGTTCCAAATCCTGGCACTTCATGCAGATCCAGGAATGCTTCTCCTGCAAAATCATTGGATCGAAAGAGGTCGTGATCCATCACGACGAAATGAATTATGGCACATGATGGAAGCTTTGGAGGTACAGTACTGAAATGTAAAACTTGACCTCTTATGACTGCGATGATATCGACTAAAAGCCAATAATCTTACAATTCAAAAGTTTCGTCGAATATCGGATTTAAGGACTTGCTGACAACTTTTGTTTTACCAACTTGAAGGGCTGGGAATCTCAATCTGGGGACAACTTCAATGACAACAAAAGGATCACTCAATCCGTTAGAATCTAGCGGGATGACTTGTTTGGCTCCGATGACTAAAAAAATGAACACTTTTAAAAAGGGTACCCTCACCATCAATCACCAATGTTTGAGAATTGGAATTGTAATATGCTCTGACGTTTAGGATCCCATACTTGCACTCCGTTACATCGTTTTGTATTTTAAGGAGGTCTAGGTAATACCGGTCGATCAATTTGACCGTCGGAAGTTGATTGAGACATAGTTGAGTGGCCAGGGCTTTGTGGGCAGGGATGGAAGCGAATGTTTCCATCGAGATTCCCTTTCCTCCGGCATGGAAGAAGTCCATCATGATATTCCAGGCATCAGCCAATCGTTGGTAGAATCCTGGCTCTAACCCGGGGTTCTCGTTAATGCACTCTTGCAACAGTTTTACCAGAGTATTTACCTGTGCATACATTATCCTCACGAAATTTCTATGCAGCAAAATCCTATGCACTGTTGAAAGTTCGGTGTCTAACTGAAACGGTGACAAAGTTTAATTGCGGCCAGATAAACATACCATATCAGTCAATGGTTTCAAGGACTGTTCAACTGGACATGCAGCTGGACTCCAAGCTAGATGAAAGACATGCTTTTTGAGTTGAGGGACCTGTCTTTGTACCATTCTGTCGACGGTAGAGTCGATTTGTTCTCCGATGTACCTCTCACAGTTTTCGATTTCCTTTTCGACCTTCTTTCTCCATTCACATTTCTGTTTTGTAACTTTTGTGTAAAGCGCACTCAGTTCATCCAATTTTAGTTTTTCTTGGATAGTTAAACTCCTTCGGACTTGCTCGGCATTATTAATTGCGGCACAGAACTAGAAAAACTTTAATGCAGGGGTGTATTTTTGGGGAGGGGGATACCCCCAAAATTGGGTGAAAAAATGATAAAGAGTAAGCGGGTGCAAGCCAGATTTGCGCGGGTACCTTGCTTTTACGTATGACTTACAATGTTAATCATGGCTGGTGGAAGAACTGGATGAAGCATCCCACAAAATCCATCAGATGCAAGTTGAGCCATGACCCGATCCACATAGTACTCAGCGATCTTGCAGATGGCCAGCACAATTTTCTCTGTCAGATCGACCCGCAAAAGAGTGTCATCTACTCTCATTCGATCCCAGGTGTTGATCAATTGTTCGATTACATGACATATATCAATATAAGAACTGGTATGTTTGATCTCGTTGGATGGGATTTGTACTTGTGCATCCAGTTGACAGGCAATGTCAACTCTGGCAAAGGCCCGGATTCTGGCCAGGTCGAACCATTTGGAGATGGCTTTATCGAACGATTGGTTCCACTCAATTGTGTCTAGTTTGTGTTTTTGTTTTTTGTTCCTAAATTCTCGAAATTCGCAGTATTCGAAATGGATCTTGAGCATCATAACGAGTCCAGACTCGGTGTCGGGGGCGTTTTGTAAGGCAATTTTAAGTGAATTTGGCTTCGAATTCATAAGTTCGGTCGAAATATACTCGGCCAACTGAAATGCAGTAATAAATTAAGTATGTATAACAGTAACCTTACAAGTCTATCGAATTCTTTATATGTTGGTGGGAGGTAATCTACTAAAGCACATTGTTTGATTATCGATTCAAATTGAGCAGACTTTCGGAGAGCTTGATTTAATCCAATGAGGATATTCAAAAGCTCTTTGCACGGATTCTGGAATGTTATTGTTGGGTGTTGTTAAGCGATAAATCTTGTTATAAAATGCGTAAAAGGACCTACATTACAGCTGTCTTCCTTCTCGACGATGTATTCGAAAAAATCGATAGCGCTTTGCTAGAAGAAGTTACGTCATTTTTGATGACTTACAGTCAGAAGACCAAGAATCTCTTGTTCAAACCCAATCGGCACGATCATAACCTTTTGGTACACCTGACTTTCCCTCAAGAGCTTCATACAACGGATCATATTGCCGAAAGAATCTAATTGCACCCTCTTCTCGACGTTTATGTTCTTCCGGTGCTCGAGTATCTGTTGTTTACAATGTTCATCGAATCTCTGGAAAGAGTCGGCCAACATATTTTCTTCGTCCTTGTCGAGAGAAAGTGGTAGCCATTTAGCGATGAGGTTTCGGAGTATCTCATACAGGAATCCGTACGACAATCCAATGTTAATCATCGCACTGTATGCTAACCATTGGCTAAAGTGAGTTCAGACGAAGACTGAGGCTACTTACCACATCGATTGATGAACTTCGCTGAGATCTCCTTGAATGGCATGCTGGTGGAGAATCATATTTGCTGCTTCGGGCAGGTCCCCTTGAAAGAAACTGACTGGGGCCTAAAAGAAATAAATAACTGACGAAGTGCACCCACTCCAGACAATCTGATCTCTTGTAATGCAAATTGTCGTATCAACTCAATGTGTTGTTTAACGTCAAGTAGGTCATCATCTTGTTCACTCATTCGCTCTTCCTTTGTACTCAACCAGAGGCGAAGTAAGACTTGGCCCGATACATCTGACTTATCCGACCTCTTCTCCAATGTAAACCACTCTTCAAGACCGGTGGATGGGATATCCTAGATAAGTGTGAGATAAAAACACGATAGTCTTTACTTTGATTCTTAGTGTTATTGAACCAAGGAAATCGTCCAGAAGATCGTTGGAATCTGCCCTTGCACTTTGGGTGACCTCTTTGAAGTAACGGCCAAGTCCTTTCAATCCGCTGATCTGATTAAGGGATGTGACTGCATCAAGAACACTACTTTCTTCGTCGTCGTGATCCCTAGAATTTAATATGAGCTTCTTATGAGTAGGTTTACCAGATATCAAGATGGAATTTATCGGTGTCCACATCTTCCACTATAAATTGGAATTTCTCGTTCCATTTGGGGAAGAGGGTCTTGTGTTGAACTGATGATGCTTTTATTAACTTGGCTGGGATGGCCTTTGACTCGCTGTTCTTTCCCTTCTTAGACCCGGAACCCAGTTTCCGTCGAAAGGATCCGCCGAAACGGTGGAAAACTCCGGCGTGCTTTTGGACAGCTTGCTAAAAGTGTACAAGGTAACGACTTGAATTAGAGAAGGAACATATATTAAAGTATCGAAACGTCAAAGTGGCACCGCAAACAGTCTCGGAAGCAAAAGTTGGAAATCGAAAGAGGAGGAAAGGGGAAATGTCAGATCAAACAGCGAATCGTAGATACCGAGAGACTGGTGCGGCGCGTATTGGAATGGCGACGTTGATTGGATGTAGACTGACTCACTTGACCTGTAGCATTGTTAGGAGAGGGTGGCGGGGGGTTGTCATCTACGCCGCTGTCTACACCTTCATCCGGAACATCCTTTCCTCTGCGACCAGGCACCACACCCATCATGGCAAACGGATCGCTGAACCCTAAAGTAACCCGAAGATTGGATGACGTTTTAGATTTACCATTGATATCCTTAGCAATCAAATCCTTCGCTTCCAGCAAGTGAACATTTAGTAATACGATGGGGGGCTTAAATTATTTGCACAATAAAATATTCTTTCATACTTTACTGCCTCTGGCTTTGTCCATCAACTCTTCATGTTTATTATCATCAATTTGGAATGCATTCTGAACGTATTTGAGTAACGCTTGTTCCGGAATCGTGGATGTTTTCCCGACTTTATGGACGATCGTATAAAGGGCTTCCACATACAAACTCTAAATATAATATTTTTAATTTAGACAAGCTTGCATTGAATGATTGTTTACCTCAAGAGCTTTCTGATCGTCATTGATTGAGAGACGGACGATTGTAAGACCATCGTTGCCTGAGGGCTCGGGCTCTGACGTCGGCGATGAGATAAATTGCTCGAAAAAGTAGTTGTCGGATGCTTGCACTCTAAACAATGGCTACGTAAACAACAAGTACATATATAACACATTACAGCTAACTAAATACAAATCTGATCCCTGTCCCACTTTATGTTTGGCTAGCCTGCCTTACCGAGAACGGCGTAGTCGCCCCCGGCGTTTAGCTGAGCGCGGCATGGAATAATTATGGTTGGCTGTGGCAGACACAGTGGGAAAATAATACGAGGTCACATATCACGAATGAATGAAACAACAAACACGCAGCGAGTAGGCGTCAGGAAGTCGTTGAGTTAGGTCTGACCTCGTTCCCGGCTTTTAGGCCTTAGGCATCAGAGGAGAGGCGAGTTGCATTGCTTTGCTTTCAGACCTTATTAGGACACCACCATAAATATCGCAGCATGCCATTCGAAACTTGGCCGTGTGCTGCCCCCACAATGCCAATTAAACTAATGCGCTCTGCAAAAACTTTTTTCGATCTAACATTGACGCAATTTAAATACTGTACTCTGTTATTCTTGCTTTTAGTCGCCCTTTCCCCTTCATGTGAAATACACTTGATTAAGTTACGCACTGATTTTCAATCATTTGTTCTTCTTCCTCCGTCGAGATGCTCATGGATACGTTCCGGATGAACGTCGCCGCTCGGTTTACCTGCCGTTCGGCCCATGCATGCACGTTTTGCATTTTTTGAGGCAACATGAGCCCCCCTTTTCTGTACACTGGAAAAAAATAAATTCGGATTGAATATAGGACAAGCTCGGAAATGTCACCCTCGGGTCTGAAAACGAGTGGAAGCATCGCCGAGAGTGCGAATTAAATGGGCTAATGATCTCAAATCGAGCAGTTAACTGTTGTCGTACATGCATCCGAGAAGGCAGTTTTCATGAATAAATGATTCGAAAAAAATTTCCGCCCGAAAAGGAGAGCGGCCAAAGCCGCATGCACAAAAAACAAAACAATATGCACCGCGCTCTTCAGAGAGCTTTGCCGGTATCCGTTGTGCTCACCCCATGCCAGCAAACATCAACGTATCAGTAAAGAATTCACATTACAATTCCAATCCAGATTGAAATAAGTGGAAGAAGATGTTAAAGAAACGATTGTTAGGGTCTCTTATATGCGCGGCCTTCTAAAAACGGCCCGTAAAAAGGGAACTAGCTCGCGGCAAATGTACCGGTTTAATTAAAAAAATGCCAGTGAAATGCTCGACTAAACCTGGTCGTCTTAAGGAGGGCCCAGAAAAGCATAGAGGAAGGCGGATTCATAAAACCAAAAGTATTCTTTCGGCTTTGGAGGTAGGCCGGGTCAAATCCCCCTTTATATCCCTAACCCCTGGAATTAAAGGCATACCAAGAAGGAAGTCATCAAAAGAAATTTCCTTCTCAAAAGCATGCATGTCTGGGGGGATAAGTTCTGGGAAGGAATGGAGGCCCCCACCGGCTCACCTGTTCCAATTCAAAGCCTTATAAAACGGGATTTTCATACGGCCCTCCCAGAATGGATGCGCTGTCCTGGGAGATAAAGGTGCTGAGGAGACAAAGACGGGAAGGAATTTGTTTTCTGTCGACTTTTCACGCTCTCACCCTGAGGGATGAAAGAAAGACGCGCACGACGGGGTCGGGCATTGGGGTGTCCTTTGTTGGGAACCCGCGCCGGCCTTATAAAGTCGGCATTGTTGCCAAACCAACCTCTACTCGCTCGACCTCTGTTATCCCGTCTACTCCCTAAAATCAAAGTGCAGACCAGTCGTGTTTTTAAAATGCCCAACCCGCCCCTAACGGAGCGTGTCAAATCACCCCCCAAGGCATCGCGCGTTTAAGCAGATGACTTACTTTTTGTTGGCCCACTCGTTGAAGTTAATGGCCTTCTGCTGATGAATACTCTTCCTGGTGGACCGCCGCCGGATGCGATGATAGCCTTGGACGTCGAGCAGAAGGGCGTCTTGCTCGCTGATGCCCAAGCAGCATCCCACCGATTCCGCTCGTACTTGTCTACCCGGATAAAGGGTAGAGTTCATTAAGGGCTTAAAAAGTTGGAAAACCACTAATTAGTTAACAATATTACTTAGTTCACACAAATCCATTACAAATTCGGATTATATAAAAAGCGGATGTAAAACAGGATGGGCCAACACCCCCAGGGCAAATATTTAAAAAACGACTTCACGACGCAGTTAGAGGGCATTTCTTTAGGAATCTTGGCAAAGACGACGTGTTAAATTTTCACAAAGATGTGAGATAAGAAACTTATCCAATGGGGCGTTAATTTGGGCGATTCGATTATGGTCCCAGAAAAGTGACTCAAAAGAGTGTATGGGAAAAGAGTTTAAAAAGCAGTCTGCAAGGGACTGCGCCTTGAATCTCGTCTCAAGCCGTTTCCTCTTAAAGCCCATTCTCATGTTACAGTGCATTGTGAACGTAGTTGCCGTTCATAAAGTCACGACCCTTCCAGAAGGACTTTTGACTACTCTAAGGACCACGTTCCCATCTAGTCACACAGGATGTTCTAGTCGACGCTTGTTTTTTAAAGAATCAGCGCATAATCTGGATACTTTCAGTGGTTTCCAACCACCCATACCGTCCCTTAAACCCCATGCGAAATCAACTTATTCAGACATAACTGGGAGCTGGTTATGCCCTTAGGGACTAAGAAACCCGTATAAAGAAAGAGCTGTCCAATTCTAATCGAAAGACATCCAATAATATAGCCGGCTCTTCCACACAATTGTTTGGAGCTCACAATGAACGCTGTTTTCCAGTTTAAATCCGCAGAAAAAATTTAGCCGAAAAGCCATTGGGGGCCAAAATTAACTGAATGCCGGGCACGATCTGTCAAGTTCCTCCCGAAAAGCGAAGCCCCACACTCGGAAGCTCTTAATGTCCTTTATTCACCCCAATCAAAGGTTTTCAGACATGTTTTGCATGAGCGACTACGACTCGGCCAGTAAAAGTATTAATTTTCATTCTAACCGAACACGACAAACACAACTGGATTAGTACTTGTTCTTAATATGATTTATTATAAAATCCAAGAGGCTTAGCGCTTAAAAAGACGGCAGCTGATTGAGCGTGATACACAGAGAAACCGAGCCAGGATTCCGTTTCAATTGCGTAGGTTCTATTCCTAAGTCGTTTGGTGACTTCAAAAGTCATTTATAGATATGTTGGTTGTTCGTTTCGGAGGGCATGTAATCGTCGGAGATATTCACTGTCTCGTAAAAGGTCGGATTGGAAACTATTATGTCGAATGGTCGACATCCCGGAGCTGGTTTCGTCGATGAATCTCATCTTCATCAACAATTCATGAGGCTCGAATGGCCGATCACGTAATTCGTTGTCAAGGAAATCTCTGACATCATTCCAAGTCACCTGAAGTACATTTTGTGACTTATGAATCAAGTATTAATGCTACCTTTCCGCCTTTCTTTTTTCTCATGGCTCCGAGTAGCGCAACGATTTCCTTCAATTCCTCACTCATTCCAAGAAACTTTTTTGCTCTTCCAAAGTAATGGATTCTGGTGAAGTAGGCCTTCAGATGTGTGGAGGCTAGGTCTACACACATCGTGACCACAGAAAGTCCTAAGAAAAGTATTCATCCCCAATTATGATGGCATTACACTTACCGACGATAACGAATGCTACGATTAGAGAGAGAAAGACATAATTTACGACTACAATGTCGCCCAATCCGACCGTCACAATCAAATTAAATCCAAAATGAAAGGCATGAATGAAAGACCAGCTTCGTTCCCAGTTGATGAACATTGCAGAACCCATTGAGCAGTAGAGACATATGCATGATACGTATGCTCCGATTGGGAACCATAGTGTTTCCTCGGCTCCGTCCAGCCCCAACACGTTCAGGGCTTCAATTTGATCGGCACTACATTGTAACGACTTCCGGCGGACGTATTTGCGCGGAAAGAATGTTTTCATAAAGTAGTCCTGAAGATGGGGACGTATACATCATCATCGTATGACAAGTCTGTGTAAACTATGAATTCAACTTACTTTCAACTTTCTGCAGAATAAAGTCCAATTTTTAACAAATTTTAATAGCGTTTCGGATAGGAATTTCCCGATATCAGCAGCAGTTATGAACATCAATGGGATGCCGACCAAAGCGAAGACAACTGAGAAGACTTTGCCCACATCAGTGTCCACTGAGACCTCCCCGTAGCCACAAGTGGTGAGCACTGTGAGAACGTAGAGAAGCGAGGTCGGGAAGGTCCACTTGTTGTGCATGTTGTCCAGATTTGATGGATCGCGTAACTCTTTTCGAATTGGCCGTCTGTCATCCACAGTTTCGGAGATTCTCAACATGTATTCTCTGCAATCAATCCTTGTAGATATACATAACGATTGAACATGACGCATCATTATGCAATACATTGCGTCGTGATGACTATGCAGACGTAACTTACTTGAATATTTGTTCCCATTCCGAGTGATGCACTGCCCTTACTCCTGTCTGCGCATCATTTATAATTTGCCAGCTGTCACTGGTAAAATTGGTCATAAGATTAGTGACTTTTACTAGTTTCCTAGACCTGGCCATCAGTTCTGTTCTGGTTTCCAATAACATTAGTATCCAAGCTCCCAAACAGAGGTATCCTATAAGCACCGATACGAGGATAACGTGCGGTAAGAGGATTTTGAAGTACTGAAAATGTTGAATTAGAGTATAAGACACTATAAATGTTGTTTTATTTACCTTTACGCATTGTTGAATAAAAGTTTTTGGAGTTTTTGGCGTTCCGTCTTCCTTGTTGTGTTCCGTTATTATTGTAGCCGTATCATCTCCATCGATCAGTCCTCCGGGCACATGGGAGACGCCATCCCATCTAGATGTAACATGATCTGAAAAAGATGACATTGAATATTTGCTCCCCAAATCTCAAATGCTCCTTTTTGAGTTACCTATGATAACTCGCCCATCCTCTTGAATAGTAAGGGTCGGTCTTCGCAATAATTGAACTGCGCGAGGATATGCCCTACTATGTCTACGTGAGTCAACAAACGAATACAATGAGTCTACTGGAGAGGATGTACTCGCATCTGTATGAAATGAAGTCAGGAAGTGAGGGAGAGTGTTGTTATCATTCAAATCCAAGTTCAAGGAGGCTCTTCTTCTTGAATCCAATTGAAATGTGATAATCTCATCAGCCACTTCCTCGGAGATTGGACGTGAACGCCGTCGAAGGTCGATAATGGACTGTCGAATGGAAGCGGCGGCAGCATCTTGGACTGGCCGAATCAACCCTTCGGCTAGCTGAGCGTTGAGTCTGTTCTCGAAGCTTGAACCCGGGATCTGATGTTGAGTTGGACGACGAACAATTACATGCTTATTATCCTTGGGCGAGTAGAAGAACATGTCGAAATTGGAGAAAAGGATAAAGGAAGGGATCAGACGTTACTACCCATTACACGAAATTGGTGTCATAACTTTTGCCGGCCGAAAAATGCATCACCAAAACAATACAGAGAAGAGATTGTGTGATGGCACCGAGTCGGTTCTCTTTGCAATCTCAGCAGAACCCCAAAACACGCTTCTGACTGACTCCCTTCCTGTGGCCGGACTTCGGGACAGTGGTGGAGAGGTCGTGTTGGTCTGGTTGTAGAATCGGGAGGCCGGGCGCGAAGGATTCAGAAGAGAAACGTTAAGTCATCCTATGGTCAGCTACAATGTCTAAAAAGGCTGCGGGCTGCTTTTTCGACGCTATTTGAGGATTTTGGATTTAGATGAAGGAAAAGACCACCGAGAAAGGGGAGAGGAAGTGACTTATGATTAGGAACATCACCATGCCCATTGACTTTTTACAGGTGCCACATTAACTACATGGTGGTATTGTGAATTTGCATTTTGTAGACGGGCTGCCAGTTTATTCTTTATGAATCCCACTGAAACTCGCCATTAATTTTCAGCTCGTCCTCTGACCCTTAGGGAAAACTATTTTTTTAACAGGGTTCTTTAGATGCCCCCCCCCTCCCCCCACTTCATTATGAAAAAAGGGAACTCCAAAAGAGTTAAATGAAACCTCACCATCATACAGAGTGAATAAAGCTGTCACGTCCAGATTATCACAAGAATCGTCTTCGGAAAGGCTCTTCTGATCAATCAGACTAATGTGAGTAAGGAATTTTGGCGGCCTAAAAGGCGCTATAGCACTCATCATACGTTGTTATAAGCTGGAAATCAAACGCAACATTCAGCTCCAATACAGGTGTGCTGCCCCTTTCCGCGTTGAAACCACCCTCTTGAGACACGGAATCAATAAATTTATGAAGTGTAGCCAAGGCCAGACCCCGACTTTTGACTGCCACACGGAAGTTGACACTATTCGCTTCAAACAGGTCGTAAAGCTGACACTATTCGCTCAAACATACGCCGTTCTTGCTGAACTTTGCTTACTCATTTAAAACGCATAAGGAAAGAAAAGTCATGATGGTCTTTTAGGTTAGAAATAACAAAGAATTGATTCGGTCTGAATAATTAAAGCTATTAGGAATTAAACTTACTCAGACCCAGGGGCGGAGGCCGGTTCTCGGGAGGTGGAATACCGGCAGTTGTTTTTATGAGCCCTGCGGCTCCGAAGAGTGCTACAGCGGGGCTGAAGCGTTCGTCTCGGAAGGCCTGTGAGTATATCATCGCTGACCGTTTCCGCGCGAGACTAAGTTTACGACGCCGATTGTAGAACCGGTAAAACATGATGGCACCGGGGAAAAGAGCTCACACCGTCTCTGGACTTCAGATGGCCACAAATGGAAGTCATCTTGAGAGCTCTCTAAGCGCAGTCACCTTTTGTTCAGTCGCCTGGCCTCACAGTTGGAGAAAACAGGAATAGCCGCACTTCTGGTGGCACCAGAAAGAACGTAGAAACCTGATTAGGATCGTCTGCTTTTATAAAAACAGGAAAATAGAAGATCTTTGAAGCCGCCCAAGTGAATTGCAAGAGACCCAAGGCCTTGCAGAGAACTTAGTTTGAATAATTAATTCGAATCACGCTTTCTCTTAGCTTGACTTCAAGGGCAAACAAACTTTCTCCAAGAAAAGACGCGTTTTCTGTTTTTGCCATATTAGACTTTAAGATTCGCTCACTATGGGGGGTTTTCTGTCCGATTTCATCAATAATTCCCCAGTAATATATATGTTCCTTCAGCACAGTAAAGTAAGTATTAAGATGTAGCCTTACCCCTCTCCTTGTCGACTTCGTGATTTTTGGATAATCGATAATGATCTGATGAAGGTGATAACAGATCGTATTCCGGGACTAGACTTTGTGCCGTATACTTTCTACTGTAGCATGCCGCTTGAGTGTTGGCAGAATGTCCGGACGCAACCACGTCGTTCTTCTTGGCCCACTCATTCCAGAACCGGCGTAGAAACATTGAAGGAGGTCAGAACGTTGGAGAGTTGCCTTAGTACGCAAACATGGCCATAAATGGTATTCCAAATTCAAATTAGGTTTCGCTTAAGGCGTCATGAGTCGAATGTTGACTGACACCAAGCAAATGGAACGCGAAAACAATCAACGGTTGTTTTTAAACGGCCCGGATCCAATTGATGAGACTCATAGCAATAGCATCGGCATTTGACGGATGAGAAGAACGTTTCTTCAAAAGCCAAAAACCGCTTGGAATTAGGATTTGAATGAGGGCAACCCGAGGGTGCCTTTACCTTTTCTCGACCAGATGCCGATGAAGACGACGCCTGGACACTTAAGGGGATCGTCTTGCAATGCACAAGCGGCCCAAGTGTAACATGAAGCGAGAGCAAGACTTTTCGCACTCAACGGAGCCTCGGAACGAATTTACTCCGATGGGACTCGATGCTTCGAAATCACCAAACTCATCGTCAAAAAACGTCTCGGATGGAAGTCGCAGAAGAGCGAAGAAGGGGCATAAATATTTTTGGGCGTGACATCGCTAATTTATATAGATATGGACATAAATAAAAGAATGTAATACCTCATAAAGGTGACGGTAGATAAATAAATATGTGCTTCTTGCTTGCTCTACTTTTACGGAGACCGACCGTTGAAGAAAAAACAATTGGGGAAACAGAAACATAATTTTTTCCGTCCACAACGGGCAGATTTCTAAAATCCTTGCTAATATTAGTCTGTCGGGAAAATAATGACCACAATTGCGTATTCAAAAATCGCATCGCCGCCACGAAAATGAATTGTGTAGCGGCAAATTGCTTGCCATTTTAGCAACGAGATCGATGCAGCGACATTGTGCTCGTTATTTTCCCGGCAGACTATCATCAATGCCCCTATATCTTTGAAAAAACGTGAGTTCTACGTGATTTTTATATTTTTTGGATGAATGGGTTTTAATGTTTAATAACGTTGTAGCGATTTCCATTCCGATTTCCTGACATTCAATGTTTCTACAGGGTGGGCCACTCGAAACTGACAAGTTGTTCCTTTGAATTTCTCCGCGGAGACTCCGCTGATTTTTCTAAAATTCAGATTTTTCTGGAGCTGAGACCCGCCATTTTCAACCGACTGAGTTTCAAAAAAACATATTTTAAATTGACCTTCCCATGCCTTCTCAAAGTTTTGAAAAATTATTTTCAGGCCGAAACCGCTAAAGCTTAGAAAATTTTTGGAATGATTTTCAATTGACTTTCTCGGACTTGGAAAATTCTTGGTTTTTTTTGGGGGAAATCGTGGAGTAGAAAGTTGCTAGTGCTCGCCTTAAACTTGTTTAAAGCAAGTTGAAAGCCACAAGAGGGTTGTTTGTATTACCATTAGGGCACGAACATTCAAAAAAAAAGATTTCAAAAAGATTGAAAAATTCGACGTCAATGGTTATCGAGTCAGGCCTGGGGCATCTTGAAGCTCAGAACCCGGCCTGATTGAAGTTTTAACTTTACAAACCATATCCACGATACGCAATTCTATCTCCGCATGACTCTCAAAGGCACTGCAAGTTTGTGATGTTACAGGAGGTGGGCATAATAACTCGGAGAGAAGCATTAATAATCAGATTGTTAAATAAAATTGTTTTCGGAACAATATTTGATAACTATCTGAGGTAAAACAAAGAAAATTTCACCAAATAACTCGGAAAAATGACCAACTTTTCAAAATCATTCCAAAAATTTTCTAAGTTTTAGCGGTTTCGGCCTGCAAATAATTTTTCAAAACTTTAGAAGGCATGGAAAGGTCAATTCAAAATATATTTTTTGGAAATTCAGTCGACTGAAAATGGCGGGTCTCAGCTCCAGAAAAATCTGAATTTTAGAAAAATCGGCGGAGTCTCCGCGGAGAAATTCAAAGGAAAAACTTGTCAGTTTCGAGTGGCCCACCCTGTATATCAAGTCAAAAGTTAAAATTATCAAATTGCATTGATTTCTCAAAATTACACTTTTATGGGAAAAGATGGACGTCACTTTCAATATCAGCGCCATCGAAAACCTCTACATCAAGTATTTTTAGAAAAAATTCCAGGAAAACGCCTACAATGGAATCTGCCAATAATTGACCGCTGCCAAAGAGTGGATTTAAGGGTAATCGTGGGCGCCGATTTCGAATACAATATTCATTTGTGTTTATGAATGTTACAATTTGGCTTAAAAGGAAGTGTAAGGTATTAATTTCTTGATTTTTTAAAGAAAGCGTTTTACAAGCAACAGGCAAATTAGAATTTACAGTACTATTTAAGGAAAACAGAAAATATGAGGAATGGACATCGTTTTCAAAATCAGCACCGCCAAAAAACCCAGAGTATTTGTAAGAAAATCCAAAAAAAAATTTACCGTATTACGGGGATGTTGCGGATATTTGCAAGGATTTCAGAAATCTGTCCATAATTTATGGCCCGGCAGTTTGGGTCAAATCGATCGATACAAGGCCTAAGACGGGAGGACAGCCAATAAAAGGTGGTAAGAGGTGATTACGAAACCTGTGAAAGCTGATGAATGCTCGGCAGACGTTCGGCGAAGGCTCGGCGCAGACTTGGTGGAGACACAATACGACCACTTTCTCTAATTTTAGCTATTACTAGTTTTCTTGAGCCTGAGTTCTTGTAGCATAGAAACAACCAGAACTTGCTAAAAAAACAAAGATCCCTAAGTTTTTAGCTGGATATATAGCAATCCATCTAAAATACATCGAAATAAGTGATAAAATTATTCTTGGAATCAATCTTATCATTTTTTCTAACTAAGTAAGCCTAGCCTCCCTCATGTATAAAAAAACAAATCAAGGCAACTCAACGTGACCCCAAAAGTCGTAGCGCCATGATTTCCAGAATGAGCAACCTCGATCACTTATACAACGGTATCGTTGACGCTCATCGAACCTCTCCCGAGTTCACTAGACTGTCCCTGACCACAATTATCGGTACGTTAAAAAGATAATTATCAGTCAAGATTCTGAGCAACTTCCCGCCCTCGTAAGTGTAAAACCCCATCAACCTTACCTTCGACTATTCTCCAAAGCAACGCTTGAATAGCTGTGTGAGATTTCCGCGGCTTTGATTGTTTGGCCAAGTCAAGAATATTAGGCAAAGGTATAGATAACACTGGTAAGGGAGTCTGCACAAAGGAGACCGCTACTCGGTTATTCCTCTTTCCTTGCATCCCACTTCTAAACCACCTAACAGGGTTTACAATTTTGTGTCATAACGGAACTAATGTTCATAAATAATTCAATAAGGTGAGGGGTCAAAATAAAAAGGTTGCATAAAGTAATGGACTTATTGTTAAACTTACCCTTTGTCTGAAGAACCGGGAGAGTCCATTGATTGGATGACGGAGTTGATGGGGAATGGAATGATTGGGCTGTTAGATTGGTTGGAGAGGGGGGAGGAAGGAACAGGAGACCCTCACTCAATGTATACGAACTAATCTTACGCAATGGAGAGAGGGCATTCTGACTCCAGCGATGCTCGTTCATCAAATAAGAGGACATTGATTGTATCATCCTTTCTGCAGTAATTGGTGACCGTTTAGATAAATTTGGTTTCAGAAGCAGAATGAATAGACGGACATTGCTGGTTGCCTAACTATGTTCGAAGCGAACATTATCCACAGGGAAACACACTAATCTAATAAAACAATAAGCCAGAAACACATCAGTCGATCGACGATCAAATCCTGACCTAGTTATGCAAAGAGATTCAACAAGCTTGAAAGCCACAGGCTTCATTGATGATTGCTAATCTTACCTTGAATACTCCCGTTATCCGAATCATCACGGAATTTGACGATGACAGAAGAATGTTTGCGTCTGGCCGAAATCTCGCTGTAGGTAGCCGGAGGAACGAACACACTCATTTTTACTCTTTCTCTTTGAAATGATGTTGAAAACTGAATTTCTTGTTCGGAATTTGGCACATAAACAAACCTGATCTTCCCGTTTTTAATCCTCTTTGCTTCTTTTGCCTCTACAAGTGTTACTATGGGAAACTTGATCTCCTGACTCATCTATTTTTATTCATATTGCAGTTGGAAACAGTTTGTTGACAATAGTTATACCGTGGGAAAGTTGAACCCACGTGATTAATGCCAGATCTCAGGGTTCTTGGAAACGAAAACGTATTTAAATACGGGAGGGAACGATTTGCTAATACTGGGGATACACACTGATAGGGTTTCGGTGAAAGATAATTATGAAAATCGTCGCTCTTTCTCTGCTTCTTCAAGTTCTTATGTATAAAAGCACCTTTATTTAAGTTGCATGAACCTTTTAGAACATTTTATGAAGCCCTATCCCGTGGGAAACATCTCTCAGTTGGAGGTCTCAAACAATGACATATTTGGGTTTATTACGAATATCTACGTATTTAAGATGGATTCCTAAATTTATTCTTACCCCGTGAGAAGGAATTTTGGACATAAACTGTTCATGCTTACCAAAAGGTTGTACGTTAATGCGTTGTGTATCACTTTAACAAATTATTTTTGAATCTGATATTCAAAGAATTCCTCTGAAATCAACTTGTAATGTTTTATTTATTTGCATTTTGGGCTTCCTCGTTTCAAATTACCATTATCCCAAAATCTAGAGCCGAATTCCATGAAAATTTTTAAAAATAAAGAGAGCTGTTGTCCCTCTCTTCCCAGATATCATCATCCATCACCAGCAGATGTTAGAGGTACTTCTCAAATCATTTCGAAATATCACAAAACGACATCTTAATTAATCCATAATCAAATTATGATTAATAAAGGCGTTACTGGACGGATGCAAACAGGGCTCTTAATATAACATCATCACCTTATTTGCCTCTCTCAGCTGGCGGCGGTTTGGGCCGCATTCTTCGCATAATCGAGCTCTTATGAAGAGAAAACGAATGAAGCGTCTTTTCTCAAGGAAGTTCCAACCAGAAAACAAAAAATGAAGCCAATTAAGCCTCGAATCCGCCGAACTGTCATCTAATGTACGCAAAATCATGGCCGCCAAATTGGACTGGACAATACGCTGAGGCTTCCCTTCGAGTACTCCAAATTGTGCAACATTCACCTCTGGTGGGAGCACGGCAAAGCGTCAATCCTGTCGGTGTGACCTGTTTCCCTTTTTTTGTTCCTGCCCTCGAGTTCTTGGGTAGAAATTGAGGTCAAGGTAAGGCCAATGTAACTTGATACCCTCTTCAGAGGTCACGGGAAGGCAGCCGCTAATAATAGTAAGTAAACTCAGACTTTCCGAACATTAGGAGCATTAGTCATGCAAATCTGAATTTGAGAGCCCGAGTCTTTGGCTCCTGAATCTCGAAAAATCGCTTTTCTTGTTTGAAAGGGAAAGGAATGCAAAAGTCCCGCCCCCATTTCTTCTCCATACAGACCCCACTGGATGCGTTTAGCAAGGTTAGAGTGAGACCGCACTCCTCCCTTCACCATCGCCTAAGGCACACAACCAATCTCGTCGTCTTTACCCTTTTCCTTCGACAGTGTTGCCACGGGCTTTATTTCGGCTCTCTCGAGTTCAACAACAAACGGCTAGACCTTGTTCAACAGGGTCATCTGCCGAGTTCGCGATGAGTGTTTAATGGTTTGTTTGGCTTGCCCCAACATCCCCCACGACCGTCTGAATCGACTCAACCGGATCTTTGTTTCGCGTGTCATCAGCCTATTCCACGCAGTGCGGGTATTACATCTTTACATCGCGACTTCTTTTGTCCGGGGTTTATCTGCCTTCTCTCGTCAGGACGGGATCCCACACAACTTCCGTACATCTTTTGAGAATTGGGACCTAGTCTGCTTGAATCCGGTCTAATTTTAAAACTCTTTTTTGGCAATTTGGGTGCAGTCTATGATACCATTTTGGACCACATCAGACCCAATCAAGGTTTCACCAAAACTGTGAAGAGTGGTGGTGGTGTTCGCGTTGGCCGGCCTGCCTTCCAGCGACCTCCACGGGCATACCATGGATACAGGGCGGGCATCTAGAGCGAGACCAACGTCATCCACCACGTTTGGCATGGTGTTGGGGACATTATTCTCCCTCAATCAGCATCTCATTAATGCCAGCGCATTGCCCAACATAACGCAGACAACCAGTTCTCTCACGTCGGGTACCAGTTTCGAGGAGGCCGAGTTTATCCCCACATTTGAGCTCGTTGTGGGCGCCATTACATACGTGGTATGTCCGCCGTTTCTTTTTTGTTTCCAAAACGCGGTCGAAGAAAATCATTAAAGCCGAATTTGGCTAAGAATCTGTCAAGTTTCATTCATATTTTAGAACAGACTGGGCGTTTTTTCAGATCTTTATTACATTCCGGGTTCTGTTTTTGCATGACGATACGGCTGCTGTTTTAAGCTCCGAAACGTATCTGATGACCTGAGGATAAGAACAAAAGACTACTGAAATTCATAATCCCAGAAGGCTGCGGATCCCATGAAACTTGTTTGGCCTCGGGCTAAGGAAATGAAAAGACCGAGACGTTTTAGGATAATGAAAACGACCGTTACAAATGCCCTCAGGCGTCAATAGAAACGTGATGATAATTAATGTCCGTTTCAGGTAATTATTCTAATGACAGTGATTGGAAATACGATGGTAGTAGTCGCGGTGTTCAACTACAGGCCTCTGAAGAAGGTCCAGAATTATTTTCTGGTCTCGTTAGCCGCCTCAGATTTGGCCGTAGCCGTCATCGTGATGCCTTTACATGTGGTTAAATTCGTTGCCAGTAAGTATTTAGCATGACCGGAAATGGTTGTTTTTGAGTGGGATTTCTGAAGACCTCAGGATTTCATTCATGCGTTTGTTTTTCTACGGAGTAACTGGAACGAATCATAACAAAAAAAGTCGATATGAATTACAAATTCTGTGGCGTCTGCAGTGGCTTTTAGTGGCGTCAAGGACCATTTACAATATACAATTAGGTCATTTCCAAGGAGTTGCAGGAAGCGGCATTTATTTTTAGGCCCAGGCCCCGTGACTCTATTTTCGGTGGTGTAGATTGGGAATGTTTAGAAGGAAACTGATTTCGGTGGGTTCCTAAACACATTTGTTTCTGTAAACCTCGTTATGGATCTGCGTTTCTTTCCAAATTAGGATCCAAATTTTAGAAAAAAAGACTGAGAAAAATCCCTTTTTTGTCCTTCGTATCGGAATTTCTTTTTACAAATGCTTTGGCAAGCACTAACGTGATGTCTTGTGAACCTTGTTGACCCACGAAATACTCCGAATCCACCCAAAACGTCAAAAACGAAGAAACAGTCCCAGTTTGCATAATTTGTCGTACGCCGCACTTCCAGAGTACTTCCGGCCGTCTTCACGCCCAGCTAACTTTTGACTTAGCTGCATCCCGGATGGGGAGAAGAGCTCAGTAAAGCTCAATCTTTCAAATCGTGGTTTATTTACTCAATCTTGAGCTAGAATTCCCTATAGTCCATTTATTCCTCGTATTGAGTAATATAGTCATCACAACAGGTCCCAGAAGAATAAAGTTAGTTAACCTGCACTCAGGTATTCAACCACACTTGTTTTAAAAACAAATGTCATAAAATAATGGAAAATAAGTTGTCGGAAATAATCAATTTCAGACGGTCGATGGCTCCTCGGAGTGACAGTCTGTCAATTGTTTACCACGGCAGACATCTTGCTCTGCACTTCTTCGATTCTGAATCTGTGTGCCATCGCTTTGGACCGGTATTGGGCCATCCACGACCCTATCAATTATGCTCAAAAGAGGACTCCGCGATTCGTCTGCCTAATTATCCTGCTGGTAAGGGGTGTCTGATGGGTAATGTGATGTTTCTTTAGGTCTGGATAGCCAGTGGGATCATCTCTGTGCCTCCAATGTTCGGATGGAACGACTGGTCGAGTCAAAAATTGAAGGATCACTGCGAACTCTCCAGTGAGAAGGCGTTCGTGGTCTTCTCGGCCAGTGGATCCTTTTTCTTGCCTCTGGCAGTTATGGTGATTGTTTATTTGAAGATATTTATGTCTGCGCGGCAACGAATTCGAACCAACCGAGGTGGGTCTGACGTTTCTCGGAATAATTTGGAGTCAAATTCAGAAGAAAACTTTGGATTTGTTTTTTTTTCTGGGGGCGAAGATTTGTCGTTCCCTAAATGGCATCTAATGAGTCTTAACTTCGCCTTTTTCTATTCCAGGCCGCAGTGCGCTGATGCGAATTAGCCAACAACCACCTCCAGAAAAAAGGAACACGTACAAGTTGGCAAATGGCTCCTCGGATTCTCGAAATTTAATTCCCGAACAGGCCCCTCTTGTAGACGCATGCTCGGGGATTACGGTAGGAAATTAATGGCCGTTTAAAAGTCTCTTAGATGGGCGATGTAAGCAGTGAGAACAAGGGCAGTGAGGAGAGTAAGAGTGGTCATAATAATAACCCCCACAACCTCCCCCCTCCCAAGAAGATCAAATTGCCCTTGCATATGAAGCGGCACAGTGGGCCCATATCACCCTCAGCTGAACCTCCAGAAGAACTCTTGACAACGACAGTGCTCAGAAAAAGGGAAAAGATCAGTGTTGCGAAAGAGAAGCGGGCTGCCAAGACAATCGCTGTAATTATTTTTGTCTTCACATTCTGCTGGCTCCCCTTCTTTTGTGCCTATGTCATTTTGCCGTTCTGTGAATCCTGTTATCTCCATCCAAAGGTGAGTTCTTTTGGCCTTAACTTACTTCTCTTGGTTGGCCTCACTTATTCTGGTCATTCCTTCAGGTTCATCAAGCATTTGTATGGCTGGGCTACATCAACTCATCCCTGAACCCGTTTCTTTATGGGATTCTGAATCTGGAATTCAGAAGGGCTTTCCGTAAGATCCTGTGTCCCCATCAATTCGTCGGCAGTCGACGCCGATCTACACTCATTAGGAATTAAGGACCTCAACCTAACCTCGTTTTTATTATATCGTTTGGAATTTTGGTGCTAATTTAAAGTTTTAATAAAATAATTTTATGATATGGTGTGATTGAGGAAGGGGGTGGGACCGACGGCGGGGCTGGCAGGCAGGCCAGTTCAATGTACGACGCTATTTGTTCAGATTAAAACACGAAAAAGATAAGATTGTACAAACGGGAAGGAATTCTCCCTAAAGAAATTCTTGTTCCTTTCTGCTCGCGGTTCGGCTAACTGTCGATCAGCCATGGATGCTGGGCTTTCTGTAGCGGATACTTTCAACGGCTCCAGCATTTTGATTACTGGTGGAACTGGCTTCCTGGGCAAGGTCCTGGTCGAGAAGTTGTTGTACTCGGTTCCCAATGTGAACAAGATTTACTTGTTGATAAGAGGGCTGAAGGGTCATTCTCCTCGAGATCGGCTCAATAAATTGTTGAAAGTATGCCATCGTTTTTACTTTTTAAATTTTTTGTTTATTATATGATTTGATGCAACTTAATTTTTAGAGTCAAATCTTTCATCGGATTCGCGAAAAAGATGTTGAATTATTCAAAAAGCTGGTGCCCATAAATGGAGATCTGATGTCCGAAGACCTTGGCCTGAGCCCAGCCGATGAGACTCTTCTCTGTGAATCCGTTTCCGTGGTTTTTCATTGCGCAGCCACGGTGAAATTTGATGAAGTTCTGAAGGTGGCCATTAAGATGAATGTAATTGGAACCCAGAGGTTGATCGCTCTGTGTCACAAGATGCAAAATTTGGTGGTACGTCATCTTAAAAATCTAGATTCTAGGCATTTGCGGCCTCTGGCACTTCCTCACATCTATTTTTCGCTTATTTGTTTATTTTTTTTTGTTTTTTAGTGTCTTGTCCACGCCAGCACGGCTTATGCGAATTGTGACTTAAAAGAGACAGAAGAAGTCATCTACAAACCCCCCGTAGATCCGGAGAAAATCATCGATGCCATGGAATGGATGGACGACGAGATGGTCAACTTGATCACGCCGAGACTCCTCGGGAAACGCCCCAATACTTACACTTTTGCTAAGGCCTTGGCTGAGTCTCAATTGCAAACAGATGCGGGTGATATGCCCGTGATTATTGTGAGACCGTCCATCATTTGTGCTTGTTGGAAGGAACCCTTGCCCGGATGGACGGACAATGTGAATGGGCCTACAGGCATCTTTGCCGGGGTAGGTATTACAAGGTCAAAGATTACGCTGACTTGCGATTGATCTCTAAAGAAAAAGAGACAAAGTTCAGCGAGGCACGACTGATAAGATATTTGTAATGTCGGTTTTTCCTATCTAGGGGATGTCTGCATTATCTAAATGCAACAGTTACGACTTGGGTAATTAGCATATACGGATGGACATGCGCGTATGACAACAAAAAACGAGCATCAGTTAAAAAGGGGCACCAAACATTAAAACAATCGTAAAGAAAAATGTAAATATGAATGCAAAAATATTAAAATTTCAGGTTGGCAAGGGCCTTTTGACTAATATGTGTGGAAGCTCTACTGCCAAAGCTGATATCATCCCCGTGGACATTGTCTCTAACTGCCTGATTGTTGCGGCTGCTTACCGTATCCAACTAAAGAGTTGCCAGGAGATTCCTGTTGTCCACTGTTCTTCAGGAGAACTGAATCCAGTAAAATGGGAGAGAGTGGTTAATTACATCCAGAGATTCTTCCTCAAATATCCCTTGGATCAATGTTATCGTGTTCCTTCCACTCATTTCCATTCTAGCAGAGCCCTGTTCCTGTTCAACTTCTACACAAAACATTACATTCCTGCCCATGTTCTCGACTTTTTGTGTTTCTTGACTGGTCGAAAACCAACGTAAGTTAAGGTTTATACGCAATATTATGTATTGCTCTCAGTTTTGTCAAAATCTACGGAAGGATATGGAAGATGATCGAGACTTTGCATTACTTTACAACCCGTGGCTGGTCTTTCAAATCGAAGAAACTTCTGTGTTTGTGGGAAACTCTGAGTGAGCAAGACAAGAAAGAGTTCAACTTTGATGTCCGTCAGTTAGATTGGGATCGTTATTTGTTTGATTATCTGATGGGTATGAAGACATATCTTCTCCAAGAGAAGATCGAAGATCTCCCGAAGGCCCGGGCAAATCTCGCATGGTGAGATCTCTGATTCATCTTTTCTTATTTATATTATTCTAGGCTGAAACAACTCTCTGTCGTCATGAATGCGACAGCCTGGGCGTTGATTGTTCGTCTCTTTGCCTGGTATGTTCATCTTTATTTTGATAATGCATTGTTGCAGGCGTACCTCGAGGAAACAGAAGTGGACAGTGTGGATAACGGGTGTCCTTCTCACCTATGCCTTCCAGAATGTGGATGTAAGGCCGTTCGTCTACTTAAAGAGCCTGGATGAGTACCAACAGACCGCCCTGAAGCATCAGTAAATCTGGTTTTTTATCATCAATAAATATCAAAACAAAACGGCATGTAATAATATTACGTGCCTATAAGTATTACAATGAAAGAAAAATTGTAACCGAGATTTAAATATGAGCTATCCGTTTTGAAATCTCAAGGCCGCGGTTTTCAGCATTAAGTGAAAAGGTGGTGTTATTGTTATTTAACTCGAATTCTGGAGGTGGGAATGCCGTCACGGACATGGCAGGGACGGCACAAGTTACTGTGGAAGTCCGGAGTTCACTCAGGCTAAAAATAGTTGGTCAATAATGCTTATAAAATTATGAATACTATAGATTGCAGTTCCTAAAACTAAAATATAATAAATAAAGCAAAATTTGTATTTCAGTTAGGCATTATGAGTAATATTTACAAAACTCCAAAAATAAAACGAAATAAAACATAAAAAGAAAAGAGAGAAAGGAAATGAATATGAATGCAAAGAGCACCCCGCGTGTGCATAATATCCATTATATGACGCTTACTTTGGAGGTCCAAACTTGCTGTGAAAACTTTCATTCCGCATTACAGTTTGCATCGTACTGAAGCGACAACATAACATCTCGCGGAAGGGTACCCGGAACTCTCTGTTGTACTTACAATAAATTAACGGATTCAACATGCTGAAAAGACAACGTAAAGAACCACGTAAACTTGTATAATCTTATGTAATCTCACCTGTTTGAGTATCCTAACCACAAAAATAAAACGTCCAGCCATTTGGGAACATCCGGGATATACTGAGATTTGAGGAGAGCCAGAATGAAAAAGGGTACCCAACAGACGATGAACACACTCATGATCACTCCCAGGGTCTTCCGGGCTTTGTCTTCTGTCCTTTCGTGATGATTACGGGAGTTGGAATGCATCTGTAAATTAATTTAATTTGAATATTCAAATTTCCTCCATACCAAGGGAACCCGGACTGCGTGCAACAGAGCAGAAGGCCGGTGATGCCGTTTCGGTGATTCCCCGAAGCCGTTCTTCATCGTGCCGTTATTACTTTTTGTTTTTGCCTCTGGCTGTTTAGAAGACACGGACCATTTAGTGTTCATGTGATCCTTCTTTTGCAATAACTTTGCAGCCTGCCACATCCTCCAGTACAATATGACCATGATCAGACAGGGCGCGTAGAAAGAAATGACTGTTGCGTATATTTGATATAACTGATGCTGAGATACCTGTAGTCATAATATTTTGGTTTTTTCCTTCTTTAAATTGCACACTGCTGCCAAACAAATCAGAAAAGGAATTAAAATTACTTACCTGACAAGAGTTTTCGGAGTGATTAGTGGGCAATACGATTAGCGGAGTTGTACTAACCAAGAGAGCAAACACCCAGACCACCAGAATGTAACATAAAATACGACCACGAGTCCTCTTGGCTGAGTAGGTGAGGGCTTTGATCACAGCGAAATACCGGTCGATGCAGATCATGCAAAGATTCAAAATTGACGCGGAGCACAACATTAGGTCCGCAGACGTCCACAATAGACATATTGTCCTTCCTGAATAGCGATTTTTAGAGATTCGCAGATAACTTTTTCTGGGCTTGAATTTCGTTTGCTGCATAAGGATACATTTTGGAGCCTTAAAACGAAACCCTTATCCAATGAAGTGCCACTTGTAATCCAATTATTTTATCTATTGTTTACCTCATCATCTTGGCGGAAGCGAAACAAAAAACGGACGGAAAAGTCGGGCAATTCCTGGAGGAACCAGTTGGAGGGATGGTGCCCTCCCTACCCATACCTAAGAGTGGCTAAAACAAAAACCGAAAATTTGATATTCCCTTTGGTCTCTACGATTATCCCCGCCAGGCTTAGGCCGGTCTTTATTTGCACAGAGTTTGTTTGAAACTAAAACAAGGGTCCTGAATATCATTTGAAATACATGATCAAACAGTGTCAATAATCGAAAGCGACCTTTCCCAAAGTCACATACCCAAGATCCATTTGTCCTCCAAAATAACCACCAGAGCGATAGGCATTACAAATAGACCCACGCTGAAATCAGCCACCGCCAATGATACCAGTAGCAAATTAGCAGGCTGAGCCTTCAATTTCCTCACCAAAATAACTGCCAAACAAACCATAATGTTGCCAACCAAGGTCGCGATGATCATACACACCACCAACAGAGATATTAAAGTGGCCAGAAAGGGATGAGTGTACAGTAAATTGGTAGGTTCTTCAACATACGATAAGGTAGAATTCATAAGGGATAAGGCATCATGGGGATGTAGATTGGAGGTGGTGGAGGATGGCAGGAAAACAATGTGATAATTTGCTGGGAAGGACTTGTTCATTCAGTTCAAAATAAGAAGGCGCGGAACCCCGGTCGAAGCCAAAGATATCCCGAATTAACCGTAGTTGTAGCAGTAGAGTTAAAGGTGATGACAAGCCAAGGCAATCAAATTAAAAAGCCTGTAATTTGCCGCATAAAGGGACGCCAGCCAATGTTTGTGTCCCTTCAGCGTCCCTGCACAATGTTTCAGAAACAAAACATGAAGAGGCGGCGTTTTGGAGAGGTCCGTGGTTTGTTGAACCGCCTCGAATAGAATCTATATTCGCTGAGCTGGGTGGTTGAGACTGGCTGAGGTTTCTCCTTTCCTGTCGCAAAACCAAACGACCCGCAAGACACACCGTTCCGTTCTCGCGCTCACCTCCAACTAGACGGAATCAGGGAAATAGGAGGGACACATTTTCCTGTAATCAGCTAAAAGAAGGGACGGATATGAAGGCGGCACAGCACGGCCGTTGAAACTCAAGCCACGAAAGTCGCTTAACGGAGACGAAGGAAACAGAAGATGTGGCCGCATTAAATGATGCCAAAGAGGTGCTGTGAATCAAAAAGAGATCGATTTCATGGGAGTCACGACAGGTCTGCGTGAGCGGATTTGCAGACACCCCGGAGGCCTCCACTTTTTGGATTGTCCAAAAGATTTTCAGTCATTGCTTAGACTGGTCCGTTGGCCTCCCTGAATCCTCGTCATTGCCTCTGATAGCGGTGTTTCAAAAGGAAAACCACCAAGACTATAAAAGGCTCGAAGGTCACCAAATACAAACAACTGCCGGAGGCGGCAAATGAACAGTCCTGAATTTGGAAACCAAAAATTTTTGTTGCGCGTCCCCAGTGGATAATATCCATAATCAGAGAATGGGGAAGGCATTCGGCCTCTGAAATTCAAATACTTCCACATAAGAGCCTATAATGCGCCTCAGGAAATAAATCAACCGCCCTTCGGGTCTCGACGGAGCCACTTCCGAGCCGACTGTCTCAATGATGAAATATTATATTATAGGGTGGCCGGGCACTGCGCAGATTAAAAACCTCAAATAATTTCTGCACCCCATTTGTTTACCCTGTGAGTAAACAAATAAAGTTTTGAAGCAAGCAAACTTCCCAAATCAGAGCCCCCAAAAAACATATGCAAAATAAAAACCAGGCCTTGCCCCAAGGGCAAGTCGCTGGCCCTTCACGTGTGATGACCATAAAATTGGAAGTCTGCTCGGGAATGTGCTGACCGTAAAAACGAATATTCCCAGCCAAAAAGGTCGGCGATCCTCGGTCTGGACTGGCCTAAAAAGAGGGACCCCCCAAAACATTAGAAGCTCTGCGGACTAATTCAACCCAAAAAAAGACCAATTACATTATAATGGGACAAGTCAGAAGGCTATGATCATCCGAATAAGAAGCGTTCCCGATTCCCTCGAGGAAACCGCGATTTCCGTGGGTTTATTCTCATTTCCTCAGGCTCTGAGTTCGCTCCCATCCTTCACCCTGAGGGCTGAAAAAGTGACACTTGGCTGCAAATTGATCATTTTAAATGGGTAATAGACGACCCCAGATCGACGTCCCACCATCTGTGGCCAACTTTTATGACACGAATAACTCGGGAATGATTGAAAACATAATTTGAGCCTATTCTCCATTATTCTAATATCCATCCAACAGACAAAATAAAAGAAAAAAGGATATATATAACACATAACATGTGCATGGGAAATGGGATTTGAATTCGATTCTTCGTCGCACATAAAACATCCTTCTGATTTGATCATCAAAATGAATATCGAGTAAGATAGTGGATAAAGAATCAAATCAAAAAAGATTATTTTTAGAAACGCCAGAGCTATTATTAAAGCTACAAATTTGATTGCGACATTCAAATAGCCTTCAAAAAAATGTTTGTAATGATCGAAAACTGTTGAAGAAATGGTGTATATTAATTGAACCAAAGGTTTTCATGCACAAAATCTGAAGCAACCTATCGATACCATCATCCTAGATCAAAGTCATGTGTGAGGTCGAGTTAAGTAGCCCCTTTAATAAACAAATGTTGCAGAACCTTTAGAGTCTGGCCATATCCATAAATTCCGAAAGCGACGAATAAATGGATCAGAAAAAAAGAGTGATCCATTGTCTGCCCGGCTAAATCACTTAGAATTATTATCACATGACTTCCGAATCATTCATTTCGAAACAGAAACGCCTGGGGCAGTAAAATTAACATTCCGACCATCATCGAATTGTAGCTCTTGCAGACGCCAACCATAATAGCACTGGTTTGAAACAAATTTAAAGAAAATCGAAGTGAAAAGACCCGGCCTGGTATCCAACCTTAGAATAACTGTGGGTTTGTCTCTGCCTGGAATGGGTTTTCTTGTTTAAGATGCATGAGATGTGGCAACGACCATTCTGAGGTCCCACTCCTTTCCTCGCTCACACATTCCCCCTTTCAATACTCGAAGAACTTCATTCTGATAAAGATAAAAACAGATAGAATCAATTCTGTCAGATTTAGAAAACAATGTACACGTCTTTAGGTTATTGTAAAAAGTAGAAGTTTGGAGGGGAAAATGAGGAAAATGATGCAAAAAGGGACTGAATCACCGGAATGTCAGAGTATCAACAACAGTGCGACTATATAAATAAGGGTAAACTCTTATCAGATGGGGAGGGAGAGAGATTCGGGAGCCATATTTATGGCTTCAACATCTACGTCCGCCATTTTATAGATGCTCTAAAAAGTTTACGGTCTGTGCCACAGCCAACGCCAGGTAAGAGCCAATTCAGAAGATTAAAAGAATCACCGTGGCAAGAACGGAACACCCAAAGAATGGCGACGGAAAGCATCATAAACCAAACAAAAGATAAATTATCCAAAGACTAGTTGTTCTGAAGGAGGAATTGAGTGTGATCGAGGCCACTGGATGTCATGGCGGCCAAGTTCTTGGACTCCGAATCCAAATGATCGTTGTTTAGATCGGCTCCGTTAAATAAAGGGAGGCCACTGGCATTCCGGCAAATACATCGAGCATCTCGGATCTTCAACATCTCTGTCAGTCGCTCCACTTCTCGCCTTAGGACTGAGTTCTGAGTTTGCAAATAAATCTGTAAAGAAATAAATTTAAAAATTGTAAACTTTGTAAAATTAAAAGTTGAAATAACTCTCACCTTATCCTGTTCTAATGTCTGTGCTCGGGTCATCATTTCATCGTGTTCCTCCTTCTTTCTCTTACGATATCTGACTGCAGCAGCCTTATTTCTCTCCAGAATTGTCATCCTTCTTTCGTCTGGAGGCATTTCACTGGTCAGAGAGCGTCTTCCCCGACCGCGGCCACTACTTTGAGTCGTGTGACTCTCATTACTTCTGCAACCACAGTTATAACAGATAAATTATTGCAATAATTGACGATTTCAATGACGTCATTTTAATGTAACCAGTTAGTTTCAATTATGCTCATCTCTTATCTATTTCAGTCCGATACAAATGCCCGAAAAGCAAAGATATTTTGTCTTCTGATTACACCCTCACCCTCTACTACAATTTTGTAACAATATTTATCGCAAATGAAATTAAAATGCTAAGAAATATTCGTGTCACGCTTTGAAAAATAGTAAATTGTCATGCGGAAAAATTAAGTAAAATTGGGCACATAAACTTCCCTATAATCGTATATAAAAGATTTTTTAAAGGCTTACCCAGGATTATGATATCGCGCGTATTTCCTTGGCTTATTGGGCCCATCAAGCGAGTTTGGTTGAGACCCAATATCGCTGCCAGCAGCGCTGGTATTTAGTTCCAATCGACCGTGAAGGGTCTCATAAGAACTGTAGGGCTTGTTGATCAAGGGCTTGATATCATTCAAGGTATCCCAGGCATCAGTATTCACACATGATAGGGAATCCAGGCCATTGTTGAGGAGAGGTTTGTTCAAACTGCAAAAGGTATCGATTATGAATCCGGGATGAGTCTACTTACTCCAGAACCGTCGATCGCGGCGAAACATTCAAGGCAGGGCTGGCGCGTGCACTTAGAAGACCATTAGAAGGTGGCCCTGTCGTCGTTGGAGGATTAGAATTGAAATTGCTATGCAGATTAGGCATACTATTATTTACAGGATTTAAGGTAAGGGTGCTTGAATTAGAGATCATGTTGGAGATGCTGCTGGCGTGCAGAAGATTCGAACCCCGATCGGTATTCGAAGCCTCAGATTCAGATGTCGGAGGAAATGAGTTTGCTTGAGATGTGACTTGAGAAGTGGAGGCGCTGCAATCATCAGACTTGGTGGTAGAAGGAGTCGAATCAAGAGCCTTCAGCTCCTTGACAATCGGGTCAGTGCCCGAAGAGGTCATCGTATTCACCAGATTCATGGAATCCGCGGATGTAGCGACAGTCGACACACTTTGGGCTGCTGCTGCAAGACCAGCAACGAGTGACGAGGTGGAAGGAATTGTAATCGGCCCATTCCCCAGATGGTTCATATTCATGTCCAGCACGGCATTCAGAACATCGGCAGTGCAAGGAGTTCGATTGCCTTCCTGTTTGACCAAGTTTGCATTGTCACGTAACTAAAAATACAGTAGGTTCTAGTGTTTTGATTGTTTTTATTTACTTGTTGGACCTTTCGCTGAAAATCCATCGTTTTTCTGAGTCCGCTCTCCAGATCGGCCGCATTTAAAACATTCAAATTGGAGAAAATGCTTGGAGATTGAGCCAAAGTGGAGGGTAACTTGAGCATGGAAAGGCCAGATGGAGTCGTCGGGAGATTGATCTGACCGCCACTGTCCGGAGTCTGTTCGTTCTGACCATTAATTTGCATATTGGCCTCCCGGAACTTGAGGTCGAAAGGGTTCACGTTCAGACACTTCTGAATGATCTCAGCGGTGCTCGGCATCTCTGAAGAACCAAAAAGATTTAAATTTAAAATTTCGAAATCGGCCCTGGAGTGTTTTGTCCTGCGAGGTCCCTGGTTCCACTTTTTGTTGGACTTACGAGAGTTTTCTGCCGACGCAGTGGCAGTGGGGGTCGGCGTTAGAGTGCTCAAGAACCAGTCGAGCATACTGGAGCTCATAATGGCGGTGTTCCGGGGCTCCAGTTTGACCTCTTATAACGAAAGGAGGTGCACTGTTGGCCCAAATTATTTTACGCGAGCTCCCACAAAACGGACACTTGAAATTGAAACAGGTAAATGGAGAGTTTCGCGACAAGGAACATTATAATCTACCACGTTCTGCCATAAAAGAGTGTTCATGACTACAGAAACAACGTCGAAAAAGAGAGAAGACACCCAACGGATGAATGAATGTATTAACGACCGATTAGCTGTCGTATTGAAATGGCACCCGCGGACAGATATCCCCCCCCCTCTCCCGGCCAGAAAAAAAAATTAGGAAAACGTATTAAACAGCAGTAAAAAGTTGCTGGGCTCTCGTGTCTATGTCAAGAAGACAAGTGATATCCATGTATGATAGCGAGGAGAGAAAGCGGCCTGAGACTATGCCGTTCGTCGGCTTTTATGTTTCATTCATGACCCGTTGCCCCTGTCCTTCTCCCACTCGGTCTCCCCTTTCCCCCAATCCAAAGAGCTCTCTGAATCTGTAATCCAAATTGCAAAACATACTCCAAACTTGGCCTACAAAACACATGAGGAAAGCAGGTTAATGTGGAAAACATCGTTGGATGATTGCCTCGCCCGCAAGTCATGTCCAAGATAAATAGACCTGGTACATGGCCACACCTATTAAGACGCAGAGATTACAGAGCAGAATTATTGCTGTGAATTCCTTCCCCGATATACCGGTAGCTATCAGTCTCTTCCCAAATAGACGATTTAAACGGAGCGACGAAGAGAAAAAGAAAGGCCACAAGAGCGGCGTAAAAGGTTGAATCATGGCTGGCTCAGTCACGAAAATCTTGCTAGCACCTAATCAAAAACGCGCTCGACGTACGGACCAGCGCGTGTTCGGTTGTCTGGCACAGAAATGGAGATGAGATTGTTTCAACACCACGGCCGAACTCCATTCGCTTATTCAGAAACCCGACTCCCAAGACTTCCTCCAGAAAGTGCGAATAGCGGCAAAATCGAAAACCGGCATTGCCGCACGTGCCTCAGTGCTTTTGGCCGGTCGTGTGTTGTCAAAAAAGGGGAAGGCGAGGAAGAGAACAGGCCGAGTGAAGCCCCGAAAAAGGAGAAGGACAGACATCCCAGGCTCACAGACTCTCGCTCTCGAAAAGAACAACATGCTAACATTGGGCGAGAGAAACGGCCAGGGAAGGAACCCAGAGTCGTGCCGTGGACAGAGAGACAAAATTATATAAGAATGCCGCGGATTAAGAATTCAGGCCCAAAGTTGTGTCACTCTTCCAAACTAATTTCCTAAATTAAAAGGGAATTCAAGGTGGGTTCGTTAAGAATTAAACAGATTGCCACTTTATGACACTGATTATCGTCCGTGGTTGAAAGACGGATGAACAAGAAGAAACCATTACGAGTTTACAATCCATTACATGTAATTACGCTTATAATAAAGTACGTACAAAATGCATACGACGGTGAAGGCATTAATTATTAAACAAAAGTCATCTGAAAAAAGGTGAACCTGCCTGTTAAGGCATGGCCAAGTCCCAACCAACATCCACAAACAGTGTAATACAAATTACTATTATCAAAGTGCACCCCTAAGGAATTCTGGCCAAAGAATGGAAGAAAACGCGTGTCAAAGCATTAAAAAAGCTCAAAAAGGGAAAGATTTCTCTAAAAATTCGTATTTCGATTCCTACTCAGATCAGGCTGGTTAGTACAACAGAATGATCACAAGAAAAGTCTCAAGTATACCAAGTAATCCGCTGAAAACATCTCAACCCAATCGACATCCAGCGATTTCCGCCCTCAAGCTCCAATTAAGAAAAACTGCAAATAAAAGTTGTCTCTCGCAAGTATTTCGGCAAAGATTGACATCAGATAATAACTGAGTAAGTACATATTGCTCGAGTGGAAAGAAGAAAAGGTCGCCTGGAAAAAGTTCAAGCTCTAACTGCGAAGAGAAATTGATCGAAAAGCGAAACAACAAGAGAGAACCGATGATTGTATATAATTGCAAGTTGATAAGGGAGAAAAAACAGAAGATACGCCTGCCGCGATAATACCAAAAAATGTATACGTAAAACTATGCAAATCATCTGAAAGCACGCGAAATTAGTAAAGAGAATTCATAATTTTTTGAATTTTTTAAAACAACGGTTTGTTGTTAAATAGGCACAAATATGCATAAGCCACTAAACACCCATGAGTTCTCTGTGAACAAGCTTTCAAATGACGTGTGGTGAACTTCGTTTTGAGGCCAGAACAGAGCGCAATACTCTCCCCAAATACAAGTCACGGTTTCAAGTGGAAACGTGATTGTCGCAAGAGATCAGGGCCCGCGAAGAGAGGCCCAGACACACACGAAGCGAGCAAAATGGCTGCCAGGTATTTTATTTTAATTCGGTCTACAAAGCGCGCACATAACACCCCCAAAACGGAACGGTTACCCGCGGAAAACGTGAAAAAAAGATAAAACAAACACTCAAGACAACGCCACGTTTCGATTGGTGAAGCGATAAATTCAGAGACGCCTGACCCATCCTAGAATTTTATTCATATTCTGGAAATTTTTTGGGAATTTCCTTCCTTTCGTTTAAAATTCAGCAGCCCCAAACACCGCCTCTAATCTCTGCTCCCTGACTTATATTCCCTGGCCTGATTAGTCCTCGAGTGCATTACAAAAGATGACCTTTTGAGTCAGCGTTGTTCTCTTGGACCAGTCATCATGATCAGCGATCTTACCTCCACTGTTGAGATCCCATGGAGACTGAACATTGGTGGTGGATGGAGAGGCATTGATAGCGGGACTCAGTTGAAGCCAGAGATCCGCTTTCCGTTTCTCACTGTCAGGGGTGTTCATGGTGACTTCTGAAGTTACCTGATTATTAGATTACATTACTACAGGAAGATGATGTTTACAACATCGCGATGTTTTGAATGGGCGTGCGATACCATCCCACAGCATAAGATACGATTATCACCAAATTTTGATCAGAGTTTAAAAAATAACGGCCGAACGGAACTCGTTAGCCCGACCTCCATATCAGCAATGGACATCAAAAATAATCGAAAAAAGGAAGGAAATCAAAAGTTGGGAATGGAAAAGAGAAAGGAATAACAACATATAATAGGGATAAAACTTTGGAAACAGTTGCGTCTAGGTCATGACCCCCAAAAACAACTGGCTCATCTCGGCCGCCCACCTCTCATTAGACCCCGGGCCGACCCGGTCACCCAGTATAATATAATTTAATTATAATTGCGTGAGAACCCATACAGACCCGCTCGAAAGCCACATTCGGCACTACATTTCCTTTCTTGAACACAATTCTTATTGCAACCAAGTAAATATTGGTTTGGTGTTACGCCGTCCAACTTTTGAGTACCTGTTGCAAAGGTAACCCAAAGCGGACTTGCGCTACTAAGCCTAACCAGCCCAGAGTCTAAGCCTAAACTAAGTTAAACTGTGGCTCATCCTAAGCCTTAGGCCGCTGCGCAACAAAAAATCATAAGCTGAAATACGACCGGACGGCGAAATTTAAATTTGGTATTTTTTGCAGTATAGGATGAAAGACAGTTCCGACTCTCGTTCCAAAAACATTCAAATTTTATTTTTTTACACTTGTTGGCATTCCGATGCTTCTATAAAATATGTCATTGCGATATAATAAAAAAATATTTTTTATTTTTCTGCTAGATGGGAGACGAGAATAAGTTCGCATTCTCGAAGTATAAGTCTCGATTAATAAAGACTTATTTTACGGATTCTGGGGTGTTTCCATCAACTTCTACTAGTTACCAGGAGTTTACGACATTTATAAATGGATTGGAGAAGAAAACGTGAGAGAATTTTCACTTTAGGCACATCTTTGTTTTTAGAGATCAAAAATTCTTCAAAGGATTGGATAAAAATAAAGCCTTCACAAAGGATGACTTGGGAGTTGTCCAAGGATGTTATGACCGAGGTCTAGACAGTCGATTCAGGGTGGAAGAGACTGTTGTTGACCGGTTTCTTGTAAGAGATGTAAGTTCTTGAATATTATACGACTCTTGTCTTTAGATACCAAACGAAGCTATAAAACAGTTTGAATATGTGATAAAGCTTTTTTTGGAATTTATCAACTGGAAAAAGATGAGGAGGGTAACTCAGATGAGGCAGACGCAAGCGAACTTGCCCATTGCCGCTAGTAGAAATGATATTATAAAGATTCTGGATGAAGTAAGACTTCTTTTTCTTGGTTTATGTGCTTAACCCGATTTTTTATAATTATTTGTCCCACAGAATCAAGTTCTCATCTTGGCCGGGGATACTGGATGTGGAAAAAGTACACAGGTAGGTCTAATAATTATATTTATTGCTTCAAATAGTAAATAGAGAGTCTTTTTTAAGTGAAACTATATTTAGGGACGGATTAATGTGGAAATGAGCGTTAGGATTTTTGGATTTGTGACCTTTGGTTGAGCTCAGAGAAGATCTCTTGACTATCATATTGTTGATACGACGGAGTTTCTTGTTATGTTTTCTGCTAAAGAGGAGGAGGATTAAGGATAAAGTAGACAATGAGGTTGTTATTGTGAGCAAAGGATACACCCAGAAAGGAATTGGGATTTCCGGAGTGATCGCCGATTGTCTGAGAGCTGTGATATTAATGGTCTGAGTCTCCATACTGACGTTGCTGCTGATATTTAGGTACAATTCATCTTCTGTGAATTCCATTGTTCCGTTTCCAGGTGATTTTTCGCTATCGAAAGGCTAAATTTGAATAAAAATATGAAGAAAGTGATCTTTTACCGCAGTAATCTTCTCTCCAATCTCAGTTACGATCTTACTGAGAACTTCCATGAAATTCTTGGCTTTGAATAAGTTATATTTGTTGAAAATATGTTCCATCAGGTCGGTGGGCAACTTCAGATCACTTCCAGTCCTCACATAAGCCATCTTGGCACCTTCAACTCCAATAAAAATCAGAAAGTTTTTACACGGGAGGTCTCTTAATCCGAATTGATCCACCAATCCATCTCCGAATTTTGTCTGCAAGAGCAATTTTATTGCGACTACGACCTACCAGATCCAATTCAGTTATTGTATGATTTTTGGCCGATTGAATTCTTTTGGCCAAAATTACATAAAGCTGGAGGGAACTGGTGGAATTATCGTAACATTGAAAGGGCGCTGTGTCCATATATTTAACATTAACTTGTTTTAGCTCTGAAAACTTGATGTTTTCATTGCTGGACTTACTTTCCATTAGATTGTTTAAATTTTGATGAATTTGTAATCGCCATTGGTCGGTCAGAATATGATCAGGGTCACATAACGTAGAATTAGACCATGTATTACACTCTGTGTAATTGGACCGAGGATCTGGATATGTGAGTGGTGTCCATTCCTCAGTATCAGCTCTCAGGACAGTGCCTGAGGCTAAGAGAAGAGACAAGAGAGAAAGCATTCTAAGGCATCTTAGAATGAGTCATCGCTGTCCAAGACTTACCGAACAGTGGTTGGACCGGTCACTCTCACAGTCGTATTTGATTTCGAGAGCGAACTGACTCGAAGGGATCTGGGGATAAACGTTAGAGCCTCTGAAATAGTTGATAGAGAAGTGAGAAATGGTGAAGAGACTGGCAGGGAACAATATCAGGTCTTGCATTCTCTGGTTTCAGGTCCCGCAATACTTTCTTCAAGCTGGTTATCGGAAGATCGCATGCACTCAGCCAAGGAGGATCGCCTGCACGGCACTGGCCAAGAGAGTGGCTCATGAAACGCTGAATATCTTCGGGAGTGAAGTCGCCTTCCAAACTCGGTTTGAAAAGACCAAAACAAATCGAACTCGTCTTCTCTTCCTGACTGATGGTCTACTTGTAAGACAGATGCTTTCCGACCCTCTTCTCAGTCAATATGACGTTATTATACTGGACGAAGTTCACGAAAGACATCTGGGTGGCGATTTACTCGTGGCTTTGATGAAGATGTTGATCCAGAGACGAAGTGATCTCAAATTGGTTCTGATGTCTGCTACCATCAACATTGATTTGTTCAGTGGATACTTCGAAGGGGCACCA
Organism: Bursaphelenchus xylophilus; assembly: GCA_904066235.2. Taxonomy (NCBI): domain Eukaryota; kingdom Metazoa; phylum Nematoda; class Chromadorea; order Rhabditida; family Aphelenchoididae; genus Bursaphelenchus; species Bursaphelenchus xylophilus. The sequence goes on along the minus strand of CAJFCV020000003.1, from coordinate 6,611,748 downwards.
GTAGTACAAGTCCCCGGAAGATTGTTTCCAATAGAAGTTCAATATATGCCTGTGAAAGAATACGATATCGAAGAAAAGAAGAAGTCCTGCAAGATAGATTCAGCACCTTATTTAAAGATTTTACAAGTAGGTGTCAATAATGTTGATTTATCTTGCAGATGATCGATAACAAATATGCTGGGAAGGAACGCGGGGATATGCTGATTTTTTTAAACGGCATTGGGGAGATTCAGATGCTAGCTGATGCCCTGAAAGAATACGCTGATTACTCAAAGCGGTGGATTATATTGATGTTGCATAGGTAAGTTACGGATATTTCGATTAAATTATGTTATCATTTAGTACATTATCCGTGGAAGAGCAGAACAAAGTTTTTGATATTGCCCCATCAGGTGTCCGAAAATGTATTTTGAGTACCAACATTGCAGAAACATCTGTAACTATCGATGGAATCAGATTCGTGGTGGATTCGGGGAAAGTGAACCTTCTGAAGTTTGATACTCCTACAAGAAGTCATCGATTGGCCGAATGCTGGATCTCACGGGCTTCTGCTGATCAACGTAAAGGACGAGCGGGAAGAACGGGCCCTGGGATATGTTATCGATTATATTCTCAAGCTCAGATGGAGAAGATGGATGCATTTACTCCGTCTGAGATTAAAAGAGTCTCCTTGGAATCATTGATCATGCAGATTCTGAATATGGGATTGGAAATGGATGTCCGCGACTTCCCTTTCCTCGAAGAACCCAACCCGGAAGCCTTGAAACATGCATTGGAAATCATGATATTCCAAGGAGTTGTTGATCCTGTTGATTCCAAAAGACTCACTCCTTTGGGAACAATCCTCGCCACTTTACCTGTCGATTTGCTGATTGGAAAGGTGAGTCATTCAAATATATTATAATTTATTGGCAGATGCTTGTATATGGCGTAATAACCAACGAGATTGATGTTATCCTGACTGTGGCTGCAGGTCTTTCCGTCCAATCCGCTTTTACAAATCGATCGTTCAGAGATTATGATACTGTACAGAACAGAAACAGCCTGTTATCTGATATTGGAGACGCGTTTACTCTGATAAAGGTGTTCAGGTATAGAAAAAGGATGAGAAATATATTTGTAGAGAATGGATTTACTTGAGAAGGAAAAGAGATGACACCAAAAAATGGTGCCGGAAATGTGGAATTGAAGAGAGTCGACTACTCGAGATTGTAAAACTTCGAAGACAATTCAGACAGATCTTGGAACAAGCGGAATTGTTGAATACAAAAGTAGACAAAGAGTGGGAGAATCTGAGCAGTAAGGAGAGGAAGATCAAGTTGGGAGAGAAGAGGAAACTAAATCTGTTGAAGAGAAAAGCCCAGCATCAGACAAAGACAAGGAAATATCTGAAAGAAGGACAACATTTTGACACAATATTAGATCAGAATGACGGTAAGGGATCAGTTTTGACGCAATTATTTTTAAGAAGATGGACCCCAAGACGATATAAATTCCCTTGAGTTCCAAGTGCTGGTTGATGACAATGAGATTACTCAACAGCTCAGAACTCACAAGTTGGACCACGATCGTTCCCTTCTTGTTCAATTTATTATTAGCATGGGATTATATCCTCAATTTGCAATCGAAGATGCTCATAATAATCATCGAACCGGCTCAGAACAATTCGCTCATTGTGCCACAAAACCCTTTGCAATTATCCATCCGAACTCCTCATTGACGCCAGAATCTCTGGAAATCCATAAAGAAAAGGACGGATCTTCTTCGAACCATCAATTAATTTTCTATGGCCTATTATTGGAGACGATCAAGCCCTTCTTATGCAATAATACACGCACCCCCGCCTTATTTTTAGTCTTGTTTTGCCGAAATTTAAGTGGTTACCCTAATTCAATTGTTTTTGCTTGCATTTGAAGATTTCTTGCAATTCAACTAGTTTTAAAAATCAGCTAATTGTATAATTTTAGGTCTCATTTAACTCTCCGGAATCATTTTGTTGCGATGGATTTATTGAATTTATCTTCCGGGACAAAGAAGATACCAACAAAGTAATTGAGAGAGCAATTGTGATCAGGGAGATGGTGGAGAGAATGATATCGGAGAAATTGTTGGGAAATTCGATTGAAGAAGATACGGAGATGTTGAGGAAGAAAATATTCAGATATTTCAAACATCTAACTCCATTTACGTAGGTCAGGTTGCTTGGATTGATAGGTGAGTTTAGACTCAAAAGGTTTGTGAACCCCCCAAAAGTTGTCGAAAGCGGTGTTTTTGGATTAGATGGAACCAAATATGGAGGAGTGGATGATGAAAACGAAGTTCAATTAGTCGATGTAAGCATTCATGTCAAAATATGAATAAGTGTATTACAATGCGGGTCATAATTATAACCGCACTTTAAGAATAACTTTTGTGGTTGCCAATGGAAATGTGACATATTTGGCGCTAAGGTGCATCAGTGTACTAGAATGACGTGTCAAAAATTATTTTGAAAAGTTTCCGTATTTATGAAAACGCTGCAAAAGTTACAATCATTTTTAAAGTGTATTTATGACCCGCACTGTATTGTAGGAGGAACCAGAAGAGTTTGAGGAAGCTGGAAAGGAAGTGCCGGAGAAGAAAGGGAGACGTCCCTACTTCTGTGAACAGTGTGATCAGACCTTATTCTTTGATAATAACGTCCAAATACTTCATCATCGAAAATCTCACCATGTATGAAGAAAGAAAAAGTCTCGTTATTTTATTATGATACTGTTGTTATAACTGCACATTAAATATATACGAAGAACATGAGATGTTTGTATTTGTAAGTATAATATAATACTGAGTCTAGCAGTACCGACTCGATGGATTCACATCATTGTGTTGTCTCCAGGTGGAATGGTCGAGAAGAGGCGTGTGTTGTTCTCCAATCGCTTGACCCCCGCTGTTGGTTCCAGTGGATTCGGTGTTATTGTCACTAAATGAGTATAGATAACAAAAAGCGAGCTTACGTTGAATTGCCGCCGTATCGGAAGCGGGGATTTCCGAGATGAGTACCGTAAATGTCGGCTGAGACAGAATTTTCGGCAGCTCGAGGATAGAAAGGATCCTCATCACTGACCTCAGTGTAATCAGTAGATCTAAAAAGTAGAGTAATCTCATGAAAGCCAAACTTACTTTCGCTCAAAGGCAAACCAACTTCTGGAAGCAACCATCAGAAGGAATCCCATGAATATTCCAAAGACAAAGATTCCCACCAAGAAGATCAGATTTCCCAAACTGAAAGTAGTTAAGTTATCGTTACTTCTAATTAAACTTACAATCCGTCCCTGCAGAACCCATGAATAATCTGATGAACTCTGTTGTGATTGGAAGTGCACGAACTGAGCGTGGCCACAGTCCCGATGTTCTTGAGGCCATTGTCGGTGGTAGCGGCGATGTCTTTGATGACTGTCGCAACGAGCTTGTTATCTCCAAACAAGGCGATGCTGGCACTCTCGAGTTGGCTGTCCTGGGCCTTGATCTCGGTCAAGAGGGTATCGATTTTGTCGATATTAAGGTCATTAATGTTCTGAGTGTACAGCCCTCCATCCACACACTTTTCATAATAACTGAGGACATTGTAAACCCCATCGGGAAGGTAATTTGAGACGAAGGAACGGCCAGTTTCGCAGAAGTCAGCATAAGCCTGAAGAATAAGCGGTCTCAAGAGCATGACTTACGATTGTTAAAGGTGCGGCCAGCGAGAAAATAACCCAGGCCAAGAAGAATACGACAATTCCAAGCCCACTGAAAGCGACAACTCCAGTTCTACTGTTCTTGCAGATGGCCAAAACACCAGCAAAGAGGACGACGAACATGATAGAGAGGAGAGTCACCACCATAATCCATCTAAGATACTACGGTAAGTATGTATTTTGAATAAATAAAAATTGTAAGAACCAAGACTACATACCGCTCGAATTCCATACGATCAATTTTCTTTTCGGCATCTTTAAGATTCTTGAGGCCGTACAATACTTTTTTGGTTCCCTCGACGGTTTGCTGGAGGTCCTTCCAAAGGTTGACTATCCTATCTAAGGCCGCGTTTGTCTCCAAAACTTTGGTTTTATTAACTCCAGGTTTTTTTTCTTCCTCGTCGATCAATGACTTCAACTGAGATGCATCTCTGCTTACATTATCTTTGGCTTTATCAAATTGATCCAACTAAAATAAAGAATATTCATCTTTAAAGTGAGATCCGCTTACTTTTTGTTTGCTCACATCCAGATTATTGTCAACTTCCCGTAGTTGTGGAACTACCTTGGATATCATCGCTCGATTACTGTGATCATTGCCATAAAGACAAGCGGCCAGAAGGGCACTAAAACCAAGATTAAACAAAATAATTAAACGACTTACAAACAAATGATGTTCATAATGAATAAAGTATATGTGAGGCGTCGGATTGATTGTCTCGAGTAGTTGCCGGCGGCTTTGGAAGTACAACATGAGATGCTCCAAACAATGACAACGATGAATAGAAACAAAAGACCGAGGATTAAAGCCGCCAGGCAAAACAAAGTTAATGCCTGAAAGAAACATAAAAGTTTATATTAAAACTTACACTGAAATATGTGTCATGGATGTCGAAAACAAACACATTGTCCACTCTCTTGAACTGATAATCCAAATGAGGTATTCGATGGATCAGCTGACGGAGCCAGATGACCCAGTCCTCGGCCATAATGGACTGAAACCGGAATAAGTAAAAATGGAAGAACGGAACGGCACGACGCGCGCAAGGAAACCTTTTTCAAGGGAGCCGGGGAACAACGCTTTGGCCAACACTTAGAGAGCCCCTTTTCGGCGCTTGAGAGAGCGCAGCGACGACCTCTCCCCCTCCATCACTGCCAGCTGTCGACGCTCTAAAAAACAATTCGCTGTCTCTTGTAAAACCTGAGTTTACGGCATGATAGGATCATTGAGAAGGGGCCGCAGAAATTATGCAAATTAGATTGTCAGCGGGTAAAAAAGGGACACTTAAACGAACGAACGGATTTGGAGATTCTATGTATTCGAGTTGTCGTTAAATGAGTAATAGTATTCTCCGATAAAAAACCGGCAGTTTTTGTTATTCATGGGTTACTGTATCCTGAGACCTTGTAAACTTTTTAATCTTAAATATTCTGAACGAGTAAACGGTTGCAAATTTGAAAATCGAAGCTCGGGCTTTGTCTGTTTACACAAGAGCAATTGATGGCCAAATGGAATGGACCTCGCCATTGATCATCCCAAGCCAAATAATTTAATCGTGTCAAAGGAACAAACGGATGATCAGCGGATCGAACGGATAATAAAAAACAAATCCTTTCCTTCCTCCAACCTATTCCAGAACGCGGTCATCAACCACGCGCCCATTTCCCTGACCGCCTCCCCTTTGCCTTCAAACCTCACTTAAATATCCCAGAGAAAGGATTTTCGAGATTTCCATCCCCCCCCCGCGTATTTGCACTTCCAGACGCCAAATCTGCATAAAAGTTTCCCTTTAGACGTCGCCTTAAACAAAGCGCGCAATTTGACCCTGAGGGCAAGCCGGCGTCCTTTCGTGAGAGCTTGGCCAGCAGGGACTTGGCCACTCACTTTGGGGGAGAGAATGAAGTTGCGGAGCTATTTAAACACAGACATCACAGGTCGTTTAAAGGGGCCATTTTGTCCAACAAGCCAGTGATAAAAGATGGCTGGGCAAAGGGGGTCGCGGGGATGAAGAGTGAAAAACGAAAGGTTGCTGGGAACGGAGACAGCCCAACTACATATAAGACAATAAACACGTCCACCCAACGGTTCCTTACAGCTTTGGGTTGCCCGAAAAGGCGCCTCTGGTACTGGCCGTTGGTCATTTTGAGTAAAGAAAGGAAAAGAAAGCGGCCTCGGGCAAAGTCTTGGCTGCCTCACAATTGGCATCATCATACGAACGGGAAGATGGGAATTATTCGCGGGTAAGGGGGAAGGCAGGGTGCGCGGACTGGCGCCTTTCCGCCATTCCCCCCGCCATAAAAGACAAGGGCCAATCTGCAGCCTCGCTGTTCAACTAACCCAAGATAATCAGTTGGAAATGACCTCTCTTCCCTCTCTTATCGCCTCAAGGAAAGAGGAAATTTCCTATTGCGTAGTTGTAGAAAAGGTACTGGTATGTCGGGTAAATAACGAACATAATGTCGCGACCGCGAGTGAAAAGCAATTTAATTTTGCCGCGACAATTTATTTTCGCGGCGGCGATCTGATATATATATATAAAGTTGACTTTGAACTCGTTAATTATGCATGGAAGGTACCTGCAACGCAAGTTCAATGTGGCGTTAATCCCGTCGTCAAATATTTCTGACATTCTTCTCCTTTCATCCATTTGTGCAGTTAATTAGCGCGCCTATATTATTGTATAGTATACTCTCTTCTACAGATTTGATAAAATTATTTATTAGACTTCCAGTCATTTTTTATAAGTATTGCACTATTTTCTCTAATTTCAAATAATTTTTTGACATGTGATATGTACATACATATGTGTCTAGATATCTCCTAATTAGGCTGCTTTCTTGGTCTCATTCAGAAGTTGACGGTAAAACAAAAGAGCTGGGACACAGAGAAGGACCCCACTGACAAAGTAGGCAGCAGTGGGACCCAGAAGCCAGAACACTGAAGAAAAGGAGCATGAAACTAATTGTCAGATAAAACACTTACGAATTGATCCACTAAGAGGTCCGAAGGCTCGAGAAAGCGCACCCAGACTTCGAAACACCCCCATACATAGGCCTTTCTGCTGCTCCGGACAAATATTGGCCACCAGAGCGGTCAGACAAGGGACGACCATCGCAGACGCTGCAGGAAGACATTACATTATGGACAAGCCCTCTTACCTATGGCATACAAGATGAGAGAGATGTAAAAGATTGTTTGGGAAAAGGCCAGACTCATCACAATATACGTTGGGATTATCGTAGCAACACCCAGCATCACTCCCCACTTCTGTTTTTCTTTTGGAATCCGTCGTACAAACCCTCCTAAAGACATACGTTTATATTTGGTTAACTCACCTTGAATAAGCATCATCAAAATACCCGTCAAGAAATACATCTTCCCTTGATCAGCACTCGTATACCCAAATCTTTGATGCGTTAAAAAGGATATTGTGAATTCACATCCTGAGTAAATAAATAAATACAAAAAGTAAACAATTCCGTATATTCGTAACTGCGATGATAATTGAGGTCCCAAAATATTGAATGTGATAAGAGATCGGGGATTTATGTACTCCTTCCAGTTCGCTGAGTTTTCTGCAGACGACTGAAAGGGAGTCTTTAGTTAAATTTAATTATCAAACTTACTTTTGATTTGTTTGTTTCGGGCAAGTAAAATAATATGAGGAACAATTCGATGATAGTCAATATTATCGAGAATAACGCCGGATAAAAGTTGATGTTAGCACCATGGATTCTGCTTGAAAAGAAAGCTCCGATCATTGGGCCGGCCATAAATGCCAAAGAAAATGACATCCCGACATATGCCTAAAAGATGAGATTGCGTAATAACATCAAGCGTTCGTTGCGTAATGTGACGTAATATCTCTGATCTTACCATTCCTTTCCCCCTGCTCTCGGGAGGATAAATATCCGTTACAATTGTGATGACAATAGAAACACTCGCTTTTGAGAGACCTCCGGTGATTCTGGAGAGCGTGAAGATCGTGAAATTGGAAGAAAATGCCCATAACTAAAAAGTATCACTTGCTTGTGGTTGACCTACCATATACGAAATGAGCGACCCTACAACGGATATGATAAAAATTAACTTCCTTCCATATTTATCTGATAAACTCCCAAGAAATGGAGATGATAAATACTGTAGAAAACTAAAGACAGATCCCAGAATCCCCGCAAAGACAACATTGTTGTAGCGGGAAGTAACGGGGATGTTTATGAAATTCTGCAGTTGCGAAGCGTACGATTCGAATTTGCTGTATAACCAATCCTGAAAGATTTGATGTACATAATATATGCATACATAACTAAGAATGCCAAGAATGAACTAGAAATTTTAAACCGACGAAAAAAAAGTTACCTGTTCTTTATTCTTACTGTATTCTTCAAAAATAGATGGAAAAAGGGGTAGAATTGACGTGAAACATAACAAATCAATGACAAGAACAGCCAGGAGAACAGGAAGGAAGGTTTTGGTGGTCATTGTTTGTCTGAATCTTCTTCTTTATTCCCTCTTCCTTTCTTCCATCGCCGTGGAAAAGAAGATTGGGGAATCGGAGTAGGCGAAGCGACCTTCGCACGGCAACTCAATCGCCGATCTGCATCTGACTTGAAGCAGTTTTGTTTGCTTTGAGTGGCTTCCAAAAACATGACTGGGGGGACTGTTTCTGGCCCGATGAACAAGCCCCGCTTCCATGAGTCATTCCAGATTTAATATCCATCCAAAAAAAGCTGGGTCTCAAGTAGAAAACAGTAAAAAAGAACGGAAAATTTCAAACAGAATGATGGACTGCGGGCGATTTCATTTCAAGTTATTAGTTACTTACCGGCCGGCCGATCCTTTCTCTTCTTTTCGTCGACATTTTAAAGCGAATTCCAATACAATTCAAAGGTTTCTCTGAATCATCTCGGACTCCGTTCTCCACAGTTTAGAAGCCAAGCAATTATTATGTAATCTAATTTCTATTCGCTTTTATTGATGTAATCGGCACCGATGTCCGGGGGTTGAACTGAAGGGAGTACCTTGATTTGCATACTGATAAGTGGGGATGTCTAACTTTTGACCACGATTCAAGTTCAATTTCTAAACCGCGCATCGCTCTCGCGATGGGATTATGATCTCTAGTCGCGATCGGCCTCGAATGCAGAGACACACTGCCTCGAGTCCGGGCGTCGTTCCCTACTCTGCGCACCCTCTACTCTCGCAGTAGTCGTGGCAGTCTCACCATGAGATCGCACGCTCTTCACTCGGGTCTCTCTTCCAATTCCCTGAGATCGCGGACGGTTTTTCGGTCTTCGTTCTTTGATTTTGAGTTGGGCCGTGCTTCTACCGTGGGATCCCTCGATATACATAGAGAGCCTCCTCATACTGTTATTCATATCGTTTAATGCCTCGAGTAGTGGTTTGGTTCTGAAGATATTAGCGTGTTAAAATTGTTTAGATGATAATTGGTGTGATCATTTGCAGACTCGACTCCCCCTTCCTTATCCACGTAACTCAAGATGTCTTATGACTTGGACGCCGCTGAGAAGGCCGCATACGCTCCATTCTTCGGATACATTGGAGCTGCTTCTGCCCAGATCTTCACTGTGTTTGGAGCTGCTTATGGAACCGCTAAATCTGCGGTGGGCATTTGCTCGATGGGAGTGATGAGACCCGAATTGATCATGAAATCAGTCATCCCCGTCATTATGGCTGGTATCATCGGTATTTACGGGTTGGTGGTGGCCATGGTTCTCAAGGGAAAAGTGGTCCCCGCTTCTCAAGGATACACTCTTGCACAAGGCTTTGCTCATTTGGCTGCTGGTTTGACTTGTGGATTGTGTGGATTGGGAGCTGGCTATGCTATTGGAATTGTTGGAGATGCTGGTGTCAGAGGCACAGCACAACAACCACGTCTTTTTGTTGGAATGATCTTGATTCTCATTTTCTCTGAGGTGAGTTTGGTCAATTTAAAGGTTTCTCTTTCGGTTCCGGGTCTAAATAATACTTCAACTTACAGGTCTTGGGACTGTATGGCATGATTGTCGCTCTTATTCTGGGTACCGCCTAAACGGATCGTCATCACTTCAAGACATGCCACCTTGCTCAACCGTTGAATATTTGATTTGTTATGGTCGTAATTGTTTATTTTATTGTTCCCCCTTTAGATCATACACATTTCGGATTTTCGGCGTCAAGAAGGACATATAGAGTTCATATCATTTATCTCCGCTTCTTTCTGCATATCATCCCAAAACCTTCTTTCGTAGTCATAAAGAGAAAAGATATTATTTTTTGGTTTTCGATCGAAACTGTTCTATTCTTCTACTTTTTAATATTCTCAATTGTATTTTGGCTCTCTTGTCATCATCGTTTGCATAAATAATTGCGGATATTTTCTGGCTTCTCTCTTCATGTTATACATAATAAAAGGAATGTAAATTAATGTGTAACTCTTTATTAACCGAAAAGGAAGACCCGGATCATTGAATGAAAATACCTGCATCGTATGTTGCCTATAGGAAAGTGGCCTCTTCCGTCGTCTTAATCAGGAAGTCCATTCCTTCTGTAGAGCCAGTATTCAAGGACTGATTGGAGAAACTTCTTCTCAATTGCTCTGTCTGTGTGTGGGCATCGACCATATCATTCTTTATGGAGAATGTTGAGCTGGAAGGTCTAGTCTGAGTACCCCCATTAGACATGGACATGTGCAAACAAGAGGCCGCATCCGAAGCAAGGAGTGCCGTCCGAGGAGTATCAAATTGGGAAGATTCAACGGCATTGAACTAAAAAGCAATTATTGGTTTTCAGATTTAAGGTGATCTAACCTTGGGAGAGACCAGTCCGTTCATGGAATGCACACTCTTCATGGTGGGACAATGACTATTCCCATTGGCCACCAGAGTCACTGTCTCCGCGTTGCGTCCACTCCTATACCGATGTTGAAGTTGACTATTTAAGGCTCCTAAACATTTTTCATATATTTTTTACATCATTCCTCACCATATAAGATCCAATTGACCGCGGAGTTAGTGAAAGGCAAAGCATGGATGAAGTACATACAATACACAAAGACGGGCGGCACATTTCCGTCCTTCTCTCCCGCATATTCCAGATATACCGCGAATGCCGTAGCTATCCAAAACGGTGTCCAACAAAGGAAGTAAAAGCAGGCGACGGCCAGAGTGTACAGAGATATGCGCATCAAAGGGATATGACTTGACTGAAATGAACACAACATTGGGACCCCTCGGGCGCCACTTACAGTGAATTGTCGGGCATGTTGTCTGAGTTTACTGAGTAAGCGGGAGTAGAAAAATGCGACCAGAAACAAGGGCACCAAATAACACAAGACAAACAAGAATACGGTAAACATGGTGAACACCGTACTCGATATGGACATCATCGTGCATTTCTCGATTCTCATCCTGGTTATTTTATGCGGAGCAGTTTCCTTCTCGAACAGAATTACTTCATTGGCCGTGAAACTCCAAAGGAGAGGACACAGTGTGACCAGGGCATAGGCAGCCAGGCCTGAAAGTATTCGCTTATTTGAACTTTAATTAATTGAATTGTCTCCGAACATTTACAGGCGAGGTTCCAATGTTTTACGGCATTAGAATTGCGCCACCTGTCATCAGAAGAACGGAGGATTACGTGAAAAGAAACATAAGAATTAAACAAAAAATATCAACACTTCTGTAGGCACCCACCCACTAAAATACAGATGGCAAGCGATGTGGAACGAAGCCATTTCTTCTGGGGATGACACACACCAGCAAATCGGTCAAAAGACATCGCTGTCAGGATCAGGGCCGACAAGATCTTACCAAAATTCTCAAGAACAGCATGCAATTTGCAAACGATGGAGCCGAACATCCAGAATCCGAGGATCTGGAAAATAAAAAGACAATACAGTTGCTCTTGATATTCGCATCGCAATTAACCCCTTTCATACCTGGTCAATTACAGTCAAAGGCAGCGATAAACACACTCCAAAGTCCACACATGACAATACAACGACGTATATCAAAGTGTTATCCAAATTGGCTCTTCGAGATCTCACCTGAAATAAAGTTATACAGAAAGCTTGGTCCAATGAATATTAAGTAATGAAATCTAAAGACCAACCACATGATAAATCGTCGTAAGAACGGCGACGTTTCCACAAGTTCCCAGCAAAAACAACAACATATACCCGACAGCCATGACCAAAACATGGAGATCCTCATGATTCGGAGGAGGGAGAACATCCGTGATCTCATACTTGGAGTTCAGGGCCAGCAATAAGTTCTGAAATACCAATTGAGCATTAGAAAGGCAATCCAATTAACCTCTTTTTCCTCTTCCGTGGCATTTAACAGCCTCTGTTGCAATTGAAGAGTTTCCTCATCCAAGAATTGCGTCATGGTAAGCGGGACTAAAGCGCCACGTTCTGCTCCAGACACTGGGCGAATATCACATTCTCAACGCCAATCTCCAACCCAGAAACGTCGAGAGAAAGGTTACCTCCGCAACCAGAATGTTCTGAAAGTAGGGGCGATGGGAAACAAAACTTTGAACCATTCACATTGGCGAGAAAACGTAGAAATTAAGATCTGCAAACAAAGGCCAGGAACAAAAAGGCCGTCAACGAAATAATCAGCAAGCTTATGTCATCACGACCACTGCACCTGTACACCAAGAATACTTTTTGATGCCCTCAGGGGCTCCCTGATTACAATCCCAGAACAGACTCGAAACCGCCGTCTTGGGCCAACTGCCAATCAACAATTCAGGCATTGGAGCGTGGCCTTAGGGCAAGAAACTGGAACAAAGACATGGCGAGAATGGAAGAGGAACAAGCAGTTATACCTTTCTACTTTTTGCCGTTGACGCGGCCATGAAAAATACATGATCTCCAAACAGTGGGATCGTCATGCTCGTCCAAGGCCCTGAGGGCATTTCTTCGAAAACATATTGTTTTCTGGAAACAGCCCGAAACAAAAAAAGGACAGAGCTTTTCGGCAGGTAAAAAACTAGAACTGTTAAACCCGCGCGCCGTTTGGCCCCGTTCCAAGTGCTGCAGGTCCCGGTGAGGAAAGGCGTTAATTAAAATTAGAATGCGGATTTAAAGAGCCGTTCACCTTCAGAGTGCCGAATCAGCCGTAAACCTCTTCCTCGGAGTAGACAAACACATACATCTTCATTGAAATGAGCATGTCTACTTGGCCCTGCGAGATGAGTTAACCCCTTAGACTTTATGAGAAGAAGTCCGGCACCTTGGAGGACGGCCAAACAAAAGCAACAAGGCTTCCCCCTCCACAAACTAAGCTTGATAATTAAGGTTGGTCGGAGCCATGATACGCCAGGAAATCACGTCAGACAGGGCCCTACAGGACTTGCCTTAAAGCATCAGTTTCCGAAGGAAACTCAAAATTCGTTTTTATTTGAACCCAGCATTTCTGAGAGTCGTTATACAATATTTACTCAATACTCGATACCTACGACTTTTAACGTCCTTTCCTCTCAAATCTTCAGCCCTTTTTTATCTGCAATTAGCCGAGGGGCCAAACTGATCTAATTTTGACATTACGATTAATCTCGAGACCCTATCTCTAATTTTCTCAGATATATATTACCTTGACTGCTCATGAATTACTCGAATTCTATTTTTAGGAATCCATGAAAACAGCGTACACATATATTTTTGCTGTGGCGATTTACTTGTCACAGAATGGAAAATAAAATTGGGAACAAAATCATTTAAAGCCAGCAGGCATTACTTAGTTCCGCATTCACAGACCGGTGACAAAATTCTTGAAAACAGCGGAATAACAAGGTACCCGGGTTTTGTGGAAAGGCCACCTGTACTATAAATTTGCGGCGCCTGAGGGGATAACACCTCCGCTCGAACAACGTCAGACGGGATTGGTTACAAGGATAGAAGGAGATCTCAGGTTGCCCTCCAAAGACCTGGCCCCCTCTGTTAAGTTGGGCGTCTCCAGAAATGGCTTCAAGTTACCGTTGTATGCAAACAAAATAAAGCCTGCCCTGTGCGGTAATGAATCCCAAATGTTTGAAAAGGAGGAGGGGGTTGATTATTGCACAGTGCATGAGAATTGAAGAAATGAACAAAGGTCCCTTGTTCCGATTCCCTTGTTTATCCGCAGACTCTTTGGAATGCAGTTAGTCTTACAAATATGCGGTGGTAGTTTGGGTTGGCCGAAAACACAGCGCAGACCCTCGAACGGTCTCGCCTTCGGTGGTTTTTCTCGCCTCTCAATTAACTAACACCAATTAGACGGCCCCGCTAATCCAGAAGAACAAGATTGCGCAAGAAAATAACCGATGTCCTCAGTTTATTAGACGAGACAAAATCATGATATAAATTAAAGAGCGTTAGGAGTGGTCGCACAACTGCAGCTTGGAGCAAATAGCCCGAGGCAAGGGCCTCGAGGCAGGCCCCGCATTCGAGAATATCTGCACCATGAGTTTGGCATTCTGATCGACCAAATGGTCGCAGACGGGCTCCATCAGCCCCACCCGACCACATCGCTGGTACATATCGGCCAATAAAAGAGCGGCCGAAGGATGAGGCTGGGTCAACGATTCGGCCACGACTTGGCAGAGTACACAACTCATTATATCATTCTTCAATGCCCTGACATTTGGACCTGCAATGGCTTAATTAAAAGATGTCTTGTATTAATTACAACACTCATCATGCACTCCCTACCTGTCAACAATACCGTTGTGATGAAGACCATCAGTGAAGAGATGTACATGATGATGGTTGGGGCTCTCCGAAATGGAATTCAAACTCCATTTATTGCAATTGGCGGGCGTTTTCAGATACACGCAAGGCCGGAAAATGATCTCAGCAAAGGCCATAACCACCCACAGAACTTGACTTGGTCATGATGTCAGTTTATTAAAAAATATTTATGTTTGAATCATAAAAATATTTATAGAATACGACTAGAAACCAACTAAAATAAGCGGGAATGATTAGCTAAAGAAGGGCAATGTCCGTATTTTAAGTGAACAATCGGCTCCACACGAAAAGAGTCTCATCTCGGAATCAAAATACAATTGCTGAGTACCCTGAACAGCTGAAGAACCGACTTGGCGGAGGCTGAAACCACCTTTGACGGCATGTTCTCCACTCATAGTATGCAACAATTGGGGAACAGAATTGATATCCCAGATCTAAGACATCAACATACTACTCTTTGCAACCTACTTTTATATCCCCTTCTGCCGAGCCCGTTAACAAAAGATTGCTGTTGTTGTCAGAGTACATTGACCTCACTGAAGCCGAGTCAAACGCCTTGACAGTTGCTCGAAGCTGTCGTTGTCTTAGGTCCCACAGACATATCTCACCATGTCTTCCACCAGACACAATGGTCTAAAAACATTAATCTAAATCATAAGAATCCTACCTGAGAACTTGGAAAATAGGATACACATGTAGCTCCGTCGACATGGCCGTTAAAAGCGTAAACCATATTCCTTCCATTAGGTAAAAGGGTGTCCCATAAAGCGATGTTCATATCTCCTTGACTCTGCCCAGCTGTCACCAGGACCGAACTTGTTTGGCCGAGGAATTTAACATCAGACGCTGACTTTGTGTGACATTTCTGATTCTAAAATATTTATCATAAGACACATAGCCTTAATTAACTAACAAAGAACGGTTTCTTGGAGGATGTCTGTTGTGTGGCTTGCCAAATACAAAGGTGTCCGTCCCCGTCCACTGAGGCGAATTTATTTCCATTCTGAGCAAACGCCAACTTCGTGACCTTTGCATATTGGGCTGCCTGTCTAGCAGTAAATATGGGTTGATCCACATTCCATTCCCACATATAAATTGATCCATCAGAAGCTCCAGTTATATCTGAATGCAGCCTATAACTCAATAACCCTGATAACTTACAGTATGGAAGGCTAGGATGCGTCTCTATGCGTCGGACCCCACCTATATTCCGCTTTTTCAACTAAAATTCAAGTTATTAAACAGAAAAATAACCTTATTTCAAACCACTATTACACCAATTACACAAAAAAATCTCAGCACAACATCTAAAATACCTTGCGCAAAGCTACTCGGCTTCGGTCAATAATAAACGGTGTTAGCTAAATAGAAAAAGAGAGTAGTTAAAAATCTTGATAATTAGGCTTACAAAGGAGGAACTATTCATGGCTTCCTTGTTTGATCCCATCAGTTGATAGTCATCATTGTCCTTCAATCGATCCTGAGGAGTCTCGCCTAAGGCAATATCCAGATCGACCCGATTATTCAGGAAGTTTCCCAATGGATAGAAATCGGATGACTGTTCTTTTTCATTTAAAATCCTTTCCAAATTCAATTCTTGCACTTCTCTATTGGTCGCCACTACAACGTGGCCATTCCTCACTTTGCAACAAGCAAAGCTGACAATAGCCTCCCTTTCTCTTTGCATTATCCTCAATGGTTCATTCACATCCTTTCCAGCCTGACTTGTAGTTGATAACGTCGCCAAAGTGATCTTATCCTTGCCCGTCTAAAGATTATACAGTTTGTTTCAAAATTATCCGCACGCCTATAAAATCTTGCAGAAAACCTATACAAAAAAATTTCTTATTGCACAGTAATTGCGCTCTTCGCAAAAGATTTTCTGAGTTTTGGGTGTTTCAAAATGATAAACACGGCTGCTTTTTTGACTATGGTATATACACGGCGTTTCAAGAAATTCCGCGGAAAATTTTTGTCGATTTCTTAGCGCTCAGTCAAGATATTTGCAGGATAAAGAAGAATGTGGGAGGTTTTTTGTTTATGAAAATCATTTTCTCCGCCAACGCGGAAAGCGGTGTATTCGGCGGAGACTTTTGGGCACTTTTTTGGTCATCACACAAATTTTTAACGCTTTATTGCGACACTGAAGCATCCAGAAAGTCTTCAAATGTTTTGCACAATGGATCAGATGGCCGGCTACAACGCTATGCGATCCGATTTAGCGACTGCACGGTGTAATGCAGTCGCTGCAACATCGATAAAGTCGGAGCACACCGTGTTTGAAACAGCATGGCAAAGAGAAATTTAAACGGAGAATATTCTGTTGTTTTCTTGTGCACCAAGTGGTTTCTCGATGGCTAAACCTCTGCCTAGGCTTGGCGACATAATTTTGGAGGGTATAAGACACCTGCAGAGAATTCTTGCCAGACCATAAGAATTGTGTTGGCCATTTCTTGTTCGTAGCTGAATTAAGATACGGCGAGCGGCCGCCGTACCTTCGCCGAACGCTTGATAAACACAAAAATTAGCAAAAATCCACATTTCAACCACCAGAAACCACAAAAAAGCGTTTAAGAAGGGTGTGATGACCAAAAAAGTGCCCAAAAGTCTCCGCCGAATACACTGCTTTCCGCGTTGGCGGAGAAAATGATTTTCATAGGCAAAAAACCGCCCATATTCTTCTTTATTATGCAAAAAAAATTTTTGGGATATCTTGACTGAGCACTAAGAAATCGACAAAAACTTTCAGCGGAATTCCTTGAAACACCCTGTACTCCGCGCCCAAGGTTTTGACCCCCTTCTAACTCGGCCCAAAGTGTACCAATTTGGACCAGATTTGGTAAGTACATGGCGTGTCTATCATTTTGAAACGAAGTGCACATTGTTGATGAAATAGCAAATACATACCACATAATAAGACCCAGAGTAGATATACCGGACAAAATGGGAGGATAAGTTGTCCTGTCTGACCAGATACGTCCACAGTCTTTTGACTGAGAGCACACCTTTTCCAGCATATTCGAAAGGAGTATTGTTAGGTTCCACTAAGGATTTGTACTTTTTGAGAAGGGAGGACGAATCAGTTAATGTTGAGCTGACGGTCAGAGGCGTGTTCTCGTCTATTATGTACATGTTAGGCAAGAATGCCAATGGACATCCTTCGGGATAATTCTGGATCTGATTTTGGAGTTGGTTACTCCATTTTGTATACAATTTGAAGATATTGTTCACCTGAGGTGACAAACGGACCAATTCTGAACCCAAGTATAACTTGACAGTATTTTTTTGTTCCTACCTTGCATCTCAAAACCAGCCACTTGCAAGAATTTCTTGAGCCGTTCAATCTGCTGCACTATACATGCATATCTAATCAGAAGCCAGGCATAACTCGTGGGATCTTTGTGGGGTTTGGTCATTACTTCCAAATCCAAATCAAACTGATCTTCCTCATCGGATGTGTCAGATTCGGATTGATCAGAGTCAAAAATAACTTCATTCGGAGCTCTAGGATCCGGAGGAATCTGCATCAATCATTAAAATTGTACTAAACTACCATACCTTCTCAGCAAAAAATTGTACCAGACTTTTCTTCGGTGGGACCCAACAGGAAAGGACATGATTCTGTAATGGTTGCTTTGTTACTTCATTCACTCCCAGAACCTTGGCATGAAAATTTGTCCGAGCTTTTTCGGCAGACCCTGGCATAGGTGGTCTTGGTGGGGCTAAACAATATATATTCAGTGCTAAATGACCCTTACGAGGAGGTCTTGCAGGTGCTTGCCCGGTTGGAACAATCTTCTCTCCTCCACCTCCAAATATGTAACCATAAGCGACGGCGTCTACTTCCTTCACACACAGTCGATATAACCATCTTGCATCATATCCAGCCAAAGCATAACAGAAGAGGGATGTGGAGACTGAAACAAAGATCTTGACAAGCAGTAACCTCAAGTTGGGAGCTTCTTCGTCCTTTCCAACTGACAACAATGCCACCAAGGAATCTACTCCAGGCCAACTCTGAGGGGCCGTTTGGACTTTGAGATCTTCGTATGCTTGGTAGTGTTTCCTAAATCAACAGTTAACATCGGCAATCAAAAACTTACTCAAAATTATCAGTAAACGAAAGGGACTGATACAAACAGGAAGATAATCCCTGACAAAGATTATAAATCTTTCTGATCATCGTAAATGGAGTTCCGAAAGGAGGTGATCGACGGATATTAGAGATGGTCAATAAAAGATCAGTACATTGGTCTTCGAGGAAGTTAAGAGGAGAAGAAACAAACATTCTGCAGGCTGAGATCGAGGCATTAAATAAGGGAAAAGCCTTCGTTTGGACAGCCTCCAATTCAGGACAACCATTAGTTTCTTGTTGGACTTCCAATAAAAGAAGAATCAATTCCATCAAGACTGAAGTCAGCCGATGGTTCTGAGCACTGTGAAGAATACAGTAAGATGTGAAGGTCCTTATCAACTTCTGATTGGATAACAGCCATTTTCTTCGTAGAACTGGATCAATAAACGGATTTGTGTTGAGAAGTTCTTCATCGATGGCATAATCACAGACCTCTCGCAAGACCGAACTTTCCCTTGACAACCACTGTAACATATCGTGACGTAATTCTCCGCCATCCACTTCCGCCCCTGACGCCAGAGTTGAAAGTTCATCGGCCATCATCTTCAATGCGGCCACAAACTTCATATGCTGAGCAATAAAGTCAAGAGAATCCGTATGATTCTGCTTGTCATCATCAGAATCGAATCTGAACTGAGCTATCTGATCATCCACAACCTTGGCAATCTTCACCTCTTCCTCAATCTCCGTCGTTTCTTCATTCTCCTCCTCTTCTTCCCAGTCCAACTTCAGCTCACTATCTTTAACAACATTTGTTGGGGCTGACCAATCAAGAGCGTCCACTGTATCCCCTCCTTTCGTCTCCTGTTTGTCCTCTAATTCTAATTCTGAATTGAACGTTGTTTTGTCGACCGTTGTCACCATTCTTGTTGGGAGCACGGACAATACATCCAACGCCAATAAAGGACATCCAGAAGCCAAATGGAGAGCGGCAGTCCTAAAGTACAATCTCCTTTCGTGCGTGGTCACCCTGTTTTCGAGATGCTTCGAGAAAGCCAAGAACTTTTCAGTTGTAGCAACTTGAACCCCGGCATTTGTGATTCTCTGTCTGATTACCAACGGATTCCTTCGCAAGAAAGTGTAAAAGTTGAAGATGTCTGACAAAGAAGTATCGCTGTCTCGATGAATCGAGTCATGAGCCGCTTCTTCAACAAGTACAGCAGCAGCCATTGCATATTCTTTAATCATCCACAAGGCCATTGATCTTTCAAAAGGATCGGTCGATGTCTTTGGGAACCGACTGATAGCTTGGGTCATGTCTCTTTTGCTGAGATCATGAAGTTCTACAGCGTTTAATCTGAAGATATTCTTGCACAACATCTCTTCCATTAATTGGGCTTGTTTGTCTGGATCCGTTTCGTATAACCGGACAACAACCATGGCCAACTGGAGATCCTTCAGTCGAGAGAGAATAGTCTTTAAAAGTGCAATAAAACCGATTTGCCCTCGTTGTTACATACCTCAATGGCGTCATTCAAAGAGTCCCCTAGCAAGAAGAAAGCAGCAGCATTGTGATATCGTTGTTTGCTCATCAATACAAATGCATTCTTCAACGCGGCCTTCTTCCATTTCTGTTGAGTAAAGTCTTCCCGGAAAAAATCGTACATTCGGCTATCATTTACAGTCTAAAATAAAAATACAGTAATATTTACAACTAAAAACGCACCTTAAACAAGTGAGTCAATACGTTTTTCTTTCTCATAGCCAGGTAGAACAAAGCAGCGTCCATTGGATCTTGTTGGGCTTGAAAGGCGGCCTTAGCCACTTTCTCCATGATAAGTCTAAGCGTCGTGTTGTTCTTCAACCACCAAGCAACTCCATAACTTCGAAGACCATCCCAAGTCTCCTGACTTTTCTGATAACAAGGAATTGTACTCAGAAGTTCGTTCTCGGCATCAGAATGGAAAGCCCAAATAACCTGTGAGATCGGCATTCCCCTGAAGCAACATAACCATTAAAAGCCAACACACTTACTGTTGTCTTAACTTCTGTCGTTGAGCTCTTGGAAGACAGAGAAGGAGATAATCATGCTGTTTCATGGCCATAAGGAATCTCAGGCCACACTCATCGACAGTCTCAATTCCAGTTCCAGAACTTGCATACCCAGAGGCCGCCGTGTCAATTAAATTTGACTTCTGATCCGGTTTCAATGCTAAAATAAATTAATATTTATATTTTTTTTATAAAATTTCGATTGTAAAAAAAAAAAACTTACAAGCATTTACTTGAACCAATTTATCCATAACACTGGGAGAAAACTGACTAAGAGTATCAGCCACAGCTAAGAGATGCATTTGATCGACACTTGAGAGACCAGGCAGATGAGTGTGAGTAAGAAGTTCAGTCAAAACACGACTGTGTCTGGATGTAAATGAATTCTGAATTTGCCGATTGTCACTGCAAGTGGATGAATGCCGTGACCTGGAAGAGCGTGATCGAGAGTCGGCCTTTTGAAGACTTTCCAAGACATCATCCAAATCTTCATCTGATTCTTGATCATTGAACAATGAATCGTATACCTAAAAATAAAAATTAAACTCTTACAATTGTTAGACACAACAAACATCTTTAGACCCATCAATATTTGCGGCCCTTTCATCTCCATCGTAAGCTTCATCCATCTCCAACAACGAGTATAAAGGGAGTGGAGGGATTCCATCCAACTCATCATATTCAAGTTCCTCATCATCCAAGACTGTCACCGATCGTTGACGGTTTACATTATTACTCTGGGTGTTGTCTTCCCCATCCTTGCTGGAATTGAATCTAATCGAAGCTCCTCGAGCTAACCGAGTCTTGTTGCTTGACTGATATTGCTAAAAAATACGATAACTTTCCAAGTACTTGACTTACTTTAAGTGCCTTGAGAACATGTAACAAGATGGCTTTAACTCTTTTTGTTTTCCCTGCATTTAACATTTCAATTAACTGTTTAGGATGATATTGTGGAAGCATTGGATTGGAGAGCCGAGCTGCTTCAAATATACCTTCATCGGTCAATGAATCAATGTATTCCAATGAAGCCAGAGTCTTTGGCTGTTCCGATTTGTCCAATTTATTAAGTTCAACCTTTGACGCTTTCTTCAAAAGCTGATCCAGTACTGAATGCGACTGACTGGTGCTAAGATTAGATACGGAAGCGACCGGTCGGATTCCCATAACTTTCACCGACTTCACCAGACATCCCGGCTTGCTTGTTTCAGTGGGGCTTTGATGACCCGGAGCTTTCAATGGGATCATATTCCATTGGCTGTAAACTCTCATTTCACTGGGCATTCCAACCACAAATAGGCCATCTCTCAACCAGGACATTATTGTGGGTAAAGGGGCCAGTCCATCCACAGATTCTAATACCAGATAACGAATACAAATCCATTCACTCAGTCCGCTCTTCGCGTGGGTTACACTTGATGCCAAAGAGGAATCACGGCGTAACTGCGGTCGTGATTGCTCTTGCATGACCGCGACGTTCTGCTGAGCTTTGTCGAGAGACACCTGGGTGAAGAAGAATACCAAATTCCCGATTCCAACCGTCAGAATGTGGCCCCCGTCTTCTTTGCTGGCCCAATCAATCCTTATCAAACCTACACAACAGGTCGTCATTTCACTAAAGCCACTCACTCTTTGTTCCTTTAAGACTGACGTCATCATTACACCACAATTTAGTGTCCAACAACTTCCTTTCGGTAGCCAGTGTAGCTTCTAGCCGAACATTTTTTTCCTGTAGCCATTCCACACCTCCTGACGTCTCACATTCGTAAATTGCAATATGAAGGTTCTTGCAATAAGACAACATATCGACCGGGGACGTCAAAGTAAAAGGTTTATATACACAAGCAAATCGACCAGAATGAGCAGAAGCCATGCTGAAAACAGTTCCTGAAAAGCGATCAATCAGTACCCAGCAGGTTACCTGGAATCGAGAGAGAGGAGTCAGCCATTCCACTTATCATCCCCCATATTTCCCAGCAATAAGTTGTTTCAAGATCACCTTCCTTTTTCTGAGTGCATCGAAGAAATCTCACCTTACTATCAGAACAGGATAATAAGAGAAGATAGGGAGTTCTACATGCAGGATAAACGCTAGAAGAAGGAAGATGGCCTGCTGATGTGACGACATTGTCCACGGTTATGTTGGATGGCATATTTAAAATATCATCGTATACTTTTACCGTCTTCACGATTAATTGAGCTGCGGTTGGAGTCACATCTGCCGCTGTGGCCAAGAATTCAGGGCCGCCGACGGAGAATCTCCGGAATTTTCGATTCTCTAAAAATACTGAATACGACAAAAAAATTTAACTTTTTTCATGGGTCCTGATGCAAAAATTTTCATGTGCATACAAATGACCCTTACATAATATACTATTAAACGGACTCCGCCAACTATGGAAGAGGGAGGGTGTACCTAGAATTTGACTCTCACTTCTTTTTGTCCCAACTGATAATAAAGCACTTGGTGATTTTTTTTTGAAAAATTCGTCATCATCACCGAGATATGACGTATTTATTGAATTCCGTTCACAATTAAGACGCCCTTGAAACGGCGTTTGAAAATTTCATCGGCTCCAAGAACCGGGGGTTTTCGAAGCTACCGGCATAAAAAAGATCTTGGCACGTGTTAAAAGAGATGATAATTATTTTGATTAAATAAGTCGCCATTATTACGGTAAATTTTGTTGTTTAAGGAAGAGGGACATTATTTCCAAATAAAATATAGCTATAAAAATAAGTTTCGATTTTTTTTCCGCAGCCTGTAATAATTATAATAAAAAATGGACAGGTACCTGTATTCAGAGTGATAGAAGTGGGTTTTTGGACGGAGATATTCAAAGACCACATCTTCAAGGTTATTTTTTCTTCTTTAGTTTTCTGTATTAGTATGACAAAGAAGTTAAATCCAGATTCGCTTTTTCCATGGTAGTCAAAGTCCGATAAGAGATCTTCGTTGAATACATGCAACAGTAAGATCTCATCATCTCCAATTTCTGCTGCTTCCACATCTGCCAAGAAGATCATACACCCAGGCTTTCCAGTGGATTGTGTCGACACCACATTGAACATCTCATCCAACTTGACACCAGTTTGAACAGGAGTGTCATATTCAGCTTCCGAACTGATTGAACTTGCTCTTGACTCGGGCCTACTGCCAGAAAACAACTCTCCCAACAGACCTCTGGCATCCAATACTGCTTGATATATTCCAAGATGGCCATCACGAGAGGTAATAAAACAAGAACTTGGTGAATTGAATACTGTTCCATTAGCAAAACTGCAAACTCAATAAATTATCCATCTATAATATGACTACCTACCTTGGGATAATAGCTGGAACCCATGCGAGACATTTGAAGGCGTTGTCCTTTACAGTTGTTATTCTCGAGAGTTCTCTCACACCGCCTGATTGACAAAGAGGACCTACAGGATTAATCTTCCATAAAATCAATTCTGATTCTCCCGGACTTTGTTCAAGCGCTGGTAGAGAACTGGAAGTCAAAAGAAGAGGGAGAATTGGGTGAGGAGAAATGTTATTAGTTCGAAAACGATGACCACACATGCGATACCGGTGAATTACATTAATGATGTTGTTGTACAACTTGTTATCTTCCATACAAAGTTGCCAAAGATTTAAGGAACCGTTTTCATGACTTGTGAGAAGGCTGACAGAGTGGAAGGCATCTGAACATAACAATATCAATCAATACACAGTCAAATACACCCACCATCATTCGCTAATTCATTCATATGTCGTTGAAGATCCATAAAATTGGCCTCGTGAGGACTAAAAACATAAAGTCCTAAATTCAAAGATGCAGCATCCGTCAAGGGGAACGCATTTGGAGAACGGCTGGCAAAGCTGACCACGGATTGTCTCCATTCATCGTCCAACCCCTCAACCATCCTGGAAGCAATGAATTCCAAAATTAAAGCTAATATTGTTACCATGTCAAAAGACTTCCATCGACCGGATGTACTGCAAATAAAATGTCCGTAGATTTATTCCATTGCTGAATCAAGCCTTCAATCTTCACATCCAGTACATCTTTGGCAGCATCCATCTCAGTTGAGAGAACAGTGGATCCATTGGATACTGTACCCACAGATCCCTCCGGCTGCAATAGCGAAAAGTTATCTGGTGGAGCTGGAGTTCCTTCGGGATTGGCCACAGGAGATGTCAGTTCAACTGA
The DNA here is from genome assembly GCA_904066235.2 of Bursaphelenchus xylophilus. NCBI lineage: Eukaryota > Metazoa > Nematoda > Chromadorea > Rhabditida > Aphelenchoididae > Bursaphelenchus > Bursaphelenchus xylophilus. Next base: position 6,586,967 of record CAJFCV020000003.1, on the reverse strand, counting down.
AACCGTCCCGGAACGATGACCACTACTATCAGAATGCTCGCCAAACAAAGCTTCGGCCAGAATCTTTTCGGCTCCATGACAAAATAGCATCTCTTTGTTGTTTAACCAATGAACTGCAAAGGCCGACGATCTTTGAGTGTCTCGTCCATCCATTGATGGAACGAGAAAACAATCTAAAAGCCATTTTCATGAGAGTTTTACTGTTTACCGTTCTCTGCGTTGATCGTCGCGGCCAAACTGAAACTGACGTTGTGGGAGTGCACAGGATTGGCGAAATCAGCAAACGTCGCATTTCTGTTAATCATCGAGAACTTGACCCGAGGCATCATCGGTGAATTGTTTTTGTTATGCCTAAAAAACAAAACTAAAAAGGAACCTGGGCTTACATCAATTTGTTGATCTTGGAGATAAGTCGAGTCCTCGCTTTCTTGAGAGTGTTGTGTTTATTTGATACTTTCTTTCTGCTCGGCTTCTCTTGTTGAACTACCTGGACAGCTGTTAGTAATTGCTCCACGGTATCATTGGTGCTGGGAGTTTGTTTCCATATCCTCGACGTGTTGTCAGAACACCAAGTAATCAAGACGTTGCTCACACATTTCCTCGGAACATATTTTCCAGTTCTTCGCCATTCGAATCCATATACTTCTCCAGGATGTTGAAGATAAATGTAAGAGAAATCACACTGACCAGGTCTTTGGGAATCTAAGAAAGAATATAACGATACTACCCTTCATTTGGGGCAGATTTCATTTGGGGCATACCGGGCATTGGCCGAATATTCATCAGTGTGTTGGAAATGCATCCACATCCCAAAAACAGCTAGCAATTGATTTAGCTGACACGTCAACCTTTTTACAACCACCCAACTTTTTGGGTAGCTATTACGGTTGTGGCTGCCCCTCCTACTCTTTTACAATCATTCTAACTGCTTGGCTAGCCATTTTCCAGTCGCCACAGTCATTCTTTAACATGTTCGGCCTCGCACTGCCCTTGATCTGCCACAAATAAAATCTACCTCGAATGAAAGGTTGCGGATTTTAAAATATTTATAGCAACTTACGTTCATGTGGATACCAAATCTTTACAAAACGATCTCTTTCTCCACATGTTGCAAAAATAGTAGAATCAGAAGAGAACTTGACATATTTGGGTTTCGAAGAGAGCTCCGTTGACCACAATTTCTCCCAATATTCTTCGATATGTGCTGAACTCTAAAATACAAAAAAAAGTTCTTGAATCCTTCGGCTGCACTTACAAAATCGTCGTTTATGGAGAAAGCGACATGTTTTGAAGATGAATTCAGATTAACAACTGTCGACAGAAGTCTATGCTGATATAAAATAACTGTTTTATCGCTCAAAACAAGTAATCGCAATCCTTCCAGCACCCATTCCAGATAGTTGACTTGCTTTTCAGTTTGTATACTTTGCGTTTCTGTCCATGTATAAGGAAATATCTAAATTAACGGAAATTCTAAATTTAATAAACAAACTTACATTTCCGTCTGTAGTAAGAGTTGGCTCGAAAATTCTGACCTTTGATCCATAAGCAACAGCAAACTAAAAAGTTCATATTTTCGTATTAATCTTACCCTTCCAGTGTCGGAACAACAATTAAGCGCTCTGACCAGGCAGTCTGTTTGATTGCAATGTATTACTTGAATCCGTGTAAAGTTAGAAGTTAGAATAACGACATTCACACCAACTCCACAAACCTGAAACCAAATACATTATGATTTATTTCAACTTACAATAAATTTATTTCCTTCTACGGATCCAACTGAAAAAGAAAAATTGTTTGAATTTAGAGCCCCAGTGAGGACTTGATGAACGTTCATGTATGTTTACATTAAACAGATTCAGAAGCACAAATCTGTCAATACTTTCTTATTTCCTTTTCCAAAAAATTTTGTTTCCAATAAAAGAAGACATGACCCAATGTGTCAACTTTCGCTTTCGCGCAATTTTGGCCATTTGAAGATTTTCTTTGTAAATTATTTAATTAAATAGTATGTAAATTTATATTTAAATATGTAAATGCATATTATTTATATACAATACGTAGGATAATATAATATTATAGAATCTTCAAAATTTCTTGGAAGATTCTGTTTGTAGAATGTCATTATTGTTTATGCTACCTAAGCGAGTGTACTTGACTTCACGTTTTGTACTTTTTTGTTCATACCTACAAAAGTTGGTTATTATTATAGAAGGTTTCGAGCAGCTTAATTTCAGACGTGTTAATTCCTCCTAAAAGTATGACCAATTTATTATATGCCTCGGAATTATTCTTGGTGGCCTTTCCTTAGCAACATGTGAGTTTGCCGGAAGTGGTTCCAAATGTCATACGTCCACTTGCAGACAGTTTTTTCAAAAGAGGTTTCAATTAACCCGAGTCCGCAACTAGACTGCGTATTAATATTGTTTATGCGCTATGGCTGTGTTTATGTTGGACCGAACAGCACATGTCTGGAAAGCATTGTGTTGGTGTGGCAAAAGATAATTCTGAAAGACAAAAGACGCCGTTTTCACATTTTTTGGGCGAACCAAGCATCTCCCAATATGTCAAGCTGACTCCGACTTCAGGACACCACTTATTGAGGAGTGCGTCGGCAAGTGGTCCATGCAGAGATTAACAGCCAGTAAAAAAACTCAAAATGCTTTTGAATCGGTCGGAAAAGGCTCGTTTCGGGATTGGATTCCATTTTGGAGCAGTTTCGGACGGAAGGGGGAGAAGGGATCCTTTTCCTTTACTTTTTGAGCAGGTATTTGGATGATTTCATACGACACTCATAAAACCTTTAATGTCCCCGCATGAGGTCTAATTCTGCATGGCAATTAGAACTACAGTAACCGTTTTCAATTACTTTGGTGTCATTGCAAATTAAATGAATTGATTTTTTGATAATACAAGGATTCAAGTAAGCGATGAGTGATTACTGCATATTTCCTTCTGGTTCATTTGGAAGTGTATTCCTGACTACTCTTTTAAATTATTCAGTCAGTTTTCTGAAGATTTACATTTTAAGATTACTTTTTCGAAGCGTTTCTTCCTTCCTTTTTTGGCCGTACTTTCTCCAGAGGTTTTCGGCCATTACTTTTGAAATAGCTCTCGAATATCTTGACATTTGAATTGACTTCAGAGTTATGATGACTTGATTACTCGGAGATTAAATGGAAGAAGATGCTGATGTTTATTTCCCTTGTATTCTCTCTGTTTCCGTCCACTAATCCAAGTGCTTTCCAATGTTCATCAGGTAAGATAATCTGAATTTTGATTAATTTTAATTGCAGAAAGTCATGATGATTATTTGTTGCATCAGAATTCAGTGGCCTCGGCCTTTCGGGCTTTGGATAAAATGTTTGTTTTCGAATGGCCCTGCAAATGTGAATATGACTGGCGAGACATGTTCTGCTCGAGATTGAGTGCCTATAAAGTGGTCAACAAAAGAATGGCCCCATCAGTCTGTATCTGCAGGTAATGCGTTCGTTTCTACTACAATCTTCCTTTTCAGACAACTGGACAACAAAAAAGACTGCTCCCAATTTCTGACCCGTTGTTTCGAAAGTAGAAAGACAAGACGGGTAAACGAGTAAGTGACTTCCAATAATCTAAAGTGCCCGCAGATGCGATTGTTGCTTCAAACAACCGGATGAATACTGCCATCAGTTGGATTGTCGGAAAATGAAGCCGGACTTTGGAGAAAATGTCAACGTATCTTGTTTGTGTTACACACAGGAGAACTATCCCGATTTCTTATGTGGACAAGCAAAGAAATCGACAAGGGAAAACATGTACAGCAGACAGCAACAACCGTCGAAGTGGCCGTTTAAGGAGAAGATCACCTTTGTAGGGCCAACCGAGCCATCAAAGGAGTTAATTGTGGATCGTCCAGGTGCTCCTCAGAAGGCGGAAAATCCCCTCTTCGTTCCCCTGGCTATTGCTGGTTCAGTGGCCATTGTTTTTGTAGTCATCTTTGCGATAGCGGTGCTTGTCATCCATCGGCGTACTCACAGGCCGGTCGATTTTGAGCCGTCTGATCTCAGAAATCCCATCCCGTTAGAATCTTCTCTTCGAATACGTCAGATGAACGGCGACAAGTTCAGAATTGCCGACGAAACTGAACTACATCCGCTGAATTCGAAACGAAAAGAACCTCAGAAAATCTTTATGTGACATATCTCTTTGTTTATGTACCCGAGTGTTTATTTAAAGACGTGTTTTAAAGATTTGAAACCTTGGAATGGTTCGCTGTGCCCCCGAGGCGACTGCGATTTAAGGCTTGCGCCATCAAAGCCTCTCTTTTTTCTCGTCGCAACTCGGTTTGGGCCTTCAAATAGATGGTACTCATGTTTCTGAACTGCTGATTACAGGCCAAGAAAACAAAGAAAGGAATCGTAGCGTTGATAATCGAGAGGAGGTTGTTGGTGTGGTTCAGAATACATACTGTGAGGTTGTGTTGGTCCGAGTCTGTTCCCTTAATGGCGGCGGCTCCAAACGTCAGAAGGGCCGGGCCTTCAAATAACAAATGAGATAATGTCGTGGCAACGGTCAATCGAATTACACAACGGCGACGCTGGGAAAAGGCTTCCCCCAATTCCTGAAAGGTGCTTTTGGTGAATAATATAATTGAACTCTGCGTCTCGTATTGTCCGCTTAACACAAATTTGACAGTTAAAAATAACTTCAATTAGGAAAAGTACAGACTCTTAAGAAAACTTACTTTAAAAGTGAATTTGGTAACGATAAGGACGGAACAAATAAGCATAACAATATTTGGAATGACGATTGAAAACATGGTCTGACTCCAATAATAGACCTTCTCAAAGATCTCCTGAACCCTCGGACTGTCTGCTTGCAACGAATAACTGAGTGATATGTACCAACATTTGGGGATATCATTCGAACTCCTGGTCCCATTCGGCCATTGTACCGAGATTACTGGCCGAACTGTGTGAGTGTAGAAGAAGGTCGAATGTAGAAGAGTACTTGAAATTATAGAGCTAAAGAGAACTGTCATCGTCGTCCTTCGAGTACACAATTGACGGAAACTAAATGGCAGGATGACACATAACGCTGTTTCAATTGTTACGAACAAGGTCAACCTGAAAAAAATCTTTGCAAAATGCAGTTAATATTATGTCATCTGGGCGTTCTAAGCTCTCTAATCCTTTCAAAGAAGATAGTTAATTACCATGTAGAGAGTGTTCCGCTGATGTTAGCAATGGTGATAATGAAAGGTTTCGTCTTCCAATAGAACGGCTCAAATTGGGAGTTCGGTTCGAAAGTAAAAGCATGCAGTACTTCTAACAGTCTGGACTCCACAAAAATAAAATTGGCGATAGTTTTGACTCTTAGAAAGTTCACTGAACTGCTCCCATCAAAGTAGGGCAAGCGATAGATCAGGAGATTAAAGGCATTCCCGAAGAAACAGAGGATTTGGAGAATAGGGAGTACATAGCGGGTGATCTGATGATCATACTCGGCACAGGGTTTGTAGTAATCGTCGTTGTGTTCGACCAGTGGGCCTGTAAGAAATATAATCATAACATAATTAACCTGCACCGTGCAGACAAGCCTTATTAAAATTTAGAAGTTTTTAAAACCGATTATATTATTTGATATACAATTGTAATCAAGCAACACCCCATTTTTGGTTTTAAAAATAGACTTTGGTATTTGAAAAGTCATGGAAGAGAACGGTAATCTCTGGCTAATTCCTTAAAATCTGGATGACCAAAAAAGGTAAATACGACGAAATCTCTTTATCCGTTGCTAAAAATGCCTCACCTCGCCGCTCGGGGAAACATTTGGGGACGCCGCTTTTGTCCAAATGGATGATCAAACTCAGCAGATTTATGCATTCAGAGGATGATAAATCGCTTCCGAAATAGAGATAACAATGGTGCTGGAGGGGATTCACATGAATCGACGTCGAGCTCCGGTTGTGGTTCATCAAGCGTAAAGAGGCTCGGGCTGTGCCTGAAAAAATAGTCTCCGTTTAGACGAATATAATGTCCAAATTAGGCCCCGAGCACCAGACTCTCGATTTGAGGGAGAGCTTAGACATATTTTAATTACCCTAGGACTGGGTCGTCCCCGGAAATGGGATCAAAACAGGGCACGGCATTTTAAATTCGAACAGTGTTTGTAACATCATACCCTGAGGCAACCACCGAGTCAGAACGAAGTCACTAATCGTATTAATCCCAAATCCAAGACCGGTGTTCTCGGAGGGCGGGCACTATTGCTGGTCATGTTCTCAATACGCAAGGTCCAGAAATAAATTTAGAAATCCAAACATTTGAGAAAAATTAAAGATTAAACAGAACCAAATGTCAGGGTTGAATTTAAATATTTTATAGAAGGAAACGCGCCGGAAAGGTAAGAAATGCGGGTCATTGTCTCAGAATAAATAAAATTCATATCAAAAACCCGGATTTGTTTCCGTCCTCTCAAAAGAAAGCATTTTCTAAAATCATCGTGACTTTCAAATGAGATGACAATTGCAAGACAAGTTTGCGGCATTGTAAAACACCAATGCAGAACAGAATCTACCGTAAAATGGACATAATTGATGCAGGGAATTAATTTATGGACCCGTGAATGTTTTGGAATGAAGACGTCCAGCTAGCAGCCGAATAAAGACCATTATTAAAGAAACGGCCTGCGGGTCTGTTTGTCCAGAACTCATCGGGGAATCAGTACTGAAAATGAAGCCGGAGGTCCAGGAGGCGAAGATGAGCGGGCTGAAGGAGAGCATCATCCATCTTCGGGAAATTAAAACTATTTTTTTGATGTCCCAATAACAACTCCGACTCGAGTTATCCATGCACAAAGTCCGGCTTTAATTGGCTCCTCTCACCTTGGCCAAATAATTGGCGCCAACAACGGATTCAAGAAGAAGAAACCATATTGGCCGACGGAAATGCGCCCCCCTGGGCCAACCCGCCTTAAAAGGTCGACTGATGACATTAGATGGAAAAGATTCAGTTAATTTATTCTGCAATACAAGTATGCATTTATTGTGGAGGTCAAGAGAATCGAAAAGAAAGCCGGGCGAGCACAAAACAAGAGAGGCTGGCTGGAGCGGCCTGTCTGAAAATTTACTGGACATGGAGAAGAAAAATCAGACGCTCAGAAGTTTCTCGCTAAGTTGCCAGAGATTCTTCGCGTTTTCCTCAGTAACCAGTCGGTTGTATTCTTCCACGTTCTTATTGCAGTACAATTTGCCGGACTGGACATCACCTGAGGGAGCGGTCGCAGCAAAAACAATTCCATCCGTGCCCTGAAAATGAATGGATTAAACGAAGCCTCAATTTGGACTTCACAACTTGCACATAAAATAAAGGTTTTTCGGCAGCCAAGAGAAAGAAGTCAGAAAAGATAATCCCCAAATGACGTTAGCCTTCAACTTCCACCAAACTTTGATCCCCTGCTGTGACATAATGCTCAAAATAAACGCAGTGGTAATTAACTTAAAAATGCGCGGGGAGTACAATTAGTTTCAGAAATTAAGAAAAAAGGAAGACAAAGAATAGGACTAACAAGTGGATGCAGAAAGCAGTTATTTCTATCGAATATTTACCTTTTCAAGATTTTTGGAGAAAAGAAGAACCAGAGGGATGGAAATAGTCCTGATAAATTTGCTGTGATATCTTCCCAACTCGGTGCCTCGGATGAATCCAGGTCTGACAGACACAACTTTCACTGAACCTCGGCCATTTGCCTCCAGATAATCCTTCAAAGCAAGGGTGTAGAGGCATTGGGCAAGTTTGCTTTGGGCGTAGAAAAATTTGGGAGATCCTCGAGGCTTTTTTCCATCAACGATCTTCACAGTCTCGAGCACGGGAATCTTATTTGTCTAAAAAAATTACACTAAGGAAATCTTAAATTTAAAATATACCTGACTGACTAGTGAGTTTTATTAAACTCCCCCTTCGTGTAAACAGAAGAAAACATATTAATTTTAAGTATGAAACACACTTTCTTTCAAAGTAACCAACAGAAAGGCCTTACCTTCTTATAGTGGCCTGAGGTTACATTGATGATGCGAGCGTCGTGAGATAATTTGTTGAGCAGAAGTTTGGTGAGAAGAAAATGACCCAAGTAATTGGCAGCAAAATGATATTCGATCCCATGATCAGTGAACTAAACAAATAATTAGCAGAGTAAACAAAAGCTTACAGTCAATGGATGGTCCATCACTCCGGCATTGTTGACGATCAGATCTATCTTGTCGATGCCCTTCAGATCTTCGTCGTAGAGTTTCTGGACCTGACTTGGAGATGTCAGATCGCACTGAAAAAATCTTTCATGACATGACTCATAAAGGCTCTTACTGTATAGAACTCTACGGTTGTCTCGCCAGCTGGGGCAGTGATGCTGGACAGAGCCTCAAGGGCTTGATTGCATTTGGTGGCATCGCGGGCAATTCCAATTATCTTAGAGTAGTGGCCAGTGGCGTAGAGACGCTTGAGGGTGTGGAGGCCTAAAGGAGAAACTGACGAGCGATAAGGCACACCTACCGATTCCGGAGTTTGCGCCGGTGATAAGTGCGGTTTGCGACATGACGAAAACAATCAAATCGAATCAAGTCCAACAAGGTTGTTGGGAGTGACAGAGAAGGAATCAGGCAAAGCAATGCCGTGTTGTTTTTGTTTACAAACTAACCGGAGCTGTGAATTGGGGAGGGGGAAGTGGAAGGTGGGGGAGAAAAATTGGAGTGCGGACAGCGAAATAAAGGGCCGGTTCCGCCCTTCGTTTCACCGGGGGACCGATCAGTTGGCTCAATGTCAATTTCTACCACCATTCTGTGTGCGCGACAATGGTCGCCAGGCCCTCCAAGTCCCCCTCCCCTGCTTTGGAATTCGCGTCCCTTCGATTCATCGCAAAAAACTCAATAAAACTTCGTTCATTTCCCAATAAAGGTACGGTTTTAAGCGGAACTTGTAAGCTTTATAAAAGTATTTCATGGACAAGAGACCTGAAGTTGTAGACTAGATCATGCGTTTGTTTATGTACAATTTGGAAGTGGTAGAAGCAAATAAAAAAATAAATTAAGAGAAATGAGATCGATAAAGGCCTTAGGTCAGCCCTTTTTAACCTGGAATTTGATGAGTCATGTGATGATAACCAAAAGAAACAGTCCAAGAGAATCCAAAAAACAATCCAGGAATGCGGAATGAGTCAGCTAACCAGCAAGCGGTGTACCCGCATATGCCATTGAGACCTCTGTGTTCCCGTAAACAGCGCAAATGGCTGGAAAGAGTTTAACTGGAGGAATGTTTTCGAAAGCGATGCCAAAGAACTCGCCGTTCTTCTCAAAGAACAAGGTCTCCGTGTCTCGATCGAGGATCATCGTTATCTTCTCTCCAACCTGATACTTTGGCGGGTTGTTCAGACGGGGATACGAACCAACACAGTTCCCATTGTAAAGCAAAGTATTATCCACCAGATTCCACCCCCAGCTTTGGTCATCGCTTCCCAGTAAAGCAACATAGCCAGGACAGTGTAGTGCTGCGTGCCTGTAAAAATCCGTTTTTCGCATTTATTTTGTAAAACAAGTAAAAAGAAAAGGAACCAGAGCTCACTTTGTGGCGACTCCGACGACAGCCACAGTACCAAGAGGGCCTTTCCATGTTATATTATAGGCATGAACTCCTGTAGAAACTCCAATCTTCCCCCTGATCGCGTCCGTACTCTGGGCAATGGGCTGTCTATGAACAGTAAACCCATTAGTCCTCAAGAAGTTGTTTCTAAACAGATTACTGTTATATGACTATTTCAAACTACCTGGATGAATCTTGAGGATTCCAAGCATATCTGAATGCACGAAGTCTATGTTTAAAAGAGGTTCCCCTAGGAAACAAATCAGAATCGTTTAATCCAGCTTCTGGAATCTCGGCAAGAGCAAAAGTATGCCACAACTCGCGGTCCTAAAATTTGTTTCTTCGCAGAAAGAAAGACACCTTACCGCGGTTTCTATAATTGTATTCCATTGTCTACATACCCTAGCACACGAATTGAGATCCTTAAGACATAGGTATTTAAAAACAGGTAGCAAGACTGTTGTTGGCAATCTTGCCGCTGAAACAGGTTTCCTTGCCATCTAAACAATCTATAATAATTAACCAGTTCATAACGAATATAAGTGATGTAATGTCAGGCATCCAACCGTCTGCGAACAAGAGACATAAACAATTCCTAATTTATTGGAAAAAAACAACAACAATTCTATTCTTACTTCTTAACCTTGGCAATCTTAGCACGACCTTTTTCCCTGGCGGCACTCTTGGTTTCGTCTTCCTCAGTGTAAACAATGGAAGGACTGGTGAATCTGAACAATTTTGGATGGTAGATATCATAAGCAGTGATATCAGAAATGGGCGCGTCGACAGCACAATTATACAAAGCCAAATCATCTCCTTCTTCGGGAACAAATGTAGGGAAGGGGGGTTCCTTCACTTCCTTCTTCTCGTTCCAACAGTCATTTATCAATAAAAGTTCTCCATGATCCCCAGGCACACATCCTTTTACATAGATTACTTGAGTAACAGGATTGATCCTCATAACCTCCAATCCACTCGCTAATCTCCATTCGTATCCCATATGTCCAGGTAACCTTTTTCCCGGCCAAACTCTTGCATCTCCAGTCGATCCAATACTTCCGACTCTTCTGTGTGATTTGGTAGTGTGATAACTCGGTTGTCCTCGCATTCCCCACCGATGCATTACTCCTTGAAATCCCCAATCTATCGTTTTCCCAGACACATTCACAAATTGGCCAACTGTGAAATGCCTGACCTCCAGTCTGGTTCCGGGCGAAACAACAGCATTCTCGGTTACTAAGAACGATGCCAATTTGTCCTTACAAGGGATTCCGACTTTATCAAACATTCGACGGTAAGGATGTGACAAAAATGCCGGATTGGCGTCAATGGCCCCCACTGTTACCTAAAATTAAGAATTATACGTACAAAATAGGCAAATACCTTCCACATTGGTCCGAATCGTCCAAACGCTTTCCTTTTACCCACTGAAGTTTGTTTGAACCAAGTATCTGGGTCAACGGCACTTACGACATGGTTTTGTTGAACATGAAGGAGTGTGCAGAGCACCCGAGTACCATCGTTAAGCCTAAAGGGATAAACCGTAATGTAAAAACCTACCATTGCGGTGCCATTCCAATCTTTGTGGCCAACAAACCAACTCGTTTTGAATCTTGAGTCCATGTGGCTTCAACTTCTGGGGTTCGAGCAAGATCAGATGCCGTCTTTTTTGGATATAGAACTTCCGGTTCCGCAATCAAATTTTCTTGTTGGGCAACTTGCTCCAAATAAGCCCTAAAAATTCCAAGGAGGAAACATACGACATACCGTTCGTCTGGCTTCAAATATTTGACTTCATTCTTCTCCTTTGGACAAATCCACGGGGCCGGAGTCAAAGTCCGCCGCCGGCCTCTTATCAAAGTGACCCTATGGATTTGACCAATTTGCAGCACTCGGCAATATATACCAAGGCCCAATGAGGGAAACATTTGTGCTGATGGTAAAAACAATTTTAAAAGCAGGTGTTTTGGTCAGACGGAGGGATTCCCCCAAAGCCCTCTTTGTAGGACAGATAAAAGCTCACTGATCTCTGATAAAATAGATGACCACCGACAACTAGGGGGCGCTGCCAACCACGCCGTTTGATCCAAATTGAGTATCTAGACCTTGACTCTCAAAAAATTTAAAAAATAATTTTATTGAATTTTTTTGAGTTGCGGCCGAGCTTTCGAAAGCGGCGGGACATTTTATACGATGGAAAATTTCAGCAGGGTTTCCTCCCTCGTCTTGTATGTAATTGATGAAAGCTCGTTTTAGCCACATATGAATCTCAAACAAGGTTCGCTCTTAGTGTACTCCTTCTTTTGATAAGACGAGCTTTAGAACTGGATCAGATAACTCTTCGCGTTTTTTATGCTTTAAAACTTTTAGAAGTACGAATAATTGTTTGAACATTGTATATGTATATCAGGTTTTTACAATTATAAATAGTTGTAGAGGTAATTACTAATCCTTATAAAACGGATACTTAGGTGCGTAAAGTGTCGTCCCATACTGAACTGACTCTTTCTCCTCGGAAATGTCGACAAGACCAAAGAAAGATTCCCTAAAAATTATTTTAGGTACAAACGATTTTCTCACTTGTAGTACGGCGATGGTAAAGTCGGATAGAGCTCACTAAGTATGGAACTGGGCATCCGGACCCGTTTCTTGGACATGATTAGGGCTTCCGCTTCTTCACTTAGAAGTTCGGCGTCCTCTTTGGGTTCCATTATGTTACCGGTGTCATCGGTAACCGTTAATTGAATTGGAAATAGGCGTTCTGCTGCACTGCTGTTTAGTTTTCCAACAATGTCTGAGATCTTCGGAATGGTTCCTATGGTGATTGGTATCTGTACGGTTACTGTATCAACCTGAAATTATTTATAAGGTTAGGTATATTAAGTATGAATTTAGATTCTAGAGTTTACTTCAAGCTCAATGCAGTATTTTATGTCGATGATATTGCATTTCGACAGTCTCGGGGGTAGTGCCGGAATTTGGATGACTTGGTTTGACCACCTGAACTCAGAAGTCGGTGGAATTTCCCCTTTATCCAGTTTCACCACCACTTTAGATACATTCTTCACATATTCAACTCCGAGAAAAGTTTTTGCTCTGGAATTTTTGAAATTATATCAGTCGTAGGCGGGCGCACACTTGGTGGCAACCTCTGCGGGCAGCACCAACACTTGCGGGCAGGCAATATTTGCTGGGAAACAGGTTCAACCAGTAGCAAGACAATGAGCATGTATGTTATCCTTGCTGACAATGAAGCAGACGGAATAAGATGAGCAACCTCAGGATGGCGACGCGCTGATCCGAGTTTTAGAATAGGAAGCCTAGTGGAGATTGACTAACTCGACAGGCAGACCATTGTTCAATCTCAGAACCCCATAAATCCACAGCCAGAATTAAATGAGCCAAATCATAAAAAAGATGATGACCGACTTCGGCCGATTTAATCAGATACAGTTCTTTTGTACTTATGATAATTCAAGACACTTCATCTGGATAAAAAGATTGTGAAAAAGAGGAAAGTTTGGTTGAGAAAAAGAATCTAAAGAAAATAAGCGTCGACATATCTCCAAAAGTACCTGCAGAGTCGCCGTATTTTGTCCTGTTGCCTACGAACGTCCGCTGCCCGCAGGTGTCGGCTGCCCGCAAATGTCGCGACGCCCAGTCGTAGCTTAGGGCTTACTTGTAGTTTACATTCTGCTTTAGTTTCGCTTGTGAAGCTTTGAGGGTCTTCTGTGTTTCGTTATTTATCACGGCATTGACAATAATATTTTCTCCGGGCGTGTATCCTGTTCTATTAAGATTCAATTCAACATGAATAATGCCTTGACGACGGCAACAAAAAGATACTTTTCTGTTTGTTTCCGATGCGGTTGCTGGTTCCAAGGCCTGCAAAACAGAGACCAGTTATATAAGTGCACCACCCGGCGGAAACAATTGAAATGATAAAAAGTGCGTTACATCGTTGTCCTGATTGATATCCTCGATTCCAACTACAGTGAATGGACAGATTGAAACGATGTCAAAGTCCCAAGGCCGTTCACAAATGGCCCGACAAGTATATCTGACAAAACCAAAATCCCCTTCGAAGGATGTTGGAAGATTCTTTGGAAGGGTGTAAGAAAACGGGATCTCATGGATTCCTTTGGGTATAGTTCTTTCCTAAAATACATTTATATTGGCAATAGAAAGAAGAAAATGGGCGTTTTTTCTTAAAATTTTTTCTCCGTCGACGCGGAACATATTGTATTCGGCGGAGACTTTTGCTCGCTTTTAGCCTTGACATTTTTATTCCAAATTTTGGAGCCCGAAATCGGTGAAACTTCAAATTTTTACAATTTTTACAATTCTCGGACTTGGAAAATTTTTGGATTTCCGTCGCCAAATTCGCTAAAAGAATAAAAAAATTAATGGTTACGTCCGCACGGCATTCTGTACTTTTGGGCCACAACCGATCTCCGCGACTTTTTCAATTTTTTTCGGAATGCGCTTGCTTTATCTCTCAATATCTCGCTAGCTGTTTGAGCTAGAAGGCTGAAATTTGGTATGGTGGTAGAGAAAAAAAACTGGCTTTCAGAAAATATAAATATTGTAAGGAACCCCGCAGTATAAACTTCCCGATGACAATTGAAAAAATCTCATTTTTAAAACTTCTGCAACCCAGAAGTGCAGGTTGCATGATCGTATTGACAAAAATTTTTTAGTCTATGTGTGTCAAATTCGATTCTCAACAAGATAGCCAAAAATCATCTTATTCGATGTGTAACGAGCTGAGTTATGATTAACATCACAGTGCTTTTTTTGGTCAATTAAGGGTTACTTACTGTATTTTTTGCGTTGATTTTCTTCTCAAAGGAGTGTGTGAATTTGGTGTTGAATTGCTCACAAAAGTAAGGTTCGCTCTGAGTGCAGTGCGTTTTGGACTTTCCCGAGTGTTTACTCCAGTAAGTCTTGGCCCGTCCCTTTAATTCCAATAGAATTTCGTTTATTTGTTTGGCCTCCTCCAATTCCAATAGTATCTATAAAAGTTTCAAAGAATGAAAATTGATCCCGACAAACAAGCTGAAAGTCGAAAGTATTTCTAGCAAGGTATGTTCATTACTAACAAGTAAATTGTATTTCACTCTCTTACCTTTCCGGAAATTTCTTGGCCGGCAAAGTATGTCTTTTCTGGGTTGTCAAAGGTTATGTCGAATTGCTTCAACTTCATGTTAGCTCATGTTTTTCTTGAAAACTCAAGTACAACGTCCTGGGAAAGTCAATACACGAAACATAAAATTGAGTGAACAGAGTAAAATTAATATGTAACATGTCATAAAATTGAAATAACTTTAGGAAGAGATTCCTGGGTGGCAAAAGCGTGAAAGAAAGAAAAGCTTAGGCCGCCTTTTCTTCTCTACTAAATCGGTAGTCTGCTTTTAATTTAATGAATTTAATTGGGGGATACTTATAATGACGACATCGGCAGACCTTCCAAACAAACCCAAGCGAATGAGCAAGAGCGTGAACTCTAGTAAACATTCGCTGAAGATGTTTTCTCGCTTATGTTCTACTCGTTGTTCCATAGAAGTTTTTCGCCGACGTTGCAGCATCGTGCGCGAAAAAAAACGCACTGTGCAAATTCTACGGACCTTATGGCGCGAGAAATTCCATGAAAACAAATTTCGCTTGGTTCGTGCCGATGTTCCCGAACTAACTCGTATGAAAACCGGAGCCTTTGGCACCCCAAAAAGAAAGAAGAGAAGAAACCCGCCATTTCGTCTGTCCGCAATATCTGGACAAGTTGGTTTGATGCGCTCTAAACCCAACTTTAAAAAAGACTGATCCGGCCTAACTTGTGTTTAGAGAGACTCGAAACGAATTCCAAGTTATCTGATACTAGGCTTAAAAGGATTTCACGAGAGCTTTTATTCCAAAACATTGTTCTTTTACAATCTGTTTGAGAGAGAAATGGCCAAGAAGTTGTGTCCGGGGATATAAATGTCGGCGGAACCTGTAATTCAAGGTTCGGTTTTAGTACAATATAAAATATAACTTACCGTTCGAGGTGACATTTATAAACTTCCCGGTGCAGACTCCCTGGGCCTTCAGTCCTGATGAAAGGTCACAGTAAAGACCCGGAGGCAATGTGGTCATCACATTTTGTCTAAACACACATTAGGGTTTCCTTTTTATCCTTACTCAATGAATTCCCCAGGGTTGTTGTTCAAAGCAAAGAATCCGCGGCCAGAACGAGCAAACGCCAGCATATGAGGTCCTGTCCGTATTTCGGAAATCGTTGCCGAGCCGACCTCTTCCCTGAATTTGGCCATTCGTCGGATCTGAGGCCAGCGATGCTCACAAACCCACCCACTTGAAGTTTTACAAGTATCATCAGCCTCGAATTGCGGAGATTTTATGCTGAATCGTACTTCCGGTCCATTATTTGGAGGGCCTTGGATAGAATTCGAAAAATTGAAGCTACTCATGATTCTTGGGTAACCGTAATTCCAAGCAAGCATATATGCAACTGCCTGGACATATTGGCCTTGATTCTTATATGTCACCACATATGGATATTCGTCTCTTTGATTATCATGGTTGTCGATAAAGTTTAGTACATTAAAAGACTCTTTATTACCGTAGCGAAATCCGTCTCCCATATTACGAAGCTCGCTTTAAAAAATTGCTTCTAATTAGCGTTATGACCTACGCAACGTCGAATTCTTTTCTAATCGCCGATGCAACGGCTGCTCCAAAATTGAAGTTAGTGTATCTTCCGATTTCGAGATATTGGTCGACCTTAACGGCTTCTCCTCCTCGGTCAATGACTTCATGGACAACGAAAGGTCGTTGGTTTTCTCCGAAGATCTATAGAGATATCCTTCTACTGTAATCAAGCCTTACGTCAGATCTTAAGTTGTTCATTCCGTCCAAAATCAATTTTAAGTGATCTGGCCACATATGTTTTGATGCATCAAAACGGAATCCAGCAACTCCAAACTCGATCAAGTTATTAAGATATTTAATCATCTTCTCGCGAACTTCTGGTTTTCCCTGGTTCAGGTCCAACAGGCCAACCAGTCGGCATTCCTTGACATGGGCGGCATTATGTTGGTAATCCGGGCCTTCGATATCGTGATTACACAACGGGTCGTTGAAATCAGATTTATTAAAGGGGACTCCAGGGAAATATTCAACTCCCTGGGCAGCATCGAAATGAGAAGCACCAGAAGACCATCGTTTATCTTGTCCCGCCTTCTGGTTGACTCCCACCATATGATTTAGAACAACATCTACAATGATTCTGACTCCAACTGCATTGCAGCGTCGGATCATATCCTGAAGCTCCGTTTCATTTCCACTTCGGCTGTTTAGCTGATAGCTAACTGGTTGATACCTTACAAACCAAGGGACATCGTTGTTTTCATTAATCATGATATGCTCATTGGGTGGAGAGATCTGACAATAAAGTTGTTTTTTAGATCTTCATAATCTTACTTGAACGGCACCATATCCATTTTTAGAAAGAAAATTCTCACATTCTTGAGCAATGTCATTCCACTTCCATTCAAACAAATGTACCATCAAATCCCTGCTGCCAATGTTGTGCGTATCATCATAGGGGTCGGCATCCGAAGATGGGGCTAGGAGAAAGAGAAATAGGACGATGCCCTTCATGCCCCCTGAATAAACGTTGTCCTTAATTTTAGTATTCTATCAACTGGAATGCATCAAAGGGTCGCTGCTCTTAAATACCAGAATTCATCATCGATTTTTTTGTCCCTCCCATTGAGGGTGTCCATTTATAAAAAGCTCCAAATAAGGTTAAACCGACTTCCCGGGAGATATTATGCATAGTTCTGATATTCGCGCCATTCTTATCAGAAAAGACGTCAACATGGATTGATAACCCTTGCTCTTACGATAGGCCGACCTTTTTCGGAAAAACCTCTTTCAAAGAAAAATAGAACACTGGAAATAACGAGTCAATCAGACTTTTTCGGTTATTTTACTCCCTTCTTCTATACAAAACATCAACAAATCGTTACTCTTTCTTCTCGGTTGTCATCTGCCCTGTTTTTAATTGGACTTATAAACCCAAGAGAACGCTTTCAGATAAATTTTTTTCTGTCGTTCCTCTGGATGTACATTACACTTTGAACGTGAGGAAATAAACACCCCTGTTAGCGTAGTCTAGTTAAAAAATTTTTTAGCCCAGCTTTAATTTAACAAGGAAAGTACTATGGGGTCTGGAGTATTGCGTTGGGTACCTTTTTTTTGCACACCAAAAGGCGTGCAAAAACAAGAAAAAATTACATTTATTGGCGCTACGGCGTTTCGGGTCAGCGACAACTCTGGTCGCGACACTTCTGGTCAACGTCATTTCGGGTCAACGATACCGTTTAATATTTTCGCTTCGGGACTGGGAAAAAAGAATTTTCTGGTGAATTTGCAAAAAAAATTTGAAATGTTTTCGCTTCGGGACTTGGGAAAAAGGATTTTTTTGAGAATTGAGCTTTATTTTTATTTTTTTTTAGGAAAATAGTGTTTATAAGCGACGAGCAAATAAGAAAATCGTATCCATTGTTTATGTTTTTAACTGGAAGCACGGGATTTAAACACAGACAGTGCCAGAGAGTGGAGTAAGAAGATAGTCGTAATGATTGTATGCAAATAAAAGCGAAAACATTTCAAAAATTTGTTCAAATTCCCCAAAAAAATCCATTTTCCCAAGTCCCGAAGCGAAAACATTTAAAAATTTTCTTCAAATTGTCCAAAAAATCCTTTTTCCCAGTCCCGAAGCGAAAATAAGTGTTATCAGTCTGTCGGGAAAATAAAGGCGGGTCGTCGCATCAAAATGAGAGTATTGTTAATATTAGGTTATCCCACAAATATTGTCGTTCTTCAAAAGATTTTTTGTACAAAGAAATTTACCGTAATAACGAAGATATAAGAATGGTGACATACAAATCAAATCGGGTTTCGTGGCCTGAAACCGCCATTTCTTGTCTGTTAGGCTTCTAGACAAGAAGTGCGCAATTCTCTCTTTTTTCTTAATTCTTGTCTGAGCAGAGAAAAAAAGAAAAAAATCTTCACGGGGAGAGAGCAGAAATTTGCGCAATATTGCGCAATTTGAGACAAGAATTACGCATTTCTTGTCTAGAAGCCTAACAGACAAGAAATGGCTGTTTCTGGCCACGAAACCCGATTTGATTTGTATGTCACCATCCTTATATTTTTGATCAAAATCATCACCATGTGTCATAACACGCTTATTGTAACGCGTTGAAAGCATTTTTTGCCAGTGGCTTTGAAACCCCGGCTTCCGGAGCCGATGAAACTTTTGAAAGCCCGTTCAACAGGGTCTTGATTGATATAATAAATTCCCTACCACGGATGAAACCCATTAGATTCTTGGAAAGGTAGCAATCTGTTTGAGACATGCATATCGAGTACTCCGGACGAAGGAGAGTCCCGTATCTCTATTAACTCAACTCCTGGAGCGTCGTCTTTACAACGTGGTGTTGCGCATCGTCGCCTAGGACTTTTGGAATTCCGCGGCGTGTCTTTAAAGGCATATTCTATTATAAGCTGTCTATCTGAATACTGCAGTACCCAGCATTTACATTTTGGCAAACTTTCAACGATCTGCATTGTGAGATACCAATACTGCACCATCCAGAGTGACCATCACCTTGTTTATGGGGGGTCTGGCTTTGCCAAGTGCCCTCTTGGGCGTCGCGACACTTGCGGGCAACCACTTTGCGGGCAACCAGCTTGCGGGCAAAATTTGGGGGTCACATTTGCGGGCAGCTGAAACATTTGCGGGCAGCCTGGGACATTTGCGGGCAACCGACATTTGCGGGCAACAGGAAAAAACAATCACACAGACTGTATTGGTACTTTTGGAACTGTTGCCCGCAAATGTCGTCTTTCCGCAAATATTGCCTGCCCGCAAATGTCGGAAAACTTCCAAAATATCGC
Organism: Bursaphelenchus xylophilus; assembly: GCA_904066235.2. Lineage (NCBI taxonomy): Eukaryota > Metazoa > Nematoda > Chromadorea > Rhabditida > Aphelenchoididae > Bursaphelenchus > Bursaphelenchus xylophilus. The sequence goes on along the minus strand of CAJFCV020000003.1, from coordinate 6,567,390 downwards.
CGTAATTTTATCATCTCCACCTTGTTATCCTCAAGTGCCGGTTGCCCGCAAATGTCGGCAAATTTCCAAAATATCATAGTAATTTTTCCACCTCCACCCTGTTACCCTCACAATCAGGTGTCAGTTGCCGCAAATGTCGGCTGCCCGCAAATCTTCCAGGCTGCCCGCAACTGTCGACCCTGCCCGCAAATGTCCCAGGATGCCCGCAAATGCCGGTGCTGGCCGCAAATGTCGGCTGCCCGCAAAGTGGCTGCCCGCAAAAAATTTGCCCGCAAAGAAGGACTAGGACAAAAAAACACGGAGAATCTAATGGTATGAAAAATATTTTGCTACACCTAAAAGTTTTTGCGGCAGGACCCATCAAAAAAAGTTGCATTTTTTATTTGTCACCCTGTAGTAAAAATCAAAACTTCTTGAAAAATGTCAAACATCGGTTGTATCTCGGTAACGGTGGAAGATAGTTGTGGTAAACCCGGATTCAGAACGTTCTCGGAGGATAGGTTACCCCTAACAAATAGGTTACCCCAGCGGATAGGTTACCCCAAGTTTCGGATAGGTAACCTCGGAGGATAGGTTACCCCGAGGATAGGTTACCTAAAAAAAAATTTTTTTTGAAGTGTTTTCGCTTCGGGACTTGGAAAAAAAGGATTTTTTGTGAAATTTGAAAAAATTTTCAAATGTTTTCGCTTCGGTACTGGGGAAAAAAGAATTTTTTGGAAAATTCATCAAAATTTTGAAATCTTTTCGCATCGGGAGTAGAAAAAGGGTGTCTGACTACAATATTAAAACACGATTTCTGAGTCACTGTATCAGCCGTGGACATTCAAAAAAATCGATTTTGAGATTTTTGTTTTAAAATGTCCGGGGGCATCCTACTAACGTATTACCGTCACATTTTTGCCCAATTCTTCCGTTAACCTACTGTAATTTACAATGGTATGATTTTACAGTAATCGGGTATTACTCAAAAAGTACGCATCGTAATTGGCTGAAATTGGTATTATAAAGGTTTTGGCACCTTATCATTACAATGGATGCCGAATTTTGGCTGTTGGGTTACTGTAACATAGTGAAACCTTTGTTCGGCCGCACAAAATCGGCCATAAAAAGTTTGTTTCTGAAAACCCACAGCCAATTTTTGGATATGTTAATAAGCATAAAATTCTGCTATATAAACGTTAAAACACGATTTCTGAGTCACTGAATCAGCCGTGGACATAGAAAAAATCGATTTTGAGTTTTTGATTTTAAAATGACCGCAGGCATCCAGTAAACATATTCCTGAAGTATTTTTGCCTAATTCTCTCATTAACCTACTGTAATTTACAATTTAGTGTTTTTACAGTAATCGACTATTACAACATAACTACTCACTAGAAATGGCTGAAATTGAGAATACTGATGTTTTCGGGCATGCTCGTCATTGTGAATTCAGAATTTTGGCGATCGGGTTACTGTAACATACCGCAATGTGGTTTCGGCCGAACAAAATCGGCCATAAAAAATTTGTTTCTGAAATGCCGCAGCTGATTTTTACATATGTTAATCAGCGTAAAATTCTGCCCTAGAAACATTAAAAAAAAGTGTAAAAAGTCATCACCCCTTTTTCGTGGTGTAGTGGATTTTGGTCAAATTTAGTAATCCGAAGGTCGCGGGTTCGATCCCCGTGGAAGGAAAATGCGTAAAACTGTACAAAACCTCAAAAAAATGGTTGAGGTGGATTGATTGTGCATATCAGAAGTATGGAAAATTGTATCAAAGTCGATTTCCGAACTTGAGAGCGTTTTTTTTTGATGATGAAACTTTGATTTTGGTGTCCGTGGATTATGGTGCAAATTTCGTCTAGGAAATGGCTAAAGTTGTTTATAATTAGGTTTTTTAGCCTTCTGAATTCAATGGAGCAGGGTTTTTGGCCATAGGATTACTGTAACATAGACAAAACGGATTTCGGCCGCTTAAAATCGGCCGTAAAACGGTTGTTTCTAAACACACGCAGCTAATTCTTCAATTTTTGGAATCAGCGTGAAATTCTGCTCTAGAATCATTAAATATAATATCCTAACTGGTCGCACAAATTCAAAGGATTTTTTTCGAGCAGATTAGAAATTTTTCAGTAAAAAAGTCATCCGTGGAAATCGAAAAAAAAAATCTGAGATTTTGGTCTAGAAATGTTTCCATACGTTGATGAAACTTAGCCTCAAAATATTTTTGGCTAATTCTTTTGCTAACATAGTTTTATTTACAATTTCCAAGTTTTAAAGTAAGTCACCACTGAAAACAAAGTATTCAACCAATAAGCCATTGTTTAGGTGAAAATTGTGTGAAATTTCGCGCTGATTCCAAAAATTGAAGAACTAGCTGCGTGTGTTTAGAAACAACCGTTTTACGGCCGATTTTAAGCGGCCGAAATCCGTTTTGTCTATGTTACAGTAATCCTATGGCCAAAAACCCTGCTCCATTGAATTCAGAAGGCTAAAAAACCTAATTATAAACAACTTTAGCCATAGTTTTATTGTAAATAAAACTATGTTAGCAAAAGAATTAGCCAAAAATATTTTGAGGCTAAGTTTCATCAACGTATGGAAACATTTCTAGACCAAAATCTCAGATTTTTTTTTTCGATTTCCACGGATGACTTTTTTACTGAAAAATTTCTAATCTGCTCGAAAAAAATCCTTTGAATTTGTGCGACCAGTTAGGATATTATATTTAATGATTCTAGAGCAGAATTTCACGCTGATTCCAAAAATTGAAGAATTAGCTGCGTGTGTTTAGAAACAACCGTTTTACGGCCGATTTTAAGCGGCCGAAATCCGTTTTGTCTATGTTATAGTAATCCTATGGCCAAAAACCCTGCTCCATTGAATTCAGAAGGCTAAAAAACCTAATTATAAGCAACTTTAGCCATTTCCTAGACAAAATTTGCACCATAATCCACGGAAACCAAAATCCAAGTTTCATCATCAAAAAAATGCTTTCAAGTTCGGAAATCAACTTTGATACAATTTTTCATACTTCTGATATACACAATCAATCCACCTCAACCAATTTTTTGAGGTTTTGTACAGTTTTACGCATTTTCCTTCCACGGGGATCGAACCCGCGACCTTCGGATTACTAAATTTGACCAAAATCCACTACACCACGAAAAAGGGGTGATGACTTTTTACGCTTTTTTTAAATGTTTCTAGGGCAGAATTTTACGCTGATTAACATATGTAAAAATCAGCTGCGGCATTTCAGAAACAAATTTTTTATGGCCGATTTTGTTCGGCCGAAACCACATTGCGGTATGTTACAGTAACCCGATCGCCAAAATTCTGAATTCACAATGACGAGCATGCCCGAAAACATCAGTATTCTCAATTTCAGCCATTTCTAGTGAGTAGTTATGTTGTAATAGTCGATTACTGTAAAAACACTAAATTGTAAATTACAGTAGGTTAATGAGAGAATTAGGCAAAAATATTTCAGGAATACGTTTACTGGATGCCTGCAGTCATTTTAAAATCAAAAACTCAAAATCGATTTTTTCCTATGTCCACGCCTAACTGGCGGCTGATTCACTGACTCAGAAATCGTGTTTTAAAAAAATGTGCAAAAAGCCATAATACCAATTTCGTGGTATAGTGGATTTTGGTCAAAATTTGTAATCGGAAGGTCCCGGGTTCGATTCCCACTGGACGAAAAATGTAACAGGCTGCAAAGAACCTTAGGAAATCTACCCGGATGGGGTTGTTAGACACATTTAAGTCATGTAAGAATATATCCAAGACGTTAATGCAACTTTTAACATATTTTTTGAAGGTAAAATAATCGTTTCGGTTTTATTGGATTTTCCGACAAGCTTAGTTGCAGAAAACCGCTAAAAATAAAATACATAGGGTTTTCGAGCATGCTCAATTCAATGAAAGCGAGTTTTCGGAACCAAGGTTACTGTAACATAGAAAAACAAAGATTCGGCCGTTAAAAATCGGCCGTAAAATTTTTCTTTTCAACGTCAAGCTGACAGATATTTGATTTTCGGAATCACCGTAAAATTCTGCTCTATAAACAATCAAGAAACGATTTTTTTATTTACAACGCTTTATTTTGTGGGGAATTACTTTTAAATTTTAAAATTGTAAATAAAACTATGTTAGCGAAAGAATTAGAGTAAAATACTTCAAGGACAAACTAAAGCCACCAATTAAATTAATTGCAGGCCAAAAACTCAAAATAATTTTTTTCTTATTTTCGCACAAGATTTATGGACTTGAAAATTTCGGTGCAAATATAAAAAATCTGTGACATGCAAAAAATGGAGTTAAGATACAGTATAAGATGTCTCTAGAGCAGAATTTTACGGTGATTCCGAAAATCGAATAACTGTCGGCTTGACGTCAAAAAGAAAAATTTTACGGCCGATTTTTAACGGCCGAACCTTTGTTTTTCTATGTTACAGTAACCTTGGTTCCGAAAACTCGCTTTGATTGAATTGAGTATGCTCGAAAACCCTATATGTTTTATTTTTACCGGTTTTCTGCAACTAAGCTTGTCGGAAAATCCAATAAAACCAAAACGATTATTTTACCTTCAACAAATTTGTTAAAATTTGCATTAACGTCTTGGATATAGTCTTAAATGGCTTAAATGTGTCTAACAAACCCATCCGGATAGATTTCCTAAGGTTCTCTGCAGTCTGTTACATTTTTTGTCCAGTGGGATTCGAACCCGGGACCTTCCGATTACAAATTTTGACCAAAATCCACTATACCACGAAATTGGTATTATGACTTTTTGCACATTTTTTTAACGTTTATATAGCAGAATTTTATGCTTATTAACATATCCAAAAATTGGCTGTGGGTTTTCAGAAACAAACTTTTTATGGCCGATTTTGTGCGGCCGAACAAAGGTTTCACTATGTTACAGTAACCCAACAGCCAAAATTCGGCATCCATTGTAATGATAAGGTGCCAAAACCTTTATAATACCAATTTCAGCCAATTACGATGCGTACTTTTTGAGTAATACCCGATTACTGTAAAATCATACTATTGTAAATTACAGTAGGTTAACGGAAGAATTGGGCAAAAATGTGACGGTAATACGCTAGTAGGATGCCCCCGGTCATTTTAAAACAAAAATCTCAAAACCGATTTTTTTGAATGTCCACGTCTAACTGGCGGCTGATTCAGTGACTCAGAAATTGAGTTTTAACTGTGGTGCCGCCAGCACTAAAATTTTGTCTAAAACCAATGGTACCACCTGGTACTATATAGTACCACGTGTTTTTGGGCTCTACTAAGCACCAAACCATCACCATTACGGTCAAATTTTCACTTCTCACAAAACAGTACCAGTTGGTACTATATAGTACCAAGTGTCAAAACGTGTTTTTGGGTTCTGCTAAGCACCAAACCAACGCCATTACCGCCTTACGGCCAAATTTTCACCTCGTACTAAATAGTACCAGGTAGTACTATTTAGTACCAAGTGTTAAAAATGTGTTTTTTAAGCAGTACTAGGCACCAAAACAACACCATTAACGTCTAAAAGTGTTATAAGTCGAACAAATTTCAAAAAGAATCCCTAAAGGCAGTAAGGTAACAGAAACCCAGTTTTCACATTCAGTCAGTTCATACTCAGTCAGCTCGAAAAAATTTCACAAGGAAAGTACTTCTATGGGGTGTGGAATTACCGGTCAAGATATATATCAAAAAAATCGCAAAAATTTTCTGATTCAGAATATATAAAAATTAGCTGCCTAATTTTGGTCTATTAACGAGTTTTATCAATAAATGTATTTCTCGAGGAAAAAATCTGCGGCAACAAAAGCGAGCTCGGTCTCTTTCCTCGGAAGAGAGCGGTGTGGCCGAGTGGTTAGAGCGCTAGATTGGGAATCCGAAGGGGGCGGGTTCGATTCCTTTTGCCACACTAGAACCCATTTTTTACATTGGAATTACCTTTAAGGTGTAGTTGTAATCCAATTTGATATTTTAAGGCTGTCAAGGCCTCAAAATTTATTTTAGCACAAAACAAAATTTTTTTATTGGTAAAAACACGGTCAAAAAGACACTTGCATTGTGTCGCGAGAAAACTTCTGAGGACAAAAACATGTCATCAGACCAAAATTAGGCAGCAAATTTATATATATTCTGAATCAGAAAATTTTTGCGAATTTTTTGATATATATCTCGACCGGTAATTCCACACCCCATAGAAGTACTTTCCTTGTCAAATTTTATTCAAATTTCACAAAAAAACCTTTTTTTCCAAGTCCCGAAGCGAAAACATTTCAAATTTTATTCAATTTTCACAAAAAATCCTTCTTATTAAACTCCCGAAGCGAAAACATTTAAAATTTTTTTTCAATTTTCACAAAAAATCCTTCTTTTTAAACTCCCGAAGCGAAAACATTTCAAAAAAAAACTTTTTTCTTTTTTTGGTAAGGGGTAACCTATCCGGTGAGGTAACCTATCCTCCGAGTTATGTGTTTTTTGGGGTAACCTATCCGGTGGGTAACCTATTCTCGGGGTAACCTATCCTCCCCAAATCGATTCAGAAGTCGTAGTAGAGGCAATTCGAAAAATTTCAAAGGTTATGGCTAAAATTTGGTCAAAAAATTTCATTTGAGAACGTCACAAGGCTTTGAATTTGAGAATCTACAGCCATACGAAAGGGCAGTAAAAGTTTTTTGTCAAACACAACTTTCCATTTTCAGAAAGACAGTCTGTTAACTTTTACTGTAGTCTAATAAATAGGTAAACATTTTTGGTATCAAACAAAATGGGAGAGTCTGAGGATTCAGTGAAAAAAACCATTTGACATTCGGCCCAAAAATAAAGAAGTTATAGCCAATTTAAATCGGGCCACAAAGATGCCCCACCCTGTAGTAAAAATCTTTAAAGTTCCAAGTCGATGTGATCCGCATTTTAGAGATAAAATTTTTATTTAGTTTAATTTATTTCACCTTACAATATAAATGCATTGTACATACAGAGAAGAAAGAAAGCTATTTGTCTAAGCTAAGAGGCCGTCACTAGTCGGCCCGAGGTACAAACTAAGAACAGAGTCAACATATCCGTGATATGTATACAGGAAGCAGGGATTCGGAATGTTCAGAACAGGGATTTCTGCCAGAAAGCTCGGTTAAATCGGATCACAGCATCCCGCTCAAGACTGTCTTCGTTTAGACAGTTCTTTATGTAATCGAAAGGCTGGGGTTCGAACGATGACGTCATGAAAGTAGTATCTGTTGATTGAGAACCAATCATTTCGGGGGAAATTGTGGAAGATGGAATACTCAACAATTCGATGGCCATCTCGCTTAAAGGCGGGCATTTGGCAGAGCCCCACTGCCAGAATGATAATGGCTCTCGAGGAATTTCTGACACGGCCCCGAAGATAGTTGGATAACAGCCATTATTTAAAACGTCATCAAAATAAGCTTGAACCATCGCTTCTGCATAATGATTCTTTACGTTTCTATTCTGACCCTATAAAGACAGTTTAGAACACGTTTCTATTCCTTACTTTGATCTGTTGCCTTCTTTGGTTGGCGGCTTGAACAAGATCGGGATAGAGGGAAGAAGCACAGAAAGCCGGACTTTCATCTGAACTGGTTTCCAATGAGAGCTCGCTGGACTTCCTTTCCACAACGGCGGCCAACAACGAATCGACGCCTCCCACTTTTCCGTTTCTTCGGCTTGTCGATTCTTCTATGCATTTTATCCTTTCCTGCAACTGTAATAAAAATTATCATATACTACGATAGCATTACTTACTCGTTTCTCAATTCCCTCTCTTGCATGATTAATTTGGTTCTCATCCAAAAGAACAACTAGTTGTGGATTCAAAGCTGTCGCTTCGATGAAGGTAGGATCAAAGTGGTCATCGGATGGGTCCAGAATATAACCTAGTTTCTCCCTGATGCAAGAGACTAGTCGTTGGGGAAGGTCTTCCAATTGGACGAAATCTTTTTCCAGTGACATTAGTAATTGCATAATAGAGGGCACCACTCGATCAATCGTTGCGTAACTATTGTCTTGTATTACTTGCATATGGGCTTTGAACAATCTTTTTATCCGAAGGAAAGCTTCCAATGTTGTCCTGAAGGAAAGAGTTTACTCTCTGTTATATTGACATACCATTCGATGACAGCCAAAAGACTCATCAGCTCCGAATATTGAGCAATTACACTACAAAAAGCGTCTTTGTGATCTATTAGGACGTTTGCAATGTCTTCCAACGGCTTGTTTAAGTCCATTTCCTCCACTTCTACTCCTAAAATCGTTTGAATATATACTTATGTATATAGCCATGTATTCACAGAATGATTTTTACTTAAAGACGTTCAGTTCTTACCAGTCAACATTTTAATGCTGTTTGCAGCATCTGGGAAGAATTTAAGAAGTGACATAAGATTCTGCACACTCTCACAGACTTGTATATAGTTTTCTGATTGGATTACCATCTGATTGACCACTTGTTCAAGACATTCTTTATGAGAACTCAATTGGTTGGAGAAGATGGGAGTGTTTTTGGGAAGTTGCAGTAATGAAAGCCCGCTGAGAATCGTCCGACTGACCTGATGAAGGCCCAGATCGTACTCAGATAATGTCTAAAAGAACAATAATCCTTCACTCTTGGAGTCGAACCAACCTCGTTGACCAATTGCCGGATGCCTTCAGCTGGCAAGGTTGTGTCTGTCAAAGTTCGAATTCCCAGAAGAACAACTTCAACTTTATGCCGGGTTTGTGAGTAAAAGGCCACGCAAATGGACACGAGTAAGGTGGGACTCTTATTATGCCTGAGGATATCCAATAACAAGGTAAACTTATTGATGACCGCCAACTGAGCTTTGATGTTCGAGACGGTCTTTTGGTAGAATTGCGTAATTATCTGTAACCAGGTTAATTCAGCTTAGGGAAATCTACCTGCTCAACCTCTCTTTCTTCTTCTGGGATATAGAACTTTGGTTGCAATTGCTCTAGGAATTCTCGGAAACACAAGTCATGAACAACAGTAGAAGGGAGCTGGGCCGAACTTATGAACAAGGCCATCTTCTGCTCCATCTCCTTCTGCTTGCGATCTTGACGAGGCCATTTTCTGATTTGTTGCACTATAGCGACGGGATTGGGTTTTGAGGCATTGGAATTTCCTGAAGATGACACAAAACGTGTTGTTAGAGATGAAATCAGAGCACCTACCTTGTTTGATTAAGTTCAGAAAATGGAGAGGATTACACGAATTATCGTTAAGAAATGACACTGGGTTTATTGGAGGGTTCATCGAAGAATGGGAATTCACCGTGCTGCTGTTGGGGACCATACTGACCGCACTCGCACTTAGATTGTTGAGGATTTCACTAAAGTGAGAGAGGGATAAATTAATTTTAATTGTAAAAACGAAATAAACTGTTACATTAAATCTAAACTTACTTGACGGACATTGGCTTGCTTCGTCCAGATAAATTATTCTGCGGACTGTTGTTGGAGTTACCACCAAATAAATTTGAATTACCAAAAATACCGGAAAGATTGTTTTGCTCCCCGGATTTCTTGAATAAATTGCTGACATTTGAAGGAGTAGAAGATCCGCTTCTGTTTTGTGTTCCAATGAAGGTCGAAGATCCATTCGAATTTGTCGAATTGGCACTGGATCTGCCATTCCTTTGGCCAGGGTTGCTCAACGTACCCACGTTCCGATCTCTCGTATACTCAACCTAAAAGTCAGTCGTTCGGACATAAAATTCGAGCTTTTCCGGAGAGAAAAAGCCGAAATATTCACCTTGAGTTTCTGGAACTCCGCATATTCCTCGGGATGTTTCTTGAGATGACACGCCAGTGTGGAAGTGTGAGGTCCCTTCAGCATGTACGTGCAGTCTCCGATTATGCATCTACTCAGATTCTCTGCTTTATTATACACGAAATACTTCCAGACCGGAGTCTGTTTATTAGTGCCACCGGATCTAATCGCAGCCGCTGGATTCCTGTGCCAAGACCAGTCATCCTCGCTGAAAAGTTTTGCTGCTGGAGAAGCGGCCACAGCTAGAGCACCAGGAATGGGCGCTCTAATGGAATTGGCAGTGATTGAAGGCTGTGAAAGGCCATAAGACGGGGGCTCGGTGTGCTCTTTCTTAACGTTCTAAAAAAAACGATGACCTCATTGAATGTTCGCCATTACCTTCAATATCTGAGAAGCCTGTTCGAGGAGGAATTGGAAAGGAAAGGGCTGATGATTATGCTCATCGGTCTGCTCAACGTTGGAGCCTTCAAATGGATTTTTAGAATCATCATGAGCTGATTCGTTTGGAGATGTACTCCGACTGGGATTAGGTGGGGAATTACCAAACGATGACGACTCCGCTACAGAGCACTCAGTCTTTATAGCCGGGGCTTCCGTCGCCGTTTCCTCGCCTTGGTTTTGATTCATATCAAATAGCACATGCTGGAATTATACTTTTTATAGTTTTATTACAAAATCGAAGAGCTTGTTTATAAATCTGGACAGTCATTACCTCTGGCGAATACCGGAACTTTTTGGCTTTGGGAGCCCCGGAGGCAGTCGCCAAACTCATTGGGCCGGGAACTTGGGACACAGTAAAGACCGGGAATAAACAACGAGTTGCGAATGTCTCTGAAATTAAAAGTTATGGTTGGATAAGGCTTTAAACAGATGGGTCGCGCCAATCGGTCCGTCCTTGCACCTCTCTCGAAAAGTGAAGTAAACTTTCCCTATAAACAGTAGTTCCAACCCACCCAACGGACATAAACAAATGGTTAATGTCAGAGTTTGGCCGCAGAGACCATATTACCAGAGGGCGGATAATTGGGATCAATTGGGAACCCGGGACGCACAGTGGGGGTAATCAGGGATCATATAACGCAGACAACGATGCGGAACATAAACAATGCAGAAATTCCTGAGACGTTTTGAAACTTGAAAAAAGGGCAGGTAAGTCCTGCAGGCAACTGATAAAGACCGAAAAAGGGTGCATATTACCCAGCCCTGCCTATCAACCAAACCCTCCGGCGAAATAAAACTGATCGAGAGACCCAAGTTGGAAGAGGTTCGGAGGGAAAGGTGAAAGCAATTAATTGTGAATTCATGGGGACAACGGACTGACCCTAACGCACTTATTTCCATACCCTCAGGGTTTGGCCGGAAACCCATTCCAATCGTCGGGACAGGTGAACACAAATTACACCGATCCGGGAGTGATGACATTAAAAACTATTCTGAGGAGTGGCCTTTTATACCATTATCAAGGTACATGAAAAGTGAGGACACTCTTCCAGGAATTCAGCGGCGACCTTACTAATACATCGTCAGTTTCTGTATTAAGTTTTTCTTCCAACTTCATCCTTCACACTCATAACCTTTTACTACGCAGATTACCGTAACCCCCATATCTATAAAGCTTGAATTGCCGTCCGATATGAACTAGATGATGCGCTTTTAACTGTGGTGTTGTCAAGGCGCAACGCAGCCTTGGCCTCGGTTCCACTGGGACCGGGCGTGTCAAGAAATGTGGGGCGAGGCAAAAAAAGAGTGAAACCCGAGGCCCGGTTGATTACAGAGACTCGGTCGGTCTAACTTGACGCGCCGAGATATGAAAAAACCATTATTATGGTGCGAATGGAGTCGAACTTAAATCTAGATTAAAGCCAGAGAGAATTGAATTGTGCCCGGGCATTAGACGCGTTTTTGACGGATTGTGTACGAAAACGGCGATGTAGAGAGATTGGAGTCAAGTTGAAAGAAACCCCCCACAACTCCTCGAAAACGGTTTCAAGGAGTTTCATCGACGAGAGTGAAAACGGACAAGTGGGAGAAGACGGATGGGATGGATGGAGAGATGGAGTGACCCATTCCCATATTTGATCTACCGTAAACGCTTTAGAGTTCATCCAAGTTCGAGGCGACAAAAGATCCCGGTTGTTCTCGATGCCTTCATAACCCGGTACGGCGACCTTCAGAAAAAATAATAATGTCAATTCGAAACCCGAAGAGGATACCTTCGGCCTCTTAAACGAGAAAAACCCAGCCAGACGTAAAAAGCGGTGAAAAAGAAGGACGAGGCTACTATCATAACTAGGTCGATGGCTTCATTGCTACACTTAATGGAATAAATAAATAAAAGATTTTATTTCCGAACTTAAGTTTATGAAACCCATTATTAATTCTTCGTATTGAAAATGAGTAGATAAATTACTGTTACTAATATTTGAATTCTAACTCTGGTGTAAAAGAACTAGGTTGCCTCGCGAGAAACGTGCATAATCAGCAAACCCAAAAGGCCTTAGGTCATGCTCGAACAGGTATAAAATAATCTTTTAATCCCCATTCCGTCAACAAAAGGTAGTCGAGGTTGAAGTTACGCAAAACCCAGAAGCCAAAAGTATTATCTCCCGACTCCCTTGAAGCATATCGACTCTTTCCGAAGGTTTTAAGTCGCCGCTTTTACCCTATTGGTTGAGTTAAGACGGGGCGGGGCTACCTGTGCTCTTGCGCGCTGTCTTCCAATTACCCGGCAAGAAGCTCTACAGCAAGTAACGGTTCTTCCGAGTCCCACAGACTTACCTCCCCTTGACTACGGCATTATAAATATAATTCGACGCGAATTCGGAATAAACCGTGAGTATTAAGAGGAACCTGAGTCGTCAAGGTGATTCCACGCATAAATTGTGGGAAGAGGGTCCTGATAGAAGCGGCCGAATAAATTTAGGCCCGGGAATTGATGGCGGTGACAGTACCCGTGCAACTGACACTTTGTCGAGATTACCTCCACCCCAAACGAAAAGCGGGAAAGGTCGGTTTGGGCCTTGCCTTGGGCGCGAGAATTATGGGCGATCTCTCGAGATAACAGAACAAGCACATGAGTGTTCCGAGCAATAAGTACTTGAACAACTCAAGTACGCTAAACCGGCCTTTCAACAAAAACCGTCAAATAACAACTCTTTTGCTGGCCGGAGGGTGCAACTAGCGAGAAGTGGGACGCGGCGGGATTTGGGTGGCTAAACTCAGAAAACGCGACGACCGTGGACACAGCTGTACCCTTTTCACAGGTATTCCTCATGGCCAGAGGGCCGATGGATGTTTGACTAGGTTGGGAGACGCACCCTTCTTCGAGGCGGGCCGGTAACCACGGTACAGTCACTTTTGTGTACAAGGCCAACCCATCCCATAACCGCCACACCCAGTCCGCCATAAAATAGTTGATAGATTGATATTCTCAAGAATAAGTGCAGCCATTCTCATCCGATCCCTACCTCCTTTAGTCCGGCCTCAATCACGCAGAAACGGAGATCTTGTGCGTTGAAACAAACCGGTCGGAAACCGCTTAAACTTGTCCGCATCTGAGCGCGAATCGCCTGTCGAAAAACATTAGAGAAAACGGTGCATTCTCCAACAAACCAGAATACAATACGATGAGGAAAGGGCTACTACTCATTTATTAGGTAGGCGCCTACCTGCCGGAACTTGACCCACTTTGGAGGTCCTTGTCACAATTCAATTCCGAGTCAAGAGTGGCGCGCCCTAAAAAGCCGCCAAAATGAAGAATCTGCAGGAAACACAGATTATAAAAGCAGGTTGGCTTCGTGACCGGATTCTCTAATGACCCTCCGGGCTTATGCGATATAACTCAAAACAGAGCTTTGTATCCACCACCACCTGGGGGATTACATAAGGTCTTCTCTCGGGCCAAGCCTTGCCGAGTTGCGATCAATCACCCCTACCTTTTACTTTAAACTCAAACGGTTCCCAAACAACCTGAGACTGGCCACCGGCTCTCGGAGGGTCAATTATTAAATTTATAGGTTAGAACATCAGCTGGCAATGGAGCAACAAAGGAATTGGGACAGCCGGTTTATTATTTAACAGGATTTTATGGCTTCCGGTCAGGTTAACAGAGTAAATGGAAAGGAAAGAGAGACGTTTTAATACCTGTAAAGGGGACACGGAGAGAAGGCCTGACGGCCCGCTCCATTTTCTCAAATTAAACACGGCCGTCTTATGGTAAGCGGGTATTGCACAACCCAAGTAAACAGCCGGCCCCCGTCGGTCTCAAAAACCTGTGGCCAATCCGCTCAAGGGTAGAACTCTGCACGAGTACGGCATTAAGGAGTATTATGTACTGTCTCGATCCGCGTGCGAGTTAAATATGGAGTACACCGAAGCCTTACAACACCACTGTCTTAAGTGACGGGTGCCAGGTGAATGCTGCAATTTAATGGAATGGGCCCCCGGCGTCTTGGCGCTCTTACATTCGCAAATAAGGACCGACATGCAACCTTGTTCTTGACCTCATGCACGCCAAGGTATTATTGTCACCTCCGATCATATTCGTTCCCATTAAGTAAGTAAGGCGTCTTGAAATACGAGATGAATAATAAACATGCAGCGAAAGCAAAGGAGTTAAGAGCCTGGTCCGCGGAACACGCAATCTACCGTCTCTAAAGAGTTTGGGTGCATCCGAGTACGGAAGGCAGATGAATTTATTTAAGGCGCCTAATGGCCGGACCCATCTGCCTGCAAAGAAGTAAAAAGGTGCGAAATCCATTTCCGTGTCTTTCAAAGGGAAAGGTGCCAGAAGTAAACGGTTATAACTGACCGGGACCGGATGTTGGCCTACCTAAAAGCCATTTCCCGACGCCTTCTGGGGACAACCTGCTGAGGTCGGACAAAAAGAAATGGTCCCTCATTATAAGCCGCTACTTTACTTGTACGTCCCTTCCGGTGGTTACCCAAAGAAAAGGTCCACCGTTCTTCCGAACCATCCCTTACCTTTATGCAAATTTAGTTGTGTCGACCTGAAACTCTCCAAACTTGAAAACCGACAGACAGCCTTGTTTCGCCACCCGAAACTGCTTTGAGTGCAGGTTAAAGAGAGTTCTGAGTGACACTTTTTATTGTTTTAGAACGGATTTACCGGAAACTGAAACTTAGGTGAGCTTAGTGCCCTTTTTTACCGTCATGAATATTCATAACCTCAATTTCTTTCCCCGACTCCCTCCTCCTTAACTACCAACCAAACTGGCAACTTTCCGAACTTGAAAACAAAAAAATTAGAAGTTGGACTTGACTGAATGCGCATACTAATCGGGTAAAAAAAATTCCAGGACTTGGAGATAAGGATCATCCGGCCGACCGATCTTTTCAGCTTCCGGTACACCAGGTATGGGGCCATTAAACGCGAAGAAAAAGATGAGAAATCAAGGATCTTAAAGGCCCCGAATCACCCAGGAATTCAGATAAAAATAATAACAAAAAGAGACGGGAACAGTGCAGTCGGGTAACCTTTGTGTGAAGAGAGAAGAAGTACCGTGCACCCAGCCAACCGGCCTCACCGTCTCGAGGGCTTCCGGTCCGAGAGCTAAATGACGGAATGCCATTTAGAGTGTAAAACAGAGGCAACGCAAGACATCGGAACCAAACCTAGAAGTCGGGACTGCTTCTTCAGGTGCTGACAACGCCCCGAGGGCCCCGGCCCAGCTCACCAGTTTCCTGGCCATGATTCAGCGGCCTCACACTACTCACCCGACCTTCTCGCCTCTTCGACCGTCTCCCCAATACTTCTTGAATCAATCTTCGTATTGTAAGAACAAAAGCAGCCCATTCCCCTCCAGGGCAAACAAAACTCAAATTAAATAGAACCCACGAAAAGCAGGATGCCTCCGTTTTGGCATTCCCTTTACCTTATAAGAAGATAGGTCGGGATTAAATTTCATTTCTTAATTTTTGAGTTTCTTTGCCCATCCCCATAACCATATGTGCCGTCATATCGGTGTTTATGTAATAGAATTGGATTCCTTGCGCAAGAGACAAGCATTTGTCGTATTTTCAGACATTGAAAAACAAGTAACTTGCTTATCGTTTGTAAAAGCACAAAGTTTCAAAGCCAAGCTGAACCCAATCCTTACAGAAGATACAACAGAACCAATAATATAGCATTTATTTAGATGTTTAAAACAAAACAAAAAGATAAGATAATAGATCTAGATGAACAACGAAGTCGACAAATTACCCGCACAAATTCGACTGTAAGGCGACATTATTCATCGTGGTGTCATTAGATACAAACAAGCAATAAAACAACCTGAGGCCCGTCAGTTATGTTTTAATGGACGGGAAAGGCGGCAATGAAAGAGTGGAAAGGTGGTTTTCTACTTTCTTCACAGGATTGTGCACTTCTTCCATGAACGTCTTGCTCTTTTCCGACTAGCCCCTGTTTGATCTGCTGGGGCAGTAGTCCCAAAAGTTACACCTTTGGCCCTCTTGATCTCACGCATTAGGTCGTAGAAGACCTGAAAACGAGCGTCAGTATAATACAGCCTGTACGATGTCTGTTTGCTCCTAATGATCATTGTAATTAAGGAATAAGGTGATATTTCTTACTGAATCCACGTTCTTCCTCGTTTTCGCCGACGTCTCGACATATGGCACGCCCCAGGATTCGGCCTTCTGCTGTGCCTGCGCCTGTGAAACAGCTCTTTCCGATTCCATATCTGCCTTGTTGCCTACCAAAATAAAGGGGATAGAGGTATCTGAATTCTTGACTCTCAGTATTTGCTCACGGAATTCATTTGTCGCTTCAAATGATTCGGCATCGGTGATCGAAAATGTGCAAATAAATCCCTCGCCGCTTCGATAATAATTGTCTCTAAAACAAAGAATATTCAGAAACTGGAATCAATCTCCATACACATATTCTGTACATATAATAGTAAAGAAATATGAAACGACTCTAGGAATTCCAAAAAGACGCTAAATTTATTCTCGTGATTTTTTCTAATGTAGGCCACATTGCTTATTCTATTTAAAAAAAAGTTATGGATGAGCGTTTTTAGCGTTTTGCTTCGTATTTCTTTACTCCTGTATGCATTCTTATACGTATAATTTCACCAGAAGCAATCCTTGTCGACATATAAATATGTTAAGAGAAGGCTTACCTGATAGCAGAGTAATCTTCTTGACCAGCGGTATCCAATATGTCCACAGAACAATCTTCTCCATCTAAGACCACCCTTTTCCTGTAAGAATCAGCTTTTGTCGGTTCGTATTCTTCGACGAACTAAAAAATATATTGATTAAAAAGTACAGTCGGCAAATTCAAAAAGGTATAAAATATATACCTCATCATACATAAACTGAAGAGTGAGCGCCGACTTTCCGACTCCACCACTACCGACCATGATCACCTTATGGACTTGGGCTGCCATTCCTGTTGAGCTGGCTACCTTTTGTGTTCCCAAATTATCTTTTCCCTGAACAATAGAATTTCCTTTCTCAGGATCGTCCTCCTCTTCGTATACACAGCCACAACAACAAACAAAATCAAACACCCAAAGAAGGAGGCTCCAGAGTTGATAGAGACGATGCTTCAACCAACTCCAACATCGTCTCAGAAAGTCTTGGGCAGCATTCATGACCCGGCGACTAAAGTAGTCTAATTCTGCCGATCCAGAATCGCTTAAACAAAACAGACGTCTACTAAAAATGGTCAATTAAAGACAAGACAACTGAAAGAGAGCGGAGACAGCACGATCGCCTTGCTGACCGAAAGAGCCACAGGGCCATAAAGAAGTCAGTCTGATTCAGACCAACCTTGGGAAGAGAGCCAACGGATATCAGAAGGTCCGCCCAAAAAGTCGAGGGAAACCCTTAACTCCCACCTCAACCCGAGAGAATTGCTCGCAGATCAAAAGCCCTCGCCCGAAAGAGGATTAAGTTCCATAGAATCGGTATTTGGACAGTCAACATGCGTTTCTCAATAGCAGACTGACGAGGGATCTTATTTACTTGATGTAAACGAATAAGAGGCACTTTCCTGGAATTAAAACTCTTGTGAATTTGCAAAAAATAATCCAGGAAAGGCACCTCAGGCAAAAAATATTTATTTTATGCAAAAACGGGATTAACGCACTGATCGAAAGAATAAATAACCACATTATTTGGTCGCCTCACGTTTAAATGAGGGTCTCGTCTACATAACCTAAGCAAGTCTGCTTTAATGTTAACAATCCCATAGCAATAAGGCGCGAACTTTTCCTGAACAAAAATACAATCGGCTCAAACATAAACCTCCGCGATCCCAACCAACATCCACGCAAATATTAAGCGCGAAGTTAACCACGGAGAAAAAAATCGCTGCAATAATAATTATATTCTCCATGCTTATAAACAAACAAAAGGACGATCTTGAAGAGTTCCCATCTATTACTATTCTACCCAATTTGAGGACATTCGTGAATAAATGAGCTTTGCCAAAACACAACTAGCTAAAACCCGTCTCAACAATCGGAGGTAAGTCTTCGTACGGCACAAAATCAGAAAAAAGACGGAAGACGTCCTTGAGGAAGCCGGCCTTTGTTCTCTCTCGCCTCCTGTGTAGAAGACTCTTTCGCGCCCTAAACCGATTCATTCCCAGATGTCTCTTCCCGTAAGCCGAGCTCACTGCGCCAGGTAACTGCTAATTTTACAATGTTCTTATATAGAGACAACGAATTATCACCTCTTTCAACCAAAAGATATATATTTCGCATCTAAACCCAAAGAGTTCTTAGTATCCAAGCAACCTTTACAAAGAGGTGGACAAACCAGGCCCAAAAAACAACTTACTTTTAGCCTCTGACCTCCATCTTTGGGTGTCCTATAAACACGAAACGCGAAACGGTTACGAAACAATAGAAAAAGTGATTCATATTCATAAAGAGAATTGTAGAATACCAAAAAAAAAGAAAAAGTTACGGAAGCGAGTTTTGGAATGTTGTAACAGCTATTGATCATAAAAAGGTTCGGAAAGAAGTTCCGATCGAGAAGGATCCGAATTTATTTAGCAAGATATCGAAACTTATAATCGAATAGAGGGACTTTCCGATGGAGCGATGACTCAGAAATGAGCACCTGGCAGTTCTAAAGCGCAACCAAAACTCTCGGGACGAATCGAAACCCCACCAAAAAACACGCCACCCGCCTGGGCGACACATTGGAAAATAGACAACAATATTACCTTACCAAATACAGGATGAATTCGAACATTTATAAACAAGTAAAGGGGTTTCAGGAAGTATTTATTACTATTAAATCCTTCCATAAAAAAAGGAAATATTTTACCTTGACGATAAAACAACAGTAACTTAACCAAAAATTGGAAACAAATTGTTTTCTTTTGATATCCTTTAGATCGCATAGTTAGAGACCAAAACGGATTCGTCTAGCTTTTAATTTCTCATCATCTTCGACACTCGGCTTTGCAACTTTGGCTGGGGAAGAATCGGCGGACCCCTGGAAATACAAATATTTATAAATGAAACCTTTTGAAATGGCGACAGGGCCCGCAATCAATCTGACAATAAACCAGGATCGAAAAAAGAAGGAAGTAGAGAGACTTCACACATGCATGTGCTATTTTTAAAATATTTCCTAAATAAAAGAATAATTTGAGATTACAAAAACTTACAATCGCCAAACCGAAGCGCTTAGCTCTTGCTAGTAACTTCGGGTCACTGGTCTTTATCTCCGGCTTCTTCTCCTTACTGTTTCCATTGGAGTCTTGCTTCTGTTCCGTTTCAGCAGCAAGACCAAATCTAGCGGCCCGACGGGCTTTAGCATCAGTTGTGAACGTCTCCTCTTTCTTCAGAGCACCTTCTGGAGCTGCTATCGACGGTCGCTTTCTTGACTGCTCTGTATCAACGGCTTGTTCTGATTTTTTGTCTCCATCTTCATTAACTTTCTGAATTTCTTGGTTCTCAACGAATTTTGGATCAGCTTCTTTTGTGCTTTTATTCACTTCTAATCCCAACAGCAGGTCCTCATCTTTAGTTGTTAGGTGCGCACTATTCGACTAAACAATGCAAAAATTTAAATTGTCTTTACTTACGTCATTATTTCCCAACAATTCTTCTTCAATCTCTGATGGGGCAACGGAAGCGCCCTCCCCCAGCAATTCCTCTTCTTGCAGTGACTCAAACAACCGGTTGATCAGCTCGTTCTTGGTCCCACTGATTTGCAATCGACGCTGCTTCAGCTTTTCTTTCAGCTGTGGAATCTACAAACAAAACTTTAAAAAAGAGAATTATACTCACCGTAAATTTTCCCAAATCTTCCTTCGTTTCTGAGACCATTTTCACAATATGAGCAAATCAAATTGAATGCCTTATCAAAATTCTAGCTGGAAATGTTACCTTCCGCAGAAAATTTCTTGACAGATTTTTCCAAAGCCGGCTTGGGACGAAATGTCACAATCGATTATTTGTTTCTGTGGCGCTCAATTCTACTTACAATTTGATGCGCAATTGCAATTGAAACAAAAATGAAAAAGAAATAAAAGTAATATAATACATAATCTGTGACCGTCGAACAACGAATAATGGCTAGCCTTCATTTGGGCTTTTCATTTAGGGCAGATTTCAGCTGGGGCAAGTCAGGTAAAGATCGAATTTTCATAGTCATGTTGCAAAAAAATTTTTTTTTTTTTTTTTGACAGTCTAAGCATGGCTGGTGAGTAGAAATGGCAGCTAACTTTTTTTGCCGTTTGGCTAATTGTAAAAAGGAAAAAGTTGGATTGGCTAGCACAAGACGTAGCTACGCGTAGTGGACGTTTTTGTTCCATTCCCGGTTTTGTCCCCATGACGGTTTTATCCCCAGGACGTTTTTGTCCCCACTTTATTCGAGCCTTTTTATCCCCAGACCGGTTCTGTCCTCAGGACGTTTTTGTCCTCATTTTTTTATTTTTTTTGTCCCCAGGACGATTTTGTCCCCACACCGGTTTTGTCCCCATGACGTTTTTGTCCCCAAGTCGGTTTTGGCTAGGCACATTTTTTTGTCAAATGGCGTTGGTACAAACTGCAAAGTAGTTGAGGTACTACATATTAAAACTTGATACTGTATAGTACAATTAAAAATTATGCATTCAGATGTTAATGCTGTTGGTTTGGTGCACGGTACTGCTCAAAGAATATGTTTTTAGCACTTGGTACCGTATAGTACGAGATGGTAGTATACAGCACGAGGTAAAAATTAAGCCATAACGCGTTAATGCTTTTGGTTTGAAGCCCAGTACTTCCCAAAAAAATACTTGCTACCTGGTTTCTTAGCGAAACCTATATCATTTGAAAAATTTAAAAAAAAACTGTACAGGGCAAAAAATTAGCTGCCCAATTTGCCTTAGGACATAGATACCTGGCAAATAGTATTTTCCAAACCCTTGTATAAAATTTTGCGTTACTCCTTCTCTTTGACACCCCTTCCAACCTTTTGGCTAACTTCTATTTTGAGACTTCAAAACCATTCTGACCGCTAACCTTCATTTGGGGCAGATGGGGTACCGGGCCAATATTTATATCCAATGTGCAAAATTGGTTGACTAGCGAGCCAACGGGGGTGTTCACACTAGAGGACAGGACGTGACCAAGGTCAAGGTGGTTGTCCAAAATATTCTCAAAAATGGCCAAAATCCTCTGAAAACGATCTTACTGTGTATTATATATAGTTGATCCAACGGCCCTGTCATTTCAGTTAGGTCAGGTCATAACCACTGACTACGGCCATGACCTACGCCGTTAGCTTGCTACCGACTTGACCAAAAGAAAGTGTCTTGACCATCCAAGTCAAGCATTGAAACCATTTTCGGGTAACTTTCACCTCGACTTTTGTCACGACCTGAACCTTTCTGGCCGACCTTCACAGCCTTTTTTGCTCAGCGGGTCTTTTTTCTTAACCGACTTTTTTCCCTAGCGGCTATAACATCCAAAACCATTTTTTGTTTGGCTAGCCAAAAACCTGGATTGGCTATTGCCATTTAAAAAAATTGATTGTGATTTCAACTTATTCGCTAGCAGGTCATACAATGTTGGAGAAGAGAGGTGAAACCAAGAATTTATAAAGCATTTGTTCTGCATTCCGCAAATGTCGTGATGTCGTTATATTGCATTTCAATCCAAAAAGTATTATAATTGTTGAAGTTGTGAACTCTCTCAAATGTCACTTCTGCTTTTTTGGATACTGGTGTCATGGTTATGAACGAACAATATAAAACCTGGCTCCCTTGCGCAATAAGAGAAGTCAATGAGGCATGTAGGAAGCAATACAATAGAGTAAACTGTTGTGTGCCCTGCAAAAACAAGTATCATTGTTTATTTTCATTTGACATAGCAAGAGTATTTCTATTGTTATGATTGTTTTATTATATATCTGCTCAGTACTGTTTGCTTACTTTACAATTGCTTTTGAACGTCCAAAGCCTGAAGGTAAATAGTTTGAATAAATTTTAGGTTTGTTTAGATTATCCCAAGAACGGGAATTGTGAGCCTGGATATTTTGATTGTGGATATATCAATTCGACTTACTGTATCCCTTTCAGCACAGTCCGGGATTGCATATTGGATTGTGCTAATGGAAGTGATGAAGGTGGGACTCAAGAAGTTATCTCAAATCGTTTATAATTTTGTTTCATGTAGAATGTGGAGAAGATCTCATTTTATGTGATATGGAAGTAAAGAGGGGCAACTCGAGATGCGGAAAGTGTGTGAAGGAGCACGAGATGAACAAGTATTGCGTGGATCATAAATGTAAGTACCGATTAGGTGTCTACGTTACACAATGTCAGGGGAGAATCTCTGCAAAGAAGATAACGTCGTTCAATGCGAAACCACCAAAAATTGCGTCCACAAAGGTTGGATCAACGACGGCGAAGATGATTGCGGTGATGGATCAGATGAAAGTAAAACAAATACAAGCTGAACGTAGTAAATAAACATCTGTTTTGAAGATTGCCCTGGCCCTCAATGCCCCTTCATCAACGACGAAACCCACAGAGAGGCTTATACAACGCCAGGATCATCGAATGAATATACGCAGAGATCCGGTATGTTCGTATGCATTAATTTAGATAGTCTAGTAAACACAACATGGCCTGCCGACTGTGCTGACCATATCCTTGACAACCCTCTACTAAATGGGAATTCTACACGAACTGTTTATGACATGAGATGTCATGATCCCGCACAATGTTCATTCACGGTGATGTGTGACTTTGATTTGTTTGGAGGTGGATGGACTGTCCTGTTCCAAAGAAAATTCCCTCCCCAAATCCGTTTTAATCGAACATGGAAAGAATATAAAGAGGGATTTGGAGTAATGTCATCAAGCTCCGAGTTTTGGCTAGGAAACGACCGTATCCATAGTCTGACGGCCCGTCGTCATTGTGTAAACGAGCTGATTGTTTACGCAAAAACATCGCGGGAAGGGCGGGTCAGGTACACCAAGTATGATTCCTTTGTTGTCTGCGATGAGACGGAGGGATATAAATTAATTTTAGGCGGGATGTCAGGCTTTCTACCCTATTTTGAGAGTAAGACATGTCTAATTTACATGAAAATAAATGAACCTGATTGATTTTCAGATATCGATGGTCTCCTTTTTTCCCGAGACAAAGCCTTCCAAACTTTCAACACAAAGACAAAATCCTGTCCTCAAATATCTGGAGGATGGTGGATGGCTAGCGATGACTGCAGCATGGAAATTCCAACCACATCTTTCTACGCCTTTGATAAAAACAAAGGAGTCACGTGGAATGGAGAAAGAGTAATCGAAATCCGGTTTCTGATAAGGCCTAAGGGATTCTCAGCCCCATCAAACGGAAAAACGAAATAAATATATATTGAGATAAAAATCTTCATTGAGGCGTATAGTTATTAAATATAAGGCATACGTTGGCATTATGGCAATGCAAGTGAGAGATCGAATGATATTTCTAGGAATTACAGTGCGGGACAGGATCCAGTGGCTAAAGGTATAAAGGGAAGAAAATATGACAAAAGCATAAAAAATGTTATACAAAATACTACCTAAATATCTATAAATCTTGGACTTTTGGAGTGCAATTTGGATAAAAGCTGAGGGAAATTGCCCTCGGGGAATAGGGTGAGCAAGAGCCTCTCTATCAGAACGTAGCATAAGCGTCGATTTAAAGCCTTCTGATGTATCATTTCACTGAAATTGGCCACCGCGTTCAACGAGGATGTTGTCCCAAAAACAAATTTCAGTTCCGGTGGAATGGCTGCATACATCAATGTCTGGGATAAGATGCGGGTTTTGGCACCGTTTTGCCTTGGTTTCACTCGTTTTATTTTAAGGCTATTCCTAAAACAATACGTAAAACAGAAACAACATTCTCCTACCTTAACAATGTTAAGTACTTGGCCACGCTTAATTCTGATGATTTATCTTTAACAAAGTCGATAATCAACTTATTTAGAGATGTTCCAAAGGCGGCATGAAGGAAATGACGGACAGCAGCGATCACTCGACTCTTAAACCATTGGTTTCGGCCATCAACACCAAACAGTTCGTTAACAAAAAGCAACAGAACCCTAAGGGGAATACTCTCATCGTCACCCTAAAAACTAATTTATACGACAACTAAAGCACTGACCTCCAGATCCAACGAAGAAGCAACTCTTTGGAAGTCCATTTCTGTATGTTTCAAGGTTGTGTTATTCTAGGAAAAAATAAGTATTAGTGTGTTGTCCCATAAGTCTTGCTGATTTTTGAGTCATCAGATTGTGTGAATCCTGAAGTGCATTACGGGGTTTGTGGAACCTTCGATCTTAGGACTTCATGGCGCGACTAGTATAAGGGATGGCGGCTTTATCAGTATCAAAAAATAAGGATTGCAGTCGTTTAAGATACTGTAATGAGACTTCAAATATCAACCCCGAAAAGCAGCAAAACTTATGGGACACTCTAACAAGTACAGGATTTATAACAAGGCTGAAAACTAAAAATAATTACCTTCATAATGTTGGATGCGGCTTTGTTGATCTCGTTGCCCATTTTTGTGACATGATCGGGAACATTTGTTACCACTGTTTTAATAGCCTTTACTTTGTCGATAATTGGTGTTACCATGGCCAAAGCAATCTTCTTAGAGAACTTTTGACTTATTCCTATGTATTTTTTCTGATTTAAAAAGTCCAATAAGTCATCATAAAGTCCAGGAGTCGAATTGAGGAGCGAAGTATTTGTTAATTGCTAAAAAAATAATCAAGGTGAAACCGTAAAAAGAAAAACGAGCATTAATAACTGAGATGGACTTACTTCCATATATTTATTGAGGTCCTTACATCTCTTCTCCAGAAAATTTTGCTTCAGATTATTAAACGTCTTTTTGGCCGGAAATTCAATTCGTTTCAAAGTTGGATACTCAAACAAAACCATAAATTTGAAATATTGCACGGTACCTTCTTTTGAATATCCGAATTGAAATTGTAAAAGTCCGAGTAACGTCTGATTACATTCCAGGATGATATAGTTTCTCCCGTTTTATCGATTCTTCTAACTATTACACTGTAAACTGCATAAAATTGAGCACCGGGTCCCTTGTTTTGTCTGCCAACTCCTAACATCCCAACTTCTACTGTCAGTTTACAGTCGCGGGTGAGAAAAACTTCCTCATTGAGTGATTTTCCACTGACTTCATCCAGGTCCGTTATTTCCAGATCGCATAACATTTTTTCGTAGAACGAAGATTGAGTAAAATCATTATAAAACGCCCTCTCAGATGACAAAACGCTCACAATCTTAAACTAGACCGTAAAACAAGTAAATAAACTTCACCTCAGATTGAATATGATCAAACCAACTATCAGACGGCTCATCGTTCCGCATTCTGACCAGAAAAGTATTAACCAAACTTTCTTCCAGTGGAATTCTTCTCGGAGCCTAAAACGGTAAATCACTAATAATGAACAATCTTACAGTGTCCGAGAGGTATTGGTTATACAAAAATAGTGAAGCTTCTTTCATTGTTTCTTGAAAATCAGGATCAGAAGTAACGCCTCCGGCCATCGCTCTTAATTGATGGGCTACGCTGGATTTGAAACCTTCAATTGCAAGATAACAGTCAAGGTAATGCTGATATCCAATTTCCGCCAAATAATCCGAAAAATACGTAACGGCTACATTGTTTGTCAAAACCAAAGTAATCGGAAGAATGACCCTATCAGATTCGGTAGACTTCTTCCGGAAGACTGTATGAGCTTCAGTCTTCATGGGGGAATTTTCTAACCGCTTCATTCTCCTTTTTATCAGCTCGATAAGAGCAGTTAGCGCTTGTATTTCTTTCTTAGCATCATCAATGTTGGCAGAATTATCTCGGGAACATAAAACTGATCGTTCTCCATATGCAGCTTCCAGAATTACTTCAAGATCTTGAATTGACCGACATCTGTGCATTATCATTAAGAAATCGTCGGCGGTTAATTTGACATCACTCAACTAAAACAATAATAAATATCTAATAAAAGATACTTACCAAAACTATGATGCAATGGTTGATAAAGTCGGAATCACAGACTTTGTTGAGCAAAGGAATAAGCACGCGCCCGATAAGGATTTCTCTGATTAAAAACCTTAAAGGTCTCGATCGAAACTCCTCGGAAGGCATGAGCAAGAAGAGCAAGATATCCGTGAGGTCGTGTAAGCAAGCTAAATCATAAAATAAGGAAAGTGTAAGAGTTACTTACCACTTTCATAGGCAGTGGAGGTTGAAATAAGATCTCGACAATACATCATTTCCATTTCAAGCTCCATATCAAAGAAGATGGACTCCAGATCTTCAGACTTCTTAAGAAGTCCTTCCTTGACAAGACGATCTTGCTCCATCCGTCGTTCATTTGACAATCGGAACAACCGAAAATGAGACGCAACATCATCGACCACATGTCTTGTCAACAATACAGTCCAATCCACCCGTTTAAGCCTAGGAAATAATAAATCTTAAGACAAAAAATTACCTTTTGCTCAATGTTGTCAATGTTCTACAAGCACATCTTTTTAAGCTATTTGGAAAACTGCGATTCCTAGATAACTGGGAATACCACGGAAAAATGTAAGTCCGAATCAAATTGTCAATAATCTAAAAAGTAACACAAATTGAAAGACACAGATACCTGATGTATAAGATCATCAATTTGAGGAAGTCCGGTGACCACAAAATAGTCAAGCCGATCGCTCAAATAAGGCTGCCTCTCTTGGATAAGTTCATGCAAATGAGGCCGGAATTTCGAAGACTCAATGATATTGTTAGTCTTATCTTCGTCCCTCCATTTCTCTCCAAGGTACCAAAGGCACAGTAACCCCCTAAAAACGATAATATGACTAATACGACTCACCCTAAAATTGCCGCAATCAAAATAAATGAGACAAAAAGGAGGAAGGGCCAGTAGCTGATAATAATACCAAGTATAGCAAGGAGAATAACCATCTTTGAGCTTGGAGGCATATTTCTCGCAACTCACACAAACGTCAGCATCTAGAATCACTTTATGCTCTCCATTTCCGCCAATAATATATCTAGATCTACTAAGTTTAGTAACACAGGCTTGTTCTACAAAAACTTTTCGGAGAAATTTTTTTTTCAAGAATTTATTTCCACAAAATCCGTAACCGTGACGCCTTTTCTCGTATATTTTGGACCAAAATTTTTGGTCAAAATATTTTTTTTATATTGTAATTTTCTAAAATGAAAGCCTCGAACGGTGTAAGAACCATCTGCTGGGTACTATAATTATTTGCCTTGAGTATTTTTTTAGGAAAAATCCGTCATCGTTCTGTCGTATTTCTTTTTGTCTTGATTTTTTGTTTATTCATTTCGGAGAACCTTTTATTGATCGAAGATGGAGGGGGGTAAAGCAATGGTCATTGAATCGAACCTTCCAAAATATATTGACGAATATATGAAGTCTTGTGTTGATGATGTGGATGACCGGATGGCTATGAAATCTAAAATCAAAAGAATTTACAGGTAAATTTACGTTCATATTGAAATTTGTTACAGGTGGACCAAGGTTTTGGGGAAACGAACAGTAAGGAATGCTCTAAAAATCATTGATGGTAAAAGAATTGCCGTCTTCCATGATGAAGGAGGTCGAAGGCCTTCGTTCTTCAAAGTGGGAAACGAAACTAGCTGGCATCCGGTGAATAAGATTCGTATGAATGCTGGACATTGTAACTGCTATTTCTTCAGAGAGATCGGTACGTTTTATCTGCTTTGTTATCTTTGTTTTAGTGATGACGGAGTCCAAGGCATATCTGGTATGATTTGTGAGAGATGTTCTAATACCCTGAATTATAGTGTCAGCATCTGACGGCCTTGAGGATTGTGCATGCTCTGAACATCAAGTATTACTCTACCACAAAAGATCTTACGAAAGAAATATAATTTTCAGCTCAATATCCACTCGGTTATTTTTTTTCTGATCTCCAAAAAATAAATTAATGGGCTTATGAAGTTTTTAATTGACCTTTGTTGAATATCATAATAATATTTTTTTGGCTTGATTTACGTTTTACTCTCTGTTTTAGTTTTGATCAACATCTCAGCAATGTCTACCATATCAGAAACTGTGAGTTATTTTATAACGGATTCTAAATTTTATAATTCTCATTACAGCAGACAAAACGGGAGGGAGTAGTGGCCAATTTAAAGTCGATTAGAGTTGGAAAAACAAAGTTGTTGGCCATGCTTGGATCTCTAAAGGAAGCGGAGCAAAGAGGAGAGGTGGGTCCCAATCATAAAGATCATAGTTATTTTAGGAGATCGATAAAACATTGATCGGCCAGTTGGTGGAAGCCTATGATAAATTGAAGATTCAGGAAGATGAATATCTGACAGTTCTTAAGGATATCATCCAACAACATTTTGTTGAATATAAGGCGGAGAAGACTCGAGTAGAAAAAGAAAGGGAAGCAGAAGAAACAGTTTTGCAACCTGTGAGAACTGAGGAAGAACAGAAGCTTCTGGACGAGTTCTTGAAAGAGATCGATGAAGTGGAAGAGAGCGCCCGCGCAGCTTATGATCGAAACGAAGAATTGATGAATAAATTGAGGGAAAAGTTGGAACAGGTAGTTTTTTTGATTGCAATCATATAAAGTAATTGTAGAAACAAGTTATCGATCACTTAAACAATGTGAAAGAGGCGGAGTTAGACAAAACCATGGCTGCAAAAGAAAGAGGTAGGTTTTGAGTAATACAAGTTAAGGATATTATTCAGTATTGGCCGAAAAAGAGGCGTTGGCAAGGGCTGAACAAGTTCGGGATCGTCTGAAGAAAGAATTCCTGAAACGAGGGTTGGCCAAACGAAGTGATGAACCCCTGGCTGAAGAGATACTCCCCTCTGACTGTAGTGAACGAGTCCCTGAGATTCCAAAGTTCTTGCCGGAACCTCGCTCGGAGGAAGAGAAAGCAATGAATGAGAAGATTCAGAAGCACATTGAATCCATAAAAACTCGCAGACAGAGGATGAAGGAGTGTGGTCTTAGACTGAATGACATGATGGACATCAGTCAGAATATACAACAGGCCGTTGTTCGTACGAGGTAAGCTTAATCTACAGATATTCGTCAATGAATTGATTCCTGATCTATCATTGTTACAGTAATATTGGTGAGTTGCAAAAGAAGTTGGAGGACCTAAAGACAGCAGAGTCCGAACAAACGGAGGAAAGGTGAGGGCCGAACCGATTTGTTTTAATATCAGGGGTCATCTCGAACTGGTGTAAAGTGGATTACATCAAAGAGAGGGGCGAAGGATGGTGTTCACATTCCGGAGACGTCATCTGTTCGGGGGTGAGGGAATGGTGGCCAGATGATGCACTCCCTGGACAGATGCGCTCCCTCCCCGCGCCTCTCTTTGTGATCAGCTCTAATCCGGCACGCCTGTTACTTACTTTCTTCGGGCTAACTCTCGGATGGATCTATCTGGTCAGTCTCTGGCCCCGCCTTTCTCGAGGAGGATCGATGGCATCCTCTTGTCTTCTCGAAAACTTTCAGTCTGTTCCCTGACACCCGGCCGATCGGCGGCTCATTGCTTCAGGTCATTGCCATCTCTATCTTTAGATATTCACCTTATGTTCGAGCTCTTTCTCGGCGTATATTCCTCGTGATTAGTCGCACCACTCTAGTGCTGACCCCCTGGTTAAGTGAATACTTTGCCACAGTCTTAGAATATGGCATAGCTGGGCCAAGGTTCGCTTAAACCGGTGTAAAGTCAGCGTATCTTTCTTCTGGCAAATACTGTAATATTTTTAACACATTTTTTAGCCCTGCGAATTAATTGGAGCAACTTGTCTAAATTTAATGTGCCAGAGCTAATGCAATCATTCTACTGCAACATATCAACTGCTTAAATTATTCAAAGGCTTGTAAACAAACTTAACATGATCTGTGATATAAAGAATCGACATGAGTGCGTTGTTAATTGGTATCTGTTCGGACGAAATTCATATTTTGGCTATAAAATTTGGTTTTTAAAATGTATTTAACTTAGAATGTTTGACTGGGCAGAGCCTTACAACAGGTTTGACGTCACAATAATACTACTCGGGTATGGAGTGAGTCTCGCCTTTGGATATTCATGTAAGGCCCTCAAACAACTCAATCCTTGGACCCACAATATTGTCCTCGCGTTTTATGTTTTTGTGGCCTTGGTTGTCTTTGCCTGGAAATTGGAGATCAACCCAATCCATCTTCCTGTTGCTTTACTCGGTCGGGTTTATGATGGCTCAGTCACGCGGTAAATAAAAAAACTTGAAATACCAAATGTGATTGCAGAAGATGTCTTCTGCTCTTCTGGTTGATCAATGTGTTCGCTTCAGTTGCATTCTGTGTGAGGACTGCATATTTTGTGAACCAAGTGACGACTTCGCATCGAAAGTTTTTTCACGTTACAGTATCTGCCGTCGCCATTTCTGGGTTCCTTTATGATCCTCCCTTTACTGTACTTTGTGGTCATATTGTGATTGTATTCTTTATTATTCTGGAGGTAAGATGTGCAATGAATTGCCGACAAGTTTCAGATCTTGAGAGTCCATCGGGTGCAACCTTGGTGTCATACTTTGGATGCAAACATGCTGCCTTTTCTGGATGGGCAAGACAACAGAAATCTTGTTTTGACCCCCATTCACCTAATTGGAGGTGTTTTTGCCCCAAGTCTACTGGACTTTATGTTATGCGAGCCTTCGAATGCCCTACGACCCTCATATTACAGTGGTGTGATAACAGTGGGTGTGGGAGACGCTTGTGCTGCTCTGATTGGAAGCAATTTTGGCAGAATTCGATGGGGAGTAAAGCTGAGGAAGACGGTTGAAGGATCAGCCGCGATGCTCTTCGGGCAGATTGTGGCCCACATAGCGTTGTTTGGGTTGAGTGAGATGGGTCTTGTCGTCGTTGTTATCTACTCTCTTTCCACTATCCTGGAAGCCGCTCTAGACAAGGGGGACAATATTGTTTTGCCGATTTTTACTTTCTTTTTACTCAAACTGAGGGAATATTTCGTATATCCATAAGACATTGCATTCCACCTTCTCTTTTCTTTTATCCTATTATTATGTTCAGCATGCTGTAGGGAACCCATTGTTTTCACTTTTTGATGATTTCTAGTCATTCCGAAGGTCTAATATCCATATATCTTGTAAAGAAGCTATCCCAATTTTGGAATCGCTTCTGTACTTTTGCTTCCATCGCTTGTATCAGATTTCTGAGTTCAAATCACAAACTTATAATAAGGTATTTATTTTTTGCAATAAAGTTTGTTTATTTTGCCTAAGGGTCTTTACGGGATTCATGTTCGTCCTGGCTGTATATGGGATGTATCTTCAGTTGTTTTATCTATGGACCCGTAACAGAAGTACGACTGTCAGTTATCGGATTAATGTCCAACATTTTAAACCGTTCACAATTCTGCTTTGTTCCGAACTTATAAGGTAATCAAACAAATTAATCGAAATCCGCACATGTTTTAGAGGGTTTCCTTTTCCCAGCGTTCGAGATTGTAACGGGGCTGCAAACTTCGCTTTAGTCAGTCAGTAAGGTTAAATAGTAGTTGTAATCGACCAGGTGTAATGTGATTCTAGATAGAAATCAATTCCAATGCCAATTTTCATGTATTTGGACTCCCACCGGATACTGCGTAAAAGTAATCGGGGCAATAACTCGGGCGTTGCAGGTCCCAGGTAACGCGGTCTGTTACTTCCAAATAATGAGAGACCGTTCCAGAAAAGGTTGAATATTATCGATTGTCATTGTCCGTTCAAGACACTTTGAAACTATCCAAAGTAAGCGCTTGAACAAGTCTGAGTTTGTTGAAGGTTTACATTTTCTACTCAACGGACACATTGAATACTGTAAGATTACCGGTATTCAGAACACCATCCTTTACACTTAAACCAGGCAAACGAACGGCCTATGAAGTAGCTGGGATTACTGGAGTAAGATGGAAAAATATCATCTATTTTTATCTCAGGAAGAGGATGCGGATCGACAATGGAGAAACAACTTCTGCGTGTGGAACAAGTACAATTTCTTGGCCAATTCCACAAATTGTAACGGGACTCGATTGTATTCAGGGTAATTTTGGAGATGAGCCATCCTTTATTGTCAGGGCATAGAATTAAAATTGTTTCAGCTCGAATGGAGACGATGAAATTTACGAAAAAAATCCCTGCACCCTCGGGCTGGCCGCTAGAGGTTCGTTTAATTTGAATCTTTAAAGGTTGGCATATTTCCAAAGTTCATTCGAGATGTAAAGTAGAGTGATACTTCCAGCGGTAAACGAATGTCACACTAGGGCGATGTCATCATTAATTGTTGGTTACACTACTTATTCGATCAGCAGTCAGGGGTAAGTATACTTACTACAGTCAGTAAAGTATTTTGCGGTCTTTTTAAATGTTTTGGTTTGATTTTTGCTCAAAACATGAATGTTTTCAAAAACATTAGGTAACTTGTTTGTCTTTAGGACAGGAAATGAGAGCCAATGTGACATAACTGCACGTAATGTCTACCAGAGAAGACATACCGTATCCTCGCGGCAAGGTTGGCAGATATTGAGTAAGTTTATTCAACAAATAAACAGAAAAAACAGTGTGTACAATTGACAGACGGAAAGAACAGGGGTTTTGTACGGAGCTGAAGGGAAGGCAGAATTCTTAGCAACAAACTCGCTCTCGAAGTTCATCGTCCGAACATCGTTGGCGACAACAGGCATCGGTTATCTTGTCGGTGATAACTCTTTTCAGGGCTCTGGCTGCAAAAGGGATTAATTATAAGGGATTAATTCTTTGGTCTTACCAGAACGGGTTTGGCCCTTAACACAATTCTCGCAAATCTTTGAAATGTGACCCAATAAAACGTTGCCACATCTTCTGATTAGGGGTCCTGATCGTCGTTGTCGATGCTTCGGTTGAGGGTGTTGCAAAGGATTTACTAATATGAGGTTCAACATGATCAGTGTTACGAGAAGGCCGACCCTCCAGGGCCCTGAGGAGTAATACTCTAAACCGGCAATGGCTGAAAGTCACTGCTAATGTAGAACCCACAATAGAAACACGTCAATGTGCTATATTAAACGAGGAGGTCACGAAACACGACAGCCAATTGGCCAGGTATTTCTGGACCTTTGACTGGTTCTGGATGACGGGATTAAGTCAAACTTTAATTCCATTCTTTAGAACATGTGACAGTCGTGCCGGTAACCGGTCCACTGAATGGCACTTTATTTTTGGTAATCAAAATTATTTAACCACCCCGTTTTTACAAACATTTCCCTTAAAGGTAAACAATAATTACTTTCTGTATTATCTGGCCTACATTAAAACAAGGTATACATCCCGCTTATAGC
This sequence comes from Bursaphelenchus xylophilus, assembly GCA_904066235.2. Taxonomy (NCBI): domain Eukaryota; kingdom Metazoa; phylum Nematoda; class Chromadorea; order Rhabditida; family Aphelenchoididae; genus Bursaphelenchus; species Bursaphelenchus xylophilus. The sequence goes on along the minus strand of CAJFCV020000003.1, from coordinate 6,533,720 downwards.
ATTTTGTTTTCACTTTTTAAACATTTCGGGGCGGAGCTTCTTTCTTTGGCCGAACATTTCGAGTGTTATTAATGAGATTACAAATCCGAAACTCTTAATTAATTAATATTTATATTATAGTATGCATCAATTGTAGTTTAAATTAATTTTCATTGTATGGAGATGCTCCCACATTTACAAAAAATACAATTTTGCTACATTAATGTAAGAATTGATATTTGCAGGCGAGATAGGCGGTACCCTCTCTCTTTACACCAGTTTCACATTGATGGCTGGAGTCGAGATTCTGTTCTTCTTTTTGTCCAAGGATATTCGGAAAGATGTGGATCGATACGATCTTTTGCTGACGTTACGCAAGAACCCACGAGTCCGGGCTCCGAGATGCGTGAAAAGCCTCCTTTTCTGGCGACATGACATTAAATAAATGGTATATAAATGTAAAATGTTTTCGCCGTTCCGATAGACCGGTTAATCTGAAGATGTCCGGAAGCCTGAGGCATTATTCATCTCATGATCAGGGCGATTCCAGCCGCGCGGGAACAAGTACGACCGGTCTTATCGTCGCTTACTGATAAGAATGGGAGTGGGCGTGTTGGTAAGGGGGGCTGTGTAAGAAAGATTCTGAAGTCAATCCGAAGCTAGAAATCTTTCAAGGTGAGACTTCAACTGTCAAGTCCGTTCAGATCCCGGCGTTTGTTTGGTCTCCACGGTTTATATACGGATTTATTACGAAAATTGAGAGTCGGCGCGACGCCGTTCGAAGCTCGGAACCAACTTCAGCTGGAGCAACGTTGAATCGGAAAGGAAGGCGCCGGAGGCATTTCCGAGAAAAGAAAAGGCGCTTCGATCACGGCAAAACTTCCCTTCGGCGGTGTAAGGTATCCCGGGGGTGTCGTAACCTCATTGTTGTGCCCTCAGGGATTTCCCTTTCGTCGCGTCTTGAGTAAAGTTTTATTTTCGTTGAGGGTCATTCGGGGCGGCGTGAATGACGGAATTCTGATAAGTGGAGCGAACTGGTCCCGTCATCCAGGAAAGGTCATTCTATCCCGAAGGCGCGGGATTTCTTTTTAAATGCCCTTCTCGAGATCAATTGAGTGCTTGTTTGCTGGTGGTAAAAGTGAAGGTGTTGATGGGATTAAAGGCTAAAACCGGGTAGTCCGTCAGTTATCAGTCCGGGCATAACAAATGAGCAAACAATGCGGTTTCCGCCGTGCTCGGCATCTTTTTTAATGGATTTCGCCTTGGAGCAGAGTTTCCGTAAGAGGGAGGGGTATCTCTTTAAGTCGGACGGCGCCCAGAACTTACTCCATCGCTACAGGCGTAGAACACACTTAAGCGAGATACACTCAATTTTTCTGCCGGCGTTTCTTACCCTGCTCGAACTGCCAAGGTAATGCGCAACTAATTGCTTTGTTTTTAATTTAATTATTCGGATTTCGCTTTTCGTGTTCAAGGACGACTGGGTTTTTATCCGTGAGCTTAATTTTTATATTTTTAGCCGACTTTGCCCTCCGGCAATGAAGGCGATCACACTTCTATTGCTGGTCGGAACGGCCTCAGGCTGTATTAGTTCGGCTCCCCGTCAGTTCTCCGCTACTCCAGATTACTCAGGGGCTGCAGCCCAAGCCCAACGTCAATTCATCGCCCCATTGGCTCAAGGCCAGGCCCAATTCCAACAGCAAGTCGCGGCTGCTGGAGCTGGTCTACCCCGAGCTGCTGCTGCTGAGAATGTTGCCCCAGCCGAGCCAATTGCCAGTTCGCATCTGGCAGAAAGCGAAGGGCCAGCCTTAGGGCAACGGGTTTCCTTAACCGAATTTAGCTCCAATGGATACAATTCGGCCGGTGGAGGTCCGGTTAATAAAGATGAGGCATTGAGTTGTGACTTTGAAGGCCGACCATGTTGTTGGGCGAACGCCCCGACTCCTGATGACCAGATTGATTGGCAACATGCCGCGGGTACCCCCGACGTTGTTGCTCGTCAAAACATGACCATGCAAGGTCGCTATCTCCTGGCTCATGCTGTTTCTGCTGCTCCATCCGATGAGGCGCAGTTCGTATCTTGTGCTATTGCTTGTGCCAGCTCACCAATCAAGGTCAGAGCCACCCATTTCCAATCACACAACGTCCTCTTGCAAGTGTGCCAACGTGAGAGTTTCCCCAATTCTGTCGATTACAATCCCCTCCTCAATTGCCAAGAGTTCCCTTCGGATGCTAATTTGAAAAGAACTGAGTTGGTATTGCCCAAGGCGTCTTTGGTCGACGTAAGTTCTATTTTTAGTGTTTACGCAAGGCGTTTCGCCTTTGCGTTTACTAAGCTAATACATCACACTGTTTGTTCAGTAATACTTCTTTCCCACCGTTCAGATTGTGTTCGTGGCCAGTAATTTTGTGGACAGAGAGGGATCTCTGGCCATTCTGGATGACATTGAGATTGACTATGAGAGTGATCCATCTGAATGTCCCCTTCCCCCTCAACAGTCGTCGCAGAGTTCAGAGTCTACTCAGAGCCGTCAATCTTCTTCCCGAAATGGATTCCAGGCAGATCGACGCAGTTCCCAAGGTTTCGTTAACGTCGACGGCTCATCCGACGCCGAACTTTCAGCAATTGGCGCGGCTTCGGGATCATCCGCCGTCTCCGTTTCCCGGGGATCCGTGACCAACATTGACACCGCTACTGGAGACCAGATCAGCATCAACTGTAAGTGGATCATACCTCTTGCTTCCTGCTGTTTTGTTAATCGGTTCCCAATTAAATTGTACTTTTAGCAGTCAGAACAAGTTCCCTTTCGAATGGAAACACTGCAGCCAAGGCTCTGGGAACTCCCCTTCAGACTGATGGACCTGTGATTTTCGATGGGGAATCATGCAGAAAGACCAAGTGTAACTTCGAAGATGGCACCATCTGTTCGTATGTAGACAAACATTCCAGTGAAAGTCTGAATGGTCTTTCAACAAAGTTCCAGGTGGTGAAAGGACAGTTCATGAACCGTGTAACTGGTATTAAGGATAATCCAGGTAAATAAACTATTGCCAGTTTGGGAACATTTTTATTCCCTTTATCTGGATAATGTTACAACTTTCACCTTGCAGAAGGGGATTATTACGCCGCCAGTTTCTTGTATCCCAAAGAGAAGGCGGTCTTGGCTTCTGATGTGGGAGCCATTGATGAGAGTAGTAGAATTAAATTCAAATACTACGAAGGAACTCATGGAGTTCAGCTGAAGGGATGTTGTGATTCGATTGACAAGTGCCCCTTCAACACCGATAGATTTGTTACAGTAGGAGATCGAGAATGGAAATCTGGTGACTTTGTTTGTAGTCGAGGCACCAAACAAGTAAGGATCTCTTTATATTTATAAAAATTATGTCTTTACAGTTTCACTTTACATAATCATGCTTCAGGTTCTGTTCTTCTGCGAGAATACACGAACCAACCAAGGGGCGTGTGCCTTGGATGATGTGCAAGTGGTTGATGCCAACGATCAGAATGTCGAAAATGCAAAGCCTCTGTGTTAAAGGAGGGCATCTTCTTGTTGTTCGGATTATGGGTTCCCTCAGACACTGTTTAATATTAATTTATTGCCATTTCTTGTCCTTAATAATCGTTTTCGCCTCAGATTTGTACACCAACCGATGCCATACTTGTGTCTTGAAATGTTGTTCAAAAGGAATAAATTACATTACTATCTTCTTATAATTAGGTCAGACTTGATGAAAGTAAAAGTTCCTTTCTTATGTGGGAGGGGAGGGGTAAACTGGCTTTTCCATCCGGAATCTCGACTTTCGCTTTCTTTAGCTAATACATTCACAGCCGGTTGACATCCGAGAACCCTTATTTATGGGCGTCAGAAGGCAAGAAATCGGCGATGATTCACAAAAGCAAAATATACGATAAAAAGGGCGTTGAAGTTAAAACTTTTAATATTACAAATCTTAAGTTGGTCCAGAAATTAATGTAGTTGGTGTCTCAGATTAAACCAAAGGGGGTCAACCGCACATGCAGAACATTGCCGTTAAGAGCAAAAATAAAAAATTACATCTAAGCAATGTTATACTGGCAGTTACATACCAATTCGGACATAAAACAGGGTAATGTAAAGTTTGGCACTTTTAAACCCGCTAAAAGAAACTTCACCCGTTGACTAATAAACCATCAAAACTTGGGCTACGAGTTTTCAAGTCAGCGACAGTTCTGGTCAACGATACTACGGGTCGTGTCGGTTCGTCGTTGTATACATGGGAAGGTTTATTGAAAGAAATAATAAGATGGTCCTAGGTTAGCTTATCACCTATTTTGAGGCATTTTACACTAGATAGTACAATCAAAAATTATGCATTCAGATGTTAATGCTGTTGGTTTGGTACACAGTACTGCTCAAACAACATGTTCTTAGCGCTTGGTACTCTATATTACGAGATGGTACTATATAGCACGAGGTAAAAATTAAGCTGTAACGCAATACTGATCAAAAGTTCATTTTGTGCAAAAACAAATTCGTGCTATACAGTATCACCTCGTACTATACAGTACCAAGCGCTAAGAACATGTTGTTTGAGCAGTACTGTGTACCAATCCAACAGCATTAACATCTGAATGCATAATTTTTGATTGTACTATCCAGCTTGGGGACAAAACCGTCCTGGGGACAGAACCGGTCTCGGGACAAAAAGGCTCGAAAAAGGTGGGGACAAAAACGGCCTGGGGACAAAACCGTCTTGGGGACAAAACCGGGGTGGGGACAAAAACGTCCACTACGGAAAAAATGGATGTCATTTTCGGAAGCCTCGCAACATATTTTTTATTATTTTTTTTATTTAATTTTTTTTTTTTTTTTTTTTTGATTACCTTACTATATAACCACCAGAGATTGCCACGGCTCCGGAGCCGGCTCTTGGCTCCGGCTCTGAGCGGCTCCGGTTCCGAGCCGGGAGCCAAAGCCGGAAATTTTGGGTGCGGCTCCGGCTCCCGAGCCGAAATTCGGAGCCAAGCTTCTCAGCGTTCAGAAAAGTAAAAATTTCACGATCTTGTTAAACCAAATTGCTTGAAAAATACTGGGAAGGATGTGTTGCATACGAATTGGCTGATCTCTGGCACTAATAACTTTTAGTTTTGGAAAAATATTTTTTGTTAGGCGGAGCTTTAAAATGTATTTAAACGGGTTTGAAATAAAGAAACGATCAAGGCCGTCATAAACGAGGCGAAGAGTACATTATAGCTTTATTATCCGTTTTTACAATCACCTTGAGGGAAATAAGTGATCAAATACACAGTATCTCTCTATGGAAAGGACGGGATTTACAGTCAAAATAAAGTAAGAGTAAGGTCACCTGAGAGCCGTTTTCAAGTAATGCGAGAATTGAAGGCACTGTTGGAAGGAGGTTAAGATTCTTCGTCGTCGATATGCCCTTCAGTTGGAACGAGAACATCACGGTTGTTGAGAACCGCCGTCAGATCGGCTTGACTCTCCTTCTTATCGCTCCGATGCGATTGACTGCCACTATGATCATGTGCGGAATCATTCTCGGAGTTGGAGGAAGTCTCTTCTTCCTCTTCCTCGTAACAGAAAGTCCCTGATTTGGACAGCTGACTCCAGCCTCGCACTATAATTAGAATATAAGATAAGAACAGCATGTCATTCAGGCTGAACTAGCTCCATATTCATTTTAATGGACATAAATCAAAGTCCAAATTAAAATCACCCACCTCTTTGTCCAATGTTCTCGGGATCATCCTTTCCTGGCATCGTTGAGTAATGATCGACTGTCCTCTCATGACTCATCAGATTCATGGGAGCTCTGAAGAAGTAAAAGGTAGGATAATGGACAAGATTGTAACAACTAGATGCGTAGATGTCTGCATATCTCTCGACTTGGGAGGCAAAGAATGTTGTTCTAGACCCACTTCTGAACAACGATCCGATAATGCCATACTCTTGATCCATTTCGTATGTTACACTCTAAATAAGCAGTTCTGTGATTAGGATGACTAACTCACTCTGATACTTCCAATAATATCGCTTATTTCGGGTTTTTCTTTCGTTTTACTATCAAGATCTTTGTATAAATTGGCCAAAGAAACCTCCAATTCTCCCAATCTCTCGAACAAACTCCTTTTGCCGGTCCAAACAGTCAGTTCTCGAGTGAGTTCCGGTACCACCAAGAAAGTTTTCCATCCACGAGTCTTCTTTGACCTCAAGACATCTCCAAAAATATGGTCTCCAATATACAACACATCCTTTCCACGGCATTTAACAAGACGTCTGAATGCATCACAAGAACCTAAAATAACATAGTAAACCTCGTAAATCTCGGATAGATTGAGAAAAAAAAGCATACCTCCAGAATAAACAACGCCTGGTCTCAGAGGTCCAGTGTGAATCCCGATATTTAGGGCGCCGGTCTCTTTGTTCACTTCTCTGAACACGGTACCCTCAGCAAACCACAAGGGTTTCCGAGCATTGACTACAGTAATATCAAAGTAAGATGTCCACTTATCACCCAGAAGATATGTCATAATACCCTGTCAAAGAAAGTAACAATCAGCTACCTTCGCTTACATTTGTATATGAGTATTCACTGTTGGTCAACAAGAAGGTCTTTCGGTCAGCTGCCCGCAATTGAGTCAGCAAGTCCACGGCTCGCCCATCTTTTACAACGTATTTATCGAGATTTTTCAAGATAATATCTTTCATATCACTCTGAAAAAATAAAATTAAAAATTATATCATCACATAGTACAATCATAAACTACAGGGTGTCCCAAAAAAAATGCATGTTTTTTTCCATGGGCCCTGACGCGAAAATGTTTAGGTCAGGCCAAAAGATTTTTGTACTGCTAAAATCTCCGTGCTTTTCTGCCCTAGTCATTTCAGTTTTGTGTTCATATCGATTAAGTAGCATGGTTTTTTAAAATGTGAAACAAAGGAACTGCGATTTTGTCACTATTTTTGAGCCGTTCAAGTTGTAAATTTGCCCAGTATAGAAAGGACGTTGTGTCAAAAGTAATCACGCGATGTAAGGAGCTTGATAACGATAGTAAGCGTCCAGGACGTAAAGGAAAACGCACCGCCAGCGGTTCTGTCAACCGGGAGAACACCAACAGCAAAACGCTATTTTCAAGAAAAAATTGCCTTGGAGATCGGCATCAGCGACCGATCGGTCACCCGAATAGTCTATGATGAGCTACGCCTCACGCTGTATAAGCTGTAAAAAGCTCAGATCTTTAAAGTAGACGGCAAATGCGTGCGGCGCGAAAAATGTCGAAAACTCAAGGGCTGGGCCGCAACTCACCGACGTGAGCGCATTCGTTCGTGGTTCAATATTTGGCGGATGCACAACCACCTGAGCAATTGGATCTTCTTAGATGAGGCCCTCGGCATGTCGGCTAACGTCGAAAACCGTCAAAATCCGGGCCGTCATCGCCTAAGGCGGAATTTCTCCCAGCGGCAAGAATTCCATGGTTTTCTCGGATCAAGGGGGCAAAACTTTAGCGCCGCGTTAATTTTGATTTTCCCGTACTTCTGTTGACTCAGCAGAACCTCGGCAATGCAAATTTGGCGTCCTTGCTAGACTCAGCTCCGGCTCACAAGGCAAAATCGACTCAGGGCCCGAAATGGGAACGATTTTCCCGATTTCACCCCGTCCGCAAAATGGCCGTCTGCTCGCCGGATCTGAATCCGATTGACTATATTTTTTTTCAATTGGAGGCCATTGCCTGTACTACACACCACAAAAGTTTGGAATGGCAAAGTAATCGTTGCGCCAAGAACGGGACCGATTTCCTCGAAAAAGGCTGCGGCCCCGAGCCCAAAATTTTAAGTTACGTTTGAAGCTCTATATCGCCACCAAGGGCAGCCACTGTGAAACTGGCTTGATATGTTATCAATAATCCTCTATGTTACTGATATCCATCGTTCGTTTGGCTAAATTTTGTTTGGTATATAAAATGTAGCCATAAAAATAACATGCATTTTTTTTGGGACACCCTGTAATTACAAAAAAATATTGCCTACATCAAAATGCACCCAGTCTACAGCACCTCTGATGTCCTGGAAGATAGATTTGTATGACATTACAACTTCTCCACTCTTTACACCCGTTTTGTCCGACGTCATGTGATAATGTGGAGAGTTGTCAAAGTAATCGACCAGAGCAGCTAAGAGATATGTTTCGGGTAAATTGAACAAGGTGTTCAAGACAAAGACCCGTTGATCCGAAAGATGCAGGAATTTGTTGGGATAAAACTCATCCATTTCACCCCTAAATGTACAAATACATTACTTAATAATATTACACTCTGCGAAAACATTCTCTAGCTCTGCAGATTTGCACTTTCCGCTGAAAGGATTCATATGTGGCATCAAAAATCTTTAAGGGCATCATTAGAAAACAACTTTTGAAACTTGTTTACCGTAAATAGCTCTCATAAACCAACTGATGCGTTTTTATTTTGATGTCACCACAGCACAAAAATCATTAATAAACTAAAAAAAGTCGAAAACTTACGGCTTCAGAAATCTGAATCCATGAACGGCAGCCAGAATGTTCCCAAATCCATCAACCTTCAGGAGGTTCCCATAAAGATAATCGAACCAAAGACCTCTGACGGGGAAGATCGGGTTGTACTTGAACTTCTTGAAATCCTCGGGGTATCCGATGTCAATCAGACGTTGAACCACAAGCCCGAAGGTCATTTCTTCGAGAGCCGGGGATTTGTATTCTTTAAATTAATTAACTAATGTTAATTTAATTTACCTGCAAGAGTGTAATCCATGTCGAATCCAAAGAATTTTATCTTATCCAATCTCAGATTTCTGTTCACAAACACTCTGAAACGAATCTCAATTTGTATTTTACAGTTATTCGTAATTGAACTCTTTTACAACTCAAGTAAAACAAACCTCTTGGCAGGCTCTCTTTTGTAGATGTTCTGAGGTGCATCGAAAGATTCTGTGGTTCCCATTTTCATTTAGTGTTCTGAAAATTCTCTTAAAACTTTCTAGTGACAATTGTTACTCGACATACATACAATCGCGACCTGCATAAACAATTCCTCGGCCTTCCTCCAGTTCTATAGAATGAATTGGCCGCGAAAGGGGGGAGGGGGTTGCTTCAGAGTCATTCAACCGCCTGTCCTGCCCTCTTCTGGCCTCTCCCTTCCCAGCCTGCTCACTCCGAAGGCCCGAGGCGCCATTTCTCGAATTTTCGCCGCAGATCTGCACCTTCGCGACGCGCGGAGTTAGTGGTTATATCTGCTTAAGAATTGCGAAACGACTTATATGTCAGAAGTGTCGTGGTATTAAAAGTGATAGGACCGCCCTCGACTTATAACTTATCAATCTTCCAAGCGGCCAAAAAAATCTGTAGAGGCGCCGGGTCTAATCAGTTGCTGATAGCAGACATAAAAGAGGATGATTGAGAGAAGTTTTTCGAATTTAGACACGTCGGAATTCATAACCACGACATCGTTTAATTCTAGAATTACTAGCTGTAAGGTCAAAACTCTTACAGAAAACTCGGCCAAAATCAACCAATTTTTTGCAGAAAAAATTAGCTCCCCCCAGAAGCACATGGTATCGAATATCGAGAACGTTTATAATCATCAGTCGCAAAAAATCATCCTACGCACCGATGATGGATTAGCGTCTTCCTCGATGAAAAAACAACCTTTCGACCACTTGAACAATATTAATAGAATAAATGGACTCTTCAAATTCGTCGGAAGTAAGAATTCTCCGTCATCAAACCAACGGAACACTTTATTTCAACAAAAAAGTAACCTTCTAATAACGGCGAACACGATCCTCTATCGGTTTCATGTATTCTCCGACCAGCCGTTCTCCAAACATAGACTTCGACTTCTTCGGGATAAATTCAGCTTCTTCTGTTGCTAAATCTTCACCCTCGTTTAATTTTTGGTTCAATTCCTCTTCGAATTTGTATTTCTCGGGGATTTGAGCAGTGTTGTCTTCAATGTCTTGTTGCTTCTGAGCAGCCTCATTTAATGTTAGACCCACCCATTCTGCCTCTTCTAACGGTATTTTGAATTCCTTATACTTCTCTTTGATGTAATTGTGCTTTTCTGTATCATCCAGCCAATAATCTTCTTTCGCCAGGGTAATCAGGATCAGACGTTTCAACTTCATTCCTAATTTTGAATTGACGTCAATTTCAGGGGTCCGCAAAAGGTAATAATCAAGGCCGAATGCTTCGTGAATGAGACCAAGACTTCGGCTTGTAACAGTGATCTTCATGTACTTGTTCAGAATCTCAGAATACAAACATCCGTGAAAAACGTTCGGGAAAAACCAATGCGGAATCCAATGCCGTGGAAGGATCTTCTTCCTGACAAAGGGACGAGATTCTACATACCCTTTTACGACACCTTCACCACCCCACAAACCATTTTCCATCTCCGGTATCCTCAGAGGACGAATGGGATACTCCTAAATTAATAGGATTTAATAATTCCAAAAATATATTTAAAAAAAGAACCAACCTGAACTTCGACTTCCACTTTCTTGTCTGTATCCCACATAAACCTATTCTGCGGGGGTTCATAATGGACCGGTGTTGCGTCTGCTAATATGTTGGCCCAGTATCTCTTCTGGTAATGCATGGGTAAACGGTGGACAACCGACTTTGGGTCTTGCCAGATGTCCTCACAGACCTTTATCCTCTCAGCTTTGTCCCATGTGATTACCGGCCTTGGCTTCAGCTTCGTCAATGGTACCAGGTTTTTCGCCAAGGATGTCATCCTGTCAATGAAATAATTTTACAAGCACAATTTCCGTATGAGTATTCATCGATAAAAACAAAAACGGAAAATAACCAAAACATGATTATCAAATTTTTATTTCATCTAAATTATGTCCTACATTAGATTAATGACGACATATCTTTGCAACTCGTTACTTGGGAGCCAACATGTCCTCAGGGCGTACCCATTTATCAAAATCTTCAGCAGATAAAACCCCCAATTTAATGGCTTCTTCCTTGAGGGTAGTTCCATTTTTATGAGCTGTCTTGGCAATCTTAGCAGCGTTGTCGTATCCAATATGCGGATTCAGAGCAGTGACCAACATCAAAGATTCGTTAAGGAGTTTGTGAATATGCTCCTTGTTCGCCTGGATGCCAACGACGCAGTTGTCGGTGAAAGAAACAGATCCATCGGCAATCAGTCTAATGGATTGAAGAACATTTCTAACCATCAATGGCTTGAAAACATTTAATTCAAAGTGACCGTTAGATCCTCCAACAGTTACGGCAACCTAAATTAAGACCCAATGTAAATGAATAAACCTCGCTACTCGCCTGGTTTCCGAAAACTTGCGCGGCGATCATTGTCAAGGCTTCGCATTGAGTCGGGTTCACTTTTCCGGGCATAATAGAACTTCCAGGCTCATTCTCGGGCAGTGAAAGCTCGCCAAGACCACAACGAGGTCCAGATCCAAGGAAACGGATGTCATTTGCTATCTTCATCAACGAAACAGCGACAACATTCAAGGCTCCATGGACTTCAACTAAAGCATCGTGGGCAGCCAATGCTTCAAATTTGTTGGGAGCAGTGACGAAAGGAATTCCAGTCAAATCTTTTAGAGTGGAAGCAACTTTTTCTGCAAATCCAATCCTGGTGTTGAGACCTGTTCCAACGGCCGTTCCACCTGCCGCCAATTCGTAGAGTCGTGGCAATGTTCCCTCTACTCTTGCAATGCCATTCTTGATCTAAATTTTTTAATACATGGAACATTCCTCACACATACCTGTTGAACATAAGCGCTGAACTCTTGTCCAAGGGTCAACGGAGTCGCATCCTGAGTATGGGTTCTTCCAATCTTAATAATCGGATCAAACTCTTTCGCTTTGGCGTCCAAGGCATTATGAAGCTTTTGCAAAGCTGGCAGAAGTCTTCTGTTGATTTCCAAAGCAACTGCAACATGCATAGCAGTAGGATAAGTGTCGTTGGAAGACTGGGACTTGTTTACATGGTCATTTGGATGAACAGGAGTCTTTGATCCCAATTCACCACCTAAAGAAGTACCATTCGATTCAACTGTAAAAACATACCTAAAATCTCGATAGCTCTGTTAGAAATGACTTCGTTTACATTCATGTTCGATTGAGTGCCAGAGCCGGTTTGCCAAATAACAAGGGGAAAATGATCATCCAATTTGCCAGAGATCACATCATCTAAAACATTTTACATACATCCCACAAGAAAAGCATACCAGCGGCTTGTGTAATAGCTTCTGAGACCTTCTGATCAAGCCCAAACTCTTTGTTTACAATAGCAGCAGCTTTTTTCAGGTATCCAAAAGCGTGGATCACAGGGAGAGGCATTCGTTCTTCGGGCCCTCCAATCTTGAAATTCATCATGGAACTGAAGGTAAAATAATTTCACATATGTATAAAATACCTACCGAGCAGTTTGAGCACCATAGTACTTATCAGCAGGAACATTCAGCTCCCCAAAGGTATCTCGCTCAACTCGAAAATTTCCAGAGGCCATAGCGCGACGAAGAAGGACAGCCGTTTGGAGGGAACGCCGAAGCATTTTTTGTTGTTTTCTACTGCCAAAGTGAGTGTGCTATAAACAAACAGCAAATTTTGACAAGTTCGGTCCGCCTCATCCGAATTTTCGTTGGGACGGTGGAAAGCTGCGCCCGATATTGCAATTTTTTTTATAAAAGCATGATTTCTTGAACCATTCTAAAGTTTTTGCTGTGACCAGAAAAGATAAAATTTTGAGTATGCTGAAACAAGGACTCAATGAGCAAAGTTTTGTATATATCTTTTTGCAGCTTTTGGTTTTGATAACTGCACTGATCATGCGATAAGACCCCGTAGCGAAAACAATAAATGCGAAACATTTTGGCGTTCTGCAATACTGTCTTTTTCGATTTGGAGAAGATTGTTGCGGAATGCCAACTTGTACATTTTGCGCTGAAACGGAAATATGATTTTTGAAACTTTTCAAGATCGATCTTAACGTTAACGTAACACGTTATCTGTATATATCTCACGTTAGGATTGTATCAACAACAACGTTGTCTACTAGCAATAAGTTGGATGGGTTCAAATGTCCGAGAATCTGTGTTGAGAAAGCTCCGCGACGCATACAAGATAGACAACTTGGCGAAATTCCAAGAAGAAATTATATATCAGGACGAACTCTACTATCCGACCCTTCGAAATATTCTGTTCTCCGCTCCAACAGGGAGTGGAAAGAGTCTAGTTGCGGAAACAATCGCCTGTGTTAACGTGTTGCTAAGCAGAAAGCGGTGTATCTTTATTGAACCATACATTGCATCTGCCAGTGAATTGTTCTTTTCTCTACAGGTAATAAAAGTCTTACCAAATATGGACATTGTTTTAGAGACAATGGAGATCCTTGGGATTGATTGTCAAGGCCCATTTCGGAGCTGCTTCCCTCTCTTTACGTGAAGAATTTGATGCCGTGGTATGTACTATCGAAAAGGGAACCTCTCTTGTTAGTCGACTGATCAAGGATCGAGTCTTGGATCAGTTCTGTAAGCCATTTGTTTATCGTCAGTGCTTTTATAGCCACTATTGTTATCGATGAAGTCCATATGACGTTTGACAACGACAGAGGTACCCTTATTGAAGATTTGTTAATCAAATTAAAGTTCATGAACACCATCAGGTAAGTTTTTCGTAAAGATTTTTATGCTTGTTATAGTACTGAAACCGTTTGTCAAGTAATAGCAATGAGCGCGACGGTAGAAGACGCAACACCATTAGAAGGCCTTTTGAACACAACAATATTAGACTACAGCATCTGCGAAAAAAGGGATTTGGATGAATATTACATCGTAAATAACAAATATTACAGCCAGAGAAAAGAAGAGATAGAACTTGTGGAAAAACAACCAATGTTCAACTTCAAGTCAGATGAAACAGGGGTTTTGAAGTAAGTTTCTTTACTTTTACTTTGCTTGGGCTCTTTCGTGACTTAATACGTTGTTTCAGTTTGGTGATGGAGTCACTTGTAGAATGGAAATCGGTGTTAGTATTCTGCCGGACAAAAGCTCTAGTTGAAAAAACTGCAAAATTGATTGCCATGTGCATCGACAAGTGTTCAAAAAAGAAAAATGATACTTTTAAAGTACTTGGTGATCGTGTTGGAGAGTGCAATCTATTGTCGGGATGTGGATTTATGGATACTTACATCAAGACTGGTGTCGCCTTTCATCATTCAGGTTAGATTAATTAGAAAACTGAACAATTAAGACTTCTTACAAGGGAATGGTGTGAACTGTCCGTGAGCTTTCAACATAAGACCCACAAATTCTGAAAGAGCACGTAAAATTTAGTAAGAATCCGTTTTTTATTTGCCGAATGGTCTTGGGACGGTCGATTTTTATCGACCGGTTATAATATACTTATGTTACAGTAATCCTGGAAAATTGATTTTCAAAACATTGAATGCTCAATCACCAAAAACGTATGTATCCAGAATTCCGGGTCATTACCTCTTTTTATGATGCCGTGAGACTTAAAATTCCAAAAGGGACAAATTTATGCAAATTCATACCTTCCGGACAGAACATAATTTGGGAACTTGTTAAACACATGTCTACAATCATTTTAAACCAAAAGATTAAAAAACGGCTTTTTTGTAAATATGCAGGCGGTTCACTATACGCTGACGCAGGGATCCAAAAATTGTCTTTTCAACTTTTCTTGCAAAATTTTAAGAAAAGGTGAAAATTTGGCAACATTCTTTTCCGGAAACCCGAAAAAATATGCAAAATCCTGGAAGACCTTCTGGAATGGTCGAAAAACGTCTTTAACGTACCAGTAGATTGACATCTGGCATCATCGAAGCCCCCACGATGTTGCCAAATTGTCAAGTTTTCTTGAAATTTTTCAAAAAATCTGTAACACTTGAGTAAGTTTAAAAAAAATTTTGTACATAGCTATAGAATATATTTCTCGTCTCCCAAGACCATTCATTAGAAATAGAAAACGGATTCAAATTAAATTTTGTGCGCTCTTTCAGAATTGGGTCTCAGGTTAAAAGCTCACGGACAGTTCAAACCATTCCCTTGTTAGGTGTCCCAAACGAAATTCGAAAGAAAATCGAGACCTTATATCGCGAAAGAAAGATCGCCGTTATTGTATGCACATCCACACTAAGTACTGGGGTTAATCTGCCTGCTTCCCGAGTCCTGATAATCCTTGCTGACAACTTCGACAAGTCCCTGAACTACGTGGCCTATCACCAGATGATTGGAAGGACCGGAAGACGGGGCTTTGGCCGAGGTGAGTCTAATTAATTGCCGCCGTAAACATAACAAGTCGGTTTTATTTGAATTAATTAGTGAAATTCGTTTGTTTCTTTTGATTGCCCATTAGGGAGTGCCGACTTCTCATTGGCCGCTTTAAAGTCCTGCTAGCCCCACTTGAGAATTGGGGACATCCGAGCACTTAATGACATTAAAGGTCAAGCCGAGCCTTTCCCGCGCCGAAATTCGATGACGCAACTCGGGCGGATAGGGGTCGACATACCCACGGTCGAGTTCCGGCAACCCTTGATTGGCTCGAGTTGCCTTCCCTTCGACGTGTTAATGCAGGAAATTGTTTTTGGACGACTCGGGGCGACTGATTGAGCCAATTACTTGGAAAGTCCTGTCAATATATTTAATATCAAGTTTTATGGGCCGTATGGAAAATTGGATACTGTATAGGATTGGAGTGATAAGGGAATGTTTGCCAGATTCAGTTCTTCTTTGGCCTTCAAGTGGTCGAAGTGGAGTGATTTCTTTTCCTTATTTTCCTCAACATCTTCCTCGTCTTCTGATCCATCCGCATCCCATTGACCTCTGGTCTCAATATTCTTTTTATGCATTCCTGCAATAGGAATCTTAATTATCATTATTGATGAGAATTAGAGAAAGGTTCCTTTCACTTACCTAATAGCCATGGAGCGGCAGACTTCTCTGGATCGCCTTCAGTGCTCTTGGCTATGGTCTCTGGCAACGGAAGTTGATGTCTCACCATGGCTCCGTATAGTCCATATTCTGCCATTATCGTGCTCTTTCCCCAGGTTTTCTCCGTCTTTCTCCATTTGGCTCGTCGGTTTTGAAACCACACCTAAGAATGAGGCAATGTATAATGTGTGTTAGAGGTAGGAATGTTATGAGTTTCGGTGGGATTACCTGAATCCTGTCTTCTGGAAGTTCCGTTTTTTGTGCCAGGAGTTCTCGAGCTGTCATTTCCGGGTAGTGAGCTACTTTGAACGCCTTCTCCAGTTCATCTAATTGATATTGTGTGAAGATTGTTCGATGTCTCCGCTTCTTTCTCTTAGATATTCCTCCTGTTGGAGCTGAAGATCCAGAGGATTGACAGTCATCCTTACTTCGGTTGACATTTTTTGACGTAGAACTCTCATCCAGAATTAAATTATTGAAGCCTGAAAGATTGATCTATGCAAACGAAATCCAGGTTATTCTTACTTTCACAATTTCCATTTTGATAATCAAATTGTATAAAGTTGTTGGTGTTCATATCCAAAGGGAATACGGTATTGTGTGTGACTGGAGGCATCGTTCCAATCAGATTGTTTTGCTCCAAAAAACAGGACTGAGAGTAGTTTTGACCGGTTGGAATGAACTGGTAGGACTGCTGGAGGGCAGCCGAGTCCGTCCCGTCGCTGGTGTTGTTGGCGTTGGGTCTCATCTGCATGCCAACGGAAATATTGCCCAATCCGAGAATATTGTTGATGTCAAAGGTTGTGCGAGCATTGTTGTAACATGCAGATGGAAATGAACTGGCAAAATGCAGAGAATTGGGGATGCTGAGCAAGTCCCGGTTGTTGCCTTCGGCTTCGCTGCGACTGGGCAACATCGGGGGTGGGGAGATTCAATTTGAAGCGCTGATAGAACAAGTGGCTGTTACCACCGAATTGGCCTCGAGACGACCAACTGAAGAGATGGAGGCAATTGTATTTTCTTCTCCGTCTTCTTCTTCTTCGCCTTTCAACTCCTCCCGTTTCTTACGGACTCGGTACCGTAATCCCGCAATTACTCGAGAGCGGGAAGGCAGGGGGTGGTCTTGTTCCAGGGGAATCCTTATTAGCCAATCAACGCGACCTTCCAATTATCCAATAATTAATTTAGGGGATTCATACCTTGTGGCCAGTGATATCAGTCAACTACGACTAACCTTAAGCGAATTGAAAAAGAAGAAGTTTGTTCCACGGCCCCGTGACTACACCCATCTGATACTTGATGTAAAAATTTTTTCAATTGACGCGGCTTTGGTAAAGGAACATTTTATTTACATTTTTTAGAGTATATCAATTGGATTAATCAAGACGAAAGAAGATGCCTTCAGAATTGCTTCCCATTGTCAGAATAGACTCTCCAGATCTGTTGATGAGATTCTGGAAGCTCTTCGTCAGAGTCAACTTATTGGAATTGAGGATAATGAGGAGATTACAGTGGCTATTACACAGCTCGGGTCTGCCATCTCATCTAGTTTCTTAACTCCATCAGAAGGGCAGTTTATCTACAAACAACTTGTGAAAGCCAATGCATCAGTTGACCTTAGAACGGACCTACAGCTGCTATATTTGGTGGGGTTGGTATTCAGGTAGTTTTATTTGAGTTCAGATTACTCCATTACCCAATCGAATCGGCTTTAAAGGATTAAAACTTACTAATTTGTTCAAGTATTATGAGAAATTACTAACACCCACTGAAAGAGATTCAGCAAAGAAGATGGGAATCACCAACGCGTCTTGTCTTAAATTATCGTTCGGTCATAGAGAAGATGAAGTAAGCATATTCTTATAATTACTAATGCCATTTACAGGTCCATGGTCGATTTTACCTTACTTTGGTTCTTAGAGAGTTGATGGCGAATAAGCCTGAAGCCGAGATTCTGAGGGAATTCGGATTGGATGAAATGCAATTGGATCTGTTGAAGACACAGACAGTCGTTTACTTGAGTGAGTGACTTTTTGGGGTTTACTTGAGTGAGTAACACGACAATCCTGATTTAGAAACCGTCATCTCCATCACTGATCAACTTGGATGGCATTATTTGAATATTTTAATGAAATCGTTTGGTCAGAAAGTTGAAATGACCATAAGCACTGACGTCATTGATCTTATGCATTTGTCTGGAATCGATGGAGTCAGGGCCTTGGCTTTTGTTGAACAAGGGATCGAGAGTGTCAGACAGTTGGCGATGACAGATCCGCCTATTCTGGAGAAGATCTTGAGGCATACAATTCCTTTTAAGTATGCTCTCTTAACTTTTATCTTCATGCACAATCATTCTGTTATGTGCTGAACATCCGGTCATTACGCAATGTTGTGGCCGCATTATCCCCGTATTTGGATAATTAATTCCCGAGGACAGAGCATACTGCAAGAGGTCGAGAGCTATGTCTGACCTGGGAACAAGATGCTCTTGACTTATTTACGGTGATTAAGACTGCTGACCTCAATTACCCGCGCCCGTTCCAATTTCTTGTTGCTCATGTATAATAATATAATGGGCTTTATTTTAGAGAAGGTGAGAAGAAAGGCGATAAGAATGAATGGCTTCAAGGACAAATAACCGATTGTAAAACTGCTGTTCAAACGTTGGTTGCTAATGCAGAACAGTTCTTAAAAAATAGGTAAGAAAATCTGATAACTGTTTATCTAGTAATTAATATAATCATGTTCAGAGATTCGGACAAGACTTTTGAATTTACAATAAACGAAAGTGAGAGGTCAATGGAAACTGAGGGTACAATATGTTCTCTCATTTTAAATAAACGGTAAGTATGATCGATACGTTAATATTGTTAGATCTTGTCTGGAGAGATTGTGTTCCAATGCCAAGTTCCTTGTCTTGGATTATGTGGAAGACCATTTACAAATTTTAAACGACGATGAATATTTTATGGAAATGGATTTTGATACCCCAGGTAACTTTTATTCTTGTATAAACTTTTGAGAATGCTCCAAGTGCTCCGAGAACGTTGCTGACGAGTTGGAGAAATTGTTTTCATCCACTGTCCCCATTTTTGCAAAGGATTTGTCCTTGTTATTCTACCAGTGTAAACATCATTTCCTATCAGTATCTTTTATCCAAGAAAATTGGACTTCCTTCTTGAGCAAATTTCATTGTGTTTTATCAATTCTGAGAGTCAGAAACAAAAGTTTGGATCCAGACCCTGAAGGTCTTGGCTCATATTTTGCTAACATTGCATCTCGGTGAGTTCTGCTCTTCGGCTTTTTTATTCTCAGTTTTTGTAACAAAACGTTAGCCGAACCCTGTATATATCCTTTATGTCGCCTGATCAAGAATGTTATCCTCTCTCAAAAAATCTCGGATCATATGATGAAATTGACGAGTATCTGGAATGAAAGTGTGCAGACCTCCATTTATATGTCGTATTATGGCATAGCATTGAACTTGGAGCAAGTATATCATCTTCGACAATCCCTGCAGGTTATGATGACAAAGACAGAAGAGAAGATTTGGAAGTTTACGGACCAGAAATTCAACGTTTATAAGGTTTCGTCTACCAGGAAAGTAGGTTGAATCATGAATCTAAATTTGTCCTTAGGTTTTATCCGAATGTAATGTGTTCATGGATCAGAATTCCCGAGCTCCGGGATCCGTCGATGAGTTAAGTCGTACCAATCATCCAATCGCCGAGTTAATTGTCAGCGCAAGAAACGCTTACACTGCTTATACGGTAACAACTTCTTGTTGATATAATGTTTTTAATTACAGCAATTAGAAGATATTTCCTCACATTGCGACCCAGATGGGAGAGTTCGTTGTTTCTACAATACCCTTTCTCATGCCACCGGGAGAATCGGAATCGAGAATCCCCCAATTCAAATGTTAATCAAGCGAAAGATTATCGATGGACAGTCAGCTCGGAGTGTCTTCACGGCCAAAGACGGGTGTGTTTTAATCTCGGCCGACTTCTCCCAACTCGAATTAAGAATGATTTTGGCGATGAGTGGAGATGAAACACTGGCTCGTCTTATTAATGACGAGATTGATCCTTTTGAATATTTGAGCGCTTCTCTAAGGGAAGAGGGTATACATATTAATAGAGACACTGCCAAGAAGTTATTCTATTCTATCGTTTATGGCATTGGAGCTAGTGCTTTGAGCTTGGACTTGAATATTGATATCAGAAGAGCCGAACAATTGATTTCTGTTTTCTCAACTGTATTCAAAGGTTACTTTTTACTTCTGGATAAAAGATTGTTTATTTTAAAGGCGTGGATCATTGGTTGAGAAGAGTCACTCAGACTGCCCTGGAACGACGTTACGCTTCAAATATCTGGGGTCTTGGCGTTGGATTGGCGTCAATGAGATCAACAGAGGCAAAAAGAAGGATTCCAAATTATATTATTCAGGTAAAAGTTTTATTGTTTTTTAATTATTATTTTTCAGTCATCAGTTACGCATGCTTTCCGCGTCGCTTTAAACAATATAAGAACTTCATTTCCAAAATCAATGGGAGGAATGGTCCTTCAGATTCATGATGAAATAATCTGTGAAGTCAAAAGGGATCTCATCCACGAATCCGTCGAGCTCATCAAGAAACTGATGTCGACTTCCCTACTCGGGATTGATTTCCCCGTTTCAATCAAGATTGGGCCTAATTGGGGTCAGATGGAGAAGATAGAGAGTAGCTGTGATCAGAAAACTGTTTAACAAGATTGTTTTGCTAAAAAAATTGTAAAGTAAAAGAACTAGTATTTGCGGTGATATTGCCTTCGCAGGTCAACCCTCAACGAAATCCCCATAAGAATTGCGTTCGAAGTTATTAAGAAGATTCCGCGCAAGGTCCGCTGATTAAAGCGATCTTCGCGTCATTGAGGAAGTCTACATCATTGTCAATGTTATGTCATTGTTTTACCCTTGACGAAACATTTCGCTCCATCTTTCTGCGTGCAAATTCTAATAAAACGCTGGATAACAGAGAGAAAAGGAAGGTACCCCTCCACTTACTCTCCTTTCTTCTACGCTGCAAGAAAGAGATCGCGTTGGAGATTTTACACTAAGAAAGACGTTCTCCCCACACCTTCTGTTCGGGGAGGATTTCCCCGTTTCTTTCCCTTCTTTGTTCCCTCTGCTGGCCAATATTTTTCGGCAAGCGTTATGGCCACGATCTTTGAATAACTATGTTTCTGCGATTTTTATGCGGGTTTTTTGCCTTTTTGAATAATCAATCGGGTTTTTCTTATAGGATGAACGTTCGTTTAATTCTCCTGGGCCTTTTCGTTGTACATCATGGAGGAGCTGATCTTTTCACATCCATGGCTGACCTTCAACGACTACTTCAGATGGAAAAGGACATACCGAGAGTAATCGAAAACTACATTCAATCTGAAAACGATCGTTTAGAGAACTTGAAGAAGTAAAATCCCACTGCAATTTCTAACTTTTTATTCTTAGGATGGTCCAGAAATATCGGTCCAAGAATTCGAATGTTGAGAAAAACATGGAATACGCATCAAATCCAGTTAATGCCTTCAGGATGATTAAAAGATTATCAGACACATGGAAGACACTTCAAGAAAAGATGAGATCTGACAGAACGGAGGAGTTTATACAGAACATTTCTTATGCTGGAAGAGCCCATCTTCCAGAGCAAGAAGACCTGAGTGGCGCAGTTGTGGGATTACTAAGACTACAAGACACTTACAGACTTGATACAAAAGACTTGGCTAATGGAAAAGTCGGGAAAGTACAAACAAGCAGAGGAATGACAGGTAGAGTGTATACGGCTTCCAATTAAAGTAATGTTTCAGCTCAGGAGGTATTCGATGTGGGGCGAATCTCGTACAATGCGGAGGATTACTACCACACCTTAATGTGGATGGAAGAAGCTCTAGAGCGTGCTAAGAAGGAAGACCCCCCAACCATCGGCGAACACGATATCCTCGAATATTTGGCCTTTGCATACTTTAAGCAAGGGAATGTAAAGCATGCGCTCATTGCTACCGATCGTCTTTACAAGTTATGGCCCGAACATCCTCGTGCCAAGGGTAACATAAAATGGTACGAAGATCAATTGGCGGCTGATGGAGTGAAGAGAAGCGACTTCAGGAAGAATCCAGGCCGAGTCTCCAACCCCAGACCTAACGACGGGCTCGAGCTTGCTGAGAGGAATATATACGAAGCACTATGCCGGAATGAAGTTCCAGTGGTGAGTCGTTGAACACAATATTGAATAAAATTAGAGTGTAAAAGCAACCTCGCAACTGTACTGTTACTACAAACGAGACCGTCCCTTCTTAATCATTGCGCCTTTCAAAGTGGAAATACTTCGCTATAACCCTCTGGCAGTCTTATTCCGTGATGTAATGAGTGACGACGAGGTTAGTGTAATCCAGTCCTTGGCGTCTCCCAAACTTGCTAGAGCAACCGTTCAGAACAGTGAGACCGGTCAGTTGGAGACAGCTTCTTATCGTATCAGTAAAAGGTGAGTATTCTTCTATCGTGGACACTTTTCAAATCTCCTTTCAGCGCTTGGCTCAAGGCCACCGAACATGAAGTTGTTGACCGAGTGAATAAAAGAATTGATTTGATGACAAATCTGGAACAAGAAACTGCGGAAGAATTGCAGATTGCTAATTATGGAATTGGTGGGCATTATGATCCTCATTTCGATTTTGCCAGAGTAAGTATACTGTACTTTTTCATAATTGTTTATTTAGAAAGAAGAAACCAAGGCCTTCAGTGACCTCGGTACTGGAAATCGTATTGCAACCGTCCTCTTCTATGTAAGTTTTGATGTTTAAAACCACATCCCGACTTTTCGGGTCGACGACAGTCCGAGTCAAAGTCGATCGATACGGGGGGCGTAGGGCACGTGGATACCTCTGTGATAAGCTATCCTAGGACCCGATGACTCTTATTATTTCTACTAACTGAGCCCTATCCTAGTCCCCTGAAAACTAATATTGTAATACAGATGACTCAACCACAAACTGGAGGCGGAACTGTATTCACTGAATTGAAGACGTCTGTAATGCCTTCCAAGAACGATGCTCTCTTCTGGT
Source organism: Bursaphelenchus xylophilus (assembly GCA_904066235.2). Taxonomy (NCBI): domain Eukaryota; kingdom Metazoa; phylum Nematoda; class Chromadorea; order Rhabditida; family Aphelenchoididae; genus Bursaphelenchus; species Bursaphelenchus xylophilus. Next base: position 6,510,663 of record CAJFCV020000003.1, on the reverse strand, counting down.
ACAACCTCTACAGAAGCGGTGAGGGAGATCTCCGCACTCGGCATGCTGCTTGTCCCGTACTTTTGGGAGTCAAATGGGTATCCAATAAATGGATCCACGAGTTAGGTCAAGAGTTTAGACGGCCATGTGGACTGAGGCCATCCGACCAAGAACGTTTCGTTGGTGATCTGGGAGGACCGGAGCCTCGATTCTACGCCAACTTGAGATCTTAGTTCTCGGGTTATAGATATATATTTATTCTAACTTATCAGTTCTTGTCTACGGTTATCACATACAAAACAGATGCCTTACTTGCCTAAAATAACTTAAGAGAACAATAAAAATTTATTCAGGTTGATGATGTTAAAATGCAGACAAAACTCGAAAAAATTGGAAAGAATTGTGAGACCATAGGCACGTTTGAAGACACTGAGATGCGCGATTTTCTGTCTGAGAACATTAGTGATAGCGTTTATTACCAACCAAGGTTTGCGAACACAACAAGAAACAACCGCCCGCCACCGATAAAACATATTCCATACTTCCTACACATGATATTTGGCTACATAATACAGAATGCTACAAAAGTTGAGCGTTGAAGAAAAGGATGAAAGTCCTGATCTTGGGGCTATATTTTGAAAACACTGATATGAAATGTTAGAAAGCTGACTGTAAATTACAAAATAAATCAACGATATAATCAGAATATTGACTCGAAACTTTTACAAACCGGAAACGAGGGACTTCTTCTTAGCGCTTTCCTTGGCATCAATTCGAGGCTTTCCAAAAGATCTACAAACAGCTTCCGGTCCAGCGGTCTCATTGCCCAACAATGCATTAGCAGGACCTTGGCTTCTCGACAGACATTCACCTTCCCAATTGGTGCCTTTCCTTCTTTGCAAATCTGCCAGAACACAGAATCCGAATGAACATTGTTGAATGGGAATTTTCTGGCGATCAGCTCATACCACACTGTCCTAAACCAAAATCAATAAAGAAAGTAAATCCATACCCAAAGGAGTACACATCCGTCCTCTCGTTGAAGTAAATAGGGTCGAGATCTTGCGTAAGGGCTCTTAAAACTTCTGGCGCTTGATATGAAATCCAATGTTTTGGTACCAGAAACCCGTGAGTACTGAAACACATCTCCATTCGAGTACAGAAAGCCCCCCCCTCCCTTAAAAAATATACTTACCATTTCGGATAAGCCAGTCGTTTTACATTGAACAAACCAAAATCTGTAATCACTGCTTTTCGATTTTCGATGAAAATATTTTTTGTCCTGAGATCCTTATGAGCAATATTCTTGGTATGTAAGTATGACATGCCCTAAAAGTCAAAAATCGAAAATTGAAAGCAACTCACTTGACAGATCTGTTTTGCATAATCAATAACGTCGTTGAAATCAATTCTGTAGCTCAAGCTTTCTTCATGAATAACTTTATACAAAGAAGGTCCTCGAATCCGTTCGGTGACAACCCCTAGCATGCTCACATCCATAGTGTAACCAACAAAGAAGATGAGATTTTCATGTCTTGCATTCTGAAAGCAGGCCGTTTCCTGTTTGAAAGCCTCTATTCTCTTGTCCAAATCAACATGATCCATGCGGGGGAATTTGATGGCCACTGTGCCGAAATGTTCAACATCATATACCTAAAATGTGAATTTTCATCACCAAATCTGTAAAAAAACAACGTACATCTCCAAACCTTCCACTTCCGATGATTTTGTTAATTTTTATATCTTTCATTGGGATTGTTACATCTTTCCATGACATTGATCCATGCCTGATGGTAAACATATTCCATGCCCTTCTATCCCATTTATGTCCACCGAAATTAATAGTTCCATTACTGGTAGTAGAATGGGCTGAATCAGATTCATTGCCAGAAGAATTGGCAACATCGGGAAACGTAAATTGTTTTGATCTGGAGGGAAGATCGGCCGTCCGAGGAGGCGCAGTAAGCCGATCATAAGCAGAGGAAGGAGGTGGAGGATGAACAGCAATTGTCGGGACCGGGCCTACTTGGTTTATAAAAGCTACAATTAGATAGCATGCTTCTTTTCTCGTAAAATATTACAAGGGTTACCTAAAATTTTATTACACCTACCAGGAGTAGAAGGAGCAGAACTGTTCGTTGACGAAGAACTGTCCGCAACTGTCGGCGTTTGAGAATCATTATATTGGATTACGGGCATATCGTTCAGTGATTTAGATGTTCCGATGTTTGGTGAAGCCCAGTTATCCTAAGATGTGAATAAAAAATGACAATAGACTTACTTGGCGCGCTGAGATCACCATATGAGTTAGAATTTCCTTGAAATGCTTTGATGTTAATCCGCAGTTGTCTTGAACTCTAGCTTTACATTCGGTATGTACACATATTCTAAAATAATATTATTATAAACGGACTCAATACATCCAACGTAAAAGAATAACTTACTTGCAACTACGGCATTTCTCGTAAGTAGAAAAGAAGCCCATGGTCCCTCCACAAACTCCACACTTCCGTTTGTTAGGGTTCTTACATCGTTTGTCGGACCAGACGTGTGGAATATTATGGGTGGGCATGGTCAGCCGAACCATATTCGGCCTCCCGTCCACCTGAGGTCTCGGCGAATTCGTCTTGACGGTCGACGGGACGTCTGAAGTTACAACGTTTTCGTGGTGGTAGAGAAGACCTTTGATATTGCTGAAGCGTCCTAAAAAATATCCGTACCGAAACCAAAAAAAATATTATCGAAAAATTATAATAACAATTCATGTCGCCGTAAAAATATGGAACAAAACTGGACAATTTCTAATATAATGGCTGCATTTTCTTCTTCAATTAGCTTTTTCTCGTCTTAACGACGCGAGAGTCCTCAAATATTGATTGAGAAAGAATTTCCTGCTTATTGCCGAGACAACTACCTAGCCTGGTCGCTAAAACAGTTATATTCATAAACCAAAATAGAAACCACATAAAATTCATTTCTGCGGACTTTTGGAACGAAAAAAAATTTTATAAGATCAGAAAAAAAGATAAAAATCTGCCATTTTTCTTCGGAAAAAAGTGGCCTCGAAACAAAAGTCTTTGTATCCAAAATGCATTTCACTATCCATTGTAGTGAAATGTAGACTGGTCGATTACGACAGAAAAAATATCAGAATTTTAATACCCTTAAAATTTTAGGGATTAGTCCATAGAAATCAGAGAAAAGTATGGCTCCTCTGAAAATAAAGGTTGCCAAGAATAAGAACTCTACGAAAGTGATTCAGAAATCATTCGAAAGGAGTGAAGAAGACATTGAGGACTTAGTTTCCGACGGCAGGAAAAGATTCCAGAGAGATTTCCCTTTGATTCTGGAGATGCGGAAAGGAAACGATGCGCCCGTTGATTCTATTGGATGCCATATGCTTGCAGATAAGAGCGCGGACCTTGACACTCAACATTTCCAAACTCTTACGGCTCTGATATTGTCTCCTCGAGTCAAGGATCAACAAACTGCGATTGCAATGACCGTAAGTCAGTGTCTGTATTTGTTTTAATTATGGTGTTGTTGTTTTTTTTTTGCTTGTTCAGAAACTGAAAGAACATTGCCTGACAGTTGAGAACATTATAAAGACTCCGGTGGAGGAGATTCAGAAAATTATTTCGTTCATTGGATTGGCAAAGACCGTAAGTTTAGCATAATTTGTCCATTAAAATTTTTTATTAATCATTAAACTTTTCAGAAGGCAGAGAGACTTCATAAATGCGCGAAGATACTACATGAACAATATGACGGCAAAGTCCCTAATGACTACGAAAAATTGATGGCCCTTCCGGGTGTTGGCGACAAGATTGCCAGTTTGGTTATGGTAAATTGCTTCGATTCGGATCAATTCATTGGTGTTGATACTCATGTTCATCGCATTGCTAACATGCTGAAGTGGGTTAAGACCAGAACCCCTAAGGGGACTGATGATGCTCTCAAAGAATTGGTGCCCAGGTAAACGTCTGAATTCGTAATAATGTTTTAGAAGTCAGTGGAGAGCTTTAAATGTGGCTTTGGTCGGCTTTGGTCAAACTGTATGCAAGGCGCCACATCCAAGATGCGAAATTTGTCTCCTGAATACAACATGTGCCATGTCCAAGTGCCGTGAGAAGAAAGGTCACTAAAAATTCCGAGAAAATCCATACAATTAAGGTATATAATTTTGTCATACTAGTCCGTTCGTAAAGTCGCTGGAATGATTTCGGCGACGTGCACTGTGCAAAAAAAACTCAGGGTGCGGGCGACAGCCCGAAAAAGCCTATTGCACTGTGCAAAAAGCCAAAAATTGCACAGTGCAAACTGAACTTTCGGTTTCGCGGGGTGCATGTCGCCGAAAACATTCCAGCGACTTTACGAACGGACTAGTATGATAAAGTGTATTTTTGTGGAATAAAGTACAAAAAACTAAGTGAATCTGTGGAGCTTGTTTGGGTTATCATGTCTAAAATCTTTCTTTGGTTTTCAAAATGGCAGACTGCGCCCGGAGGTTTCAACAAGCTACGTGAAAATTTTTGTGAATTGCGAAAATTGTGACGTGCGTGCTTTGTTACCGCCGCCAAAGAAGGTCTTTATCATTCAGACAGTCTTATGTTGAGAACTTATTGCTTAATTTGTGTTTCCAAAACATAAAATGTGATCACTTGGATGATTAGATAAATGGAGGTCATTCATTCGGGACTGCGCATTTCATTTCTAACTTCTTTCTTCCCTTCCCCTCTGTGGATTATGGAAATGTTCCGCATTATTCTAACCTCGTTAGGATAGGTTATATGATACTGTGATGATATACTTGACGGTGCGTCTTAACCGTAGTTTGTTTTAATAATTGCGTGTTTTAAGTCGAAGGAAAGGTTATTTAAGGTGGCATCTTTATAATTTTTGTGGTTCGCTTGTGGGTTTATTGAATTAGACGTCTGCTTTGGAAGGGTGTTCGAGCCTTTGGTTAACGAGCTACCTTCAGACGAAGCCACCTTTCACACAGACAGTTTTTAACCCCCCTGGAGTTAGTCTTCACAGACAGTTCAAGAATGGGGAAGCGAGTTGTGGGATTCAAGAGCGTGGGGATACTTGAGTCTGTTTTGTATGCCAGTATTAGACTTAATAACTCATATGAGTGTCTGAAAAAAGATAGGGAATTAGTAATTGATAAGATAAGTGAGGAATCATTCAATGCGTTCTGCTATTTTATATTTTTCGAGAGCTTATGCAATAACTTTTTACGTGTCGATTGTCATTTTGTAAGTTCTTTATGAGAACTTACAAAATGACAGAGACCTAGTGTTTATACCCAACAGACCTCTTTTGATACAAAAGTTGGCGTTCCATCGACTTTTTGCTGTTGATTTGATGCTTCTATCTACCCTACATTAAGTTACGTGGTCTGACGCGTTGATTAAATAACTTTACACTCTCAATTCTCCATTTTCAGGGCTTTCTCACTTATTTCTCCCCAAAATGGACTGGATTTACGACTATATTGACCAAACCGATCTCATCGTCCTCTCCGTGCTTGCTGTCGTCGGAGCATACATTTACTGGAATTACTATCGGACAGAATCCCCTCAATCTCTCAACTTTCAACCTGCAGCTTCCAAGTCTCTGAATGTGCAACAGCAGAAAGTCGACCGGTCGTTTTTGGGGCGAATGAAATCAGAAAATCGTCAAGTGTTAATTCTGTTTGGATCCCAGACGGGAACCGCCGAGGAATTAGCGGGAAGATTGGCCAAGGATTTCGCTCGTTATGGAAAGAAGGCCTTGGTGATGGATCCTGAGGAAATCGAGCCTGAAGAGCTTTGCAAGATTACTCGTAAGGTTTTTTGTCCACAGAACAAGATGTATACATTGTTTTAAAGATTTTATTTTATTTGCTTCAGAAATTGAAAATCCTCTTCTAATTGCGTGTATGGCCACTTATGGAGAAGGGGATCCTACTGATAATGCTCAGGGTTTATTCGAATATCTAAATAATAATGATCCCGACTTCTCAGGTCTTCATTTTGCCGTTTTCGGACTGGGAAATAAAACATACGAACATTACAATGAGGCCGGAAAAATCATGGACAAACGATTTGAGGAGCTTGGAGCAAAGAGGATATTCCAATTGGGTCTTGGGGATGATGATGCCAACTTGGAAGAAGATTTTATGCGGTGAGAGCCTCTTCGAACATATCTAAATACTCAATATAAAAAGTAACTTGTGGTGTACCTTTTATATTTTAGATGGAGGGAAGCCTTCTTGCCCAAAGTAGCCGAACAATTTGGGTGGGAACTGAGTCAGACCAACGGCCTGGATCGGCAATACCGACTGGAGATTGTTGAGACACCTCCCGCCGCCATCTTTACCGGTGAATACGGTCGTATTGGAGCCTACGAAAAGCAGCGAGCGTAGGTTCATATCTGTGGAATTTTCTTCTTAATTTAATTTTTTTAGTCCTTTCGATCAGAAGAATCCCTTCTTGTCTGAGATTGTTGAAAAAAGAGAACTTCATGCCGGTGGCAGTGAAAGGTCCTGTCTTCATGTTGAGTTCAAAGTGGATTCAACCCGGATTCGCTATGAAGCCGGTGATCATCTGGGAATTTTTCCAACGAATGACAGTTCTTTGGTTGACAAGATAGGGCAAATCTTGGACGTGAATCTGGAAACCATCTTCAAATTGATTAATGTGGACAGTATGTGTTACCTTTGGTAGAAATGTTTTCAATTAATGGAAATGTTTTTAACACGGGTACTTTATTCTTTCTAGCTGATGCTTCGAAACGTCATCCCTTCCCATGCCCCACTACATACCGTACTGCTTTAACTCATTATGTCGACATTGTGGCTCCTGTGAAGTCTCATGTCCTTAGGGCTTTTGCTGAATTTACTTCTGATCCGGAAGAAAAGGAAAGGCTTATTGTACTGAGCACTGCTTCAGAAGAAGGCTTGGTAAGAATGATTATTATAATAAGAAACGTTAAGTGAAGGTTATTCGACTACTTTCTTTTAGAAAGAGTACGCTCAATATGTCCTCAAGGAAAGAAGAAGCGTGGTCGATATTCTACTGGATTTCAAAACTTGCAAACCTCCTATGGAAGTAGTGCTGGAAATGATGCCCCGTCTCCAGGCCAGATATTATAGTATCTCGTCCTCACCCAAGATAAACGCGGACATTGTCTCGGTTACTGCTGTTGTCCTTAAGTACAACATTAAGGGCCGTGAGATTAAAGGAGTCTGCACAAATTATCTGGCTGATCGTAATGTTGGAGACGCCGTCCCCATTTTCGTCCGCAAATCTACCATGAGATTACCTCACCGGCCAGCAATCCCTGTGGTCATGATAGGTCCTGGAACTGGATTTGCACCTTTCCGGGGCTTCATCCAAGAACGAAGTGCCCTCAAGAACCAAGGAAAGGAGATTGGAGAGATGTTGTTGTTCTTTGGTTGTCGCCATCCAGATCATGATCACATTTACAAGGATGAAGTCGACGATTTTGTTAAAGAAGGCATCGTGAATCGGGCTCATGTTGCTTATTCCCGTCTGAAGAATGAAAAAGTGTATGTGCAGCACTTGATCTGGGCCGAGAGGGAACATATTTGGTCCATTATACAGAGAGGAGGCAATATCTATGTTTGCGGGTAAGTGAATTACTTTTTTTTGGAAAATAATATGGGCTGAATATAATTCGATGGTTTAGGGATGCTCGTAACATGGCCAGGGATGTCCACGCTACTCTTTTGAGAATATTCCGAGAAGTTGGACAACTAAATGAAGAAGCAGCTCAGAAGTTCTTCAAGGATCTGGAGAGAAAACGCAACTTTCAGGCAGATGTGTGGTCGTAGATATATTAGAAGAGTGAACGAGGTACCGGATCTCTGTGATATGATAAAAAAAAGTATGGGCTTGTTATTACTAATAAAGATAGACTTTGTAAAAATCTAAAGGGGGTTTTAATAATACCTGTTGTCAATTTTTTTCTTCTAATTGATTAAACGGACACTCCCGAGCAATTATATTATAGTCTCCAAAAAAGCGGAAGCAAAAGTGAATTTAGGGCCAATATTGTGTAACCGAACGGGATCATCTCCTTTCTTCAGCCGAGGCAGGTGGGGTCGTAAAGGTAAGACTCGCAGTGGCCAATGACTAGATACATCAAAGGCCAGCTCCCGACCTGTAATCAAGTCGGGTAGTTTCCGCTCGGACGGATGCTCCACTCACTTGTTGTGGTATAACACGCGCGGTCGTATAAGTTTCATCTTTGAGGAATGGGACTTTTATGGGCTGAGTAAAGCTGACAGTGTGAATGGGAATGGAAATGTCTGGACAGTATGTCAAATAATCCCTGGTTGGTCACCCTGGATCCTCCTCGTGGCCTAATCTTTCCCTTTTAATCGCCGGCTGTGTGCATTCGGTCGATTACAATTTGATCCGAGTAGATCGTCTTCTCTGCGCTCTCTGAATACCATCCGGTTCACTTTTGATGTTGTCGCGGCGGTTTCCTTTTACTGCGTCTTCGCTCTATTTTTGGGAGAATATGATGCTACGGTATGATGGGATGACATCCACAAAAGTCTACTTTTCCGTCGGCCTCGGTTTCCGTAAAGGGAGAGCTGAGGTCGTGGATTCAAGGACGTCGCTCTGACATGACTTTCCCTCTGCTCTTTTTGTTTGTTTTGAGGATTACTGTACATGATTGCGGTAAGCGCTCTTGTTTACCCCTCCTATTAAGGAGTTCTGTCAAAGAAGCGGCATATCCGGGCATTTCCAAGGGCCAAGATTAGGCCTCGGGCCGTGAAATACGCAACGGGTAATTAGAGCAATTAGATGGACCTGGCGAGTGCCACAACGCTCGGAATATAAAAATTCTATGGGTTCTTTTTCGGATTTCTACCTTATATATTGAATAAATGATTTTATGTCTGAAACATGCCCACCGAACGAATATCACCCGCACTTGCCCCGAGCTTAGAGAGGCACTTTCGACACGATTACTGTAACCAAAAGTGCGCTTGGCCATGTGAAGCACTCTTGTTTGTCTTGTTATTACACCGGTCGAGTAGTCTTGGATTAATTGTAAAATTACTGTTTTCATCGAATCTTATTTATTTTGACAGTCGTATCCTACGGTAATCGAGATGACAGGTAAAAACAATTTTCATGAGAGCCAGCAAATGGGAGGGAGGCTGCAGGTGGGATCCCCTCGGGCTATTAAACGGTATACTATGTCCAAACGGAAGCCGAGTCTCGACGCCCGGCGGCGAGACAAAGATCCCGGCTTCCGTCTTACTCCCCAAATCCATAGGGTTACTGTAGCGCTGACCCCCAACTGAGGAAACATGTGTTCACAGCGGGGAGCCTGGGACCCTATGGAATTCGACGCTCTGGCCATTCACTGGAAACGGCGCAGGGAACTCCATCGACACAGCCAAGGTCAGTCGCGAGGTCGGACATTGTTCTGGAGCCGACAAATCATGCACTCCCTTCATAAATCTATTGATCAAGGAGAAATTCGGGGATTGTTTGAGTAACCGGGACGGGGAATGTCGAGAGAATTAAATTGGGCTTTCAAGTATGAGAAGATCCTCAGCTTCAACCAATTTTGTCAGAGGAGTCTTGAAATTGCTGAGTGTAATCTTAAGTTTGCATTAGTAAGAAAGTTAATCAAATTTCAAAAAAAAATCTCAAATTACAATAAGCATTCTTCTCAAGTCACAAAAAACTATAAAAAAACTAATTCGAAATGGATCCCCTTACCCGGAACCGGTCTCAACTTTGGTATCCCTTTTATGGGATCCCAAGCTCATTGTCGCTTTCCTTTCCAGGTACATCACTTCCACCCCACTGACTTGAAGGCTCGAATCCGTTCGGGCCTGGAAACTGTCAACCTGGGAATTTATTTGAAAGTCAGCTTACGTATTTCTGTACGAGTCCAGTGTAAAGCCTGACTCATTTTATAGTCTACCGTATGTCAGTCCTGTCGGCATGCGCGGCGATGGGAGAACCGCACAGCTGCTGTTTTTCACCTGGATCCAGGCGCGAGATCAAACTGATAGAGTTGCGCAACGAATGCGAATAGGGAAAGGGAGGAAAAGGCCATGTAAAGAAATGGACATGTGCGTAGACAGATCCGCTGACCTCTGGATTACAAACTCACTGGATTAGCCCTGAATTAAGATCGTCCGCTTTGGTCTCACGTATCTCTATAATCGACATCTGCCCAGGTAAGATTTGGCTAAAACTTAGGTAACATCCGGCAACTTAGTTAAGACTGACAACTTTTCTACCCTATAGAACAGGCCCGAGTAAAACAGTAAAAGCAACCCCATGATTTAAAAGAAGAATGAAAGCGACCCCCATGGCGATAAAGGGCCCAAGCCATGTCTAGTAGAATGGGAACATGAATCCGGGAGCCAGAGGTAGAGTAGAGTAATCCTTCTTTTCTGGAGGGTATTAAACAACCGCCTCCTGACGCCGTTCTTCCTCGGACTGAGCCCTTGTATTCGTTTTGACTGGAAATCAATTGCTAATGATATAGTAACTTTGTCAATTACAGTTTGGAGGTTTTGGGGCGGCTCCCTTGTCGCAGTGCGGGTGTAGAGACCGTCCCCAATCCTGAAGGCCCAATTATAATATTGTCCCTGTCCTTCTTCGGTCTCCATTCTTCTTTATGTATGCACAAAAAAGGCGAGATCCCTGCGGCGTTTCAGGCCCTTCCGTTCTCCAGACTCTTGATCGTTTCCGTTCTTTGCGGCGAGGCCAGGCTTCCGGAAGGCGCACGTCTATCACCCACAAATCCGTCATCGTCGTGTGTGCGGGCAAAAAAAGACATGCAAGACGGAATGATATCCAGAGTACAGGACAAACTGCAAACTTTCCTGATCAAAGAGGCCTGTAGACATACAATAAGACCTCGAGGCGTTTGGCTCTTTCTCTATCAGCCAATCTTTAGACACCTCTCAGACTCCGCCTCTTGCTCTACCGTATGCGTGAAACGAGAGCGGAGTCATTCGCCGGTGGCTGCCCGTACATGGATCGTGTTCTATTTCGTCGTGTGTGTCAAGGGGGGGGAATCCTCAGAATACCCGGCTTTTGAATTGCACCTCTACCGACCGACCGGGCGAGGATCCCAGCGTTTTCTTCTCCGTCTTCTCTTCTCGCGACCTGTCCGTATACAGAAGAGGAGAGTAGACTCCGCCCACTTTTAGAGAGGCCGAGCAGAGGAGGAGGGGGCTTGATTGACGGTGAAGGAAGGTTTTGATGGTGTGGGGGAAAGAAAGAAGAATAAGGGCTCCCCAACTTGACGACGAAACGACCAACCAAAAAAGGAGATGGTTGTCTTATGGCGTCTTGAAGCGCCTTGTCGCGGTTCTGCAATTTTCCCCTAATTTTCCATAATTTGAGATTAGAGGAAACAGGGGGAGGGGAGGCTTGGAATCCGGAATGCCAAGAGGGCCCAGGATCGCGGGGATTTTCGAAATTGGTGGTTATTCGCGGCTAATAACCGGGCGCGGGGGCGTCGGTTAAGTGTCGGACGATCGCTTTGTCCGTGACTAATTATTACACATAATTGTTTGAGCGATTTCAGTCAGGAGATGACATCACCTCAGTCAACTTGCGACTCGAAGCCCATTAACCTGAATCACCCGGGATCTCGGGACAGTTATGGTGACCTCATCGAACAGAAACCGCACATTACGTACGACCAGAAGCCCTTCCAAGATTTTTCCAACAACCCTCTTGACCCCTCAACATCCCCGGCAACTCTACCAGCTGTCTCCCAAGCTCAACAATCACAATTGGCAGCTCAAACGGCCAACAATTATTATGCTCAGCAGAACTTTATGACGAATGGAGTCTTCAACAGCTTCTATCCAGGTAATCTACCGCCATACGCCCCTCAATACTATCAACAAGCCAGTACGTCGCCAGAAAGTAAGTTTGGGCTAGTAGTTTCATAATTTGAAAAAATATACCTACTGACATCAGGTACTTACTTACTCGTATATAATACTTATTTTTCTGAAAAGTTATGTTTAAAAATATATTATGGCCAAAATTCGAACTTTGACTGTCAGTTTCAGGTTTCACGGGTAGTGAATCCCAAACGAGGATCATTGAAGGCACCGAAGTCCACATCAATTCCAAAGGCAAAAAGTCGAGAAAGCCCCGTACAATCTACACAGCTCAACAACTCCAGGAACTTCAGAAGCGGTTCGAAGGGACCCAGTACCTGACGTTACCGGACCGAGCCGAGCTAGCGAATGTTCTTGGCCTGACCCAAACTCAGGTGAGTCAATTTCCGGAGCCTTATCTCTGGGATCGATCGGCCTTCAAACAACCGCTGCGGTGACAGCAGGAAGGGATTGGGGGCCTTTGTGTTTTTTGCATGTTACCTGTCACAATTTGATGAGTCCCCGATCCCTTGAATGGCACGCGTTTTGATGACTCCGTGTCTCCCCGTGGGGCCATCGCTCTAGCATATGTTACCCAAGTACGGAAGCTGTTGCATCGAATTGCATCATTATAAGGATGTTTCTGGGTCGTGTCCACGTAGGGGCCTCTTTTTATTTGGGGTCAAGATGCGTCAACTAGATTCCGATTGCTTCGGGTAATGACATTCTGGGAACAAAGGGGGCGCCTTTGTTTATCTATATATCCGTAGAGACATGTTACCTGAGGATCGGAGCGTCCGGTAATCTAAAACGATAAACAAGGGGAAACTGGGAAGTATTGTTTTTAATTTAATCATTTCAGGTGAAAATATGGTTCCAAAACCGACGATCGAAACAGAAGAAACAAAAAAGAGGGGGACCAAACGAAGGAAACCGAAGTCGAACGTCAGATGAGGACAATGACTCCACTGGGATAAGCACCCCAAATTCGGTGGAGCCAGTCAGTAATGGAATGATTAATAACGAAGAAGACCCTCTAAAGACGCTGAACACTCTCAGCATGATGAACGGACAAGCCCAAGACCAACAACTGGGTCTAGGGCCGGGTCTAGGCCCTTCGTTATCTACAACCATCCCCACCTCGTCTCCCATGATTCCCTTACCTTCTTCAGCGAATCAGATGCCTTTCTCCCATTCGGCCTTCAGTCAGCCAATGCTTGATAACTCCCTCAATCCCTGGTCGACAGCCCATCCCATGTTCCCTCAGGCGCCCAACTACACGGACAACAAGATCGACATGCTGGATGTGAAGTATCCCGCATACGATGCCATGTCTTCGTATTACCCAACTCCGAATTGTTTTCCTTCTCAGCAATTCTTCGGTTAGATGCCTGAGGCAAGCATGATTGTGTTAATCATTAGTTACAATCTTCTGTAACCTTTTTGATCTCGATGTTTTATTCTCAAATTGTATTTAAATGTTTTGTGAAAATAAATTTCTTGAATAAATAATAGTGTTATTGGTCTTCTCTGACCCATACTTCAGCCTCGGTTCGATTTTATCCACGGAATGGATGCTTCCAGAAGATGTCGCACTGGTCGTGCCACTCCAATGTCGATGAGAAAGGCGATCACATACGACACATAGACACTGCCCAAACAGGTCAGCAGCTGAAAGAAGACGCTACAGTAATCCCGGAGCTTTTTCTCCCTTTCCTAATTCTTGCGACCCACCGTGGAGAGAGAAGTGGCGTATGTGGGGCGATGGAGGGAAGCGAACAATGAGAGGGCGACGGGCTCCGAGATCAGAAACACCAAATACGTCAACTTGCTCAAAGGCAGAAACACTCTCCATCCGAGGATCGCATTCAGCGCTGGAAATATTATAAAAACAAAGAGAAAAAGTTGGGCGAAGGTATCAGATAAACCGCGGAATACTGTAAACGACAGTCACTGTCCGATCGTTGCAAACTTACCATTCCCTTTGCTCATGTGATTCAGACTGAACACTGCACAGACCACCAAGAAGGCCCAAACTGTGCGATGAGCACTAGAATAGATAGCGTTCAATATGCTGCTATGGCTAGAGTCAAGATAAAATGGTGTCCAAATAATTAATAAGAGGCCGATCACATTCATACAGAAGACGACCGATCCTCGCATCTGAAATTGGCAGTTTCGATAGTCTAGGTCTTCAGGGAATTAGAGAATGTGAAACCTTCTGCGTAGGGTGACTCTAAAGTAACATACCTGACTGAACGTATTTCTCTGTGATTCCTTATACAATATTGTCATAATCAAGCTGATAATATAAGGCCCTGATCTTCCCAACGGATTCATGTAGATTCGGTTTACAAATACCTCGTATCCCTTCAGACTGAAATAAAAAAGACTGCCGCGTCAGCCAAGTCAGTTACCATAATATAATATTCCCGAGAACCTGTAATTAACTTACTCTTTAATATTCTCGGTCGGGATAAGAGTAGAATAAAGGCCTTCTCGGTATGACAGTGTAAAATTGTAGACGACGGAGACGGCGAGGATTGTCAGCAGGGCCCAGAGAATCGCCCTTCTCCTTATCTTGCTCTTCATGTACAATATAATTAACCCAAAAGTAAAGAGTTGGGTTTTTAAAGCGAATAAAAAGCCCCCGTCTAAACACTACTTGGAAGGTTACCTTGTAAGTTACACTTACAGTATGTTTAGTCCCAAGAATATTGTTTAGAAGGAGTATATTAGAGAGTAAATTCTCTGAACATCTCTTGGAAAGATCGTTGTAAGACCACATGGGGCCATCTCCAAGACGATCATAGATGCGTGCAATGAAGAAGTTAATGAACAAGTAGGCCGGCCACACTCTTAAATTGTAATTTCATTTAAGCTACCGTCCAGCTAATTTCGAATCGCGTCTTATGAAACAAAAGGCGCTACGACATTTCGGGTCAGGGACACCTCTGGTCAACGAAATTTCGGGTCAACGACACCGTTTAATATTTTCGCTTTGGGACTGGGAAAAAAGAATTTTTGGTATATTTGAAAAATTTTTGAAATGTTTTCGCTTCGGGACTTGGGAAAAAAGATTTTTTGGACAATTTGAACAAAATTTTGAAATTTTTTCGCTGGGACTGGGGGAAAATGATTTCTTTTGAGAATTGAGTTTTTATTTTCTAATTTTTTTAAGAGAAGTAGTGTTTATAAGCGACGAGGAAATAAGAAAATCGTATCCATTGTTTATGTTTTTAACTGGAAGCACGGGATTTAAACACAGACAGTGCCAGAGAGTGGAGTAAGAAGATAGTCGTAATGATTGTATGGAAATGAAAGCGAAAACATTTCAAAAATTTGTTCACATTCTTCAAAAAATCCATTTTCCCAAGTCCCGAAGCGAAAACATTTCAAACATTTTTCAAATTTACCAAAAAATTCTTTTTTTTCGCTTCCAGTCCCGAAGCGAAAATATTAAACGGTATCGTTGACCCGAAATGACGTTGACCCGAGGTGTCGTTGACCCGACCGGTCGCGACCCGAGCTGTCCCTGACCCGAAATGTCGGGACGCAAAAAATATTACCGAATTAATCGATTGGCGAGTAATAACACGATCCCATTCACTGTTCTGAATTCTTCCCTGGGCTTTAAAACCAACCGAAGAGCCCCTAAAGCAAGAAGGCCGTCCACAAAGAAACTGTAGTTCACTATCGGTTGATAGAAGAATGAAGTTGAGAGATCATATGCATACGAAACGTTCTCTAAACGAGTTTTTATTTCAAAAAATAAAACTGTACTCACCCAAATATGGGATAGCAAGATAGAAAACATTGCCAGACACCAAGAAGATCACAAACAGAACCTGTAATCCTTGGACTGCAAATAACTGCTGATCTTGTGTGCGAGTAGTTCTCAAGGATTCTTGAGTATTCCTTTGCAACGATAGTGCATGCACAATCTTCTTAATGGTCGAAGACTCGGATAATACAACAAGCCAGTCAACAAATGTGGCAAGAAATAATGCAACTACCCATCCAACGATGGAAAAACTGTAAAATAATCATAGCATAAGTCAGTTAATTTCTGGGGACAACATACAAGAAAATCAGCGAAGGCAGCGACCATTCTTCCTGGGGTTCGCATCGAATGTTTACTTTAAGTGCAGTCACATCTAAAGTCATCGTGACATGTATCAGCGACCTTGCTTACGTTCAACAAGTTCAATATCCTCTGGAATGGAACAACTAGAAGGCAGACAAGCACCCAAAGATACCTCTAAGGGCTCGGTATGTTCACATTTCAAGGTGGATACGGAGTCAGGCACAGCGAAATCAATCAAACAATATCTTCCATTAAATATTCCCGCACTAAATGAACCTTGCCATTTACAATTACCGGATACCTTTGAAGATGTTTGCATTGCTCGTAATCACCAAGCCAATGATAATTTCCATCACCAATGCCGGACGGCATTTTTCCTAGAGAATCAATCCCTGAAATTCAATTATCATTTTTGTGCATTCTTACATGTTTTTACCCAAGAATTCCTATTCTTTTGTGATGTCAGGTTGCGACGACAAGTTGTGCAAGCTTCTGCTGACTCGGAACCTGGACATTCGGTCTTATAGTTGTCGACCAGATCTTTCAACGAGCAGAACAGGTGGTTCACGTCGCTCCGACAAGATGCAGACACTAGATCAAGTCTGGTTTCAGCGTAATATCACCTTATCTTTGTTACCTGGTGCTGTTTCGACATAATGTGACTACAGAATCTGACGCATCTAGAATCTTTTCAATAGATGGAATCCGAAATTGATCCAATGGTCGGGGATACGGCGGGATTCTGAAGGGGCAGAGGACACAACCGCAGACTCCGTATACAAAAAGATACACAAATAAAACTAAGAGCATTTGTGACACCAAAGAGAAATTCCACAGTGATAACAACGCCAATCCAAACGATTACGAACTTCTAGCATGCGTCACAGATGAGCCCACATCAAAAGTTTATAACAAGATTGAAATAAAAGAAAAGAGTCCCAAGCGCGTGTCAGTCTAATTTATGAGGGAATCGGGGTCAAATCAAACCGGCCGCCGGTTCGGCGTGTCTTTGGAACGAATAAGAGTTAACGAACTTTCTTTCCTCCTCTCGTCCCTTCCTTTCAAGGCTGTCAATCACTCCGTCTTCAACCACCGACTCCCGTTAAGAATACCTCATGCTAATCATTTACTTTGATTAATACGTTCAAAACAATTATGACAGATGTTGTTAAAACTTCCTATGAGCTGATTGCAAGTTGTTTCTCTCATTCATTTCCCTTTACGGGTTTCCCATTCTGCCATTCCACCAATTTCAGAGTTGCAGGAGCTCTCGTATCACCTTTCTGAATCAGAATGAAGTATAGCGACTAAACACAACTTACTTTGGCACAACTTCTGACAACTGAACTGGCAATCTGAGAGTATCTCAAATACGTGAGACCGGCGCTTCTCCACAAGGACATTATTATCCTCCTGAAAGACGTTTAAAACCAAACAAAATCTCAAGTATTCAACGATTAATACGTCCAAACAGTTTCATCTATCGTTTCTACATTTCGAAGAATAGTAACTTTATTCAAGCTCTTAAAAAGGCCTTGGAATTTTAATTAGTTATGGCACCCGATGAGATCAAGATTCCATAGTTATACATAGTACATCACCGATCGAAGCATGACGTCGTTTCTATCTGACGGAAACCTTTTTTCTTAAGAATTCATATCAGTAAAGCGAAACTCTCACTTCAAAACATTTATATTACCGTTGATTGGGCGGATTAAGCACGTAAGAGATGTGGGGACAAGAAGATAAATCAAGAATAGGGAATGATCGAGGGTAACACAGGCTTCAGAAGAAGGATGATCCTTCTATTATACATCGTTAGAGTCACAGCCAGCAATTAGGGGATCAACGGAAAAGACCGGCATCAAGCGGGACATAACAAAAGAGCTTTATGGACATAAAGAATAATTTAAAAACTTTGAATTTCTGATCAATCAGGCGTGGGGACCATCTAAGTGGACTGAGCGCTTCATTCCGCTGAAATCCAGGACTGAGTTAATTGATAGAGAAAAACAAGTTAATTTCCTCAAATTTATTAATCACAGCATTTCTACAGGGATGTCTACTCACCATCAGTTGGCTTCATTGGCGTGGTCACATAGTGCTGGCCAGGTCGGATTGGTTTAGCTGAAAATTTCATTTTAAACAGTAAGCATTATAACAAATACGTAAAGGAATGCATATACATACCAATCTGAACGCCTCGTCTGGCTATATTCCGTTGCCTTACAGCCTCCTTAATCCTCTCAACTTCATACTGATACTTCTTTCTGTCCCTCATGGCATTCTCCTTAGTCTCTCTTAATGCCGTCTCGAGGTTCTTAACCCGTTCAATAGATGCCCTGAGGCGTTTCTCCAGTTTAGGAAGCTCACTCCTCAACTCTGCATTGTCTCTGACCAATTGTTTGTGGACTCGAGTGAGCTGATCGAGGTTGTTTTGGAGGAAGGCGATCTTCTGTTTTTGGGCAGGACTAGATAAGAACTCATCTTCCCCATCAGCTGCAGTTGGAGCCTTCTTCATACGATGGGACAGATCTTGAATGAACATCCGGCGCAAAGAGTGCAATGAATTGAGTTCCTTATTAACAGTCTCCTCCAATCCCTTGAGGTCTTGACGGGTCTGTTCTCGTTTGTCGGAAAGAGCGGAGAGATCCTTAAGTTTCTTCTCCTTCTCAATCTCCTCGTTCTTCAAGTTGTCGAATTCACGTTGAAGTTGATCTCTTTCAAGCTGAACAGCTTGCATCTTATCCTAAACAAGAATCAATAAACCAACGTGACGCTACCTGTATCTCTTGAATCTGTTCATTCTTCTTCTGAACCAGATTTTCCAATTCCTTCACAGCATTAGACGAGTCTCCACCATTTGATCCCGCCAGTTTCACATTCAAGGTGGTGACTTCCTCCTCCAATTTTTGAACTTGCGATTTCAGTTCAGTAATCTTCTGTTCATGGGAGGAACGGGTAACCTGATTCTGTTGAATCTGTTCCTTAAGTGAGTTGAGCTCCTTCTGGGTCTCCTCCAATTTCTTTCCGGCATCCGTAGCACCATTCTCAAAACTATTCAATTTCTGAGCATGTGCCTTGAAGTCGCTGGCGACCTTGGAAACACAAATACGAGCATGAGCAAGGTATTCTTCATCTACGAAAGGCTTATCCGACTCCATCTCAGCAGACAACTGAAATCAAACGATAATATAATACATAAAAAACAGGTAACTGACCTTCGCTGGCATGCTGTAATTGCCAAGGCTGCTAAGCTCGGTGATCATACTTTGGAGGTCTTCATATATGCGGCGTTTCTGCACCATGCATTGCTCCTTCATATCATCCAGCTGACTATTCACATTCACAATATCCATTCGGGTTTTTGAAATGTCATCCTAAAGAAAAATTTTTAAGACATAAAAAACTTACTTGTAATGTCTCATTCTCCTTTCTCAAATCAACAACCTCATTCTTCTTTTGCTCAAGGTTCAATGCCAATTCCTGAAGAGCCGAGAACAACTCTTCGGCTTCGTCATGGGCTTTCGCGTTCTCAACTTGAGCTTGAGCCAATTCTTGAACGGCCTTCTCATATTCAGCCTTTCGTTGGTTGATGGCCTCTTCTTGGTCCGCAATCTGTTGTTTCAGTTGCTCAGCCAATCTGGTTGCCTGCATAATCTCTTCATCCCTCTCATCAACCTGTTGATAGAGCAACTGTCTCTGTTCTTCGTATTTGCGTCTCTCATCATCAGTCATCGGACCAACTGGAAGTTGTTCATGATCCAAAGCAGTAGCGACTCTCATCGTGGGCAACATCATGGACTCGCTCATCGATGGAGTCATGGCCACCTGAGCGGCCGATTCAAGGGCATCAACGCTGAACCATTCTGACTCAGGAACCTTTTCTCCAGATCTCCATCTCTTTAATTCAGCCTCCACATTTAGCAGTGACTTGAGTTGATTCCTTAACTGTGTAACCTTTTCCCTTTCCTGTTCGTATCGCCGTTTCCATTCAGCAGCAGTCAGTTCCTGGTTAACCACAACAACATTCTTGATGGTCTTAGCTCTGAGAAAAATTATCACAAACAAATTTCACTTGCCTTTGCCCAAACATAAGAGTTGATTTCGTCTCCGCTTCATTGAAGGATGCGGGCGAACAACAGATCACAATGGTTGTTCTTGAGTTTCCTCCAAGCGATTCTTGTAAAATACGGGTCAGTTTACTGTCTCGGTAGGGGATATGCCCTTTCTAGAAAAAATATTTCATCAACAAAATATGTACTTACAGTTCCATCGGCTAAAGACGAGATGACATTACCCAATGCAGACAAGGACTTGTTGATATTCTTGGCTTCTTCAAGAACTGTTCCTTCAGCACCGGTCTTGCTGACCTTCTCACTTCCAGCCAGATCGACCAAGTAAAGTTTTCCGGAAAGTTTCTTTTGGAGTTGTTTGTTCTCTTGATCAACTTGAATCAAGAAAACACTGTGAGATCGAGAACTGTGCTCATTCATATCTGAATACATTAATACCTTGGAGCATTCTTACTTGTAACTGCCTTTTGTCTATTGTTTTGTCCTTCTTTTATAATCTCCAAAACCTCAACAAAATTGCTGACAAAAGTCTCGGTAACACCTTTCACATAAGGAACACGATCTTTGCCTTCATGAATCGTCAAGTTCGTTTGGGAAATATTTAGAAGATCTCGGATCTTCTCGTTATAAATCTCAAAGTACGAGACCTTGATGTGGAATTCCAAAGCCTGGTCTTCCATATTGTAAATGTGGGTGAAGATATCGTTGATAATTCGGGGGATTACACCATGATTAGGATCCGCTTCATCCACGCTCATCTGTCCTTCCATGGTGTGAGTCTTACCGGAGGAAGTCTGCCCATATGCAAAAATAGTTCCATTATACCCACTAAGAACATCTTGTACAATATGATGAGCTGATCCCTTATAAACGGTCTCCTGGTCACAGCTAGGATCGAATACACGATCAAACGTATATGTTTTCCCCTAAAAAATGTCACAAAATCAATAACTCATCTTACCCCGACATTGATGGAGTCTTTTGAGGGGAATCGGGTCACAAATGCAGATCCATTCTTCTTTTCGCTTTCGTTTAGAGGCCTAACGCGGCAAAACACCTGAATACAGCATTCAGATGGGTCCTGCGCCATGTTCGGGCTCAAAAACCCAGTCGAAGTTTGAAGAACTAAAAAAATATATAAAAAAATAAGGCTTCGTGGAAATTGGACAGAGTGAAGTTGGACAGAAATAATTGCAGTGAAAAAAATCTGTCGAGTTTCACTCTGTCCAATTTCACTCTGCCCAATTTCCACGAAGCCTAAAAATAAGTCTGAAAAATGAATCAGCGCGACCAATTTTCTGATAAAGAAAATAGAATTGTCACAAGAAATGTCGGCATTGATGAATCACCTGATGAACTCTAGGCGTTGTATTCGATTTAATTATGAAAAAAGGGAGCGGGAGAGAGGATCGAAGGCTTGGGACACCTGGCCAGCTGGGCAAACCCTCCGGTTCCCCTAGAAATCTCCACTACACTCTCAACTCTATATTTTGCAATCTCAGCGGTTATAAATTGGAAATGCAATGCGAATTTTTACCGCAATGCACCCTCTCGCTCGCCAGCATTTTGACTGCGCGGCTGGAGATGTTCATCGGAATAAAGCGGTGCGTCACTCCTCGTTTAGCCGTCGAAGGGACGCACTAGTTTTATTCCGTCGAGCTTTGCGGAACAATCCTTTTCTTCCCTCCAGAAAAGGACTGGAGCTCCAGTCTTTTCCACAAAAAAAAACGATTTTGAACTGGCATTAGGATTTCGAAATCTGTCCCGAAAGGGTGGGTAACCGAGCTTACTACATGTAAGCTTGCGAGCTTGTGGAAAAGATTTTCGTTTAATAAATTTCATCCCTTTGATACTCGCAAATGAAAGAAAAACACCGTACATATTATACTCAAAAACTGAGCATAGTTTGTCCCAAAAACAATTGGTCATCCACCTCTCCGGTCTTTGCCCCTCTCTTATCTCTTTCCTTGGGGATTGATCGGGGATTACTTGTGAAATGAAGCCCTGGAGGATTGAATTACCCAAAATCGGAGGATCCACTGTGCGACCCATCGGAGTAATCGATAAGGAATTGTATGTTCACTACAGAAATGGCAACAGTATTGTAATTTGGTCTGTAAATCTGTTCCTGCCTAACTCTTGGAAGCAAAGATGGGTGTTGAAGTTCGAAGAGATTGTGTATAGCTATTTTACCACATCACCACAGAGATGTATTTACATCTTCTTTACAGGATGCGTTGTAAGAATGCTGTCATTGAACATGGTCTTTGTAGGATAACAAAGATGAGTTAAAAATAGAAGTGATCAAACTAGAGGTTAATGATACCGACTATGTACGATACAAGTCATCAGATGGAGATGAGGTCATGCAGCTTATGGAAACGTATGACCTTCATCCAGAAACGGACCGTTTATGTTCGGGAAGTAATGATCTTTATATTTATGACCGAGGAATGATTCAAGGTGCTACTCCGCTTCTTCGGATCTCCTTAAATCACAATGACGTAGGCCAACTGCAGGACTAATTGAGTTTATTACAATGGTTTCAGAAGACCTTTACGGGAACCCGTGTGACAGTTCCTCCCGAACCCGGCAATGCCAAGTTTACATTATTCGGTGGATTTATGGATCCAGACACCAGGAAACTGATCAAATTGTCTGATTCCAACGAGATCCATATGTTTGACAATGAAAGCGGACATTGGATTCAGCTTCACCAAGACACTTCTGATTCTGATATCAATTTAAATGCAATTGGATCAGATTACAAAGGAATCGGGGTGACCTACAACGAAAGACATCTCAGAACAGCCATGGTTCAGTCGCCGATAAGTTTGATTACAGGGTTTGGCCACTGCATTTTCCTTTACAAGGTCAACAACAAGGCTTTCTTCTTTCGATTAATGTTGAATCAGGACGCGGGTACATACACGTAGGTTGATTGATACTTTGATAACTTTTACTCAACGTGTCCACAATATTACATATTTCAGACTCAAAAGGGTTGGTCGGGTCGATCATTTGATTATTCAATCCTTCAACTTTTGTACCGAGGATGCAGTTATAACATTAGGACGCCCATCTTATGTTATTTGGCTGAGGTCTTTAACCTTGAAGGAGATTGCCTATTACAAATCTCAGGAAATCTGCAACAACCCTCAATCTGACGAGCCTATAAGGAAACGATGTAAAATACAACACAATAATCCCCTTTTTTAAGCCAAAATACAACCTTTTAAAGTTTATGTTAGTGCAATAAATAATTGGTCGAAATAAACTACCGGTCAAGACTCCAATCACTGCATTTAGGAAAAGAAAGACTCCCCGTAAGATCACAGGCTCGTACAATATATTACTATGTACATCTACAGAATAACTTACTTCACAACCCGTAAAAACAACCGATTTAGAAATATCACATACAAATTTAAGGGGTACCCCCTTAGCCATTCGCTTCACTCAATCATTTAGTTTCGCCAATAGTAATGTCTGTTCTTTGCAGAACTTCTTGATCTCCTGATTCTCCTGCTCTAATTCTTCTAGTTTCACTGTTCCTTCACCATGAATTAATAGAAGAGTATCGTGAGCTTCCTCCAGTTCCTTGTACTTTATTCGGAGATTGCTGGCTTCTCTTTCCAACTCTCCAATTCGCTCCACAATATCCTAAAAGAAAATAGAATAACATGAATCAACATACCGGGTCGTTTTGTTGTATTATAACTGCTTTCTCGACAGGGTTTTGATGGGCAGATATTAACTCGCATTTGAGATCAGCAATTTCCTCTTCTTTTTTATATAGCTGATTCTTCAAGCCATTTATTTCTTCAAGAAGATCAGTTTCCATAGAATTGGATAAGGTTTTCAGATTACTAATCTCTTCAATCAAATCACTCTTTTCCCTAAAAAAAATAGATTTTATGAATGAAAATTTTACCTTTGAAGTTCGCAAACCTTATCTTCAAATTCTTTATTCTGTCTCCTCAACGATGTTAACTGTTGCTTGAGAATGGTGATCTCATCGGTCATTTTCTTCTTTAGATTTTCAATGTTTTCATCAGCAAATCGCAGTTTCTTTTGGATTACATACTTGGAGCTATGGCTCTCTTTCAGCTCCGCTTCCAACTCCTCGATCCTCGCATGTAGAGGTGCATTAGCTAAAATAATATTGAAATTATATTATCAACCTTACATATTGCTATTTGTTCGGCCGCTTCTCTTTGGGCTGTCATTAGTTCATCGACCCGTTGCTCAAGCTGTGCAATCTGACATTTTTGGCTCTGACATCGCTGCTCCGCCAATTTTAAATCTTCTTGAGCTTCTTTTTTCATATTGAGATTAGTTTTTAGTTCTTCAAACTCTTTCTGTTGTTCACCGAGCTTCTGCTTCAAACTACTGTTCTCTCCTAAGCACCAAAATGGGCATAAGAAGTGAACTACTTACTTTCTAATCGTTCTTGAACATCAGTTAGTGTATGAATATTATCCATAGCATCTTGCAAAAGATTCCTTTGGCTTTCAAAGTCCTTCTCGATGTCTTTCAGCCTCTTCAACTCCTTTGCTTGTTTTCCATTCAGAATGGATAAGTTTTTACCTAGAGCATATTCAATTCCCATTTGTCCTTACCTTCTTCCATAAGCTCAGCGAGTTCGTTCTCTTTCTCGGCTAGCTTCTTCTGAAGCTTCGATTCCGCGCCCAGCCTAAAAATACTATAAAAAGGGAAAGCCGAAAGCTCACTTATTGTTTATGCTTTTATTTTTCTGGATGAGATTTGTGTTTTGAATCTTCAACTTCTCATTCTGATGTGACAATTCAGTAATCCGTTGATCTCTATGTTTTATCTTCGCTTCCAAAGCTGAAATTTTCTCATGTAGAGTCTCATCGTAGCCATCTCCATGATTAAAACCGTTATTGCCGATGATAGACATCTGATCACTCACAGCTCGTCGATGGCTTCCACTGGCTAAAGACCTGCAACGCAAAATAAAATCCATTTACAAGGGAATTAATGCAAGTGCTATTCTCAGATTTTCTTTAAATTTTGCACACACCGGGCATAGGCCACATCAATTCCTGAAAGTTTTAGCTCGCGCTTTGCAGGCGCAGTCGAGATAATCAAGAATCTTTGCGGCCGAAATAATACGCGAAAGGTGGAGTGCGGTCAGACATAAAAACACTTTTTGGCCGCATCTTTGTCAGTTTCGAATCGAAAAATTGATTTTTTTGTGGAAGCATTACCTCCAAACGGTAGAAATAGGCAAAAAAACTTTTCATGCCAAAATCCGGGAAAAAGTGGATTATTCTTTCCAACTTTTGACCTTAAAATCTCGGTCGTTTCTGCAAAGCGCGAGCTAGGAATCTCGCATGTCTTAAAAAAATAAATCTAAATTTGTGCCAAGTTGCACTAAAATCTGAGCATCGCAGGTGTTGGCTGGACTTCCCCTGTTAACTTATTACATGGTAAGCAGCACACAATACTTACCAGTCATCGACGTTTCTAATTACGACAATATCACTGGAAGCAACCGTAACAACATCCTCTCTATGTTCTTCCTTCACCGTGTCCGTATCCTTCACACAAGATAAATCAATCTGATTTGTTTCTTCTTGAGGTTCATTCGGTTCAGATCTTTGACATTCTTCTTCGTCTGGGGAATTAGAAGACGGCGAATAATGAATCAATGACGTGCTTGGCTCACCATGAGCATCTCTTATCGGATTTGGCTCGGCCTCAACAATATCTTCCTAAAATTATAGGTAAAGATTTTAGGTACCTAATGAAAAAATTAAAGAAAACATTTTCTAAGTTTTCACAAACCTTATTTACTGCCAAAGGGGAAAAATTTTGCGCCCAATCCTCTTCGTGTTGCTCAGGAAGATCAACGTGGAATAAAGGTTCAACTTGTTCGGTTGCATCCTAGAGACAAGATAAATAAAGTTAGCTAAAACATACCTGATATTCTGAAGGCGGTTCTTCTTCTTCACCTTCCTCTTCTATATTTTCGCTAAGCTCGGCCGTAGGAGAATTCGAAGTTTCGTCTTCAGGTCCGTCTTCTGCTTGAGCCACTTGCTTTTCGAGTCGCTCACCTTCTTCGTTTTCCTCAGCTTTGATGTCTAAAACCGAGTCGATCCTCTTCTGGGCTGTTAATAAAGCATTCTTCGCTAATTTTTCCGCCCAAGACAGATTCATATTGATCACTGAAGGTTACTAAAAGAAAACATTCCCCAAAGTTCGTGTTTTTCGTGGCAAATATTTTCCCAAAAAATAAAACGAAAGCGAGAGACTGAATAAAAAGAGGAGGGCAAAAGAAGAGGGGGAGTGCGCCACGTAAAAAACGCAAATCCGCTTAGCGATTGGTAAAGCGTGATTATTAGATTTTTCGTTGGCATTTTAATGGTGATTCAAACATGAATTCAAAAAGTAATGTCCATGAATATTGCAAAGTCAATGTACATCCACGCCAATTTGTTTTCTGAAAAAAGGATTAAATCGACATTTTCTCAAAAATTAGGTATCCGATTTTGAAAATTTTTACGGTTTGTGAAAGCCCATTCTTCAAAGTATAAAATATCCAAAACACAGCGTTTCGAACATTTTTTCCGCCGCCGATCGGTGTCGAAAAAAGGAAAAAATGAAAAGTAGTGCTTACAAGTCGGTGTATATTTGGCTAGCCACAATAGATGTAACTAAACTAAAAAGTGGTTATTAGACTATAAGAGATTGCCATTCCACGTATATAAACTACATCATCATACCTTATGTTAATGTTGAGAAAATGATGATCGAAAATTATCAAAAATTCAACCTTCAGGTAAAAAAAGTGTACTTTCCAGGCCTTAAACATACATTTTTTTTTCTTCCATCGTATACAGAATTTCAAGAGCTACAACATAGACAGACTCAGTCATTTTCCTGGGCCTTTAAACTTAGTTATGACTCAAAAGAGCCTAATTTTGGTAATTTTGGCCGTTTTTTGCACTTTTTTTACTTATTTGCACTTTAAGATTAAAAAGTGAAGATATTCTATATAAAACGGATTGTCATGATCATTGTGGTCATCCATGCCAAATTTCATCTTTTTCTGACACTCCAGAGTCGTTGAATACGAACGTCAACATGGAAACTTCGTATCTTCAACTTTGTAAGAAAACAGTAATGAAATCCTTGGCTGGCATTAATTACAGCACTTCTGGTCGCAATGAATCTTAGGTCGCGATTACAAAGGCCAAACTTAGCTTACTGAAATTTACGGGTAATTTCAGTAAGTGTTTGCAAGCTCACACTTTGGCATTGGTCAGAATTGTCTGTTGAATTCAACTTTCGAAATGAAAAAGATATATTTTGGCTTGATGACAAAAAGTTGGCACAGAGTGTACGTATACAACATATTTTCGCTCAAGAAGTGATTTTGGAGCACTTAAAGTGATTTTATTCAATAGAAATAGTACACTTGGGTTCCATATTCAAGTTCGTATTCAACGACTCAGGAGCGTCAGAGAAAGTTGAAATTTGGCATGGATGACCACAATGATCATGACAATCCGTTTTATATAGAATATCTTCACTTTTTAATCTTAAAGTGCAAATAAGTAAAAAAAAGTGCAAAAAACGGCCAAAATTACCAAAATTAGCCTCTTTTGAGTCATAACTAACAAGGGAAGTACTTGAAGTGTGACGCTCAGATTTTGATGAAACTTGGCACAAATTTAGAATAATTTTTTCTAAGATACATGCGGGAATCCTAGCTCGCGCTTTGCAGAAACAACCGAGATTTTTAGATCGAAAGTCGGCGAAAATTTGGGACTTTTTGCCGAATTTCGGCACGAAAAGTTTCATGCCTATTTCAACCGTAAAGAATAATGTTTCTACAAAAAATCAAATTTTTCCGCACGAAACTGCCAAAGTTATGGCCAAAAAGCGGTTTTCTCTCTGACCGCTCTCCACGTTGAGCGTGCTCTCTCGGCGGCAAAAATCGTTCAATATCTCGGCGGCGCCCGCAAAGCGCGAGCTAAAACTTTCAGGAATTGATATTTAGTCCATACCCGATGTGTGTGCAAAATTTAAAGAAAATCTGAGCGTCACACTTGAAGTACTTCCCCTGTAAGTTTAAAGGCCCAGGAAAATGACTGAGTCTGTCTATGTTGTAGCTCTTGAAATTCTGTATACGATGGAAGAAAAAAATGTATGTTTAAGGCCTGGAAAGTACACTTTTTTTACCTGAAGGTTGAATTTTTGATAATTTTCGAACATCATTTTCTCAACATTAACATAAGGTATGATGATGTAGTTTATATACGTGGAATGGCAATCTCTTATAGTCTAATAACCACTTTTTAGTTTAGTTACATCTATTGTGGCTAGCCAAATATACACCGACTTGTAAGCACTACTTTTCATTTTTTCCTTTTTTCGACACCGATCGGCGGCGGAAAAAATGTTCGAAACGCTGTGCAAAAATGAAGAAGATCCAACGAAAAAATATGTAGATTTCGACGATTTTTTTCCATTTTTTTGTGGATACAAATTGGCGTGCTATACTAGGTTTCATTCCAAAGTCCGTCTGCGAAAAAAGTGACTTCCATTGTGAGGAAGGTATGAACTCTCCTTCTACAATATCACAAAGATCAATAAATGGTCGAGGTTTCTAAAATGGGGTCCCATGCAAGATTTTTTACCTAGAGCTTACTTTTTATTAACTGATTTCCAAAATTTTAATACTTTTTATTATTTATTTTAATTTTATATATATAGACGGTAGGACGACTTGATTCTCGCCACCCAACCAGGGTGTATCACCGGGAATGTCCCCAACAAGGAACAGTTCCATCAATTGTAATCATCGGGCGATGGCAGCTCGCTGTTCGCGCCACACATGATCAATGACAAGCCGAGTTTCTGCTTAAGCGTCTCTTCGGCTTCAAGGCATTGGACGGACTCTAGAGGGGTTTCACAGTTGTTATCGGTCTGATTTACAAGCAAGGTCAGAACACTCTCTTCTACATTGTTTTTGAATACCTTAAGTATGGTCATTAGAACTGCTTGGGAAGAACTTTCTTACATCAATAATGTCAGTTGAGAGCCGATCAACAGCGTAATGAATAGAAGTTCTTCCGTTGGTGGAGTCCTGAAAATAAAATTATTAATTCAAATTCAGTAGGGAAACAAAACCTAAGTAGAATACGCTTACTGAGATCATGGGGTCGGCTCCATACTTTAGGAGTACATGGATGATGTCAAGATTGTTGATGATTTTCTTGCTTTCCTCGTCAAAAACCCCATGGTTCTTGATGGCACACAATAATGGGGTTAATCCCATTCCATTAGTCATGTTCAGATTTGCCGCACTGTAAGAGCAGATGGTCTTCACAACATCGACCATTCCTCGGGCTGCTGCATAATGAAGTGGGGCGTCTCTTTCATATCGACCATTCTGGGTGTTGGGACTGGCCCCAACCTCCAAAAGGTAATCGACCACAATGTTATTTCTCTTTTCTACAGCCAAGAATAAAGGAGTTACTCCTTCCTTGTTGGGCATATCGAATGGTTTGTCATGGCTCGAATATTCCATCTTCAACATTTGTTCAACTAGAGCATAAATTTTCGGGATGTCCATGTGTTGAGTAACAATGTGTAATAGAGTATCTTTGTCGCCATCCTGATAACACAGAGCTCCGGGGTAATATTGCTGACATTTACAGGTCCAAGCCCAAGCTTGATCGAGAGAGTCACTGTGAACTTCTTGAATGAATTTTCGTAACACATCTTTAGCAGGACGGTGTGGGGGTTCTGTTTTTCCTTGTTTATTAACGTAGGTAGAGAATCGGGTGCTCGGAAGTTGTGTTCTCAGTCCTCCCATGTCACATCCCATTCTGTATCCACTTTGAGGTGTCGACGGACCAGTAATCCCACCATGAGGAGCAGCGGGCGATGACTGAGAAGCGCTGACACCACTCATGGGAGAATCGCAGTTCGACTCTACCGATCCTGGTCGGTTCCCAAACTTCGGGCTGAGTTCGACCGGCGAAACTGAAGCTGATGTTCCAGCCATGTTATGATGAGTCTGAGGGATGTTTGTGTATCTTCGAGAATATTTTAAAATAAAGTCAGACAAGGCGTCAGGTAGCTCACTATCCTCAGCGTTAGCAAGGAATCCCTTCAAGTCATTCCTTCCAAACTCAGCGGGAACTTGGAAACCTTGCGATGGACTCGTGCTGGATGAATATCCAAGATCAGAATTGAAGGTATCCGGAGTCGAACTATTGGAGAGCTGTTCCCTGTATTGCCATTCGGATGGGTAGAAGTTGCCAGGGGAGTTCTGATCAAATCCGACTTGTCCATAAGGATGAAACTGCAAGTTTGGTCTGGACGTCCTGACAGGACCTCGTGAAAGTAAATCCTGTTTGGATTCCTTATCTTCATTTACCTTCTCTTCTTTCTCATCCTTTTTTTCCTTTTTGTCACTGTTTTCCTTACCAGTCGCCTTCTCGGCCGACACCTTCTTCAGGCTGATCTTGCTCATCAAAGTGGTTGTATCCTTCAAAAGAAGATCATCAAACAAACTGTCGCTGTCCTTGCTGAACTTAGTTGTAGTATTTGTCTTTCTAGCCAGAGCACTCGATCTGAGGTTTTGAAGTTGGACAAAATCGGCTGGGTTGAGGTCGTTGACCCTCTTCGAGGCTGATAACTTCTTCTCGGGGTTGACAGACATCTTGCTCATGTTCTCAATCAGAGACTCCTCCGAGTCGATGACATCTATGGTCTTCTTCGCGGGGACCGGAACGGCCCTAGCCACTAGACAGGAATTGTCTTCTGCCGGCATTTTCAAATTCGGCTAAATAAGTCAGTTTCATAAGTAATTAATCGATATTTCATTCAAAAGAAATCTCCCGAAAATATAAAAAAATGCGATCGACGCTAAGGAAACCAGATATGAATAGACTGGGGACGAGTGGTCAGAAAGCTAATTCAGAGCGGGAGATCGGGCCCGAAGAGCACAAACAGTCTAAGAGCGACGAACTTTAACATTCGCAGTAAAACACGAGACTCCATAAACAAGGAAGTAACGGCGTTCATGCCGTGGCCAGACCGGCTGGCGGTCCAACGGCCAATGAAATGAGGCCTTCACGGCCTCCGTCTTTCAAAAATACTCGGCTTAAGCCACGGCTTCGCTCTGTCGTCACTGTCCGATTAATGGAAACAAAGTTGTATTTTGCGGTTGGATAACATGAACAACCGCCCATGGAAGAGTTGATACCGTGTTCTCTCTTCCTATTAAACTATTATAAATGTAAAAAAACTATAACAATTGATAACCCGGCAGACATTTGGATTAGTCACAAATTATAACAAACAAAGCCGGAACTTTCATCGGTAACAACCCTCCCTTCCTCCCTTCATTTTGTTAAGAATTTACAAGAAATATCGACAAAAGTTCAGAGAATTCTCAAAACTTTAAAACAAGGTTGGAGTTAAAAAACAAAAAAGAGCGCTTAGGGGCGACGAGACAGCCATGACTGGGGGAAGAAAGCCGACTGCTCTCTTCTCTTCAACAAAAAAAAAAGAACACCAACTCGGCCGTCCAAAAAGCAATTCTAAATCAAGGGATCTCAAATCAGTGAAGTTACTTTCTCGAAAGCAATTAAAAATAAAAACGGTTGAATAATTATAGAGCGCTGGATACTCAGTGCTGTTAATATAATTAGAAATATCAAAAAAGGTGCTTTCAATACGTTGCCAAGGAAGCCATGTGTCGCTCCTCAAGATCAGTAACACCCGCACACGCAAGGCAATTGCGCGCGTAAAAGTGACGTAAACGTTATAGTTATCGGATGGGCAAAGATACATCGGGAAGGAAGTTCGAATTTCAGCAGGGTTAATAAACACCCCAGACCTCAGTAACACACCGATTAAAGAAACCCGCTGACCACTGCGTACGCGCGCAACCGGCGGCGAAAGCGACAAAACGCATGGAACAGCGAGCGGCGGTGGAGAAAACAGACGACGCGTAGAGTCTCTTCTCTCCACGTTTCCCTCCTCTCGGTTCTCTTGCCTCGAGTTGTCGGAACCGCCCGATCCGCATCTATCTCCATCACTGCGGCCTCAAAACCGAACAAGAATCTTGGCCCCGGAGTTTCGTCATCGGCCGACTCTATGAATCCTTAAAGTGCGCGATCAACAACGTCACTGATCTTTTCCCATGTGAGACATCATGTCCAACTTCTATGAAATGCAGAATAATCAGCCCAATCCTGCATTTCGACCGCAATTCCCGGGCCAGGTGCGCTACCCGCCTCCGGGGATGGGAGGAAATCTGCGGTTGTCCAATAGTTGTAATCCGGTATGTCTTTACCCTTAATTTTTGCTAGCAGCCCGAATTTTGATTTTTTTTGGGTTCATTGTAAAAGTATATATAACAAAGAATTGCGCAACAGTTATAATCTAAAATTGACGTTTATCGAATGGTCAATGCAAACTGATCAGTGAGTCGTAAGCCAGAAAATTTTGCGATTTCGTATACGCCCTTCGCACTTTCTACAAATTGCGCGAGATTATTTTGTATTCCAAAATTGGCATCTTTTGCTGTCAATAAAAATGGTGCTGAAAACTGACAGAAAAATTGAATTGTAAGAAGCAATTCAATGTATTCCTGTATGAAACTTAAAAAAGTTGTCATTAATTAGAAATAATCACAATAGTCGCCACGCCAATAACGGTTTCGACGCGCAAACAAACCGCGTTGGCATTGTGCCATAGAATAAACGCGCTTTGAAAAAAATCGACAGCACTAGCCAAAAAGAGACGCGATTTTGTGGGCATGAAGAGATTCGACTAAGTA
The DNA here is from genome assembly GCA_904066235.2 of Bursaphelenchus xylophilus. Classification (NCBI taxonomy): domain Eukaryota; kingdom Metazoa; phylum Nematoda; class Chromadorea; order Rhabditida; family Aphelenchoididae; genus Bursaphelenchus; species Bursaphelenchus xylophilus. The sequence continues at coordinate 6,477,799 of CAJFCV020000003.1, read as the reverse complement.
GTTGCTTGCAGCGATTGTTCCCGTTAATGAATCCACAGAACTACTCGAGTCAGTACGGGAATAACTCCCAGCAGAATCAGTCCCAGTTGATGGGAATGCTGGCAGATTCACCTTCCTCTTCACAGCAACCTCGATCAGGTAAATTTCTCCCTTGTTATGACATTCTTCTTCAATGATTTCAGGTGGGAATGTGCATCTGTTTATCTTCTTTGCGTTCTCAATTATGTGTTTATAATGTTTTGTATTTGCCATATTCTTTTTCGTTTTAAAACTTGTAAAGAATTTTTTCAGAGAAAAAATCACCTGGCCCTTCTGTTTTAGCGTTTGACGGATTTATTTATAGTCTTTCTAATGTTTTAGAACATGTTCAAGGAGTTCCACCAATGTATCGAGGACAGCAAACTCCGAACGTTAATAGGACGATGAACAAGGTCTCAAATCCGCAAATGCAACATTCCTCTTACAACCAAAACTCTTATGGACAACAACCTCAGCCTCCTCAAGGCCATGTTCCTTCTCCTGGTTATCAACAAATGCAGTACAATGGGCAGACAAGGATGGTGGTAAGGCAGCAGGTTGTAAGTTGTTGGTTTTTTAATTACCTGAATTATTTATTTATTTTTAGTCAGTTGAATCTTCGCCACAGAATTTTGCACAACCTTCAGGTCAGCGATCGATGACTCCGCAGCTGCAGGTATTTTACGCTAACCACCTTAAAATACTTTGTAGATGAACGATTCACCTCATCAGCGATCGAATGGAAGCAGTCAGCCCTCGTCCGTGCAGAGTCAATACAATAACGAGGAGTATCCAGCATACAATCAGCCATCTAATGTGAGCCTTTTTGATTTTAATTAATTAAGTTTTAGGTTCAGGATGGACAACCCCGGCCGCATTTAGTTAGGAATGTGAGGATGACAGCTCCTAATGGCAGAGGTTCATTCGTCGCACAAGCAGTACGTTATGCGCCGCCTCGTCCAGGGCCAGGGAATCCACAAATGACGGGCAGGGTATCCGTTTACGAATGTAAGGATAATTTCACTTTACTTTTACTTTTTAGGTATAACCAATGTAATTCATGTTATTTTAGACAATACTACGAGAAGTGAGAGTCGAATGATAGTTCAACAAGCACCGGGTGCAAGGCCAGAAAATGTGATAATAAACCAGCAACCACCCCGATCTCAGCAATTCTTCCGTCCGGCGACACCGAACAATTCTTTGCGACAGGCTCTTGGCCATGATGCTCAACAAAATGTGATAGTCAGTCAGCCCAACACGGTTGTAAGGCCCATTTTTAATGGACAGCCGACTTTTACCAGAAGACCGTCCGTCGATCATGGTGTCCCCTCCGGCTCAATAGAAACGGCGCCGGTTGAAGTAAGTGTCATTCGCGTTACAGTTATTTTTACATTCTAGGATAATACCGAATCCGAAAACGGCGAAGCATTTCCTAAAAAGGCAAAACAACCAGTCGTTGTCAAAATTCTCAAGAATACCCCAAGGCCACCAGCAAAAAAGGTCGGGAAAAAAGATGGACAAATGGGCGGAGGTCAAATGGATGATGATAAGCCGCGGTCTCATACTCTCATAGATCGCAAAAATGCTGTGGTAACAAGGGAAGTTTTGGATAAAGTCACCCAAGCGATGGATCCGCCGATGGTTCTTGAGGAAAACGTTAAATCGGGTGTGATGATGTATATGGAGAGTCTAGTAGATGATCTAGTCAGAGAAACTGTCAAAGCTGCTACAGTCAGGAAGAGCAACGAAATCAAAACTAAGGACATTGACTTCGTACTTCGGAAGTACAATATTACCGTACATGGTTCCACCGGTCAGTCAAGCTCGAAGAAAAACCAAGCTCTGGATCAGCGGCTTGCCGTTATTGACCGAAATCTTAAGAAGTAAGCGAACAACTCTAGTCGCGTCTGTTACGAATCGTCAGATCTGTTTCCGGTTATATTTGTGCATATTGTTCTTGTTATGTGCCTTTTCTTTCAAGTCCTCTTGGTCTCATACCTCCGGATTTAAAAATTTTATATTACCATAATTATATTGTAGGTGTGGAAAATAAACGTTTTATGTCACTTAATATATTATCACGATCGTATCAACAAAACCCAAGAAAGATTAATTGGTATTCGGAACAAGCGTTAAAGACATCACTGCTGTATTTTTTGATTTTACAATAATATTTTTGGTAAAAGATACCCTTAACAAACATACTGAATTACAAACAATATTCAGTGCTTGAAGATAGTTTGTACTAACAACAAAAAACGAAGGAAACCCAGTTATCCAAGTAATATGAAGATTAAGCGAATTGAAAGAAAAGATTCGTAGAGTAATGTAATGTATAGGTTAACAATGCGCTGAATGAAAGTAAAGTGTAGTTAGTTATTGGGGGATAAATCTCTGCACAAAAGGATAACAGCCAGATATCTCGGTGTCGGAATCACCGTTCACTGAAGGCAACTGGACACTGTCGAGGGTCCTGGAGGACGACGAATTGTTGCTGGGCCGGCTAAAGTTCAAATCCTTCTGGACGTTCAAGGGGATTGATGATCCAGCCGGGTTCAGAAGATTCAGCATTTCCGGCTGATAGGTCGAGTTTTGAGGTTGGCTGGACGTCATCGACGAGACGTCCATACTCTCAAAAAACTGCCCGTTGTGAGAAGGGCGCGCAATGAAGGCGGGTGCTCCGCCAATGAACCCATTTAGGGCCATCTCCCATTGGATTGGGTCGATGGTCCCGTTGCCATTTATGGGACATTTGAGTGCGTTCGTTGCGGGTTTGGCCTGCGGGTGCGAAGTCTGGGAGATCTGCGGCGCCGGAGCGAACAACTGGGGATTGAAAGGTAAGGCCGGGTTACGTGTTTGTACGGCGCCTTGCAGAAAAAACTCCGGAGGGAAAACAGCGGCTGCTGGCTGCCATGGAAACAGCGAAGTGGCAGCCGGCTGAGCGGCTAGTCCATTCGCCTGAGGCCATCCGGCAAGATTAGCGAGCTGTTGTTGTTGAGCCGCGTTTGGTGCAGCACCCGTTAAGGGATCCACAAACATCGGCATATACGAAGACATGAGTGTGGGGGCGGCTTGAGGACCAGCAAATCCGACAAATTGTGGTTGTCTTCCTAAAAAGATGATACTAAAAAATTCAACTTACCGTAAGGCAATATAGCCGTTAAAGGCTGATAAATGTAGGGTTGGGCCGCTTGGGTTTGTTGAGAATTAATGTAGGTCTGGAACATGTTCAGGTCAGGCATATTAGCAACGGCGGCCAGAGCGGCGACTTGATTGGCCAACTGCTGCGAGTTTGCATTATTGGAAATCATCGGAGTTGTGGTGGAAGGTGGGATAAAAGTAGAAGGAGCACTGAGCACAGGTGTCGCGTTCTCAATTCTGTTCCTCTGAGTTGTGTAGGAATGACGGTCAGTTCGATAACAGACTTCCATTCTTTGAGTTGATAATTGGAGACTAAACAAGTTAAATTTTAAAAATATTTAACTTACTATCTAGTGCGTCCCATATCAGAAAGATGAGTCATTTTGACAAACTTGTGTTGAAGCCCCCCAGAAGGTGTCAGTCTTTTCTCCTGATCCATCGACAACATCAGCTTCAGAATATCCACAAACTCTTGCCTATCAGCCTTTTCACACATTGTATCAATGCTATCCATGTCATTTGGCACATGGAGCGCAGCAATGTCATCAAGACAATTGAATACATACTTCCGTGTCTCTTTTGACTTAATCGAATTCTCAGCCTCAAACTCTCCCGGGTCCTTTAGACGCCAATACGGAGTCGGATTTCTGATCTGACGGAAGAATCGATTGGTTTTGGTGGCATTCTCCAGCATTTGTTGAGGTGGAAGTCCTTGTGTCTGTACTATGAACCGGATCTGATCGTATTCGGATGCACCGGGATACAAAGGCCATCCAAGGAACAGTTCAGCGATGACACAGCCAAGACTCCACATGTCGATGGACTCCTTGAATGGTAATCCAAGGATAATCTCGGGAGCTCTGCAAAGAAAGGATTAGGACAGAAGACAGGATTATTAGTACAAAAAAATATTCTCCTTACCGATAGTACCGGGATTGGAGATATGTGTTGGTGACGGCTTTGCTGCGATGTGACGCCGATCCAAAGTCAATAACTTTAACCCTGAACGGCTGGTTCTGCGGGTCCACCAACATAATATTCTCTGGCTTCAAATCTGCGTGAATCAACTCCAATTGCTTTAACTTTAACAGGGCCGTTAGCACTTGTTGCAGGATCGGTCGAATATGATACATTGGAAGCGGAGTGAACTTGTTTTGCTTCAGGAAATCGTACAAGTTCTGTTCCAACATCTCGAACACCAAGCAAGTGTGCGACTTGTGAGAGAAACACTCGAACGCACGAACGAAATTGAATTCTTCGGCATTTTCGTTGGACAGTTGACTTAAGATATTCACCTCGATTTGTCCTTGTCGTGCGTAGCTCGGATGTTTCTTAAGGATTTTTATAGCACAAATCTCGTTTGTCCCCTTTTTCCATGCCTTCACAACCTGTCCAAAGGTTCCCTTTCCCAGGAATTCTAACACTTCGTACTGATTACCGTAAGGAGAGCAAAGAACTTCGTTTTTGATAAGCTGAAATAAAAACACGCAGTTGTAAGTAAAATAGAAATTAATGTTCTTTTCTGATGATGATTAACTAACCTGATACTCTCCATCGCTTCCTTGACGGGATTTGCTGTTGGATTTTGGGTTGAGGAGTTGCTTACCAGCATTAGAATGCAAACCATTTGAAACTCCATTATGGTGCCCACCAATGTTCAACTTGGGCTTGGTGTCAACGGAATGAAGAAGAAGATTGTTCCTCGATCCTCCGTACAGATTATGTTGGTGATGGAAGGGACCATTTCCTCGGACAATCGAGGGCTCCAGACTATGCGAAGAGCCTTGTTGAAGTGCGTTCTGAACCACCAGGTTGAGTTGCGAGTTGGCCAGGTTGTTCTGGACTCCGCCGATCATTCTCTGGACATTCGCGGCAACTGCTTGATTCAGGAAATCTAAATCTTGCATGTCATTCTGTCCGAGATGGAGAGGCTGAGTGGCTGTTGTCATAGCACTGGAAGAAAAGTTCAGACTACGGCGTGAACTAGAGGCTGGATTGGATCCGTTCTCCGGTGTTGTGTCCGAGTCGAGGGTAATTGTCGAAACCGAGTTTGATGCTGATGGTGGCAACGAGTCGGCGAACTCCAGGGCGCGTTTCCGCGGCTGACTTAGTTCTTTGACTGCCGCGTCAGCGGCGTTCGAGACGCGCTCACCGATCGAGGCTTTGGACTCGCAATTTTGGCTCTGCAGAGAAAAGTTAAATTTTTCTGTAAAAACTGTCTACAAATACATGGCGTGCGGAAAAATGAGAATGATCTGCAACTCACGTCGTCAAGTACAATTTCGTCTAGAAGTGTCTTGCCACGACGTTGACGGGAAGAAGTCGGAGAGCCGTGATTGCTCTGGGCGACCAATCCAGGATAATTCAAGGCACCCTGGATGGGGTTCGAATTTTTCTGCGGAGCCGGTTCGACCGGCGTGGATTTACGCTTTCGATTTGCGGTGCCGTCTCCGGGCATCCAAAACCTCTGAAAAATGTAAGAGTAAGGGGTCGCATACATACGTATTCACTCTCCAATCTCTACTTTCCAATCATCTGGGCATGCATGAGACGACCGGCTGAACGCTAGGACTCCTGTTTTCTGCTCCGTGGTAACCCTCGCAATCGGTTGGCTGAACCTTAAACAAAGCTAATCAATAAAAAAATCTCAATAACCATAGATATCGCGAAAAAGAATATTTTGCAAAATTCTGAAGTTTTGCACAACGCAAGACTACGCAGCGGGTCACAGATTTAACAGCAATCGACAAAAGAATGACAGACGCAATGTTCGCCCGCCAGGGATGACAGAATCCAAAACACCTTTCCTGTCTATGCGTCGATGGATAAAAATGTCTACACTATGAAAATTTGACAGGGGCTGTGTTGAGAAGGGAAAACGCTAGCCCCTTCCTCTTCTCCTCCTTTCTCCCATCCTCCGAACACAGAATGGTGGATGTGTCTCTGGTCGGGGGTCTTTTTCCCTTTCTCTCTCGATGCCTTCTTTTTTTCTCTCGCCGTCTCTTCCCTGCCGAACTCTTTCGTTTCGTCCTCCTCGCCATCGCTTGGGAAGTACTGTGTAGTGTTATGTAGGCATCTTTTTGTCTTTACTTCTGCCGGTCTCACACATTGCATGATCTTCCGTTGTTATGATTATGATATATATTAGTTAATGTATTGCCCCCTGCCCAATTCCTCCTCCTCTCTTTAACTGGATGTAATCCGTAAGCCACTTCCCGATGGCAAAGATACAGTACCCCCGGGCATTAACTTAATTAAAACGAAGATTTACAAGTTTCATTAAATCAAAATACACGGACTAACAAAAAAAAATAAATTTTGTATGTTGTACGAATGAAACCTTCAGCTTTGGCTACAACAGGCATTCCCATCGTACCAGGCACCCGGTTGTTTTTTGGCAAGATTTACAATGGCGGCGTCTGCTTCAGGACCATGCGAAGCCACAATCAATCTTCTGAAAAAATGTGGGGTAAAAATTAGAATAAAGGAATAACAAACAAAGCTTGACGCGTCATTTGCAACGCTCATGGAAATCCTGAAAAACTTCAAATTCAAGGAGAACAAACAAATTAGAGATATTCTTGTTTGGTGACACCTACCTGGCAAGAGAATCGAATGTTTCTTTTACATTTTGTCCTGTTTTGGCACTCGTTTCGATGTACGGGATATTGTAAGCCTAAAAGCTGTTATTGTTGGATACATTTACAATAAAAGTGGCAATAACTCAGCAGTGCCAAACGGTATTCAGAGGTCATCTGTAATCTCTCGGAGAAATATTTGAATACATTCTTTATAAAATTGTAATGTCAAGGTATTTGAATCCATAATCGCGTGCCTGATCGCGATTACGACTGAATCGATAAACCCTCCAAGTGCAGTAAAAATAGTGAAAATCAGACCGTTCGATTTCCTAAGGGTCTACGCCTAAACTAGGCTTAACGCAGGGTTGAGACTGAGCTTTGTTGCGTTACGCAACCCCCAAACTATTACTTATGATTAAATTCTCCATGTTTTGGCCCTGCCAAAAGTTCGCAGTTGGTTGTACTAAATCCCAAGACTAAATTAAATATGTTTCATAGAGTCCTCACATTGGCAAGTTGTTTGGCTTCCTCATATTTGACCTTTCGTTGAGAGGTTAGGTCGACCTTGTTCCCCACTAATGTCATCTGGACTGTTTCCTTGGCATATTCTTGGACTTGTGTTAGCCAATTCTAAAAGATATTCAACAACATTTAAAGATTACCTACTCTAATATTATCGAAACTACTCCTGTTTGTGATGTCGTATACTAATAGTAGGGCGTCCGCATCTCTGTAATAGGAACTTGTGATGGATCGAAACCTTTCTTGGCCAGCCGTGTCCCAGATCTTAACCCTCGATTTTCTTTTTACCTTGTAATCACCGTACCTGTAACTTCACTTTGAACTTGTCCACTTCGACTAGTTTATTCTAAAAATGCAGGATTATGTAAATCTTATTTATCCTTACCCTATAATCAATGCCGACCGTAGAAATAAAATTGTTGTTCATAAAAGTTCCATCCTTGAACCTGATTAAAAGACAAGTCTTCCCAGTACAACTATCTCCCAATAGCATAACCTGAAAATTATTAAAATTTTGTTTTCATATTCGGTACGCATGTGCCTAATGCACTTGCCAGAATAGCATCGGCAAGCCATAACTCTTGCACCACGCATTCCAGGACGGTGCACTCGTTTCTACCGTATCCACGGTAAAGTCGGGGTTACTGCACCCTTATTACAAAATATGAATGGGGAAATTGTCCAATAACTATTGACCAACGACCAGAAATCAAAGAAAAAAATAATTCGAAAAGAACTTACTGTATACGAGAAGTGGGCATCCGCGAAGACGGAGGATCTCTTTCGGGTTGGCTTCATCTGCTTCTGAATCTTGTCCAACTAACTGATTGCGGGTGAGCAACTGCCTTTTTTCTTTTTCCTAATTCCGTTCTTGTCTGACTCTTTCCGAATCCAACTCACATCGAGGGCGGGGCGCACTTGACTGTTTCCTGAAGGCAACGAGTACTCTTCGGATGTCTTTGGATTGGGTAATAAACAGCTCGAGGGATTCGGAAAGTGATATTACATACTCATATAAAATGATATTACGGCCAAGTTTTGCTGTTTTTTGCCCTTTCCGGGCGTTTAAATTAAGACTACCGTACTGTAAGGGCGCAAAATCATAAAAATTTGGTTACATCGCGTTTCAACTGTCCGGACATAAACGGAGATTTGCTCTTTTTGATAAAGAAGAACGGGCTGTCTGATGTCATTTCAACGTTTGTACAGTCTAGGCGAGCGAATCGGAACCTGGCAACACCTTCGCTTCGGCATTGAGGCTTTTTCCTTGCGGCAGTTTACTCGGCTCTTAATAATAATGGTGTAAAACAGGGAGAAAAAAACAAATTATGGACGCATTCCATTCCAGAAGAGCGAAGAAGCAGATTTGACAAAGCCGTACGGCTAACCGCGGAAACCTCGTTTTCCTGCGGAAAACAAGGGCGGTGCTGACTGAAGCCGGCCGAGAAGAGGACGACGTTCTTCTTCTCCCTTTCTCCAACAGAAGCCTAATAAGGACACTGAAGCTCTTCAAATATCCCAATTCAAAAACAGTGTTTTGATTCCCTCTCGTCTCTTTTTGCACCTACTTTCGGATAGAAATGTTTTCAAAACGAACGAAGAGGACACTAATTGAAGCCGGGATTACCATATTAGTCTTCCTCAAACCCCGTCCCACATATTCTAGCAATGGCTACTCAGACGCCCGCTCTGTGTAACTAATTCAATTCAGTTGATTTAAACCTTATCATCCAGCCTGAAGATCATAAGCCGCTACACTTTCCAGCCAGCCTATAACGTTAGGTTACAATAAAAAAGTAAATTACCACAGCGTCATCGTAAACAACTTTACTTGCATTTAGTGGTTCAATTCGATTGAAACAGGATCGGGAAAAGATGAAATGCAATACAACAATGGAGGCATGGGAATTTTTTGGCGGGGATTAAGTTTATTTATTATTAGAATACTGCCAAGAACTTACGGAAAAAAATATTTAAAAATGCCAAAATCTGCGTAAATAATTTGTGTTAGTTACTTTACGTCATGCGCAGAATGATGACCTTTCTGTGGGAGTAAAGAGAGTGATAAGGGCGGAGTAAACAAATCCTATTCTCAGGTAATATCGTCAAATAATTTTTTTCGTGCAGGATACATACGCTTGCCATGACAAATAACACTTTTTATGATTATTCATCAGTTTTGTCAACTGTCTTCATTTCAGGACGAATCACCATGCGAATTATCGAATGTGACATTTGGTTCTCTTAGCAAGATAAAAAATAAATATTTTGCGGATGGAAGGATGAGCGACTTGGAAAAGCTATACCATGAACAGCAGAGAAAACAATTGTGTCTTCTTCATGCCTTGAATAATTTTTTCCAACGGGAAGAATTCAAAAAAGAAGAATTGGACAGATTCTGCGAGGAGTAAGTGAAAAATATATAATTTTTATCTAACTTATGGTTAGATTCGATGAACGGACATGGTTCAATCCTCATCGTTCGATTATTGGACTTGGGAATTATGATGTGAACGTTTTGCTAAAATGTCTGGAGTCCAGAGGGCTGGAAGGAGTTTGGTTCGATCGTAGAAAGTAAGGGTTCTTCCGACGAGTTTATTTCTTCAGGTCTGCGGCAAGCATCAACTGTGATAATGTGATTGGCTTTGTTTTCAATATCCCTTCGGATTCCTTCTTATCTTCGATAATTAACGGAAGGCATTGGGTGAGTCATTCTTTTTAAACTTTTCTCTACGTTTTTAGTTCTCTGTCAAGAAGATTGGAAATATTTTTTACAATCTGAATTCGAAACTGCCAGAACCGACTGTGATCAACGACTTCATTCTATTTACAAACGAAATACTTTCCAAGAGCGATCAAAACCAATTATTCTTGGTTTTAAATCCAGAAAAGCGAGACCAAGTGTTTATATAATCTTTTATTCTCTATGTACAATTATCATATACCTGTGTTTAAAACAGGTCTTTTTGTTTCAAGCTTTTCATCTGGTAAGTGAGTTGTGTCTGCAACCTCAAGATGTCGTTTAATTCCCTAAAATTTGAGTTATATAATCGTTCTTCTCTATATTCCAATCATATTATGATTATGGGCTTATTTCCTTACATCATTTTATTGTCTAGAGCAATTGCCATAGCATCTATGGCAGTTTGAAGTCTATCTAGCTTCTCCTCTTCAATCTGTCGCTTCTTTTCCCACTGACTTTCCTCTAATTGTTCTATTGTTTTTCTCAGATTTCTCTAAAATCTAAATAAGAATCAAATATTTGATTACCCTTTGTCGTAGCAGTTGTAGATACTCTTTGTCGGTCTTATCAGTTACCTCCGCACTCAAACGGGCCAAATCTTCTTTCTGTTCTTCTATATTCTTTCTAGAAAGCGGAATCAAAATGCTTGAAGTAATTCTTACAATTGACTTAAAATAATATTTTCCACGTCTTTTCGGGTGATATTCAACGATTCAAGATTTATATTGGGCAGATTTTTTTCACTTTGGGTAGGTTTTATATGATTGTCTTCGGGAGTTGAGAGACGATTAGAAACGTAACCTGAAAGGAAACATATTAGTAAATAATGGTAATAGAAGCACAAACCTGGGGGGTTTTGTTTCCCTAAAACATTTGACAGTGATCTGCTCCTGGGCAGCACCAACTCGGCCCTCGGGTCCACTTCCTTCATCTCCAAGTGGACTTCGATCCGTTGCGCAATCAAATTTCGAATTACTTCAAATGGTACTTCAACGGAGCGCAAAAAGTACTCAACCTGCTGAAATGGTGGGTTCTCTTGACCCTTCCTTTATGTCTTACATTCGTTCTGTCCACCACAACGAGAGTGAACTTTCCAGTATAATGATCGGCCTGGGCCAGGGCCTGTATGACGTCACTGGTGGTTGCATTCTCGACCGAGCCGGTGATCTGTCGTGCTACGCCCCTTACAAATACTACCAGGCTTTGCATACTCACATCATTCTCTCTGAAAGTAAAGCTGCGATCGCTTTTTACGTCAGATTAAATTTAATAAAAATGTGCCGATAGATGGGCTTGCCCCACCATGACCTCCATTTCCTCTCCCTTAGCCGGCGGTTTGTTTAAAAGACGCTAATAGTGGTGGCTTTGTTGCAAATAAAAGAAGGCGCGGGATGAAGGAAGAAATGGGAAAATGGGATGGATGGGAAAAAACGGGCGACAGACGCCGGCCGAATGTCCGAGTGACCTGAACAAGATTATCTAGAGATTTGGATGTCCGACACAATTTATGGCGGACTTCATTTCGGTCCTAATCGAATTTCTTCGTTCGAATCAAGTATTCGGCTGTCCAATAAATAATGCCCTTCTTCGAGAGGGGTAAAGCCTAAAGTTTGTAAAAAACTTACGTAGCAACAAAATTTCAATATCCCATCATTTTGTAGCCGAGATCTCAAGCTTTCCTTTAAGGCATGATTTCCCATATATGGATCAAACTACGGTAATTTAGCCCTAGTCCAAAAGTATGGAAAAAAAGTCGTACCGTAATTCAATACGAGCAAAAACAGAGTACAAAACCTTCAGAAGCTACACAAAAAATCAACGCCATGTTCGGCCCGAGCGCTATGCGTCTGCACACGGCGAAAGAATTTGCAACATCCAAAGCCAGAAGCTTCAAACATTATGAAGTTTCTTGTGTCAATAAAGCCAAAATTGATAACGCCCTGGATTCCTTGTGTGACGTCAGAGTGGGTTAGCGATGCTGTATCAGTGTGAAAATGATAAAGGCACTTAGTTCCGCGCCATATGGCGGCGTAAAATCAAAGTGAAAAATACGGGCCATCTTAACACCTCATATATCTGGTTTTTTGTGTTGCAAATAACGCGTCGTTTTTGTTTGTGAAAATACTTTTTTTATCTCACAATAACCATAGAAAGGCCAAGTCATCTTCAAGTTGTCTCACAAAAAATCTAAAACTTATTAAACCAATACTCGAAGCAAAATTAAAAATTTTCATAAATTGTAGCTGCCAAAAAACTGTCGATTTTTTTGTTTTTTGTGTAACTCTGACCAACGTGGATGTATTTAAACGAAACAAATACCATACTAGGCATTTGTTAGCTGCTTGCAAACGCGGCGGCAAATCATGGCCTTACATATTCTGATTGTTAAATGAAGTCCCACTACATATAAGGCGCGTGCGTTCTACTTCTCTTCGGACTTCCTCGCAGAAACCCCGCATTTCTTGCCTGTGGTCCCGCTAGACAAGAAACGCACAATTCTTGTCTAAAATTGCGTAACATTGCGCAATATTGCGCAACTTTCTGCTCTCTCCCCGTGAAGATTTTTTTTTTTTCTCTGCTCAGCCAAGAATTGTGCATTTCTTGTCTAGCGGGCCCACAGACAAGAAATGCGGGTTTTCTGCGAGGATGTCCGAAGAGAAGTAGAACGCACGCGCCTTATATAACTGGTACCCATGATGTTTAAGGAAAGATCACCTTTTTTTCTTCGGCTTACAAGGGAAGTACTTGAAGTGATTGGCATAGATGAAGATTGCAATTATATTATTCCATTGCGAGCATTGGAGCTCGCTAAGCCCGTGCAGGCCCGTTTATTGAGGGTTCTGCGAACTGCGCCCAAGCTTGGGATCTAAACTAACTAAGGAAGTGTACATACGAACCCTCACTAAATGATAAGCGGCATACGTCATTGAAGAGCCCTTGAAAAATGGTGCAAGGCACCATTTTCATTTTTTGCGGAATGCCTTTCCGCGACGACATACTGTAAGCTGTATTATTTTTAGGCCATTTTGCAACAAAAATCTCCCTTTCTCTAGGACAGGAAAAAATCCTCGGAGAGGGTTGCTTCAATAGTGCAGTGGTTGCGGAGTCGGCTGATAAGCCAAAACAAGCCAGGTTCAATTCCCAACTTGGGCAAAATCGTTTTTGCGTTCTTGCAGTTAGGAAAATATTTGCGCTAAAGTTTTACAAACGCTTTAATTTTTCTGGAAGACGGTCGATTACGGTTAAAAACATCAAACCTACATGTTTTTCAAGCTTAAAAGAAGTGAAAAGTGTTTTTTCACCTTATGGGTATTTAAAACCAGTAAATATCATATGTAAAATGGTTTTACTGGCGAGCGCCAAACTTCATAATGATTCTAAGGCCAACCTAGTAGCAATACGTACCACTTAGCGTTTTAAAATAACATTTATTTTGCCCCATAGCAGATATTGCAACTACTTAAGGGAAAAATGAACCGTTTATAACTTTTTGCCCTGAGGCATTCTGCAAAAAATGAAAATGGTGCCTTGCACCATTTTTCAAGGGCTTGCCAACGGTGTATAACACTTGCCATTTGGTGAGAGTTCGTTTGTACACTTCCCTAGTAAGGCAAAAAAAGCGTTGATATAGCTAGTAAAGGATCAATGTGATAGTTTTGTGGTTTTATAATGGAACTATAGACTTGTAAACGTTTTAGAACTTGAGAAACAGTATAACAACATCAATTAATTTTCCCGGCGCGAAAACAATGAATGCCTGAAAAAGATTGGCATTCCGCCATTGAAGAAATTTATAGTTGGGTTTGTTGGAATTGCAATCTAGTAAATGTTACTAGAGTAAATGTTACTTGTAAATATTTTTTATGGTTTGTAAATTTGATGACGACCTTGCAAAGAGAATTCTGTGAATTTGAAGGATACGAGTTCGTTGTTCCGCTAGAGGTTTCTCGAAGTGTTCCCGCATTTATTCCATTGACTGGAGTCGTTGAGCCTGCTAAAGTTGAGGAAGTCCCCACTGCCGACGACTTTTGGGATGTGTGGGATGAGCCGACATCGAAGAAGGTGAGGTTTACAGGTTATCGTCCACGAAGTCCTCCCAAGTTTGTTTGTGGAATAACACGGCAAAGGTTCACAGAATTTTTGAAAAAGTGTGTTTAAGTTATCCCCTCAATTATTTCTGGTACAATTTCATATACCCGGGGAGTTTTGTGTAGTGTAAATCGTTTCATTTACATGTCACATTTGGTCTTATCGCTTCAGCAGTTTGAAAATGTAAATTGTGAGAAAAATTCATTTTGGATGAAATGTACACGTTTTTTAGGAGGGTAAAAATGTTTCGGGAGCCTTAGGATTACAAAAATGTAACGTTAAAGAAATTCTTTAGAGTCATTGCCGAGTTATTCCACAAACAAACTAGGGAGGACTTCGTGGACCAAAAAATGCCATTTTTTATTTAATTTTAGGCGAAAGTACAATCTCAGAAAGAAATAGAACACCAAGACACTTGGGTTCTCGGGAAAAATACACATGTTGTAACTCCATGCAGACAAGAATTACCCAAAGATGATAAACTTGCTGGTCTGGATGATACATTTTATCATAATGATATTAATCTGAATGGAGATTTCACAGAAGAAGAAGCGTTTTCGATGGCTGTGACCCTCTCTTTGGCAGATGGACCACCTGATGACAAAGTAAATCCTTCTCAAGACTATGATGTTGTAGAGTTGACTGACTCTTTGGAGGGAGTTCTACCGACGAATAATGAAAAAGCTGTGATTGATGGCGGTTCAGCTGACCTTACTCAGGAATCTTTAACTGAGGGTGACGTGAAGAAGTTTTTCATGTTTGGGGAACAAAGATCAGGTACGTTTTCATTTCTTTGCCTTAATTTTGATGTTTAGATATGCATGGGAAGTTCAAAGGATACTTGAAGGATAATACGTCCGAATTTGATGATAGTGAGTGTCATTTGCTGAAATGCAAAACTAGTTTTCAGAAGATCTCGACGAGACAACACGATCCCTAATGTACAGAACACTGAATGGCGTCTTTGGCTTCCGAGATTTTCGTCATTGCCAGAAGGCTGTAATTATTGCAATCCTCAAAAATCACGATTGTTTTATTTTGATGCCAACGGGTGCCGGCAAGAGTCTTTGTTATCAATTGCCAGCTGTGATGTCTTCAGGAGTGACGGTAGTTGTATCTCCACTCAAGTCTCTGATGGCTGATCAAGTACAAAAACTGCAAGAATGGAAGGTGGGGAAGGTCTTTTCTTACTCATATGATTTTAGGTACCTTGTTATTGCCTCAGGAGCGGGCTCTCAAGACAAGAAACTGATAGGATTTACGCCGACTTGACAAGTGAAGACGTCCAGGTGAAGCTCCTTTACGTGACCCCAGAGATGATCGGCAAATCCACAACTCTTCAGAACGCGTTTGGTCTGCTCCATAAGCGGCGGAAACTAGATCGATTCATTGTTGATGAAGCCCATTGTGTTAGTCAATGGGGACATGACTTCAGGACAGATTATGTCAAACTTTCTGACTACTTCAAGGAGTTTGATGAAGTGCAGGTGATCGCACTGACGGCCACTGCTACCCCAAACGCCGTAATAGACATTCGACGTATTCTGAGGATGTCCAAATCCAAATTATTCATCAGTAGCTTTGTCAGACCTAATCTTATCTACGATCTTGTTCCTAAGAATCCGAAATCCTTCCAGAAGGTGATGAATCTGCTCAAGAACAAGTATCCGAACCAATCAGGAATTGTGTACTGTTTGTCTCGGTAAGTGGTTTAAAGTAAGAGATTTGTTTTTAGGAAGGATACGGAGACTGTGGCCGAGAGTTTGATCAAGAATGGAATCTCGGCTGCTGCTTATCATTCCGAGATTGGAGATGCGAATCGAGACAGGATCCAGAGGGCATGGATGAGAGGAGAAGTCAATGTTATTTGTGCCACAATTGCGTTTGGAATGGGGATTGACAAGCCAGACGTCCGTTACGTTATACATCACAGGTATGGTTTGTTACGTTCACTGTGTTCTTGGAGAATGCACTTTTGTTTTGAATGTTAATAGGATGGTTCTTATTTTAGTATGTCGGCATCAATTGAAGCTTATTATCAAGAGACGGGAAGAGCTGGACGAGATGGGTTGCCCGCTGTTTGCATTCTGATGTATGGATATAACGACCATGTTAGACACATGAAGATGGACAATTCAGAAACACCAGCCTTGAAAAAGAAGAGGTTTCAGGGCATTTATAATATGGTGGCCTATGGTGAGAATGTATCCATGTGTCGCCGGAAACTGCTGGTTGAACACTTTGGGGAGGTGAGTGCCTGTGGCGACAATAAAACTTGTTTAGTTCTACGATTCGGCTACTTGTAACGGTAGCAGTACACCCTGTAGCATCTGCGAAATGTCCCGATCCATTCCTATGTACAAGCCTTATGATTTTACGGAAGAAGCCGTGTTGGTACTAAAGTCTGTAAAACAAGTGAAGAAGATCACATTAAATCAATTGGTAGAAATTTATAATGGGAAGAGTGCCAAGAAAGTCCAGAAAGGAAAGAAGGTAAGGCGTTTTTTAATTTTATTCTGTGTTTAGAGCTTCTTGAATATGGAGATATCGAGACGAGGGGAAGGTTTCACTGAAGATGATTGTAGTAGATTCATGAGGAAATTGGTAATAGATGGATTCCTGGAAGAAAAGATCTCAGTCTCCAATTTTCATGGGCAGGAAATTTGTTATGTTTATATTACTGATCTGGGAGAGAAATTCCTGAAGACGAGGACTCCAAAAGTAAGGAATGTTATAAGTTATTCCTTATTGTTGTTTTAGGTGTATTCGCATCTTTCGGTTGGTAAGAAAGATAACAACCCGAAACTTTTCACTATGACTGCCGTTTCTGAAGCCATGGCTTTGAAAGAAAAGTACAAACTGAGACATGTGGATGTATTCCAGAGCTGTAAGAAAGCCTTGATCACTTTTTTCGATAAATTAGCGCAAGAAGAGGGACTTTCCAACTATTCTGTAAGTAAAATTATCTCCGAATGATGTTCTGTTGTTTAGTCGATTATCACCTCTGAGGGACTCGAGCAGCTGGCTGCGATGATGCCTCGAACAAACTCCGAGATTCTACAAGTGGAATCTATGACGGCGACCAAACTTCAAAAGTATGGAAGTCGAATTATGGACACAATGCAGCCCTTCTTCGAGCTGGTTGATCGAAGGGAACATGCGGACATTCAGAAGGCAGTTCATGGTTACTAATCCTGCCAAGTGTTAAATATTTATTGTTGATTAAATTAGAGTTTCAGCTGCAGGATTAGAGTTGAGACAGCTCCATAAGGAAAGCGCCCAGAACCTGGGTACCCTTAATATAATTCTTGATATCAATCTTTTCGTTCTGGGAATGAGCCATGTCATCACAAGCACCAATGGGGAGTAACATAACCGGTTTCTTGGTAATCTCTTGGAAAGTAAGGGTCACAGGGATACTTCCACCTTCTCGAGTGTAATCTGGTTTAGTTCCGTAAACTAAAATAACTTATGTGGATTACCGTTTTGAAGGCATATTACTCACCTTGCTCCAAAGCTTTGGCCCCAGCCCTGTATAAAGCATTGTCGAAGTCGGCGACCCACGGCTTCCCCCCTTGTATTGCCTTCACCTTCATATTACAGTGGGATCCCAAATTTGCCCATTCACGCTCAACATGAGCGATAACCAGCTGGTGAACAGCATCGGGCTCCATATTGGGGACAATCCGAATACTGAACTTGCCAATTACTTTAGAAGGAATCACTGTTTTAGCTCCAGGAGAATGAAATGCTCCCTCTATTCCGTGCAGTGACAGAGCAGGGAACCTCCATCTGTTCATCAGGATAGTCTCCGGAGAGTCGCTGATCAATTTTTCGCATCCAATATCACTCGAATACTCCTTTACGTCGAAGTCGATCGACTTGTATAACTCTCGCTCGGCATCAGTTACTGGAGCTACCAGCTTATCCAAGCCCTCGATGTTAATCTTCCCGTTCACATCACTCAACCGAGACAAAATATGGATCAATGAGTTCATTGGTTCGTGACTAAACAAGTAATATGGGAAAACAAAGCTCATCTTACATTGTACCACCATAGATACCCGAATGAAGGTCCTGCTTAGGGGATGAAACTTCCACAGCATAATAACAAACGCCTCGCAGTCCATATGTAAGACACGGTTTGTTCTTTCCCAACCAATAGTTGTCCGAAATACAAGTCGCATCTACATCATGCAAGAAGGTGTCTTTGTGTTTCAACAACACCTCATCCAATCCTTCTGATCCGCTTTCTTCCATTCCTTCCAATACAAACTAAAGCGATATAGTAAGGAAACTATACTCACCTTTATATTAACTGGAATCTCGATCTTGAGGGCCTGAAGGACTTCGATGGCGTTGATCCAGGCAATCACAGGTCCTTTGTCGTCACTGGAGCCTCTTCCAAACAACTTGCCATTGTTTTCGGTGAGGTCGAATGGCTCGGTGTTCCATCCATCGGACTTGTCAGCTGGTTGGACATCCAGATGACCATAAACAAGGAGAGTTTTCTTGCTCTTGTCTTCTCCCAACGTGCCGAATAAAACTGGAGGTAATCTAATGGAGGACCCATCTAACAACTTTTGCGTTCCATTCTCAACTTGCTTGCATTTAATTCCCAAAGCAGTTAGATGCTAAATCATAATTTTAATTAATTGGTCACCCGCTCACTTTCTCCGCCCAATCAGTCATCTTAAAAACATCTTCGCGATGCGACTTATCAGCCGACACACTCGGAATGGCCACTGCCTCGCGGAGGCGCTCAATGAATTTGCTCTGCCGGCGTTCTACTTCTCTGGAAATATTATGATAGGCCCAAGATCTATATAACCCATGGATTTGAAAACTTACTGGCACAATTTTTCCAGGGCAATTGTACACATTCTTCCTACTGAAATTGGAGATAATTAAAAAAAAGAAAGATTTTTTTATAAATTTCAAATATGTAGTAAAATGAAAACAGACAAGAGATCCAAGAATGGATGAAAATCTGGAAAACTAAAAAACAGTCAGGTTGGCTTTATTTACAAGTCAGTGTGGGCGAAAAAGGATTTTTTACAAGCTGTCAGAAACAAGACGTTTTATAGTTTTTCTTGTTTTTTGTATCAGAAGTGAGCTAGACTTATGGAAAACATAGGATTCCTTTCGTTGATGTAATAAACAGTAAGAACTCTCGGCTTGAGAACTCGGAAGGGTGATATTTTTTTGTCCAAAGTTGTTCGCCGACAGTTTTTTCGCCCAAATTATATAATATAAAATAAACCCGTCAGGTAGGCGATAAGTGGCTCCTCGATCAATTGTGGCGACGGTGAAAAAATTTGCGCAGGAGAAACCCCAGGCCCGGGAAAAATGATTAAGAATTTATTTCACAAGGAAAGCACTTTTATGAGAGCTCTTACTTGTAAACGAGACATACCTCAAAAAATCCGTTAAATAATGCTGATTAAGAATATGTAAAAATTAACAGCACGATTTTGGGTTTTAGGGGTGAAAAATCAAGCGCAAGTTGACTTAAAGTCCTACATAAACCCCTTTCCGCTCAATTTCTTACAAGTTTACAAATGAAATACGTTTAGAATGCACCAATGGTACAAAAAACGGTTGTATATGACTAGTAGTACTCCCCAGAGTACCCATAAAAAATTTAGGCTAAAAAATGTTGTTATATGCAATTTGGATGACAGATTTTCTGAATCGCTTTTTATCGGCGACAACCGCGAAATTTCTAAACTTCGGCGCAGCCACTTAGCCACACCGCTATCTTCCGGAGGAACAGATCGACCGAGTTTTTTTATCGTTTGGCTTTTTTTTAAATGCCTGCGCCTTTTGCCTAGAAATTTTGCCAGCTTTTGGGCATTTTCGACACTTGAACCTGGGCAACTAATTTTTATATATTCTTGATCAACACAATCTTCCGGATTTTTTGAAATATGTGCGGTCTAAAAGTAGGAGCAATGAAAGTACTTTCCTTGTCAATTCACAATTTACAAGTTAATATCACGACCCTGCTTCTTTATAAGAAAAAAATTCTTTTATCTGCATATTTTGGTATAAAAATGAAAGGAATGGAATTACACGTTACTCATATAAAGTGGTTACCCGCAAATTTCAAAGGATTCGAAAATCAGAAAGAGAAAGGTCATTGGCGTTTTATCAGTAGACGGGGCCTATTTTTATCGTCAGGGACGCCTCAATGTCAGACGGCTTATAACAAGAGTAGCGATCTCTCTGTGCACACGGATTGTCAGCTCGTTAATTTGCACATTTTTTAAGTCATCGAAGGGTGGTGATAGTTGAACATCGGAATTGATAAAAACCCCGAGCGGATCCGAAGCCGATGACGATTCAAAATGGTAGCGGAATGCAATTGCTAAAACAAGGTAACCGAGTAGAATGGTCATCATTTTAACGGCAACTCTTTTTTTCTTACCGCTGATTTGATACAGATTCGTTCTTACCGCTGATTGATGCAGATTCGTTAAAGTAAAGTGTCAACTTCAGTTTCGGCAAGGGATTGACGATTTCCAAAGGCTTTTCTTTGTAATACATGTCATAAATCATATCTTTTGTCACGCTGTTATCAGTGCAAATTGCATTGGCCAGTTGAATTTTGTTTCCTTCGATCAAAAGCGGCAAAGGAGTGTCGCTAAAGCGTTTTTCCTTGAGATTCTGCTGTTTCCCTGCCAGTGATGAGTAGAGGCCGACGTGTTGGAAGAGAGGAGGACGATGGGAAATTCTATGTTCCCTGTACACTTTCCGCACACACGGTTTGCGAGGCAAATGTTTACAAAAGCTCCGGAAATGAAACTCATCGAATGACCAATCGATGGGAATCAAATTGTAGAGTGGGAGGTCGTGAATGACAAACTGTTGGAGGCTCTGCATTCTGAATAACTTTCCAATAAATCCAAGGTTAGAGAATTCTAGAGTCAGCCAGGGTTTGCTTTGCACCTTCTGGATAAACCGTTGGATCTCGCTCACATATCCTTAAAGAAATTAGTAATTGGATTAAAATGTGATTCAGCATTTATTAAAATCGAACTTTCCACTCATCACTTCGGGACGTACCTTTTCTTGTTAAGACATCATCTTCAAGTTGAATATAAAAACTGCTTGCTGGGTGAACGTGCAAGCAGTATGACATCAGATAAATAAAGTCAGTGTGTTGTTTTGTTCTCCAATAGAAGCGATCTGGGGGATCGGTGATGTTAAAGGGATTTAGTGGATCTTGGGGGAATTCTTTGGGAGTCCAATATTCAGGGTAAGAAATCAACTCGATCAGTCCTTGTTTGCAGGCCCAATCAAAGCTCGCTGATAAGGTTGATGCCAGTTGAACACAATATTCCGAATTCTCTTGGTTTACGTCATAATTACATGAGATCACGATGACAATTCGGTGCTTCTCCTCGTCATATAATTGGGCAAGAAGGTTTTCGACGGTCTTGATGATGTAAGATTGCTGTATGTAAAAGAATAACAAATGCGCTGTCCGTGTCTTACATTATTCCTTGGAACAGTGGGAATGGCGATAACAATATCGGGAGCTGTTCTGTGTAGATCTGATGGAGGCGAAATGTAAAATACAGGGGTGGTGTCCGTGTAATTATAAAAATAATAGAAGTGAGTGGCAGTAAGATTGGACGATAAAACCTGAAATAAAGATGTAAAAGCATTTAAAAGGACATTTACCTTTATTAATGTCACGGGTTTTTGCCCGTCGACAATTTGATTATTATTAAATAGGTAAATACTACATAGAATAAGCGCAAAAAGTAGAGCAATTGCCAATTTACAATTTCTCGGCTGGCTTTTCAAATGGATCATGAAAAACAGAAGTCCACCACACAATTTTTTTTAAATTGAAGACTTATCATGGAGCATTGGGAACAGAGACTAGCAAAAATTCTCCCTAACTGGCCTGTGAGAAATAAAAAGTGAAATGCAGAGTTTAAGCAAACACTTGCTTTTCATTTTAATATGTATATTATTTCAGCGATTAATATCAGGCGGAAATTCGTTTTGATGTTACGTCGATGGGCTCTATCGTGTAGACACGCTGAGAATACTATTGAATGTTTAACAGCGGGGTCTAAGCTGAGTTCGTTCAGGTCTAAGCGTTTTCTATGGAAACAGAAAAGAAACTTTCCCATTTATGAATAAGAAAAGTATCCAGCCCGATGAGTCAGACAGTCTTGTATCATTAGGCAGGGGTTTCATGCAAAAAGCCCAAACAAATTTCTTTAGTTGGGTATTTTTTCGAATGCCGGTTCACAAATATACGAAACAGACTCTGTTTTGGTTAGTTACGGTAGAATCACCTTTCGACATCGAATCGATATTGTAATTCCGTTCTGATGACGAATCACAAATTAAAATAAGATTTATTTTTTTGCACAATGGATGTGGCAAATTATTATGCTAAACAAGCGATCGCTTACGACAAAACCGGGCATTGGCAAGCAGCAGAATACTTCTATTTGGTAAGGATGTCAGGTCAAAGAATAATGTGACTTTAGGAAGCTGCCAGAGCTCTCACAGATCTCATAAACCAAGGAAAAGCTGATAGAAAACTGTTTGAGACCGTTGAGAAATATAGAAAACGTGCAGAAAATATAAAAGTTCAAGGTAATTCAAAAATACTTGGTGTTTTATTTAAATGCCTTAGAGGAATGTGCCATTTCAAGTAAAATAAAATCAGAAGAACAAACATCAGAAGAGAGGATTGAATTTATTTTATCACAAGGCCTCTCAAAAGATGAAGAAGGTAGCCACAGGGAAGCATTAGCATTGTACACACAAGGAGTCCAATATTGCCTCGATTGTGTGAGTTTTCTATAAATTAATACCATTCGTAGGCAAAGAAAACGCAAAATAATGAACTCAAACGGCGGTTTCAAACACTAGCTACAGTTGCATTGGAACGGGCAGAGAAATTGAAGGAGTTATCTACAAGTTCAGAACTACCAGACTTTCCCGATATTCCTGATGATGGAATTCTGGGCTTGGATATTCCTCGAGATGAAGACCCTATGCCATCATCGAGCAAGTCAAGTTTGAAGGTGAGAGGAAAGGAATGTTTGAATTCAGAAGAACTGAAACTATTAGCATTTACCTCTAAAATTAATGGGATCTCATTTATGCCATTCTTGAATGATGATATCAGAGAGCGATTTGCATTTCCAATGCCGTTTTGGTAGGTCATTAGATCAATAATACAGTAAATTGTAGCGACCATGATGGGTTGCTAGCATTGGCTGAGAAACAGAAAGCCAGGTTGAAAACTTGGTATCGCCTTCCCGATTTATGCCAAGAGCCTAAAATCATAGAGAACATAAATTCTGGGACCATAAAACAGGTAAATCAATTTTTCTTTTTTATTCTGCTTTAGAATCTGGTGTCCGATTGTTCCTTCGTCGCCTCATTAGCTGTTTCCGCTCAGTATGAGAGGAAATTCAAGAAGCCTTTGATTACGAACATTATATACCCACAAAATAAGAAAGGGATACCTGTTTACAATCCATGTGGCAAGTACATGGTGAAGTTATATCTAAATGGGATCTTGAGGAAGGTCCTGATAGATGATCGGCTGCCAGTGGGTGCTGATGGAGAGTTCCTTTGCTCTTACAGTCAGAGAAAGAACGAGTTTTGGGTTCAGTTGTTGGAAAAGGCCTACATGAAAGTAATGGGTGGCTATGACTTCCCGGGGTCTAACTCGGTTTGTGCTTAATGGTTATGTGTAAATACAATATTATTCAGAATATTGATCTAAATGCCTTGACTGGATGGATTCCTGAGCGGATTCCTTTGCATTCGAAGGTTGACCCAGTGGATAAGGATACTGTATTTGAGAAACTGTTCCAAAGATATCATCAGGGTAACAATTTATTATTTTTGTTTCTATTGAGAATTTAGGCCAATGTCTTGTTACACTGGCCACAGGGAAGATGCCTGTAAGTGAGGTCGAGAGATCTGGATTGGTTGATTCACATGCCTATGCTGTTCTTGATCTAAGGAAGTTTGAAAACAAAAAATTACTTCTTGTAAAGAACCCTTGGACTCATCTTAGATGGAAAGGCCGATATTCGGAGAAGGACACGGAGAGTTGGACTCCAGAATTGTGCAAGGCACTCGACTACAACCCCAAGGATGCTCAACAATTTGATGATGGGGTCTTCTGGATTGATTTGGAGTCGGTATGCCATTTCTTTGATGTCTTTTATGTCAACTGGAATCCCATTCTTTTCCCCTTCAGTTATGTTTTACATTCGTAAGTGGTATTTTCCCTTGTATAAAAATTTGTAGATGTTGGACAGCTGGACAAGGCCCCATTAAGGATTTGTATTCAATAAGTGAGAATCCTCAATACAAATTGGACGTGAATAACAAGCTTGGAGCGGCTGCTGTTTGGATTTTACTTACGCGACATATCGTGGATAAGGTAAATTCGACATGATTGTTTAACAAGCATTCCAGCAAGATTTTGAGTATAACACCGAGTATATTACAGTGGTTGTGTATCCCACCGGGAAGAGAATACATTTACCAAGTAAGTACTGTAATTTTTAATTTAATATTTAGATTCACCCAAGCCATTAATTGATGGGGCCAGAATAAACAGTCCCCATTACTTATGTCAACTCAACATAACTGACCCAGGAGTCCAAAGGTACACATTGGTTGTTGCTCAGGTAAGTTTATATTACGCTCGATAAAAAGTTTTGCCCATAATTTTCTGAAATTCCTGAGACTTCAATGAGGCTTTTTTCTGGGTAGGGTGGGGACAGTAGATTACAAGAAACATGTAACATACCAGTCACCGGCTAAAACAGCGGAGAAAAGAAATTAAGCAATGAGGACTCAAAGTGTTAAGGCAAAAGTACGCCTAAAATCTAAGAATGTTGAGAGGCTAGGAATGTCAATGCTTCTGTAGAACAATCGATGCATCCTTTTTACATAGGTTCAAGATTTACTCTACGTCCCCCCGCCTGAGCTTTACTGGTCAAAATATAAATTGATGGATACACCCATTTTAGTACACCCTGATTCCTTTCGGATTAATCCCACTATTACTTATGAAAAAGAG
Source organism: Bursaphelenchus xylophilus (assembly GCA_904066235.2). Taxonomy (NCBI): domain Eukaryota; kingdom Metazoa; phylum Nematoda; class Chromadorea; order Rhabditida; family Aphelenchoididae; genus Bursaphelenchus; species Bursaphelenchus xylophilus. Next base: position 6,452,619 of record CAJFCV020000003.1, on the reverse strand, counting down.
TCACTTATGGGCTACTTTTCCGCTACCTCCACCGGCCTCTGCAAGCCGAGATAATCAACCAACAAGTTTGACCAAAAAAGTCGCCTCGAAAAGTTCTCCTTTTCGAAAGGAGGATGGCAGCGAACCAAACGGGGTGGTCTGGAAGGGCGCTTCCGGGCCTTTACCTTTTCAGGTTCGAATCCGCATGGGTCCGAACCAGAGATTGCCACGGCTCCGGAGCCGGCTCTTGGCTCCGGCTCCAAGCGGCTCCGAGCCGGGAGCCAGAGCCGGAGCCGGAAATTTTGGGGTCGGCTCCGGCTCCCGAGCCCAAAGTCGGAGCCAGGCTTCCCAGTGGTCAGAAAAGTAAAAATTTCGTGATCTTGTTAAACCAAATTGCTTGAAAAACACTGCGGAGGATGTGACTTGACTGCAAAAACGTTGGCTTTATGATCTCTGGCACTAATAACTTTTATTTTTGGAAAAATATTTTTAAAAAACGTTTTGCACGGAGCCAAGAGCCAGAGCCGGAGCTGCAAATTTGGCCTCGGCTCCGGCTCTGGGAGCTAAGACTCTGGGAGCTAAGAGCCGGAGCCAAAATTTTGACCGTGGCAATCTCTGGTCCGAACTTGTAAATAAATTTATAAAACTTTCTGGTAAAATAAAATTTTCGATTTTTCCATATTTTGCGATGAAATTTCAGTGGGTTTTAATTTTTATAAGTTTAAAATCTACGTAAAATATGGAAAAAATAAAAAAAACTACAGTAAATTTACTTACTGAAATAATGGGAGATCTGAGCTAGAAAATAATCGACTTGAAACTTGCAAGAAAATGGTCAAAATTTTTTATCGACCCTAATAATATAGCATTGCCAGATTTGATTGCAGTACGAAAAGTCGACAACCATATATTACACTCTTCGGTTGTACAGCACGACAGAATTCTCTTGTTCAGAGATTAAACATCCGAAAATTCAGAAAACAATTCCCGGAGAATGGAAGGGAATTACTGCCGGAGGGTGCGGAAACGGTGCATCTCGCGAAACAGTCCGGTATGTCACTTGTTTTCCGAAAAATAACTTTTAAATCACGTTCTCAATTCACTATTTGTTATTTATTTTTAGTAATAATCCCATCTTCCACTTGGAGCTTGATGATGGAAGTGATGAAAATACAGTGGTCATTGATCTCAGGGGCCCCAAACAATTTCATGTGGGTTTTGAGGTGGTCCAGATATCCTCACGAAGGAATAAACCCTTCAATAGATGCACTTCTGGAGACTTTCGATCCGGCTGCACAGTTCTGGAATTGAACTCAGTGCCTGCGGGCACGTATTCGATAATGCCGATGACATTTAACCCAGGCCAGGAAGGTCCTTTTCTTCTCAAAATTCAGTCTGATACCGGTTTCAAATTTAAACGTGTACAATAGTAAGCAATATCTGGAGTAAAATACGGCTCAAGCAACTATAATAGTTTTTTATGTATGTATTATAATATTTACAGGGAAAGAAATATTTGGAGGTCGTGGATTATAATCATAACAATATAACCGGTGTAGAGCTGTGAGATCAGTTAACGCAGAGTCCGAGTGAGTTGGATAACTCTATGAGAATCCTGGTCTGGCTTTGTTGAAGACCACCTTAAGTAAGCGTCGAAAACTCCTTTCATCTTGCACATCTCCATGAACGCCGGGATATTCCCAGAGCAATGAGGATAATATGATCGTGAACAGATCAGGACGATTCCGAAGGGTTTCAAAGCAGCATCTAAAATGCCATGGACTTCTTCAAAGTCTGTTTCATCCATTTGAAGCAGTTCTGGAGCTACAATTACGTCAAATTTCTTTCCTCCAAGACTCTGGATGGTTGATTTCAAAATGGATGAATTGAATTTGCATATGTTTTTGGGCACCTTGTTCCTCTTCATGGTAGGCTTTACATAGAATTCCAAGGCTGTAGATGACCATGCATGGATTGTAACATCAGAAGCCCCACTGTCCAATGCAAAAACACTTGGAAGACCAGTGCAGAATCCAATCTCGAGAACACTTTTCTCGGCCATCAACTCGCTCTCTTTGTCGATTTCGATTATATCATCCATGGCTTGACACATATCCAATACTCCTTCCCATGACTCATTATCATCTTGTGCTAAACACGATCGTCTTATGCTTGTAAGGATTACTTACATTCTGAAACTTTTCGTTTTATGGTCGTTCCATCGGTGAGGTAGTTCTTGTCGATTAAGAATGGTGCCACATATCTCAAGGTGCGATTGGAGTTGAGCCGGATCTCGGAGTGAACTGTGGGGATAGCAGTGCTTGTTGTAATAACCATTTGGAGTGTACTGTAGTCTTCAAGAAAGCCGCTTTAAAAGTCAGATGGAAAGAACCCGGCCTTTTAAATGCAAGTGAAGAGAAGGCGGGCCCTGGGGGCGAGAGAATAAATTGTTTTAGGCCGGCGGTTCTCTCCGTTTGACCGCACTCTTTCGCACGCTCTTCAAAACATTCTGGGTGCACATTTCCCCAAACACACTCTGGAATTTTCTATGGCTTGTTTCTTATGGTGAAGATAACAAGATCCCCCTTTCTCTCTCTCTCTGCTTCGGACTCTGGAAAACAACTTTGTTGGGAAAGAAGAGAGATGAATTGCACGTGCTTATCATATGTACGGCATAAAAGGAATTCCATTTGAGATAACGAGAAGACTCTGTTATCTAAACTAATACCACGTGTCCTTATCAAACAATAATACCTTTAAAGGTTGGATAATATCTCTCATCTTTCTTGAAAGAAGAAAGCAAATTTTATTTTCCAGACATTTTCAGAAAATTGCAATTTGTGTTTTCTGTAAATTTTGGAAATTTCTATACAAAATTTTTTTGAAGCGCTTGATGTATTGATAGGACACCTTAGGGATGAGATCAGAACCTTGATCATCGGACAATAAAAAGCTCAAAGAACTGCCTTCCGCTTGTCCCATGACCTTTCACAAGTACGTTTGGATTAACGTATGGGACAATGTACAAGTTTCAATTCATAAAATCTTATTGGTTACGGTTAGATACACAATGTGTTTTGCAAGGAGCAATATTAATGTTTGGTCCCTAGTTTTGAAATTTTCAGTAAACAAAATAAGTCTAACAGAAAACGGGCCAAGTCCACAGATCTAATTTTAGAAAAGGTCATTGGATTTTTCGAATAAGAAAGACTGATTTGGAGTTGTTTTAGCATCGTTTGGAAAGAACGACAGACCTATCAGCTCTTATTCTCTTATCCCAAGCGATAAAATATGAGTTTTCCCGTTTTTGTCCCCACCCCGGTTTTGTCCTCAGGACGGTTTTGTCCCCATTTTTTTATTTTTTTCCCTCGATCGGTTTTTGCCCCCCCCCAGGCCGTTTTTGTCATCAGAATTGATTTTTTTAAATTCTTTGACCAGCTAGCCAATAAGTTGAAATCACAGCCAAAATTTTTAAGGGCTATCCGAAGACCTAGATCGGCTGGCCAAACTGTCAGAATGGCGTTAAAGCCCCAAAAAAGTTAGCTAAAAAGTTGGAATGCGTGGCAAAAAGTTTCAAATGACTGCCAAATTATTAAAATGGCTAGTAAAAATCTGAATCCAACTTTTTGGCTAGCTGTTTCGGGGCTTCGGAGCTATTCTGACACTTTAGCTAGCCGATCGAGGTTTTTGGCTTGTCGTTTAAAAAATCGGACGTCATTCCTACACTTTGATACCTATTTCAACCTTTTAAATAGCTAGCTATTTTTGAGGCTTCAAAGCAAGTATGATACTTTGGCCAAGTTTTGGTAAGCCATTAAAAAATTTGGCTGTGATTTCAACTCATTGGTTAGCTGGTCAAAGAATTTTCAAAAATCAATATTGGGGACAAAAACGTCCTGGGGACAAAAACGTCCATTACGATGAGTTTCACTGGTACTTTTATTAATAATACTACAATAAACACAAATATAAATCATGTTAATGCTGGCAGTCTGGCAGTTTTTCACGTATTTCTTCGTTCTCTTTCACAGCGTCGTCAAATATATCACTCATTTCTTCGAATAGATCATCGACAGGGACACCAGATTTACTGTGCAAAATGTTCTTATCCTTGCTGTTGATGTTGATCAAGTTTACCAGTGGCTTTTCATCCTTTTCTTTCTCCGCATAACGCTCATCCAGGAAGGTCTGCACTATGGACTTGACGTCACTTACGTGCTAGAAAATGCATTAAATTACACATGATACAGATCCCTTACTTCTTCATCTTGAGATCCTCCATTACTATCAATTACAATATTGATGGACATCTTTGCCTCGTCCTTGCAAGGTTCTTTTTGTTCGCTCAATGGAATCTTGGTGACGTCTCGTTTTGTGGTACGATGAGATTCTGTTGTATAATAGTCATCTTCAACGACGGTGGTCTGGCTGATCCTGCTACACAAGGACGTTCGAAGGAAGTCCAACTTGTTGGAAATGTCATCAATGTTTTCAATGGACAACAATCTCTCCTTGGAGAACTCTACTCCAACAAGTCGCTGCAGTGATGGTAATCTCGCTTGACTGGGGTTTATGCCTAATACAAACAGCTGGATACCATGGGTGTCACGAAGCTCTTGGGCGAATTGTTGGCCATTTCCTCTGAAGTACATTTTAAACGAATCACGGAAGATTTCTTACCTGTAATTGCCATTTGTGATGAGCAGGACAACCTTGGACACACCCCCTCTTCCATGAAGTCTGAATTGTTGCCGAGCTGCATCCAACCCTTTGTAAGCAATGGCAGTTCCGTCCATTAATTCACTCTCCTGGATCTTCTCCAACAACTCGATCTTGTCTTCGTAATGGCCAAGAGCTACTGGGACGCTGACCTTATCACTAAACACGATGAATCCAACACGAACAACGTCGGGCGCCAGATCAAATGATTCGTCGACCAGGGTGCCAATGCTCTCACGGGTCTTTGTAAATTCTTCTTGGGTAAATTTGGAAGAATCCAAGAGAACCACAAGGTCAACTTCGTACTCCACTGTGGAGCATTCTCTTGGCAGACCAGAAGTAGAAGGCCGAGTTGGTCGAGACGGCCAAGCTGTAGGTCCTGCTTGGTCGCTAGGAACCAGTTCACAAATCTTGTCTGCAATTGGGCCGAGGTCACTCGGTTCCATGGACTTCCATTCTTGGAATTTGAACAGTTTGCTCGAATCATGGCCAACAATTTCATTGTCATCGTCATCATCCTGACCCACACTGACAACGAAAACATCCGCTTTGGTGTAATCTCGGAGCTGGGTCGACGGAAGAGCCACATCATCCCTGAAAGAAGCAATTTACAGTTGCCTTACTAACAGGGGTATTCCAAGTGAGATGCTCAGATTTTGATGAAACAACATAAATTTAAGTAAATTTTTTCTAACATGAGAGACTCCTAGCTCGCGCTCTGCAGAAACGACGGAGATTTTTAGATCGAAAGTCGTCACAAATGTGACACTTTCTTCTGAATTTTGGCATAAAAAGTTGAGTGCCTATTTCTACCATAGAGGATAATGTTTCTGCAAAAACATAACTTTTACCGTACGAAACTGTCAAAAATATGGCCAAAAAGAACTTTCAATAAAAGCGCCAGCTAAACTTTCAAATTTAAAGAAAATCTGGGCGTCGCACTTGAAACACTTCCCTTGTTAATACAACGGATAGACAACAGCATGATTACTGTATATTTGACTTACGCGGCCCTTCCTCCCTTAAAGACGATCACAACCTTGGATGAGCCTGGAGCTCCAGAGATCTTGAATTCACTGACAGCATCCCTAAGGGCTTCTCCCAACTGGGGCGACCCTTTCAAACGACGAGTATCTCCAATTCTTCGAAGCAGTTCCCCAGCATTCGAATAATCACCGAGGGCCACGGGGACATCGACTTCACTACCGTATTTGATGAGACCAATCCTAACCTTGTTTTCCCCGAGATCAAAATTCTCTTTGAGGAACGATTTGATAGTTTCCTTCATCAATCTGTATTCCAGGATCTTCACGTTTTCTGAAGTATCAATAACCAAAATAATTTCCACGTAACGGTCCATGTAGCAATGCTTAGAATCCTTCGCTCTGAAAAAATAATTTAACGTTGAAATAAAAATAGTTACCTCTGGTCTTGATAAACATAATTTCCATTATCGTCTTGTTTGAGAGGTGTGCCATCGGGATACTGCGGAATTCCATTTTCGTCGACCTCCAGTGGAACTCCATTAAAGTCGAGATAGCGGCCAGTTAAATCAGTTGGACGAGGAGAACCATTCTCATCGACAACTGGAAGTGGACTTCTTCCTGATTTGTCTGTTGGCAAAGGATGCTTATGTGAATACACAATTGTGCCATCGTCAGAGATTGGAAGAGGTAGGCCGTCTGGACCAAGATAATTACCCTGGTTGTCAGTTGGAATCACATTTCCATCGTTGGAAACATAGAGACCGTCGATGGAAGTAGGCAAAGGTTGTCCATCAGGATCAATCACTCTGATCAGCTTTCCGGATGCATCAGTGGGAAGGACAACGCCGCCAGCATACACAAAAGTCGTGTCATCAATCTTTGGAAGAAGCCGTTTGTCTTTGTCGATCGGCCTTCCAAAGTCGTCAATGGGTATTCTCTCTCCAGAATAATCAACGTATCTTCCAGATGAATCTCGCTCCAATGGAGTGCCATCAGGTCGAACGATTGGATACAGTAGTTTCCCCTCATGGTCTGTTGGCAAGATCTCATCACGGGCTTTAGTTCCCGGATGGACAGCCTTGTTCTCTTCGTTCAGAGGCAATGGAGATGAATCAGGCCCAATGTATTCAAGATGGGAGTTGGTGGGAACTGGGGATCCATCACTCAATATAAATTGGCCGGTGGCGTCAGTTGGGAGCAGGTTTCCATCTTTGTCGACTACTTGTATGAGACGTCCTGAGGAGTCAGTTGGCTTGGCATCATAGAAGATGTGTTGGTCATATTGATCGGTGGGTAGTACTTCGCCAGTGTTTTTGTTGATTGGTCTCCCAAAGTCGTTGACGGGGATCTGTTCGCCAAATGAATCGATATATCTGCCGGTCGAATCGGTGGGAAGAAGAGAACCGTCGGGTCTGACAATTGGGTAGACCACTTTTCCTGTGTCATCGGTTGGAAGAGTTCGGCCTTCAGGCTCAGTTCCCGCACCAACAACAACACGGCCCTCTGGATCAACTGGAAGCGGAGATCCATCCGGTCCAACGTATTGGTTAGCAGAGTTTGTAGGAACTGGATGACCATTCTCGCCAATGTAGTTTCCAACGGTATCTGTTGGAAGAGGGACTCCATTTTTATCGACAACAACGACAGGTCTTCCGGTCCGATCAGTCGGCTTCAGAGTGACGACAGAATCTTCCCCATGCACATATTGTCCCAGTTCATTTTTCGGAAGGACACTTCCATCCGGAGAAAGTGGATGACCGTAATCGTCCAAAGGAATGATCTCTCCTCTGTCGTCGGTATAATGACCAGTGTAATCAGTGGGCAAAGGAAGGCCATCAGCTGAGACAACTGGATAAATCGGGTTTCCAGAGTCATCAGTTGGAAGAATCTTTGCTGTTGCATCGTACACCGCTTGACCTTTGTCGTTGATGGGAAGACGAGCGCCGTTAGAGTCCACATAATGATTTTTGTCATCGATCTTGATAGGTTGGTTATCCGGCCCCACAAAATTTCCTAAAAAATCAATATTACGTCATAAGAAGTCTAGAAATGAGAAATCTTACCCTCTGCATCAATCGGTAATGGTTGTCCGTCCTTGCCGACCACTGGAATCGCATTTCCATAAGAATCAGTTGGTCTGGCAGGGAACGAATCCGGATGAACGTATTGGCCTTTTCCGTTCTTCGGAAGCAGTTTGCCATCTGGCCCTTGAGGCCGAGAGAATTCATCGACTGGGATAAGTTCTCCTTCTTTATTGATGTACTTTCCTTCGGCGTTCTTTGGAAGAGGATGCCCATCTTTATCCACAATTGGGAAAACAATGGCTCCAGTATCATCTGTTGGTAATATCTTTGGCTCTGGTTCTTGGCCTGGGCTAAAAACAGCCTGACCATGTTCATTAATGGGTAGCGGGGTTTTGTTTTCGTCAACATAACGGTCGTTTTCCACATTAATAGGAGCTCCATCAGGCCTAACAAATTGGCCACCAGTGTTTGTATCTAATGGGAGACCATCAGGTCCGACAACAATAACCGGTTTGCCATCATCACCGTATACCTTTGGAATTTCATCGGAATAAACAAAGTTTCCTGCACTATCGGTTGGAAAAAGAACGTTGTCTTTCTGTAGGGGTCGACCGAAATCATCGATTTTCAAAGGAGTTCCATCAGGTTTGATGTGTTTCCCAGAACTATCTGTGGGCAGAAGATTCCCATCTTGATCTACAACGGGATGTACATCCTTTCCAGTATCATCCGTTGGCAATGTCTTTGGCTGAATTTCATCATCAACACCAACAACAACATTTCCATCAGCATTGGTGGGAAGTGGGGAACCATCAGGGCCAACAAACTCATCGGCCAAGTTCGTTGGGACCGGAACACCATCTGAATCCACGTAATTACCGTCAGAATTCTTCGACAGGGGAATTCCAGCAGCATCAACAACCACGATTGGACGTCCACTGCTGTCAGTGGGGACACCACTTGGTTTGAATACGTATCTCCCCTCAGTGTCCTGAGGCAAAAGGCTCCCATCAGGATTGATCGGTCTGCCCTCGTCATCAACAGGAACTGGTTTCTGGTTTGGTCCAATGTGTCTACCAGAATCATCAGTTGGAAGAGGACTGCCTTCTGGATCGACGATTGGATAAATGACTTTGCCGTTAGCATCAGTCGGGAGCGTTTTCCCTTCGAGCTCTTCGGCTGGAATGATAACATCCCCTAGAGCATTTGTTGGCAATGGAGATCCATCAGCAGAGACGTATTCGTTGGCAGCATTTGTTGGAATTGGTTTTCCATCTGGTTTAATGTAGTGGCCTTCTGGATCTTTCTGCAGTGGGGTTCCACCTGGCCCTATCACAACAACCGCTTTTCCGGTGGGATCGGTTGGAATGACATCAGACTGCAGAATGTAGTTTCCTTCTTTATCCTTTGGATACAAGCTTCCATCAGGTCTAGTTGGTCTTCCGTGCTCGTCTACGGCAACAGGCTCTCCATCCGGACCAACATGTCTTCCACTGGCATCGGTGGGGATTGGATTTCCTTGTGGATCTACCAGCGGATGTATTGGCTTGCCGTAACTGTCAGTCGGAAGGGTTCTAGCTGCCAACTCTTCCGCGGGGATAACAACATTACCATCAGAATCCTTGGGTAGCAGAGATCCGTCAGAGGCGACATACTCATTATCAGAGTTTGTCGGGATTGGCTGCCCATCTTCTTTTATATACTGACCTTCGCTGTTCTTGGGAACGGGCTGTCCATCCGGTCCAACAACTTCGATTGCCTTTCCGGTGTCATCAGTTGGGACCACATGGGGCAGGAGAACGTAATTTCCTTCTTTATCCTTGGGATATACACTTCCATCCGGCCGAATTGGCTTCCCTGAGTCATCAACAGAGACCGGCTCAGAGTCGGGCCCCACGTGTCTCCCGGTTTCGTCAGTAGGCAACGGGTGTCCCAGTGGATCCACCATTGGATGAACGGGTTTGCCATAACTGTCGGTTGGCAATGTTTTTGCGGCTATTTCTTCAGCGGGTATGATGACGCTTCCGTCACCAGACGTCGGTAAAGGAGATCCGTCAGGACCGACGTACTCGTTGGCAGCATTTGTTGGCACAGGAACTCCATCAGGTCTGATGTAATTTCCTGCCGCATTCTTTTGCAGTGGCAAGCCATCTGCACCAATCACAACAATTGGTTTACCGCTATCACTGGTAGGTATAACAATTGGATGGAAGACAAATTCTCCTTCAGGGTTCTGGGGAAGGAGACTTCCATCTGGTTTCTGAGGTCTTCCGTATTCATCGACCGGGATGGGTTCTCCTCCTGGACCAACATGTCTTCCAGAGGTGTCAGTCGGAAGGGGATTTCCTTGTGGGTCTACAATTGGATGGACTTCCTTTCCATACGTATCGGTTGGCAGTGTCTTAGCAACAACTTCGTCGCCCGAAGGAAGAACAACGTTTCCATATTGGTCAGTTGGCAAAGGAGAACTGTCGGGTCCTACATATTCATTATCAGCATTTGTGGGTATTGGCTCTCCTTGAGGGTCCACATAGGCCCCCTCGAAGTTCGTGGGGAGAGGGATTCCGTCGGAATTCACGACGATAATTGGTTTCCCAGATTCACTAGTTGGCTTAACGTCGGTGGAGTCGGTAGGCAGTTCAGTTACCTTCGGCTGGCCTTCTGGTTCTACTTCGAGTGTAACTCTGTCGTCTTTCTCTGGGGTTATATCTTGCTTTAAAACATAGGCCCCACTAATATCGGTGGGTAGTAGTTCCTGATCTTTGTCTAGTGGTCTTCCAGAGTCATCCACAGGGATCAATTCTCCATTCTCGTCGACATACCTATGAGTTTCGTCTGTCGCCAGAGGAGACCCATCAGGCCGTACAATCGGGTATATAAGCTTCCCCGTAACGTCAGTTGGCAAGGTCTTGGCTTCAGGTATCGAATCCGCGCCGAAGATGACATTTCCATCTGAGGTGGTAGGGAGAGGAGATCCATCTGGACCCACATACTCGTTGGCGGCATTGGTTGGGATGGGTGATTGGTCTTTGTCCAGGAATTTACCCTTGTCATCCGTCTTCAATGGTTGTCCATCAGGTCCCACAACTACAATTTCTCTACCAGTCGCATCAGTAGGTCTTATGTCTGGCTTAAAAACATAATGCCCATCATCATTCTTTTCTAGAACGTTTCCATCGGGGCCAATAGGATGACCAAAGTCATCCAAGGGAATCTGCTCTCCTTTGTGGTCGACGTGACGTCCTGTTACGTCAGTTGGCCACGGAATGCCCTGCGGATTGACGATAGGATAGATTTCTCTGCCAGTAACATCAGTTGGGAGAACTTTGGGGGTCTCATCCTCTCCAGCGTTCCATTCAGATTGACCATCTGCATTAATCGGGAGCACTGAACCTTGAGGATCAACATATTGCGCGTCAGCATTGGTTGGTACGGGACTACCATCTTCCATCAGAAATTGGCCTTGACCATTGGTTGGAAGGGGATTACCATCAGGGCCTACGACAACAGCAGGAGTTCCATCCTTATTTGTTGGACGAGGTGCCTCGGTAATTTCTTTAGTCGGAAGCTCAGTTGATAATAATTCTCCTTGACCTCGAGATGTGGGAACCACAAAGTGTCCCTTGTCATTCTGAGGGTAAAGTGTCCCGTCTTCTTTCAGTACCCTCCCCATTTCATCAACAGAAAGCGGGACACCATCCGGACCCAAATACTTTCCATAGGCATCCGTAGGCAGAGGATGTCCGTCTTCATCGACAACTTGAGGTGGTTCCCTTCCAGTTTTGTCAGTTGGCAAAGTCTTTGGTTCAAGATCGGATTCTGGGTAAAGAACAATGTTTCCATCAGCACTTGTCGGCAAAGGCGAACCGTCAGGTCCAACATATTCATTGACCGCGTTCGTGGGAATGGGTTGCCCATCTTCTTTGATGTACTGGCCTTCCGGATTTTTCTGCAAAGGTATACCATCTGCCCCAACTACTACAATTTCCTTTCCGCTCTTATCAGTAGGGATTATTTGGGGTTGTAAGATGTAGTTTCCTTCTTTGTCCTTCGGATACAAACTTCCGTCCGGCCTTAATGGTCTCCCCGAGTCATCCACAGGAATCGGATTAGCCTGAGGATCAATGTGTCTACCAGAATCATCAGTTGGAAGAGGATTGCCTTCTAGATCGACGATTGGATAAATGACTTTGCCGTTAGCATCAGTCGGGAGCGTTTTCCCTTCGAGCTCTTCGGCTGGAATGATAACATCCCCTAGAGCATTTGTTGGCAATGGAGATCCATCAGCAGAGACGTATTCGTTGGCAGCATTTGTTGGAATTGGTTTTCCATCTGGTTTAATGTAGTGGCCTTCTGGATCTTTCTGCAGTGGGGTTCCATCTGGCCCTATCACAACAACCGCTTTTCCGGTGGGATCGGTTGGAATGACATCAGACTGCAGAATGTAGTTTCCTTCTTTATCCTTTGGATACAAGCTTCCATCAGGTCTAGTTGGTCTTCCGTGCTCGTCTACGGCAACAGGCTCTCCATCCGGACCAACATGTCTTCCACTGGCATCGGTGGGGATTGGATTTCCTTGTGGATCTACCAGCGGATGTATTGGCTTGCCGTAACTGTCAGTCGGAAGGGTTCTAGCTGCCAACTCTTCCGCGGGGATAACAACATTACCATCAGAATCCTTGGGTAGCAGAGATCCGTCAGAGGCGACATACTCATTATCAGAGTTTGTCGGGATTGGCTGCCCATCTTCTTTTATATACTGACCTTCGCTGTTCTTGGGAACGGGCTGTCCATCCGGTCCAACAACTTCGATTGCCTTTCCGGTGTCATCAGTTGGGACCACATGGGGCAGGAGAACGTAATTTCCTTCTTTATCCTTGGGATATACACTTCCATCCGGCCGAATTGGCTTCCCTGAGTCATCAACAGAGACCGGCTCAGAGTCGGGCCCCACGTGTCTCCCGGTTTCGTCAGTAGGCAACGGGTGTCCCAGTGGATCCACCATTGGATGAACGGGTTTGCCATAACTGTCGGTTGGCAATGTTTTTGCGGCTATTTCTTCAGCGGGTATGATGACGCTTCCGTCACCAGACGTCGGTAAAGGAGATCCGTCAGGACCGACGTACTCGTTGGCAGCATTTGTTGGCACAGGAACTCCATCAGGTCTGATGTAATTTCCTGCCGCATTCTTTTGCAGTGGCAAGCCATCTGCACCAATCACAACGATTGGTTTACCGCTATCACTGGTAGGTATAACAATTGGATGGAAGACAAATTCTCCTTCAGGGTTCTGGGGAAGGAGACTTCCATCTGGTTTCTGAGGTCTTCCGTATTCATCGACCGGGATGGGTTCTCCTCCTGGACCAACATGTCTTCCAGAGGTGTCAGTCGGAAGGGGATTTCCTTGTGGGTCTACAATTGGATGGACTTCCTTTCCATACGTATCGGTTGGCAGTGTCTTAGCAACAACTTCGTCGCCCGAAGGAAGAACAACGTTTCCATATTGGTCAGTTGGCAAAGGAGAACTGTCGGGTCCTACATATTCATTATCAGCATTTGTGGGTATTGGCTCTCCTTGAGGGTCCACATAGGCCCCCTCGAAGTTCGTGGGGAGAGGGATTCCGTCGGAATTCACGACGATAATTGGTTTCCCAGATTCACTAGTTGGCTTAACGTCGGTGGAGTCGGTAGGCAGTTCAGTTACTTTCGGCTGGCCTTCTGGACCATGAGCATAATGATCTTCTTTGTCGTCTTCGGCAGGGATTGGCTTATCGGCTGCGGTATCCGGATGAAGAACATCACTGGGAAGAACGTATTGGTCTTTTTCGTTCAGACCGAGAGGATTACCATGCATGTCCAACGGCTTCCCGAAGTCATTCAGTGGTATCAGCTCTCCGTTTTTGTCAATATGTCTACCGGATTCGTCTTTGGGCAGACGATTTCCATCGGAATCGACGATTGGATAAACTACTTTACCATAAGCATCTGTTGCTTCAGCGGATTCAACAAAGTCGTCAGGATTGACCAAATGAACTCGGCCTTCTGGATCGAATGGCAAGGGAGACCCATCTTCATTTGCATATTGATTATCGCCATTGATTGGAATCGGATTTCCATCCTGATCGAGGTAGTAACCATTGGCGTCAGTTGGCAACGGATTACCATCTTTGTTAACAACAACGATAGGATTTCCTGAGGCGTCAACTGGGGGTCCTGCCGGCCTCTGTGTTGGAGTTATTTCAGTTGTCAGCAGACCATCATCAGGCCGGATTACCACACGTCCATAGCCGTCGATAGGCAAGGGATGCCCTTGGGAATCAACAAACTGGTTATCGTCACTGATTGGGACCACAGAACCATCCGGTTTCACGTAATTACCTTCATTGTCTTTCGAAAGAGGTAACCCGTCCGGTCCAACCGGTGTTACTTCACGACCAGTGGAGTCAGTAGGTTTTGGCTTTGAATAAATGAAACTTCCTGAGCTGTCAGTGGGGAGCAGTTTTCCAGAAGAATCGAGAGGTCTTCCTCCTGCATCGGTGAGAACAAGTTCCCCATCAGGAGCGAGATGATGGCCAGAGCTATCCGTGGGAAGGGGGTTGCCGCTTACATCATGGATTGGGTAGATGAATTTTCCTGAGTCGTCGGTCGGAAGGAGAAGAGCATTTCCATCTGGATCCAGCGGTAAGACATTTCCGTCCTTGTTTACGTATTGTCCATCTCTTATTAACAACGGGTTCCCATCAGAATCCAAAGGTCTTCCCTGTTCGTCGGTCTGGACTGGTTCGTGGTCTGGGCCTTTCACAACAACTGGCTGGCCGGCAATGTTTGTGGGCGTTTTCTCTGGTGTGTATATATAATTCCCAGATGCATCTGTTGGCAAAATCTGTCCATCTGGTCCCAAAGGCCTGTTATTTTCATCTTTTCTAAATGGCTCTCCTCGGCTGTCCACAAAACGATCGTGCTCATCTTTAGGAAGTGGATACCCATTCACATCAACTATTGGATATTCAAATACTTTGGGCTCTTCTTCCGAAGAGTCGGTCGTACCAAAGACAACGTTACCAGCACGATCATTTGGTAAAGGAGATCCATTTTCATCAACATACTGGCCGTCCTTAATCTCAATTGGACTTCCGTTCTCGGCCAAGGGTCTCCCAGTGTTGTCAGTTGGTAAAGGCTGTCCTCGAGGGTCCACCACCTGAATTGGTTTTCCGCTGGCATCAGTTGGCAAGACGTCTGGTAGAACAAAATCACCGTTGGAATTGGTCGGAAGAATTTTCCCCGTAGAATCGACCGGTCTGCCCATACTGTCCTTTTGAATCGCATTACCAGTCTTATCGAGGTAGTCACCATCGTAATTAGTTGGAAGAACATCACCCGAGGTGTCATAGATCGGAGCATGACGCTCTGTGGGAGTGACGTCCTCAGCTTGCTCTTGAGCATCAGGAGTGGCCGCTTCCTCCTTGCCGTCGCTGAGCACGTATTGGCCTTGAGAGTTTTTTGGAAGGATATCTGCAGTCTGCGGGTGTACCGGGAACCCATACTCGTTGGTTGGGACTTCAACTCCATTCTCATCCACATGATGTCCTTCGTCATTCAGAGGCAACAGAGTTCCACGTTGATTGACTATCGGATACACAATGTGACCCATGGCGTCGGTTGGAAGGGGTTCATCGGTGATGTCATCCGCATCATCATTCCATCGGAAGTTTTTCTCTGCATCAGTCGGCAACTGAAGAAGTTTCTTTTATTATTACAATAAACTTACCGGAGATCCGTCAGGACCAATAGGTTTTCCGTAGGGATTGGTGGGAATAGGCTCTCCATTTCTATCAATCCTCTGTCCATCCTCGTTGGTTCTGAGCGCATTCCCGTCCGATCCAATTACAGGATATACATGCCTTCCATTCTTATCAAAAGGCAGAGGATGCCCGTGGTTGTCGATCTCCGGATATAGCCAATCTCCATGAAGATTCTTAGAAAGGACTTCATTATCAGGTCCCAACGGTTGTCCTTCATCATTCTTGTCTATTATTTGGCCCAGCTGATTTAAAGTATTTCCGCTCGAATCGACTGGAAGCCTCGATCCATCAATTCGAACGATCGGCCGAATCTCGCGACCCAAAGAATCGGTGGGCAAAGGTACACTGGTGACATCATCATCGACATAGACCGGCTTCCCATACTCGTTGGTAGGTAATGGAGATCCATCAACCCCATGTCTTTCGGTAAGATCGTCAAATCTAACAGGAGCTTTGTCTTCGTATGTTGGAGTTACTTCAACCACAATCTGTTTGGTCTCCGTGTCAGCCACCTTCTTGCAAGTTTTTCCGTCTTGTTCCAACTCATAGCCTTGAGGGCAATAACATTTCACTGTGGACTTGCCAGAGTCATCTTTCTCCAGACGACAAGCATGGGAACAATCACATTTTACATCTGCAGAAATGCAAATTATACTAAAACCATGAACCTACCCTGAGGAGGTGTCTTCGAAGAGACTTGATCGCCTTCCAATTTACTGCCATCTTTGAAGTTGGTCACGATTTGGAAGTTGTAATCAGTATCAGGGAGAAGATCAGGAATCTGGTTTCCGTTTAATTTGGTGGGATCGACTCGTTGAGATCTCACATTCGAAGGATCATTTGATGGCCATGACTTTATGTCGTAACTCTAGAACGAAAAAATTTTCTGCATTGTCATTCATACCTCGACTTCTGATAGACCAACAGCCGGTTTGAAATCAACCACCATATCATCATCAATATTGGCTCCCACATTCACAATCTCAGCAGGCTTTGGTGTCACAAAGGATAAGATCGTGCTCTCCAGGCCGGTGTTGGGATCAGTTACTGTAACATAATACGTTTTCCCGGGAATCGTGTCATCCACTCTAACATCGTCCAAAGGTTTTCCGTCACTTTCGATAGTTCTCCACTCATCTTTTGGCTTTGACGGATCGTCGGTTATCTTGAGAGTCCAAGTGTTGGTATCTTTTAAACTCTCTTTGACCTTGTCATTTACATCAACAACAATATCATCCCCATCCTTCTTGGCCGTTATCAGCTTATTCTTCCAGTTTTCAGGGAGATCTAAAACAAAATAAGCCTAGTCCATAAAACATTGTCAGGAAGTATGGTTGCGACTGCACGTATGGGGTACAGTAGTATGACGTTCTTGCAAAAAGTGTTCACAGGTCAGGTTATTAAAGTTTCTCCCTCTTCTATGCATGTGCAACCGGGATGGCTCCGGCCGCTCCAGAAATCCCTTCCCAGTGAGTCAAGGATTCCGCGCCATCTCCCTTGAGGGCGAGGTTCACGAATATTTAAACATTCAGTAATTAGTACAGGGTGGTTCAGCCGAAGATTCCAGCCTTATTTCAAGTATTTCTCCGCCAATAATGCACCAAGTTCTGTAAAGTTTATATCAAATTTAAGATGAGACCCATCATTCTTTGTCAACCGAATATGGCGTGCCCAATTTCACGGAGGCCCGGGTACTGAATTTTGACATTTTCAGTCCAAATTTTCGAGCCCGAAGTCGGTGAAACTTTCCAATTTCGAGACTCTCAATTGAAAATCATTGCAAAAATTTTTTAACGATAAGTTTCACCGATTTCGGGGTCGAAAATTTGGAATGAAAATGTTTAAGGTCAGTACGGGGGCTTCCGTGAACTTGGGCAGCCATATTGGACAAAAATGGGGTACCTCAGATATAAATTTTATAGAAATTGGTGCATTACTGGCGGAGAAATACTTGAAATAAGGTTGGAAGCTTCGGCTGAACCACCCTGTATTACTGTTAAATGCAAGCTTTTAGAGAAAATCAATCTCGCACTGTAATTTGAAAATGATGACTTTTTGGTTTGCGGAATCTTATATTTTCAGACAATAAAAACGGTCGAAAAAAAAGAAAAACAAAGGGATTGACGAAATAAAAAATCGATAGATTGATTTTCGGGGAATTTAGAACGAAAGGTAACATTGAAATTTCAATTCATTATTACATCGATAAATCAAGAAATGAACGAAATGCCACATCAGATCAATAGGAACTACTTTTTCAAAATCGTTGAACCTACCGTCTACAATGTGAAGATCGATGGTCCAGTTCGCTTTTCCAAGAGGATTCTGGGCAACGCAGTTAAAAGTCGTGTCTTCTGTGATGTTTCCCACATTCAGCGACCACCTGGTTGCATATCCTTCGTTCTTTACTGTACTGGGATCGATTGGAATCGAGCCTTGGCGGATCCAATTCACTGATGGAGATGGACTTCCAGTACCATTGCAAAAAACGACAAGGGACGAGCCGGGAAGAAGATCAATCTTTGTGGTTCCCTCGGTTCCCTCACCGCCAGATGATACCATAATTACTGGGGGATTACCTAAACAACAAAGGATTGAACATTCTGCATGGTAAGTTTACCTTCAGGTAAAGTTTTGGTGATACAAGGTTCTGAGAAGACACCAGGGCCTTTGGGGTAGATGGCTCTGATCTTGAACACGTACTCGGTGTCCGGCTGGAGTTCATTCTTAAGGACATGAGAAGTGGCATCGCCATCTTCAACAGAGATCTTGGTCCATTTTGGAAGAGAATCGAATTCGTCGATCTCGATCTCTTTATTGGCCGGAACGTAGAAGATTTCGTATCCAATCGGATTCTCTTCGACATTCTCCGGTGCTTTCCAATCGATTTCGGCGGAGTTCTGGTCTATCGGTTCGACTCGAAGATCGGTTGGAGGCCCTTCTTGCGCTAAAATCGTATGTCATTTAAGAACGACCGGGGAGCGACGATTGGGGAAACCGAAAAGTATTGTTTTTCTTCGATGCAAACGTCGAAATTAAGATAAACGATGGTGCTGATTTCGAAAATGACATTCATCTTTTTGATCATTACTATTGGACTTAAGTAGTACTGTAAAGTAGTAGCTTTTTGTATCGTTTTCACAAATCAACGTACAAGTTTATAAAAAAGCCAGTCAGGTATGGGAAACGTTATACCACCTGTAGCCACTGTTTATTTTTATTACGATGAGCACCGTAACATCATAATGTTGATTATAACATCAAAATTATGATGCTATAATACATAAAAGAAATTTTGTCTGAATAAATGCATCAACAACTATTGGTCCGAATAGTTAATTGGAAAGTATAAATTAGGGGTACTCCTGAAGTAAAGAAAAAAAGTAAAGGTAAAGTCCCTGACTCGAAACGCCGTAGCGCCTAAAGCCTCATCGATAACCCCTAAATCGAGCATTTATGAAAAAATTCAAAAAATTACTATTTACTTTACAGTACTATCGTAATGAAAAAAATGAATGTCGTTTTCGAAATCAGCGCCAATCCTAATTTTGACACTTGCATTGAAGAAAAATAATATATTTCAGTTTCCCTAATCGCCTTTTTCCCCAATCGTCGACAATCTACCTTTAGACATCGTCCTGATGTTCTGTTGTACCGAATATGGGCCGGGTCCGTCGTCGTTGACAGCCTGGATGACCACAGCGTACGATGTTTCGGGATCGACAAAGTCTTTGATGATTGTTTCCTTCTCTCCGTCGTTCAGGTTCTCGCCGACAACATGATGGGTCAACCATTCAGAGATTGGCTTGCTGGGGACTTGTCCAACTTGTCGGGCAGGATCCTGAATCATTATACGTTACGAAAATATAATATTGTATATATCGCACGTTAAAAAAATACAATAGTATATATACGTAGTATACCTGATCATCCAAGGGTGTGTAATACACGATGTATCGAGTAATTTCTCCATTGGGTATCTTAGGGGGATCCCATCGAACTTCAATAGTTCTTGGTTTATGGGCGTGGATGTTTGTGATCTCAGGAGCATCTCCGGGGCCAGCAACGTAGATCTCAAATGGAGTTTCTTCTGTGCCTCCAACGTTCTCAGCTCGGCATTTCACATTCTTTGTTGTCTTGATGTCATTTACAGTCAAAACAGGTCCTTCGCTGATCACATTCCCATCCGCATCTACCCATGTAATTTTTGGGGAGGGTCTGCCGTCAGAAGAACAAGTAACTGAGTAGTCAGTACCAGCGGGAACCTTGATTTTGTTATCTGAGGTGTCAACATTGAACGTTGGTTTCTCTGGGGCGATAACTGAAACAAAGTGGTTGGTGTGCAATACAGAAATTTCCACTGTTGTTTCCACCAAACTTACCTCCACTTCCTGTTTCAAATGGCAATGGATCACTGGAGGTACCAGTAATCTCTCCTTCTGGAGTGATCTTAATGTTGTATTTCTTGTTGGGTTCGAAATTATCTCCATCAATAGGAATAGAAACAGTGGGAGAGTCATCTGGATGGGTCCACGTCATTTCCTTCCATTCCGTGCCTTCCGTCAGTGGATCATCCGAAGTGTAATGGATCTTGTAGTTCTAAAACGATGCAAGATTAAGTTGTATGTATTTATTGTTTACCTTAATCTTGGTTGCTGGATTCTCGGGATCTGGAACAGCATCAAATTGAATGGCAATGGTGTTGTTGGGATGAACATCGACCTTTGAGACCTGTGGTGGTGGGGGTGTGATTGGCAAGGTCTTTGCCCGCTGAGTGTCGGATTCAACACCACGTCCTCTGTCGCTGACAGCATCGACCTTAACCACGTACGTCGCCTTAGGTTTAAGTCCTGTGATCGTTGTCTCAACTTGATTACTGGGTACTGTAATTTCTTCCCAAGTAGTCGGAGAGGTCTCTCCTTCCGGGATTTCTCCATATCTCACAATATAGTTGGTGATCTGCCCATTTGGTTCATCTGGAGTTGTCCATTCGACTGTCAGTTCCTGGTCAGGTAGGGATTGAAGACTGGTGATGACTGGGGGCGTTCCAGGACCTTGGACGTCAATACGAAGAGGTTCAGTGGCATCTCCTGCAGTGTTCTCGGCCTTACATTCGACTACTTTGTCCTTGATAAGACCACTCAGTTGGAGAACATTGCTGTTCGTTTTCTCTCCATCCACGATCCAGTAGACATTTGGTTCCGGGATGCCAGTAGCCGAACATGTTACAGTAAGGTCTCCTCTTGGTGGAACTTTGGCTGGATTATCCGCTGGCTTCAGGGTTATTGTTGGTGGTATTTCACCAGTGCCAGTTTTATATGAGAGTGTTTCACTTGGCGGACCTTCTGACTGATCATTGGTAGCTGTAATGCGGATGCGATACTCCCTGTTCGGTAAGATCTGATACACATCTTTGTCCATAGTAATATTTCCGATGTCGTCAGTTGTTTTTACAGGAATTTGAGGCCAGTTTTTGTAATTATCATCGTTTGTTGTGTCGTCAGCAGGTATTTGGTATATAGTGTAGCCTTGGATGGGACCATTCGGTTGAGATGGGCCTGTCCACGAAAGATTTACACTGTTATCTTGGGCTACTGTAGCTAAGAGATCAGTGGGGGCGTCGATTGGAGCACCGCTTTGGGTTTGGAATGGAATGGGATCCGACTTTACTCCTTCTCCATCAGTATTGATAGCTGCGACTTGGACATGATAAGGAGTATCCGGCTCGAGTTCCCCTCTTCCGAATTGTATCTGAGGATCTTCACTTGTTGGGACATCGAACGTCTGCCATTGATCGAGGGGTTTGGAAGGATCTGCTGAGAGGTATACCTTATATCCGGTCAGGTCTCCATTCGGATGTATTGGTGGCTTCCATTTAATCGTCACCTTGTTATCCACAGCTACATCTGGATCGATTGAAACTGGTGGACTTCCCGGCTTCTTGACATCAAAAGTTACGCTGTCATCCACGGATCCATCAGGATTCCGGCTTTGGCAGACAAGTCTTCTCTTAGTATATGTTTGAGTTTCGGTTTCATCTGAACGGTATGTATGTTCAACATCGGGTACTGGATTAGTTCGAATGTGAATGGGTTCTTCTCCACTCTCCGTGTTGTCCAGAGGTAACCAATTATAAGAGAGAGATGGGGTTGGTCGGCCTTCTGTGACACAACGGAACTTGATCTTCTGGCCTGGCTCCACAACGATTTCGGCCCCAGGAATGGGCACGGGATCCAGGACTTCCAATTTTGTGGTTAACGGGATGTCTGAATGTAACTTAGTCTCTGTGCAAGATAACCTCACTTACGTTTCTTGCCAGTGGTCACTTCTATTGGTTCGGAGATGATTCCCGGACCATCGTCGGTCTTAGCTTGAACCCGAACCACGTACGGAGTATCTTCCTCTCTATCTCCAATAACAGCAACAGTCTTATCTGCAGGCACGGCGACCTTTTGCCACTGATCCAAAGGACTGTCAGGGTCTTTGCTGTAGTAGACAATGTACTCATTGACGTTTCCATTGGGGATATCTGGTTCCTTCCATTCGACTTTGATCCCGTTTTCTTCTGGTTGCGGATGAATGTCTTTGGGTGGTGTTCCTGGGCCAAGAATCTTTACATTTATCTCCTTTTCGTCTGTCCCCTCTTTGTTTACAGCTTCGCATCTGGCCTTTCCTGTCCTTGTTGTAGATCTGGCAATCAATTTGCTGTTTGTCACGTTCAAAGCATCCATTTTACTGACGTCATAAACGCGGAAATCATTCTAAAATTATATGTAATTGCACTTTAACGTCGGTTACCTCCCCATCCGAAACGAGATTATCGTCCCAGAACCACGCAATCTTTGGTTTCGGGACACCGGTGGCCTCGCATTCGATAACCAGCTCATCAGTACTTGGTTTGGCTTCAATATCACTCTCAGGTTTCAACGTTATAGATGGAGGACGTGCTTTAAATTATTGTTTTGTAGTTGATTTACACCTACGTTTTAGCCATGTTGTTGCATTGTAGTCTCTACTTGGAAGTCCCACTCCATTTGCATTTTTTCCTTTCACTCTGAAGGTGTAATCAGTCAGCTCTTTGAGATCTGGGATCAGAATCGATGTCTTTCCATCACTGTTCACAGATTTCCATTGATCTTCTGGAAGATCTGGGTCATCTGTATAAAGAACTTCGTAATTTTCGATAGGTCCATTTGTAATTCTTGGGGGTTCCCATTGTAATCCAACATCATCTCCATCCACATTCGCTCGGATTCGTTCAGGAGCAGTAGGCCCAGTTACAACAACATGGATTCGTCTCGACGTTTTCCCGGCTTCATTCTCAGCCACGCAGAGAAAACTGGTTTCTTCCAGTAGTCCTTTATGTTGCAGAGCAATGGATCTTCCTTCTTGGGGATTACTGATTGGACGACCCTTTGATTCCCATACAATTACTGGTGTCGGATCTCCTCTGATCACATTACAATTCAGTGTGAAGGCTTCGTTTGGAGAGACTCTCAGCTCTTCGCCTTCCACGATCTCCACGGCCGGTCGTTTTGCTTAAAGTTTTATGAAATATTATGCAAGTTCCATTAAAAAAACAATAGTTTTTATTGAGCTTACCTGCTTCTTGGGTTTTGGCTGTAACTGCATTTGAGAGTTTTCCTGGCCCAAGATTGTCATTTGCGCGGACTCTGAAGGTGTATTCTGTATCCGAACGAAGATCTTCGATCACAAAGTTTCGGTTGGGTTCGTTGACATCTACAGATTTCCAATTTTTTACTGGTTGTTGAGGATTGTTTGTGTAGTAGATAGTGTAATGTGTAATTGGTCGGTTGACATGATCTGGGGGAGTCCAGTGGACCTCCACACTCGTTCTATCAGAGTCCACTTTATCAAGATTGGTGGCATCGGGACCAGCTACCACAATATCCGCAACTTTTTCAGCTTGGCCATGTTTATTGGTAGAAGTACAAGTAAAAAATCCGTTTTTCACAACGTCGGTGACTGATATCTGAGAATTGTAAGGCGAAGTCGGGTCTTTTTGTTGTCCAAATAATTGGTCATTGTTGCTAAACAATATGCATATATTTTACAAAAATTTGTTCTTACCTAGTCCACGTGGTTTCGGGAAATGGGTATCCGACTCCAGAACAAGTTATATTCAAACTGCCTCCAGGTTCCGTCTGATAAGGCGGTGGGGGATGCAAATATATTTTTGGAGCTCCTTTTTGCACTAGATAACATTTGCTGACAATATGACCTTAGACTTACATAAACATTTAGTTCCAGATGGTCGGCAAGTACAGGAAAGTTGGAGATCATTGATGGATTCGCAAGAACAACCTTGAAGATTCTTACATTCATTCTTCGGGGCGGGTTCTGAAATATTTAATTTTTCAGATGTTTCAGATGTTTGCATTTTCCTGTCACAAACAACGGGACACATCAATTTGTCTTATTCCGGAATGGATCGTCTCTTTGGATTTTCTTTTTTCGCAATCCTTCATTGGGGCTGATTCTATTTGAAGCAGTAACGGCCCAACACTGATAGCCAACATTGCAGAGTTTTTTGACTAGCTAGCCAGCAGGGGTTAGGGTACTTTGTGTCCGCAGGAGTTTTTGTCACCCATGGCCAAGCTCGCGGCCTAGATCGTGAGCTCTCCAAAAACATTAAAGTTTGGCCAACATCCTGAATTCATGATGAAAGCCGTGTTTTTCGCGGGAAAAAGCTCAAGCATTGAGACCATTAGGCAACCACCGTGACCTTGCGTGGCAATATTGGCTATAAGTATTCGGCCGGTATCCGATCTAAGCCCGAATGAAAAACCCCCAATGAAGGGTAGCCGAAATAAGTACTGTGGTCAGTCAAATATTCTTACTAATACAAGTTTTGTCGTCCACATCAAGAATCAAGCCCTTGGGACATCTACATTCGACAGTCGAATTGTCTGGAGATATACAAGAGTGACTGCATCCACCATTTTCATGAGCACAAGGGCCCTTTCCGCGACATTCTGGAAGAGTCTTCACCCATTGTCTGTCACTACAGAATACGGTATCCACTTCGTCAACTAATTCGTAACCATAATCACAACGGTATCTTGCAAACAGATAAGGCTTGAGATTATAATTCAAATCCTTCGGAATGGGCTGTTGATTCTGTCGGTAATATTGTTTAATCAGACGTTGGAGGTCATCTGGAGCCACAAACGCCATTGCGCGAACACTGGAAAGTATTTCTGATTACAGTATATTAAAACATACGTAGCATGCTTGATAACTGGTGGAGGCACTGGACCCGCACTGTGAAGATCGTTGGGAGAGGGGTCAGTACAAGTTGTGTCCAGTGTCTCGTAGGTCGGGAAACAGATTTCTCTGCCACTCTTCGGCGTTACATGACACTTTCCTTGTTGCGGTGGTGGAATAATCGGAGCCGTGACTATAAGATTCTCAATGTCAGCTCGATAAAATCTTCGCTAATTCCGCAAACAAAAATGCACACGATCAAACAAAAAATAGCAAAGCTATGTTAAAAGCCAGAATACAATGTAAGTTATCATTAATCAGATAGCCGGAAGAGAAGATCGATTCGAGGGTGTCACTGCTCACATCACGAGCACAACATCGCCTCAATGGACACCTACCTTCTTCAGTGAAGCCGCAATAATGAACGGCCTGGTCCGCGCTGATCACACATTTACCCGTATCGTTGCGGGGCTGTTGACGTCGCGTCGGATCTAAACGCAGGAATTTACGGAGTTCCATCTCAGAACGACTCAGTCGCCCAGCTTCAGGAGAGAGTTGAGACGACTCAGAGGATGAGGGAGAGGAAGGAGATGACAGATTTTGCCGGCCGGGTTCGCATCGCGACGGCCGTGATGACCGCACCGTGTACTTGTTGGGCTTCGCTTCACGCACGACTGCAACCACAGGTAAAGAGCACACCTAAGAGACCCTCCCACCGCTATCTACGACCCCTCGGGCGATGCTAGGACAGGACAAGCCGAGGTTATCAGTAGTTATTCCAAGCCAGGGTTCTGTGAGTTGCGTCGTTTGTGAGTAAAAAAGGGGCAACGGGTTACTGTAGATCAATGATACAGTATTCCCAAAGATCTTATTAAGGACGGACCGGACAGTGCTTAGGGCGAAGCGAAAGAAAGCGCCTTCACCGTGACTCTGTAAAAGGTTTTACCCAATCGGAGACAGTAAATGGAGTCTTGGCCCAGCGCTTCTCCGTCCGATTCATTCAGTTTCCTTTGAGCCTCATTGACCGTCGCTTTATCCAGAGTCAGGATATCTTCGGCTGCTGTAAATCAAGGTTTGCAAACTGTACAACTGTTATAAAATCCCATTAAAATGTTAAGTATCTCTTACCAAACCGTTAAAGCCGCATTTTCCTAAAAAGGAAGCCGGATGACAAGTAGGGATACAGTAAAAGACAGGGGACTAAATTTTGTTGATCTTTACAGAAAGACACTACTCTCGTATCCTTGTAAATAACCGACGGCAAAGGATAAGGCGTGATGAGGGACAAGAAGTGATGCCAAAAAAAGGAAAATGGGGCCAGATTCGGACAAGAATTCCGTGCAAAGCCGAAACTTAAATAAAAAGAACATTGCTGGGCTGAGTCCGTCTAAGTCAGGTATTCGAATATAACTCCAAGAAAAAACAAACGTTTTGCGGTCATTCTTTTCATTCGTCTCAGGGTCCTCATGGCATCTTGCAGGTTCAAATTGATCACGGAGCTTTCGAATCCCTCACTAGGAGCTTCTAATCCGGGCACGCTAATATCCAGATGACCTTCAGAAAATGCCAAAGAGACGGTCGATGTGATTGTGATGGATGCCAAATACAGGACGAACAAACGAATTGTTCGCCCATACTGGCCGGCTGTAACATTCATGCATTATATGTGTAATTTACAGTATTCCAGCTTGTTTTTAATCGTGTGCTAAAGGTGTAAAAAAAATTTCGACGTGGTTCCAAAGCCCTATCATAAAACGGGCCCGCTTGAGGGTCATAACAGACAGATGTTATTTGCACTTATATTTATAAAACGAACAATTGTCGGGAATATTACAGACACAACAACACCAAACTTACGGTCAAAGACACCCATTTTGGCAGTGTTATCAAGGCAGGGGTTGGCGGATCTTTGGGTCAGTCAAGTTCGGCGATCTTCTAAAAAGAGGTGTTTTATCAGCCACTATCAACCAAAGCGAAGAAAGTCCGACCGAAAACGAAGATGTTTATTCATTTGTTTTTTGGAAACCATTGTCGGATTCCGTGGCCAAAGCATTTTTTGGGGACAAAGAAACGGCCAGCTGTTGCGCGGGTTGAAGCCCCAACTCAACGGAAACCGGCCGAATCACATCCGATTGAAATAAATAAAAAAGTCGAAAATATTTGGACATGAAATTGATGGCGTTAATGACAGCGAAAGCGGGACCAGCCATCTTTTAATGTCTCTCCCCCTCTTCCGGCATCCCTCAGCTGTAAATATAAACTAAAAGAGAAAATCGATCCTACGAGTGCCTAAGGGTGAGTTCTACGGACACCTGGTCATTGGGCTTGGACCACAACAACAAGACTGACTCATGCCGACAACATGAATCCTGGAACACTTGCGGGCTTTAATCACCTCACCAGAACACATGTTCCCGACACAACAAACCGCGAACCCCCTCGGTACGAGCCGGGTTCACCTACCAGCCCGGCAAACCGATAATTATCGCCCGGAAGTGCCCGTCTATCTAGCCGTTTCCCATGCCCAGCTAAGACGGAACGGCGAATGACTTCGGACGTCAAGTCTCTGACAAATTGTAAGTCATCCAGCAGGATCCCGCAAGTTGTGTACGCCGACGTCGAGAGGCGAAACAACTTGAGTCAAGGGTCTCTCGATCATCTCGTGCCCTCTGGGCCTATAGTCTCGAAGGCTAAAAAGGTGCCTTTTGCATTTTTCAAAACTTTCATTCAGACCGCATTTCCGCGCCCTCAGGCTCATGTTACCAGTGGTCCAGAACACTAGCCAATGGTGTCCAAATCCCAACCAATGGTCAAAATTTTTAAAATCCAGTTACGCAAAACTGTCGCGCCATAAAGTCCGTAGATTTTTTTCGGCGACGTCGCGGGGTGCGCTCGCAGAAAAGTGCATGTCGCTAGTGCAAAAACGGGAAGTCACAGCAGCGCGTACGAAAAAAAGGGACAAATGCACTGTGCAAAATTCTACGGACTTTATGGCGCGACTAGAATTTTGGCCAAATAAAATGGATTCCCAGCTCAGACGTGGCCAAATTACTGGCCATCAGTCTTCCAGCGGCAGATCAAAGAATCTCCTTCTCCTTGACAGACTTCTGCAGTCAGGTTGCTCAATGTTTATTCGCCGTTCTTCAGACTCCCTGGCACCGTGGAGGAACCAAAAAACTTTTATTTGTTTATCAAAAGAAAAAAGCTTATGTTACAGTAGTCTGTGCTTGAGGCGTTGAAATTCAATAAACATTATACACATTCCGTCATTTTCTGCGTTTTTTATAAACTACAGATACCGTAGAATACACAAGTGCTTATTGTTTGATTGGTTCGTTTTTCGTAGTTCTCGTAATCTATGCGTTTAGAAAACCGAAAGGGATTTTGGACTTGTTTTCCGACTCGATCTGGACAATTTGTTAGAAAAAAGCCATTAAAGATTTCCTCTTCCCTCCTCGTAGATCTAATTCCCATCCAATCCGTCATCCGATCGCCGAAGAAAAATTGCGTTTTATTACTGCGGGCGCAGTCTGCAAACATTAAGTCTTTAGGGCGCAAGCTGCCCGTAAATGCCAGAAAAAAAAATTTTTTTTTGGGAGGTTTGCTTTCTATCAAAACTGTTCCCGGATAATATATATCTGATACCGAACATCAAGAATGACCGATATGAAGGAAAATGATCTGGACGGACCCGCGGCCGAAATTACTCGGGTTGTGAAGAGATCTGGGGCTTTCGATAACATCAAAAAGTCTGCAGTTGACGAGTTGCAGATGCTGGTGGGTAATCTGTTATTTATTAGTTTATTTTTGAATTTAGGAGCAAGTTCAAGTCCAAAGTTCACTGATGTTCAGTGTAATGAAGGTCCTCTTTGAACAACAGAATAGGTCAACAAAGGGAGTGATGAGCTTAGCCGAAAGAAGAATGCAGTTAAAGGACAATATAAGAAAGGGTTCTATGTACAAGAGTTTAACCAATTATTTCCAAGAGGTAAGAGTGTCGAGAAAGAATTTATTTGTGTTGTTTTAGAGCGATGCATATAAGGATGCATGTGATCGTTTGGCAGAGGAAGTGGATCGAGTTGTATCTAAGCATTATCCGGCTTATAGACCGTCTGAGGTTGGCTGTATGCAGGTTATGTTTATTTTTAGCCTTCTACGAGTAATGTGGATATCATGCCCAGCTTTCAATTACCAGACAAAGCACCCACATCCATAGTGCCAGCGCCCACGATGTATCCGATGCCTCCTCCAATGAATGTATCTACTATGGATATTCCGCCGCAAACTTTCGCGCCATCTGATGAAGTTCCTGCACCTTCTCTTCCTTTCTCTTTTCCTCCCCCAGTGAATATGATGTCATGCCCTCCTAACGTTCCTCTTGCTGACATGGGAGCTATACCGACGCCGGTAATTATTCCCCCAGTTTCTATGCATCCTTCTATCGATTACATGAACAGTCAGGAGCCTCTTCATGTCAAGGCTGAGGTTATAGATACGTCGATGGATAATAATGATCAGATGGATATGGAATTGGATTCGGGGTCATCCAGGGCTGCGAGTCCAATCAGAATTAAGGAGGAAGTCGTTGATGAATCCGAGTTACCTCCTCCACCGATGCCTCCGCCATGCCTTTGAGGCCATAAACCACGTGTACATTGCCGTTACTTGTTTGTTTTCTGCATAAAATACTCTCCCAACGTGTTTTTGGGTTTTATCTGGCCTTGCTTGGGCAATGGCAAACAAGATATTTGGGACTTTGGGGCATTGTTACAAATTATGAGTAACCTGGAAGTTGTAGTCGTTGTTCCCGAAATTGTTCCTCCCTTTGTGAATTATGTAAATTATACTGAAGAATATGAGAGGATGATGGGTTATGGTCCTGGGATTGTATGGCAAGTGTTGAGACAATTGGCCAAAGAGATGAATCTGACATATAATGTAAAGAGAGCAGGGTACTCCATGGCCACTCGATGGGATGACGCATTCTCTGCACTTCATCACAGCGAGGCTGAGATTGTAGTTGGGGCAGCAGTTCTGCAAGCAAGTACTGATGCCAATGTTTCTTTTTCCCATCCCTTTTTATTTGAAGCAACTGGAGTCTTATATCAGATGTCAGAAGCACATATTTACCAGAGATATGCATACGTCTTTTCAATTTTCCCCGTTGCCGTAAGTTTTATAAGTCAGTCAATCATAATCCTCGTTTTTACAGGTTATTGCAGCGATTGTAATATGTCTGACTGCTGCTATATTGTTTTTATTTTATGTGGGATGTGACTATTCTACAATTTATTGTTCAAATACAAACAGATCCTGTGTTACAGTAGCCATGACCGTTTTATCGGCGTTTTTTGGACAAGGTGGGAATTAAAACTAAAAAGTGTTAATATAGCCCCTCATGATGATTGAATAAGTAGTAATTGTTTAATCTTATGGTAATAGAAAATATGGTCTCCGGGATCTAGAAGAGGGTTTACAGAGTCTTGACCTTTGGCGCCCTCAGTTTCGGGCCAAACTCGATGCTTGTTTCCCACTTTAACTCCGTCTGGTTACCAGACTCTACGTCGATGTGGCTGTATGCTCTATAATTCTGAGAGGTCATTTTGCCGAAGAACTCTCTTTTATTAACTACACGGTGTGAATAGGGTACGAGTTTGTAGCGCTTCCCGAAAAAAACGCCGTGGCCGAAGACCGGCCCGGTTGCCCCTGTCTGATCAGATTGCACTTTTTGTTCTAACAACTGTATTTCTTTCAGATGTAAGATTAAAAACCGAGAGTTTTCCCTTGAGAGTTGTGATCAGTTTTCTGTATCTTTTATCCATTATGATGTTCATTACCGCCGTAGGGAGTTCTATTTTTATCCCAAATATCCAATATAATGATAAACATACCTTTAAAAGTAGGTTTCTTTTGAGATAATTATACATACAAGGCGTTCTACTTTAAACCTGGCTCACTGGCAGAAGCTCCTTATTTATTGTCTGTGTGACATTTGCGGAAATTGACGATTTTAGAAAACAAACGCTTAAAACATTCCTGTTTTCACCTCGCTTCATCAAATTGTTGTATGTATATCCAATTTTTCCTATCTAACAGGGGAAGTACCCCAAGTGCGACGCTCAGATTTTGATGAAACTTGGCACAAATTTAGAATAATTTTTTCTAAGATATATGCGAGAATCCTAGCTCGCGCTTTGCAGAAACAACCGAGATTTTTAGATCGAAAGTCGGCGAAAATTTAGGACTTTTTGCCGAATTTCGGCACGAAAAGTTTCATTCCTATTTCTACCGTAAAGAATAATGTTTCTACAAAAAATCATATTTTTCCGCACGAAACTGCCAAAGTTATGGCCAAAAAGCGTTTTTCTCTCTGACCGCTCTCCACGTTTAGCGTGCTCTCTCGGCGGCATAAATCGTCCGATATCTCGGCGGCGCCTGCAAAGCGCGAGCTAAAACTTTCAGGAATTTATATTTCGTCTATTCCCGACGTGTGTGCAAAATTTAAAGAAAATCTGAGCGTCGCACTTGGGGTACTTCCCTTGTAAATTTTCGAGCCCTTCAATGGAAAGGCTAAAGATTATTTGTGAATTGCGATCCGCATGCCGCCGGCCTCTAGGTTTTGTAAAAACATATTACACACATGTATAATATATTATCATATATATTTCAAAATTCAAAAGTTTGCAAAATTTGAACAAAATTTGAAATGTTTTCGTTTCGGGACTGGGAAAGACGAATTTTTTGTGAATTATTGATGAAAATTTGAAAAGTTTTCGATTCGGGACTTGGAAAAAAAGGGTTTTTTGTGAAAATTGAACAAAATTTGAAATGTTTTCGAGCTGACTGAATATGAATTGACTAACAGGGGAAGTACTCCAAGTGCGACGCTCAGATTTTGATAAACCTGGCACAAATTTAGAATATTTTTTTCTACGATATATGCGAGAATCCTAGCTCGCGCTTTGCAGAAACAACCGAGATTTTTAGATCGAAAGTCGGCGAAAATTTAGGACTTTTTGCCGAATTTCGGCACGAAAAGTTTCATGCCTATTTCTACCGTAAGGTATAATGTTTCTACAAAAAATCAAATTTTTCCGCACGAAACTGCCAAAGTTATGGCCAAAAAGCGCTTTTTTCTCTGACCGCTCTCCACGTTTAGCGTGCTCTCTCGGCGGCAGAAATCGACATTAATTAATTCACATTAAACAACATTAATTAATTTAATTAATTAATGTTGTTGTTTTGGGGCCTAGTACTGCTTAAAAAACACATTTTTAACACTTGGTACTAAATAGTACTACGTGGTACCATCGCTTTTAGACAAAATTTTAGTTCTGGCGGCACCACGGTTCATATTCAGTCAGGCACCCTTTTTTCTACTCCCGAAGCGAAAACATTTCAAATTTTGTTAAAATTTTCCAAAAAAATCCTTTTTCCCAGTCCCGAAGCGAAAACATTTCTAATTTTGTCCAAATTTTACAAAAAATCCTTTTTTCCAAGTACCGAAGCGAAAACTTTTCAAATTTTCTTCAATAATTCACAAAAAATCTTTTTTTTTCAAGGTGCACTGTTCGCCCAGGTGCACGGTTCGCCCAGGTGCACTGTTTGATTCAGGTGCACTGTTCGGACAATAACCGAATTTTAGGCAGAAGCGCGCCATACTTTGTATCAAGGGCATACAGACAAGAAATACGGGCTTTCTGCCATTGACCTAGGTTTGAAGTAAATATTTAGAACGCACACGTCTTATATATGTTCATTGTTAAGGGTTTGAAGATGTTTTGAATGCAATTGAGAGCTCTCACTACACAATTGTTCTCCATGAGAACTCAGCCAGGACATCCATGATTCAGGTAATTATTTTTAAATACTTTCAAAATATTAAAATTTATGTCACTTTTTGTAATTTGATTTTAATTTTTTTGCAGGCATCTGTTTACCATGATGTAAAACGTCTGTGGGATTATATAAATAAGCATAATCGTGTGATTTACAGTCGTACAATTGATGAGGGTATGTCAACTTGAATCTGTCTTCAATGTGTTTCAGGGGTTCAAATGGTCCGAGATCATCCCTATTTTCTATTGGTGGGACCTTATGACACTTTGAATGTCATTTCCAAGGCTGATTGCCGTCTTCAACTTCTCCCTCAGCATGTTTTGCCTGCTTATCAAGCCATTGCCATGAAATTGGATTCTCCATATATTGATCCCATGAATAAGATGTAAGTCGATGTCAGTATTTATTTATATTTTTTAAGTGTCCTTCGTTTGGTTGAACATGGCTTTATCAACAAATGGATAACTGGCTATGGCAACTATGTCAGCGACCGTCGTAAAAGAGAACCGGATTACTGTAGCCATCTCTCATCCAAATTCCTTCCCATCAAATTGCCCTTTGTCATCAGTGCTTTTATTTCCTTAGCCTTCGGCGTCGTTTTTTCTTTGGCCGCTTTGATCACTGAGCTGTATGTCCCCGGATCCGGTGTTACTCATCGCTCGTTTATCAGATTGTTTACTATTTAGTGCCCCTTGATAAGACCCCCTCCTTCTTCCTCCTTTTTATTTCTAATTCAAAACTTTTCCTTTTTCGAAATGAATGTGTCTACAGTTACATTACTGTCCATTTTCTTGCTTCCCTTGGCCCTCTCCTTCCGCAGGCAGAGTGCTTGGATTAAGGGACGTCTTCTTTGTGGGACCCAGCCCGCTTCTCAAGTTTTGGTCAAGTTATTCGACCAGGATGATGGTAATATTTAGTTCTGATAAGATTATTTAATTTGGAAATATTCCAATAAATTCTCCTCCTCAATGATCTAGTAATGTTTTATTAATTTTAAAACCACTTAGGTCCCGATCCCGACGATCTTCTTCAGAGTGGATATACAGATCAGGACGGGAATTTTGAATTGAAAGGGGACACCGTTGAGTTGACCAACATCGACCCTGAGGTCAGAATTTATCACACTTGTAGTATGAATGTGCCGGTAAGTCATCTATAAAGTAAAGTGATTACTTTGACAGCTTTGTAAACGAGAATGGGTGATTGGAATCCCCGATAAGTACATTACTTTTGACCGGGTACCCGAGTATGTATTCAATCTTGGCTCTGTAAATTTGGAAGTTGAACTTGAAGATGAAAGTCGAGACTGCATTCACTGATAATAAATTGTAAAATAACTATAATATTTTTATTAGAAGCGGTTCTTTCCGAATACTTTATAATGATGCTGCTTTTCTAATCTGATTCAGATGTTCTTACAAGTGTTGTCATTAGCTTTGGGCTTGGTGTTATGCTCAGGCTCACTTATCCCTGAACAATTTACCGGTGTTCAAAGTTACAAGGTAAGTGGCGTCACTCTTACGCTTATTTTAGGTGATTGGACATCTTCTTTGTGGCACAGAACCTGCTAAAAATGTGAGAGTAAAATTGGTGGACGACGACTTTGGTATGTACAATTTATGTTTCAGTATCGGTTATAGGGCCCGATCCCGATGATGATTTGGAAAGTGGATATACTGATGAAAATGGATTCTTCAGTCTCGCTGGGGACACCCGAGAAGTCACAACCATCGATGTTCATCTCAAGATATACCACGATTGCAATGATCTCCTGGTAAGTTCTTATTTTATATAACTTTCGTTGCAGCCGTGTCAACGACGATGGAAGTTCGAGCTGCCCAATAGTTATATAACCAAGGGCCCGGTCCCATCCAAGGTTTTGGATATTGGGACTTGGAATCTAGAGGCCAAGATGCCAGGCGAGGGACACGATTGTATTCATTAAAAATAACATCTAAATAAATCTATTGGTAATAGTCATTCCGAACAGTGTAAGTGTCGTGGAAGGGATTGCTGGTCTGCAATGGTGGTGGGAAGCCTCTTTCTGAAAACTCTCAATTATAATTAAATTGTATAAGGATAGTAACATTTGAGCAATCCAACTACCTGCTTGAATGTCAGCCACGTTAGGCAGCGGTGCCAGGGCTATAGATTGTTCCCCCGCCGCCCCATAAGAAACCTGATCGTTTGTTTTGTGGGTTCCGTTCGCCTTAAATGGAGCATCTTCTTCCCCTTCTTTTGGCTCGGCCCATTCCTGAAATGACCCAGAATGTGTATAAGAGTAAAGGAAAGAGAATAAAAGACCAATCACCTACTTGCAATTCCCCTGAGGCGTAGAAGAAGTAGAAAGTGATGCCTGTGAAATGAATCAGCGAGGCCAACAGGAATACAGTAACCCAGCCATGGGGTCCCTTGGCCGTTAAAGTCTCCGTCACAAAAGGACAGGCCAATCCAGCCAGTGTCCCAATCCCATTCGAGAATCCCATCAAAATGGCCGCATATCTTGGGGCAATGTCAAGATGGTTTACATTAAACCCTGAGATGGCGAATCCAGAAGATCCAACGGCCAAAACCAATGAGATCAAAGCAACTTTTTCACTCTTGGTATACGCAACGAACAACATAAAGAAGGCCTCCCCTCCAAAGCCACCACAATTAAACAACTTCCTGACAGCCGTAGTTGACATCCTGCCAGAGGATCGAAGATTATCAGCTAGTTGACCACCAAACAATACTACAAGTCCCATTACGGCGTGAGGTAAAGCTGCCGGTACTCCGCTCTGTAAATAAAATAATGATTATGGCAACCTCTGTCTTGATCAAATCACTACATTTTTGCAGAAAAGTGATTACTTACGTCATTGATTTTCATTCCCAACACTTCTTTCATGTATGTCAATTGATTTTGTAGCAGCAGATAGAAGGTCCAACTTCGGGCAAAGTTGGCGACGATAATTGCGTAAACTGGTCGTGAGGTCAAGATGGCCTTCCAGGGGATTGTATTCAGCTGCAAACAACGGATTAATTAGTTCAAGAATAATTCTTACCGCCGGAGGTGTATGAGAAACATGG
The DNA here is from genome assembly GCA_904066235.2 of Bursaphelenchus xylophilus. Lineage (NCBI taxonomy): Eukaryota > Metazoa > Nematoda > Chromadorea > Rhabditida > Aphelenchoididae > Bursaphelenchus > Bursaphelenchus xylophilus. The sequence goes on along the minus strand of CAJFCV020000003.1, from coordinate 6,416,970 downwards.
CCAATCTGCTCTTCGATGAACTCTTTCTCTTCTGTGGAAATAGTTGGATGGTATGCCGGCTTTTCAAAGGTGACAGAGAACCACAGTATTGCCCAAAGAATTCCAGCAATCCCTAAACATTCTCATATCATTTGTTTGGAACATACCATAGACATAAAAAGGCGTTGACCATCCAACATAAGAGACCAGCCAGGCCGACATTGGAAGGCCGAGGACAGCGCCAGCATAGGAGCCAGCGAAGGCGGTTGTGGCCAACTTGGATCTCTCTAATGGGGGCGCCCAATGTCTCCAGACTCCATGCATCGAAGGGTAACCCATCCCTTGCACTAATCCCTGCATAATTTGGATGACGGCAATTAAGACGTCATTGCGACTTTTGAAAGCCATTGGGAGGAAGAGATTCAGAAGAGAGGCTCCACCGATTGCAATCCCAAACATCCTGAACTTATATTTATTTGTTCAAATATATTCTCTTTATTTTACTATCTTTTCTTTCCACCTACTTATTTGCTGGGAATTTGGCGGCCAAAAAGCCAGCAGGAACCTGAGTGATGAGATATCCGTAAAAGAAAGAGCTCTCCATCACCCCCAGCTCTCCTCGGGTCCAGTTAAACTGACCATGCTAAACTGAATCTGTCATAGAGTTACTTCCTTTTACTTACGTGTTTCACGCCCCATGGATCCACATAATCTCTGGCCATGTAATTCTTCGCGGCACCGAAGTTACATCTGATCCCGAAAACAATCAGAAAACCAAGATTAGCCATAATGGCCAACTGCCAGCGTCGTTTAAACTTTCTAATCCACTCGATATTGTCGAAAGCCTGGAAAATAGTGAGGGAATGAAGGTGGGGGCATTTTCTACCTTCAGAATTGGATTCACATGTACATAAAGACCATCTTCGCGGGCAACCTGTCCTTCTGGATTGGCGGCACTTCCCCCATTCTGATTGTAATCTTTGTTTTTATTCCCATCAAACGCCCGAGAAATGGATTGGCCATAATTCGTGAGCATGTTCTTAGATTGGCCCACCATGTTGGCCATGGTTCCCGCCATTCTCCTGAATAAGTGATTACTGTACCCAATTAATTGACAGCCAACCCGCCATAAAATGCGAAAAAAGTTTGGCCATTCTATGGGGCCATAAAAGATATGAAAGTCAAGAAAGTCACTCTGTTGGTTTACACTAGTCCAAAAGGGCTTCTCAAGTAGTCGGCCCGAGGCGTCAGCCAGGCTCTCGTTTCAGCGTCACGTCGCTTAAAATGGAAAGAGAAGACGAACGAGATTGGACATGTCCAAGGTGCAGAGCGGCCTTCGACGGATTAATTGAGGTAGCTAAATTGCGAAAAGGGCCGATTAAAAACAAGGACCGCCATCTCCCCTCCGGGCCCAACATCTATCTAATGCAATTGCCCCGTCAAGCACAGTAACTGAAAGCCGAATGCCGCCAAAAGACAAGTTGGGCACACTTCACCTGGCCACAGGAATGGGACTACAAAAGAACGGAGCGGCCGAAGCGAAGGAAGCCGGAAACAGCAAAGCCCGACGTTCCCCATCCCTGATGTCACAGGTCATTCAATCGACGAGAGGAAATGAAACAAGATCTTCCCCTTCTGAAGCCACTTTGTCGGGTCCGGCCAATTCATCTGGTTCGGCCGCCTTAAAGTCATGAAAGGCAAATGGACGGGAATGTGCTAACATGTTCATAAATTTTTGTTGTGTGTATCAAAACCGGTTGCCTCGGTTCCGTCATCAGATTTGTTGGGCGTGGTCGGGAGGCCCCCTCCCCGACCCCCGACCCCACAACAACTCATCCAGAAAAACTTTTCTTCCTAGACTGGCTTCACGATTCCGTCACTCAGTCCGGCACATGCTTTCAGAGTCGCACTTAAAACACCTGTCGAAACCAAAAAAAGGCATTTCCGAATTAAAAACCGCCATTTACAGAAAGCGCCGAAAATCGTTTCCGTTTAGAGAACAATTACTACTGCATACAATATAAGTAATTATAATGCTGTTCGGCAGACACCGACCGTCGTATGTACAATATTTTGTTGTTATGCTGGCTCCCCATTTTGACGTCTTCATTGGGCAGTTTCCTTGGCCAATGCGGCCTCTTCCCATTGCCAAAAATCTGTCTTCCTGCCCCTCCTACTTGTTATTCAGAGGTCCAACAAATAGAATCATATAATAGTGATTGCTGTGAAGCTGTGTGCAGAGGATTGCCGGTAGTAAGTTGTTCTTGTTTGTTATGTAACGTTAAGAAAAGCCCTCAGGCTGTCCGGACTGCGCTGTTCGACGCAAGCCAAGAAAAAGAATCAAAAAACGGCCGAAGAGAACAATTAAAAGATTCAAACCGACGGTGGACAACGAACAGCCCAGAATTGATGACTATGACTTTGACGAACGACCTTTGGCCGAGTTAGACTATCACAAATCTCAAGATGATGACACTTGTAACAGTGAAAAAATACGAAATATAATTAAGAGAGTAGGTCCCGTCAAAATCTTAAATTCATCTCCTGTTTTGATTACTAAATAACTCAAAAATGACTTCATATTTAGGAGACGGGCACAAAGACCTTGACTCTTAAAAGAAACATTCAAACCCTGGTTGAGGAGGAGCTGGAAGACCAGTTTAATGTCGTATGTGGAAAGGGTCAATTCTCCTATATCACAACAACCGACGAGTTCTGCCAAGAAACCATTGATGACACTACCTGCTATGTATTTAAAAGAAATAAAATCGACGACTCTTAGAGACATTTATTCGATTATCTCGAGGAGATTATATGTCTGGTGTAAGATTACATTAATTACTTCAGTTGGCTGTGATTCCCAACAATCCGGCCGCCAATGTCTGAAATATGGGGTCTTGAGAGAGGAGGCATTAAAGAGTCTGTAGACTTACTGTTTATGATAGTAGCGACAACAGGGAAGGCCTCCTTGAGTTCGTTTTTGGTGGCGTCATCAAGAGCTTGGTAACGAGCAACAGCCACGTTGGCTTCGGCTTTGACTTTCTGGATGGAAAAAGTCTCTCCCAAGGCTCTTTGGATTTGGAGGACAGTCTAATAATAATATTATCTAAATTATTATCTCACCTCATCAATGAATTTAGTGGAATTCGATCCCAATTTGGACATGGTACTTCTAAAGTCGGTGACCAGAGCGACAGCCTTGTCATAAAGCGAAGAAGAACCATTTTTGAGGTCGTTTAGGACTTCACTGACATTGTTGTAAGTGCTGCCTTTGCTGAGTACTTTCTTGAGAACTGCCCGATCTTCAGTCGTCAGCCCATCGTAAAAAGTTTTGACTTCTTTTGGCACGATTTCTAGGACACAATATAAAATCGTTAAATGAGACAGAACCATGACTTATGTTCATAACTATAACTAACTACTCGAGATTGATCATGTAATTACTATAAATGCAAAATATTCCCACCAGAGACTTGGTTGTCCACTTCTCCGTAATCGAAAAAGGCATAGGCCTGATTGTAGAATAATACAAGCAGAGATAACAAAATTACACGAACCAACATGTTTATAGATCCTGGCCTAGTCTTTTGATCAGAAAGACAAAATCCTCACGGCCTGGGAACGACAATCAATCTATCAGCGTGTCCAATGGGTCTCTTATAAACGAAGAAGAACATAAATAACGCGACTCCGATCAGAGGGGCCATCAGACAGCCATCGAATCTCATCAATTTATTTATTTAATCCACTATTACATAAAGCTTTAGATAAATTTAATGAGATTTAGTTCTCGGTCTTGATCAATCCTTTGGCGATCTGCTGGAACTTTTCATTCTTGACGACCTTGGTGATGTTGGGGAAAGTGGCCTGCAAGTTGGTCTTGGCCTCCTCGGAGAGTTTTTGGTATTGGGTAATGACGGTCTGGGCGATCTCACGGACCTTCTTCAGATCTGGCTTCTCACCGGTCTTGGGCTTAAGGGCGCGGAGTTTGGCGATGATCTAAAAAAATAACCATTAAAAAAGAACAAACGAATCATAATCCAATTGCGATTAAAGCTTACATCCTCGACGAACGCCTTGGCTTCAGTGTTGAGAGAATCGATTTTAGTCTTTAGAAGTTGGCGGAGTTCAACGGCTTTGTTGTACAGCTTCTCGCTCTTTCCCTTAAGGGCCTCCAAAGCCTGGTCCTCGGTTTCGTATTGGGCGTGGTTGGCGGCGATCTCCTTCAAGATCTTCTTGTCATCTTCGGTGAGATCAGCGTAGAACTTGGTAACGGCCTCGGGAACTACTTCTAAACAGGGATACAATTAAAAACGGAAATTACGAGCGGTTAATTATGAAAACAAATGTTAATGCGCGTTTAACTCACCCTTGAGTTGCTCGGGAAGCTGTTGGAAGTTGATTGGGAGACTAGCGGCGTAGGCACAAGCCAACACAACAGAAAACCCAACCAGACAACGGACCATCTTGCAGGGTTGAAATCGAAGCGACTTGATTCGAATAATATTCGGATGATTCTTTTATAGGCCACGATGGCCGATCAAAATGGGCGGCACCTTTATCAGGACATGGGGCCAGGCGCCTGGACTGACCCAGCGTTGCAAACCGGCCTTTCGTTACGAACAGTTTTGCAAATAAAAGCAATTAAATCTCCTCGTATATGTCTTCAGGATGTCTTAATCCGACCCCATCCAAATTTACGACCTTTTTCGTTTGCATTATCTGCATCCTTACTTTTAAAGTTTCAAATTAAACCCGTTGAAATCGCCATAAACAAAAGGGCCCGGCGAATGTTTATTTCGGATAAACAAACCTCGTTACTAAGTATTGCCCTGAACTGTAATACATGAATTCCCTGTAATTCTTGTTGCGTATTTTGTGTTTCGGATCTTCTCTTTCTTTTCCTTGGCCACGTGGACTCAGTGTAAAGGACCAAAAGTTGGGAACTTTGAGAAATGGACCGACCTAAGAAAAGATCAAAAATTGATGCGATACGCAAAAACAAATCCCTCCATATCACAAGTCGCCGGGAGGAAAAAGAGCCATTAAAAACAGATTTCTCATTTTGGGACTTCGGTCAGCTCGGCTCAGCCATTTGAGCCGAGCTTATCAAATCGGGGAGCGTTGAGAATTGAGAATTAGATGACCTCTCAAATCACAAAATTCTACAATATCTAACAAAGTTAGGCGGCCCTTTCTTCTATTAGAATATTAGAAAATAAACCGGTCGGAATTTTTTTGATAAAATGACTAATAAAACTTTTTCAACTGGGCCCAATCGAAGGGAGACTGAATAATGAACTGACTGAATATAGAGGACTGAGTGTGAAAATACCAAATATACTCCGCGTACAATGTTTTGACCCCCCTCCTAACTCGGTCCAAAGTGTACAAATTCGGACCAAATTTGGTATGTGGTATACTCACAGGCTCGTAACAAAAAATAACATAGCAGGACATACCATATAGTTGAATTTCAAAATCTAGGGGCAATTTTCAAAAATCACCTTAAAAAATCGAGGAAAAAGTTTTGACCCCCCTTAAAAAAGTTCGATATCGCCAGCGGATGCCACGCAAACCTATTGTAATCGACGTCCCATACCTGAATACAGGTTAATAAATGGTTTTCCGTTGAATGCTTCGTTGCATTTGAGGATTCTACGCGTTAAACCGTTTTTGATGTAGAGCTGCCCAAAATGTTAAACATCTTGCCCTAACGTTTTCGTAGAGATCTAAATTGGGTTTATATTATGTGATTTAAACCTGTATTTACCTTCTCCTTTCGATAAAAGTGCATGCTGGCCTGGCGGTGTAGATTCGGCAGATACCCTCTTGTCATGCCCAGCCTTGGTGAGCCATTTGCTCTTTGACTCAAGGTCGAGATGCGGCCGTTATGTCCTCAATGTAATTCTGAGACTCCTATTTACTCTCAGTAATGTAAAATATTTCGATTTGACACGCTTTGTAATGGGTTTCATTCACCTTAATCTTAAGTTTGCCGTTACTGTAGATGACCCCGATTACGATGACATCCCCACCTCACATTTGGCGTTTCATACGTCTCAAATGAGTATGGTGGGTGCTGTAGCGTCTTAAATTACCTGGTCCATCAAACGAATGCCGTTTTTTGTGGCTAAAAAAACATTTGAAAAACGCGGGTTTTTCGTTAAGGTGCAGATCGGCGAAGTTGCGCCTGCAAACCATATGAGACCGTGTCAGCGGGAGTTTATTCTTTGTTTGAGAGTAACTAGGAGTCTCAGGATTACATTGAGGACCTAACGACCACATCTCGACCTTGAGTCAAAGAGCAAGTGGCTCACCAAGGCTGGGCATGACAAGAGGGTACCTGCCGAATCTACACCGCCAGGCCAGCATGCACTTTTATCGAAAGGAGAAGGTAAATACAGGTTTGTACACTTTGGACCGAGTTAGGAGGGGGGTCAAAACATTGTACGCGGAGTATATGATTCCACAGACTTTTTATTCAGCAAAATTTGCAAAGCTTGACCTTGGAAGTCGACTTTATTGACCGCATTTTCATGAAAATTTTAAAAATTCTGAAGGGGTTCGACGCTCAGATATCGCAAAAAAAATTTGGTATTTTTCTAAGAGAAATGCGAGACTCTTAGCTCGCGCTTTGCAGAAACGACCCAGGTTTTTATAGGTCGAAAGTCGGAAAAAAGGTGACAAATTTTTGCGAATTTTGGTGTGAGAAGTTTTATGCCTATTTCTACCGCAGAGGATAACGTTTCCACAAAATTGAATTTTTTCCGCACAAAACTGGAAATGTATAATAGTGAAGATGTAAGACTGTTTTTTGAATTTTGAAAAGGACGCTAAATTTACTTTTCGTGCTTTTTTTTCAAGCCGCACTAATTTTTTCATTCTATTTTTTCAAAAAAAGTGAGGAAAGCGTTTTTAGTGTTTCGCTCCTGAACGACCGGTGCAATTTTATTTCTTCACTCTTATATGGCCAAAAAATTTTTTTCTGTATGACCGCTCTCCGCGTTTCGCGTACTCTCTCGGCGGCAAGAATCGTTGAATCGCTTGATCTGAAAAGCTAAAACTTTCAGGAAATTGATACGCGGCCTACGCCTGAAGCGTGTGCATCGCTTAAAGAAAATCTGAGCGTCTCACTAGGAAGCCTTCCGTTCTTAATCGAAGTTTAATTTTGGTTTGAGGAATGTCGTAGAGGTGGTTTCTTTAAAAGATTTCCGCATCTTCGCCCTCCTCTCCACTCTCCTTCTGCGGCGATCTCTATTCGATTAAAAGACGAAAAACGTTTTGACTTGAACTCGGGGTTAAGCTGCGCGAATATTTGAAATGGAAGAAGACTGAGTTATCTGCTCGCCCCGATATTCTCTGATAAGGCCTCCCGAAAAAGAGCATACAAAAGTGTTGGCGACCTCCATTCCCTTTCAAAATAACCCAATCCTCCTCCCTTTTCATGTAAAAACAATACAAAATAACAGCATCAAGTGAAGGAATGGGGTCACTGCGCAAAGCTTTCTTCGTCCCGGCCATTCACTTGTTATTTAAATGTTTATGTAGGCCTTTTCTCGCTTTTCGTGTTTTATGAGAAATGAAAAAGCGTTGATCGTGGCAAGAACTCTTCCTCTTTCCATTTGACTTATATTTATATTTTTTCGATTAATTTAAACCAGTTGTCCCATGCCGGGGAATCTTTTTGTTAATCTTTGTAACACGTATTATACTAACTAACTAATGCGAAAGATCTGTATTTCAGGTTGGAAACGGGGCTTGATGTGAAAATCCCCTCGAAAAACATTCCATCAGACTTTTCCGGAGGCGAAAAGTTTAAGCCCAAAATGTCGGCAAATTTTCAGCCGAAACCAAGACCCGTTCCCCAGTTCCCTCCCACACCACAGACCATAATTAAACCCCCAAGATTTTATTCAAATAATATATTCATTGTGCCCAGATCGAAACCTGGAACCCATATTCCAGAATCGGACACAACCAAGGAATGTGTGTGTGAGAGGCCGGAGGCAATTGTAATATGCCGAAAGTAGGGTTTCCGTAGTTTCTACCCTCGCCGCTGAAGACAAACATTACCAGAAAATTTTTTTAGATGCGGTTCGGAGTTGTTGGGACGAGTTCAAATGACCTGCCCCGCCCATCCACGAAAGATGTGCCTGATGGATCAAAGGGAATGCCCCAGCAGTACTTGTCGCTCTATCGCGTTGATGGAGGTTACATTAGAAGATTGAATTAGACATACCAAGCATAAACTCGTTACGGGATAATAAAAATATTGCCTTTGGTTTGGATTTATTGAATTAGAGCCCGGCCGAAACAATGACGGCGTAGAAGAAGATGCTGTGAGTTTCTCGCCTTTCCAGACGAATTCCGAGAGGGAAGTTCCACTTTCGTTTCACCTATCTGTTCTCGCCATGCTCCTGAGTCTGCCATGCACTACGATCCAAGAGGTAGGCACCTTGCTATTAAAAAAGGGCCAAGGAGAGGCCTCATTTAAAATTGAAACTGCGGTCAAAAGACTTTCGACTTTTCCCTCGCGTCCCGTCAAAATGGAGCTCGAGAATGAAACTGATATAAATCCAAATCTGTTGCAGACTGGGATGGTTAGCAAAAAAATATCGGTCTACCATTGGGATGCGGTAGGCTCTTTACACAACATTGTACTTGTCCAGCCCTGAGGGCATTTTGTTTATGACAGACACACGTCTGGATCAATTTACTTGTTTCTGAGTGAACTCTAACGTAACTTAGGTAATAAAATAAGACGGGGTGAGCTCCAGCATCTGAACGCCGAGGAAATAGGATGAGCAAACAAACGGAAAAACTGGCCTTTCCAATAGATGCCACCTTTTCTCTTCCAACTCGACCCAAATTAGTAGTGACACCAGCTGTAAAGTGCTTTATTTAATATTTCCAAGAATTTTTTTGAAGAAATAGAGGTGCTGGTGCATACAAAATTTGTATTTAATGGCCACGGGACTTGTTATTACTTATTTTCATTTTTCAGATGCCGACGGTGCTACTCAATCTGATACTTCCGGGACCTAAAACCTATTCAGGGGAGTTCCTAGAAGCTAAAGTTTGCTTGGATTCGGCTGATCCTTGTACTACAATAACAGAGTTTTACGCAGAAGTACGTGGAAGAGGAAGAACAGGATGGGTCAATGTACATACCGATAAGATATACGAAACAGAAAAAGTAATTTAACAGATGTATCCCCTAAGTGGTGTTATAGGAATACCTCAATGCAACAGTCAACCTTTGCCCTCAGGGATTAACGTTGGGTCCCGGACGTCATCAATTCCCTTTCCGCGTCGGAATACCTCCAAATGCTCCAAGTTCGTACGAAAGCCAGTTCGGGGTTATCCGATACACAGTCAGAGTCGTCTTAATGACAAATTCCGAGCAGGTAAGAGAACTTGAGCAACCATTTGTGACGCACACAGTCGACAGCAGTTGAGATATTTCCTTTCATTGTGGTCTCCACCTCATACTTTGATGACATTCCCAGTGCCGTCATGCAACCAATCGATTACAAAGACGAAGTCGACTTTACAGTATGTTCTCTACCTTTTGGCACGATCCATATCAAAGTCAGTCTTCCAAAAACTGGGTATCAATTGGGAGAAGCAAGTTTTAATTCTCATTTTATAAAATTGCATTTAGGAGATAAAGCCAGCGATTTATATAAAAAATGGGACCAGGAAAACAATCAAAGACTGCAACGTTCAACTTGTTCTGAAAGCACAATTTACTGCAATCAGTAGATATGAGCATGTAAATGACTGTAAATTGGTGGAACAGCAATTGGATAACATTCCCTTAGGCAGAGTAAAAGGTCGATCAGAAACAGTAAGTAACTATCAACAAAAGAGGCTTCACGACAGCCCGTACGGTATAAGTACCTACGGGGTGTGCAAAGCCAGAGGCATTACGGGGCAAGGCAAGTACCGAGGTTGCCGGGTCCCGGGCAATAAATAATTGTACTTATTATAACTTATGGCTGCTTTTGTGGTGTAATCATGTAAATAATAGAAATGGTTGAAAAAAAAGTGTCTTCTGAGGTAGTTTAGCACGCTGAATCCGAAAATCACGTGATTTTTTTCTTTTTTCTTACATTTTTGATTAAATCCGGCCATTCTCAACGTGCCAAGGCTTTCGCAACTTTGATAACCCCAAAGTCGATCTGGTTCCAAAACTGAAATTAGTACTACCGCTTAGTCAAAAATGAAAGGTTTTAGGAGAAATGACAATGGGTTTCAGCGTGCCAAACTACCTCAGCATCGACAATTTTTTCAACCATCTCTATTAGTTTTAAAATTTAACAAAATTACATCACAAAAAGGCCCAAAAATAAAGAAGTTATAGCCAATTTAAATCGGGCCACAAAGATGCCGCACCCTGTATTTATTCTCCGCGACCCTCAGAATGATGTAATATCTTTAGAACTTCAATACCTTGAAGTTAACCATCCCAGACTACGCGGTGCCAAGTGTTCCACCGGATCAGTCAGAAATGGAGCACAGTATTATATCTTTATCATATGTCTTGCAATTTACTGCTCAGCCCCAAATTGAAATGGAAATTCCTTTGATGATCACATCACTTGGATATAGACAACAACCAATGTTATCTACCAGACTTAGTACGACAAGAGGATCTCCGTATAACGAATCTCCGACGGAATATCTTTAAATAGATGCATATGCAAATTGCGGTGTACAGGCTGGACCACTCGAAGCTTCTTCCTCTTTCTTTGAATTTCCCCGCCGAGACTATGCCGTTTTTCTTAAAGTTTAGATTTTTCAGAAGCTGAGCTCTGCTATTTTCACAGATTGAATTTTGAAAAAAATATTTTGAATTGATCTTCCTTGCCCTACCAAAGTTATGAAGAATTTTTTTCGAGCCGAAACAACTTAAAAGGAAGTACCGCAAGTGCGACGCTCAGATTTTCTTTAAATTTTGCACACACGTCTCGGCGGAGAAATTCAAAAAAAGAAGCCTTTGCACCCTGTATTATGAGTTTACGACCAGATAAATGATCTCATTTTTAATTTGAGTTCTTGAGAATTCGAACACGGCTTGCCCATACAGAAATTTGGCAATCAAAATGACAGAGCAATTTGACATGACGAAAATGACGGCAATTTGACAACGTGACTGACGCGTCAAGCTGACGACCTAACAACCCTATTTAAAATTATGCTACAGAGGGGCCTGATCCAGTGGCAAAAAACGTATCATTTTGCATCCGGGAGGTACCAAAAATGGGGCAAAATTCCTCCCTTTCCAATTAAAAAAAACTCCGTTTTGAACTTCACTCCCTTTCTCACACAAAAAGTGTGGGCGCGCTTTTGAAATCGGAGTTTTTTTTACTTGGAGAAGGAGGTATTTTGCTGCATTTTTGTTACTTACCGGATGCAAAATGTATGTTTTCGGCCAACGAATCAGGTCCGCCACTGTAGTTAATTTAAAAATGAAGAAATAAGACCGGTTTTCAGATTTTGAAAAAGACGCTAAATTTGCTTTCCCGAGCTTTTTTTCTCATGTCGGCCTCATTTTTTCCATTCTATTTTAAAAAAAAAAAGTGAGGAAAGCGTTTTTAACGTTTCGCTTCGGAACGACCGGTGCGATCTTATTTCTTCACTCTTATTTGACAGAATTTTTCAAAATGGCATAAAATTGCGTCAACTTGCCGTCATTTTGGTCAAATTTAAAATTATGACGTGTGAAACTTACAAACGTAATAGCATAGATCATGGTGAAAAAATGCACAATACTCTTTTTTGGACCAATACAATAGCAATCAATCTCTTTGGCTATTCATTTTTAAAAGCCTTTAAACAGGCGGTCCAGATCGTAATGGACGGTTTTGCCTCAAGACGTTTTTGTCCACACTTTTTTATTTTTGTCCTCCGACCGGTTTATCGCTCGAAAATATTGCAAGATTACATTAAGAAGACCAAAAAATGTCTGGTCTTCCCCAGATGGAATGGCAAGAGTTTCCTGGCTTCCACAAAAATCCGGCTAGGACGTTTTTCACAGAATAAAAATTTCCAAGCTCAATAAATTACACAAGAACTTTTACCCGGGCCAACCGAGCCGGACTTTCAAAATTTTGCAGGCCCTGACCCGGGCCGGGCTTGGAAATTTCGGCTTGCGGGCCGGCCCGGATTACAGCCATGCTTACTTGCAAATTGAATCCTTGTCGGAATTTCGGCCACACGTAGTGGATACCGACAGTGTATACTACGTAGACAGCCCGTTATGATTGTGAGAAAAATTTTGTATGAAAAAGGACAAACATAAAGGCAAAGACTTCCGACTTTTCCTATACCAGTAAATTTACTGGATTACAGGCCGATCCCTTGTAAGTCTCAACGCGAAAACATAAACTCACAATTCGAATCTTTCAAAAAATTTTTGTTTTACTTTTCGATCGAAATATCCAAAAATCGCGATTAAAAAAGTTTCTAAAAAATGTTTTTCAAAAATTTTCGATTCTTAGCTTGAATGCAACAAAAGGTATGAACTTCACAGAGGATGTCGATGTTATCTCTTATCTGGAGGAGAAGTTCCCAGATCTAGATCCAGAAGAAGGCCTGAAATATCCATGCCGATATTTAATCGACTCTTCACATATTCCGGTAAGATTTTCTTCCTTTATTTAAAATTTTAGGTATTTACTGAGGCTCTTCACACATTGATGGAATTCGGCTTGAGTTTGTTATTTTTCCCAGATATCAATGGGATCACGATCAAGAACTGCAACATCTCAAGAACAGCATCTGGACATGTTTTCTTCAGTACCGAATTTTTCGGAGCTGTAAGAACCTACGAATGGCCGGCGACTGTGCCTTGCGCATCAATATCTGTTCGGGACATTGCTTTAATGTTAAAGAAAATGGACAAACACAGGAATATTGAGTATTTTGTGCTTGATCTGGAGCCTTTGGCTGACGGATTGGTGGTACGAATAACCTACAGAAATGGGATTGATACTGAATTAGTTTTGAAAACTCGGGAGATCTATGCGAATAGCCTACCGAGAGACGAAAGACCGGAGTCCGTGACCAGTGTAATGAACGTTCTTGGACGGGAATTCAGAAATGTACTGACTACGTTGGGCAAACTGAAAGAAGTAAGCTCTGCATTACTAACTTCCTTATTTTCAGGTTGGAATTTATGTTTCTCTATTCGGGGTTGTTCTGCATACGATCTGTAGCCGATCTTTGAGATCTCGATCCAAGAAAAGCGCTGTCCAAATGAGAGATTTGATCAACGCGACTTTAATGGTTGAAGAATCATTTATCGAAGTAAGTTGTTTTTGGTTTCATGGCATACTTTAGGTAGATGTGAAAGACTTGTTAATGCTGTCAAAGTTCGCGGCCTCAAATGATGAGATCATGAAGTTCTACTTTACCCAGTCTGAAGCTCCATTGTTTGTTGTTGTGGACATGAGTGGACTTTGCAGCATTTCTTTTGTCTTGTCAACAGGAATGGTCGATCCTGTGATGACTCGCAATGTAATCCGTCAAATGATTCCTTCTTTGAGAGAGTAAGACTATATCGTATTTATGAACAACTTTTCAGGGATGGACACGTTACATCAATAAGGCTATTCAATGTTTCCGATGTCAATAATACGGGGAATCGCACTGTTATTGACTTCGACAAAGATCAGATGGATGAAGATGAATATATGGATAGGATGGTGCTGGGAATCTCCAGATCAAAGGCTCTTCCGAGACAAGATCGGGGTAACGTAGCGGATGAACTTCACAACATGAGTTTGAATGCTTGGAATAACGACCAAGCTCAAGCGCCAGTAACTCAAAGGCCGCCTGAAAATCACCCCGCGAGGGATGAAGTGCTTGGCGCTGAGGAAAATATGGAAGAGAATGTTATGGGTGTAAACGATGTGATATATGAAGAGCAAACCAGGAGTCATCCAGCTACTAGAAAGAAAAGTCAAGGTGTTGTAAAATCTGCTGAAAAAAGAAACGTGACCTTAACAGAGGAAGAGCCACCGAGGATTATAACATCACCGAGAATTGAGAACATGGCGGAGAATCAATCTGACGTTAACGTTTGTGATCAAATAGATGTGAATGGGAATAACCAGAGATTGGATACTTCAGCTAGACCTGTTTCAAGTCGTAATCAAAATTATAATGCAAATCGCGATGACCCTAAGAGTGTCGAAATGATAAATGAAGAAGTGCTAGACGAGGTTACTGGACTTATTGTATGTTGGGGCTCTCAAAGAAGCAAAGATATTTTTTTTTTAGCCGTTTGAAAACTTTGGTAACGAAAATATTGCGCAGAATGAAACTGAATGTATCGATGGTCAAGCGCATGGACAAGTGAATGATATTGGTTTAGAATTCAGAGACCCCTGTGACATAGAGATCTGCACTCAGCAGCCGATGCGAGCCGAGCGTCAGTTCGATATGGGCGTAATACTTGGTACAGCGCCTCCGTTCGTTTTTGAGGAAGATGAACACTATAACCAAAGTGGTGACTTTCGTCAACAGCCAACCAGCTCTATGGATTCTTCAGTTAACGAAATTTCGCGATCTCAAAGCGGAGAATTCAACGAAAGGTAAAACGCCTCGGCAAGTTTAATGTTTATGATGACTATAGCCATTAAACTTCGCAATTTTAGATCGAATGTACATACGAAACTCTATCGAAACACAATTTTTGAGACCGTTAATCCCACAAATCCATCGGAATGTACGAGGGAGGCTTTTCTTTATCAGAAATCTGCAAATTACTGCAACCCAGGAAAGGATCGAGTACCCACTCGATTTGATGGAGGTAATCATCACATTTCCCTGCATAAAAATATTAATATTGCCTTTCTTTAGGAGGACATGTCAGCGGAGATGAGCCTGAGATTCTACATTTTATTAATTTAAAGCCTGCATCTTTCTGGACATCTACATTTTCGATCAGACCTTTGGAGAATGATATTAGCGATTAATTGTATCAGCCAGAGAGGATATTACTACATATGTTGGCACATTCGGAACAACAATCACGACAACAATTTGATTCTTTTTTGCGCTCCTTTTGTCTTCCAGGGTTTGGAGAAGAACGATCCAAAGTTGAAGGTAACGGTTGTACTGTGATTACCTGCACTTGTTTAGCTGTTTTTCCTTTCTTAAACTTTATGGATGGCGTTTCTAGCGCTGTAGGTATCTTGATGTTTTGGGTGTCTGTCTTTGTACAACATTCACAATCTTTTTGGCGGCGATTTAGAAGCCAAACGTCATTTCGTTCGTCTCGAACGAAAAGGAATCTGTGTGTCTTTGGGTTCACGTGGATTGTATCTAGCCTGAAATAGGATGCATCAATTTTCTAAAAGATCAGGGGCGTGTCTTTTCTAATCCAAGATTCTGGGGGGCGGCTGTTTTTTGTGAAACACACCTTGGTTCTCTCTTAACTACCAACCTGTA
Source organism: Bursaphelenchus xylophilus (assembly GCA_904066235.2). NCBI lineage: Eukaryota > Metazoa > Nematoda > Chromadorea > Rhabditida > Aphelenchoididae > Bursaphelenchus > Bursaphelenchus xylophilus. The sequence goes on along the minus strand of CAJFCV020000003.1, from coordinate 6,401,526 downwards.
GGAGTACCCCCTCCCCTTCTCCCCCAAGATACGCCTCTGTAAATGGTCGTAAAAGTTGAGTATAAATCATAGAAAATGTTATTCATACCTACCAAGACAACAACAATGCACTGTTCTGTTCTCGAGATCTCCTGAAGTTATTGCTTGCATGAAAGATTGTTGATACGGCGGTGTGCATTTCCTCGTCATCCATTTGCTCCAGGGTCTTTTGATAGGTCATTTCTAAAAATAGGACTTGCACTTGTTGAAATCCAGAATGAACTGAAACTGTTTTCGAACCAGGTCGTGGGGTTCGAGTCATTTCCTAATGTTACGCTTTATAGATGAACATAAAAGCCTTACTCCCATACAATTTAGACGACTTCTGCAGTAGTGTGGTGATCGGGGGTTTGCCTTTATGATCTGCATTGTGAAACCAAATCCTCTTATGGTTTGATCTCGTCCTTTGTTCAGTTTTGATGGTCTCTCCATCCTTACTCCGGGGATTGGGGGAAATTGTGTTTCTATTTCCTTGGACGTCAGAGGCCTTTTTCATAACCGAAACAAATAGTCCTTAACTCAATTTCCGGGGCTTGAGTTTTGAGCTGGAGAATGAGTCAATTGTTTTAGGGCTGTACTTCCGTATTCCTCGGAAGTCAGTGACCAAATGGGGCGTCATGTACTGATCAATTATGAATGACAGTGTTCTTTCGTCTGTGCAGGTTGCATTTTGGGTTCGTTTAACGATGAAGCCTATCTTTTATGGAGTGGGGCGGAGCCGCTATTGTTTTACCAAGCCACGCCCTGTTTTTACAAACGCAGCTTAAAAGGATGAGGTTAGAATGGTCATTGCTCTTGCAATATACCCTTCATCTTCTTGATGTTGTTTTTAAAACCATCATAAATTCATTACGTTAAAAGCGGCTAAGTGGTCATTAGAGCGTGGGAACGTTTGGCCTTCCGTTGTAGTAGCTGAATAGACTTCCTGACGTCATCTCGGCTTCCTCCCCGACTTTGTGATGACTTTCGCTTAAAAGTCGTGGATTTCTTCTTAATCTGACAGTTTATCTTCTTATGCGACTTTTCAGTTTACTAAACTTGTTGTTGTAGACATGCGCTCGTTGATCACTTGGTTCATATTATTTCTCTCCTTTTGTGCCTCTTCTGGATTCGATATGAGATCGTGGAATGCTCATTACTTTGCACCTGGAACGAGTAGAACAGTGGATTTGGATGTGCCCATGCAAAAGAATCCCGATGAGGATAATGCCGGCTTCATTCGACCACCGATGTTCTCTGGTGGGAGTGCCTCGTCGTCCACTCGGAGGTTAATTCAGCCGCCCCCACTGAAACGTAGCCAGCGTTTCCCGTCCCAGTCCGAGTTCCTATGGTATCGGATATAAAGGTCTACTCATCGCGGCCATCTTTCATTTCCATTTCCTTCGACTGTTTTTGAGATCTCCTTAAATACGTGTACAGATCATGAGAAAGAGGACCCAACTTTTCATATTTATTCTTTATGAGGTCACAATAAAAAATTACTAGATATGAGAAATGCAATTGCATTCTATAGAGATCACACGTATGTTTGGACAACCGGAATATGCCTTAAGAGAAAGATGAATGACATAATAAGGAAAACCCGTTTGATTGATTGAGAGTTCGCGGCACACGGTTCGACTAAGGGTTCGTCCCCGATGTATTTGTGGGGTGGCTCTTGTTCAGGCCCACAAAAGTCAGGTTCGTCATCGGCGCCACATATCTCGTCACATGACGGACATACGATAATGCCTTGTCGAAGCCATCCATTTATTATCTGAAGACTCTAGTTTGTTTATTCCGACTTACCTGGTTGATATGAATATGCTGTCCCTCATGATAACATGGGTAATACGACGAACTTCCTGCTACTCGTACGTTTACTCTTCCTTTCTTGCAGGTATACTGTAAAAGCTATATGAAACCGTGGCTTCTCTTACCTCGTAACATCCTGCTAGGTTTTGAGAAAACGTTTTTACTCGTCCACATTTTCTTTCTGTCCACGTAATAAGGAGATCAAAACATTTGGAAGAGTTGCCGTAGACTTCCATAATGGGATTACTGTCTACGGTTGGGGTGTTTATGTCTAATGAGCATCTTGAATCCCGAAAGAAGGGTTGATCAGCAGCCGGATCTCGCCAGGCAAAGGCTTGATAGAACGGACAGTAGTCGGCCAATTCGACAGAGCCTCCATAGAAACTAACCTTGGCATCAGATATTCCATTGAGATGTTCGAAGTATTGATAATAAGGAATCAGTTCCTCTTCATAAGGAATAAGGTTGCAGAAAGAAAGAGCGTTTCTCTCGCTTGTACAGCTTGTTACTGCTAGAGATCTGAGGCCGTCATGTTTAGGTGCTTGGCAGAAGGGCATTATCGATAATCCTCTAAAATATATCCGTATATCGTAAATCCCACATGCAGACAGTAAACACAGTTGTCCACTTACTGCTCTTGGCGCGTCCGAATCCATTCTCCACAAGTCATCTGGACAAAGTCGCAGCCCAGATTCTTTCCGTACATGAAATCCTCGGCTGATCTGCAACGAAACATGCATGGGTAATGTAAAACAACTTATTAAATTTATCGACACCGACTTACTAGGGATATCGTTCAAATCGAAAATTAGTTGAGCTATGAGACGGGTCGTTTTTTTGATCCCCTGGTGTGGAAATCCAGAATGTTTGCAATGCAAAAAACAGATTTTTCTTTTTATGCGTACTTTGGGTAAAATATTGAAGTGAATGTAAAATTTGCATATTTATGCGCATGCCTGAAAAATGAAGCTACTTCGTGAAAGACTTGTAGAGAACGTCTCGATTCCGCTCTCTGCCCATTGGGCCCTTGTTCCAAGAGTCTTTCGGAGCGAGGACTATTTAGCGGGGTTTTCCGGTCAAACTTTATGGTAGATTTTCTTGAAAACCTAGGAGCCAAAATTGTTTTAGCCCTAACCGTTTAAGGATATAAGAGGGGTTCCGGGTAAATTCAAAAAGTTTTCGGCTGTGATGCTCAGCCACGCGTTTCGGCCATACCGACTTTTATGTCTCGCAACTTGCAGAGCAATGACAGGATAAGACGCGTCCTGAACGGTACAATGGATAGTAGTTTTGCTTATTGTGCGCCTTGAAGAAAAAAAATTGCCGTAGCCGAAAAAAATTTGAATTTAACCGGAACCCCTCTTATATGGAGAATCTGATATGCCGGTCTCATAGTTCAATTCATTTAGATTTGAACGACTCCCTCATATTAGAGAACAAATAACAAGCGTAATACGTTATTCACTTACTCGTATGACACATCATACCACCCGCTGTCTTCGAACAGGGCCAGAGTAATTCTGCTATAGACAGGGTTCTGAGTGTGTGTTCCTGTCATGGCCTCATTCTCGAATATTCTCTTTTCCCAATGTACCATTGAAGTTCCATATCCACCCTGATCTTCCAATTCTGCGCCGAGAAGATTGCTACAATTGAAATGTCGTTGTACTTCCTCTGCAACTCTGGGAGACGCGATTACATGATGACGTCGTTGTACAACATGACCATTTCTCATTGGCCAGTCTCTTTTTATGGTTCTTATGGGGTTCTGTAATTTGTTTATTTGGTGGTCTCACATGAATGTTGCGTTACATAGTGTTCGGAAGCTTTTTTGGCCGACGATCGTTGTTCAAAAAAATAAGAAGAGGCCGTGAGGTTTTTACGTGTATGTGGCAGAATTTTAAAGTCTACAACATTGGGGCAGATCGGGTATACCCCAAGATGTATAGCCATTGTTGTAAAATTCTTTGACCAGCTAACCAATGAGTTGAAATGACAGCCAACTTTTTTAATGACTAACCAAAGTGTCAGAATGGCTTTGAAGACTTAAAAAAAGCTAGCCAAAATGTTGGAATCGGTGGAAAAGAATAGGAATTATAAAAAATTTTTAAATGAGTTTGGATCGGCTAGCCAAAGTGTCAAAATGGCAATCGAAGATGTTTACTACCGTGGCTATTGTCTGTGAAGCCATTGTAATACATAGTTTGGCTATCCAAACTAACTTTATGACACCCGTTCCAACCTTTTCGTTAACTTTGCTAGCTGATCCAGGTTTCGGCTATCCCTTAAAAAATTTGACAGTCATTTCAACTCATTGACTAGAAATTTTGTATGTATATCCACTATCACATACACAATCCGTAGACCAAGACCAAATTTTTATTTTTGCACCGAAAGCAAAAACTCTGGTATTTCTGACTGTAACTGCGCTCAAACCCCCACGAAATTCTTAAAATCATTTTTAGTTTATAAACCGCCTGATGACGAAGTTTACATATTCGAAACGCAATTTTTTGTACGTTACCGCACAAAATACTTTTTTTATTTTGTCATCCTCTTTTCCGGCTCGTTATATACACAAAAACCTTATGGCCTCTTTTTAATTTTTTTGGACCCCGATCGTCGGCAAGAAACTTAGAAACGCCATACCCTGGGGAAATCTTTGAAAAGTGCGTCGGAGAAAACGAGAGCATGTGCAATCTCATGCTTGATAGTAGATATTAACAGTTCCTGATCATGGGGTCGAGTTGAAAGGGAGGCTGGGCAGATATTAACATTACCAGCAATTGGCCTGAAGGGGCGTAGAATGAGTTTCTTTATATTTCATGGGTATAAAATTCGGCAACGGTCCATTATGGGCAGAGTGATTAGGCAGATGCCATTAGATTTCTAAAATCCTTTCAAACATCCTCAACACTCCTGTGTCCTTGTAAAAAATTATTCCTGTATCTTTGTAAAGCGTTTTTATGTATTATTTACTTTTTTCTTAAGTAGGACTGTTAAAAAGAAATTTTTCTGTGAATTTTTTTTTAAACTCCTTTTCTTATGTACAGGGTGGTTCAGCCGAAGCTTCCATCCTTATTTCAAGTATTTCTACGCCAATAGTAAACCAACTTCTGTAAAATTTATATCAAATTGAAGCTTAGGTGCCCCATTTTTTGTCCACCAAATATGACGTGCCCAGGTTCAAGGAGGCCCCCGTACTGACCTTTGACATTTTCATTCCAAATTTTAGAGCCCGAAGTCGGTGAAACTTAGATTTTTTTTGGAATGATTTTCAATTGAGTTTCTCGGACTTGGAAAATTTTTGAATTTCCGGTAAAAACAAAGTCGCCGGATTCGATGAAAATTTTTTTTTTAAAGTAAGGTTCACAGAAGTACCAAGTGCCTAACAAGCATATTTCAATTCGGCGAGGTACCAAGTCGAACGAATGAAAACAAAAGCTTTGTTCTTGGGCGATCTAGGCCTCACAACATGTTATTTATCTTCGGCGTGGATGTCCTCATGCATGTAGACAGTCTCGTCCATTTGTTCGCATTTTTAAAAATTTCGATTAACGAAGCCTGTTACCCCAGAACACAAGAGCAATGCAGAAAATTATTTATAGGAGGAATTTTTTTTCGCCCGCAAATGGACTTTTCGATGCCCGCAAATTTTCGCGGTTCGCGACCGCAAATTAAATCGAAATCTGCCCGCACTTTTTCTGCCCGCAAATTATAAAAATGTTATAAAACGCCTGAAACATGGTTGATTAGTGAAATATTTGTATAAATCCGGTGGAATTAATAAATTTACATATGCAAAAGTGTATTTGACAAAAAATTTTTTGAGAAGTGTCTCAGACGCATGTTTTCTGAAATAAAATTCCAAATCACGGCATGATATCATGTTTTTGGACAAAGCTGATGAATATGGAGTCCAAACCAAGTTATTATGAAGGCTGAACAAAACTTTTTTTAGATTTAACGAACTTTTCGATGCCCGCAGATCGGAAAATCGGGTCCTCAGACGTTACGAATGTAAAAATCTTCATTGTTATCATTTTTTTGTGTAATTTCAAGCTGCCACGAGACAACTGCTGCACATCTTCAGGTGGAAAATTTGAATTTTAGCTTTGCGGGCAAAAAAAGCTTGAAAACTTTTGGATGCCCGCAGATAAAAAAAAATGCTCCAAAATGTTTCGTGAGTCACCGTAATGAAAAAATCTTGGTTGCTATGTCAAGATTAGACGTTATGATCGTTCCGACGGCAATTGGGGCCGATTTGTTTGCAGGAAAACGGTTTCTTGGCAGAAAAAATATTTGCGGGCAAAAAAAGTTCCAAAAATTTTTGAATGCCCGCAAATCAAAAAAGGCTTCCAAATCAATTAAAATTTGTTGTCTTGGATAAAAATTGGGTTATGTAAGATTTTAAAGATAAAATGTGTACGCTGACTTAAGGCCATTATGAAAATTGCGCAAACTCATCTTCCGAAAAGAGACAAAAAACGATTACTAAAAGAAATTCGGAACGATATTTCTATGTTGCAAAGAGCAGAGACGGAAACAGAATTTTTGAAAGTTGGTCAGCTTGTCCTACAGAAGTACAACGATCTTGGCGCAAAAACATTTGCTTCTAAGGTGAAGCCGTGGGTGACGGCAGACGGCGCAGAAAAAAAGTAAGAATACAGTACATTATCTGTTACTTTTAGGCATCGTTTCTATGAGGGTGCTACACAGCACGGCTCCACCAACAATGGAGCTGAAAGTTACCATGGAAAGTTTAAAGACTCAATAACTGAAAGGGAACGAGTAGATTTCAAACATATGGTGCCGTTGTTAAGAGACGAACTAGTATCGAGATCTCTTGAGGTCGAGAGAAACCTTCCTGAAAAACCTGCAGTGGATCTGTCAGCTGCAAGAAAAGCATTCGTTATGCATGTGAATTCGCGAGCGGATCCCAATTTTTTGAAGTACCTGAAGTTTAAGTCAGGTAAGCAAGGCCACAAGACTAAAACCTAAAATATAGGACGGTATTACTTGATTCAGTCATCAACTGCCGATGAAAGCGTTGATCTTCTGAAAAATTTCAACGATTTAAAACAAGCCAATTTTAATTCTCTTGAGTCCTACAAAGCCTTAAAAGGATCATTTTACATGCTTCGAAAATGTGGTACGTATTATTCGTGTTCTTGCCCCGTTGGGCAAAAATCGGCGACTCAATGTAAGCACGCAGTCTTTATTGCAAAAAAAGAAGGACTCCATGACTTCACTGAACAAGAAAAGGATCGGACCATCAGGTTTACTGGAAACCCACCCGGAAGACCTCGGCGCGCTGCAGGAAGAGGCGCTTTATCCCAAAAATGAGAAAAAATTCATAATAACAAACCTCTAAGTGATAACTCAACTACTTCCAATGTAAAATAAAGATGCTATGACTCCATGGGAACAAGTTTTGATTGATTTGGAAGCCTTTTTTGATTTGCGGGCATTCGAAAATTTTTGGAACTTTTTTTGCCCGCAAATATTTTTTCTGCCAAAAATCCGTTTTCCTGCCAACAAATCGGCCTCAATTGCCGTCGAACGATCATAGCGCCTAATCTTGACATAGTAATCAAGGTTTTTTCATTACGGTGGCTCACGAAAGATTTTAGAGCATTTTTTTATTTGCGGTCATCCAAAAGTTTTCAAACTTTTTTTGCCCGCAAATTTAAATTCGAACTTTTCAACCCAAGAATCGGTGCCAATGGTCATAAAACTTGTCATAGTAGCATTATTAACCCAATTTTACCCAAGACAACAAGTTTTAATTGATTTGGAAGCCTTTTTTCATTTGCGGGCATTCAAAAATTTTTGGAACTTTTTTTGCCCGCAAATATTTTTTCTGCCAAGAAACCGTTTTCTTGCCCGCAAATTTTAATTTGGATTTTTCTACTGAAAAATCGGTGTCACTGGCCGTAAAAAGTGTCATAATGTGACTTATGGAACTCGTTTTTTCATCACAACTACTTTCGATTGATTTAGAAGCTTTTTTCAGATTTGCGGGCATTCAAAAATTTTTAGAACTTTTTTTGCCCGCAAATATTTTTTCTGTCAAAAATCCGTTTTCCTGCAAACAAATCGGCCTCAATTGCCACAAAATGATCATAGTGCCTAATCTTGTCGTAGTAATCAATTTTTTTTTCACTACGGTGGCTTACGAAAGGTTTTGGAGCATTTTTTGATTTGCGGGCATCCAAAAGTTTTCAAACTTTTTTTGCCCGCAAATTTAAATTTGAACTTTTCTACTGAAAAATAGGTGTCACTGGTCGTGAAAAGTGTCATAATGTGACTTATGGAAGATAAAAATGAAGATTTTTACATTGGTAATGTCTGAGGACCCGAATTTCCGATCTGCGGGCATCGAAAAGTTCGTTTAGACAAAAAAAAAGTTTTGTTCAGCCTTTATAACAACTTGATTTGGACTCCATATTCATCAGCTTTGTCCAAAAACATGATACCATTTCGTGATTTGAAATTTTATCCCAGAAAACACGGATCAGAGACACTTCTCAAAAGCTTTTTTTGTCAAATGCATTTTTACATATGTAAAGTTCTTAATTACACCGTATTTATACAAATATTTGACTAATTATCCATATTCCAGGTGTTTCATAACCTTTTTATAATTTGTGGGCAGAAAAAGTGCGGGCAGATTTCGATTTAATTTGCGGTCGCGAACCGCGAAAATTTGCGGGCATCGAAAAGTCCATTTGCGGGCACCGAAAAGCACGTCCAATATTTTCCAAGTACAAGAACTCAATTGAAAATCATTGCAAAAATTTTCTAAGTTTCACCGATTTCGGGCTTCAAAATTTGGAATGAAAATGTCAAGGGTCAGCACGGGAGCCTCCGTGAACTTGGGCCTGTCATACTGGGTGAAAAAAATGGGGCACCTGAGCTTCAATTTGATATAAATTGTATAGAAATTGGTGCATTATTGGCGGAGAAATACTTGAAATAAGGATGGAAGCTTCGGATAAACCGCCCTGTAGTATTAGGTTGTCCCATAAATAGTGTCCCTCTTACGAATATTTTCTTAAACTGCAAAATTCACCGCAGTAACAGCGATCTATTTAATCAAAATAATTATCATCTGTTTGAGCACGCTTAGTAGAATGTACCAAGAGAACATAAATCAGAAAGCTCGTTCGAGCTTTTTTTTAATTTTTTACAATTATTTTTACATTTTTTACATTTTGTTAATTAATTTTTTACATTTTGTTAATATGTGGGACAAAAGTAAAAAAACGCTTATTGTGACAAAAAATAGGGTAAAATTTGCGAAAAAATCAATTCTTTGATTTGGGTTACCCATATTATCGTGTGCATTCTAAAAATTATTGCCGCATAACTGTCAAAAAAAAAGAAAGTCACATCCTCGCATCGGGACCTTATCCGCACAGTATAATTTATGAAAATTTTGAATTAAACTTCAAATCTTGGTTTATCGAGAACATTTGTTCTTCGGAATTTTATCGACACGAAAATTCCTGATTTTCAATTTTTTAGCCGAGGAAATTTCGGTTACAAAAATACCTTTTGTGGTCCTTTAACAGTACTACTTCAAGATCAAGTATTTTTTTTAGAAAATATCCAATAATGACTTTTTAAGAGTACTAATGCTTAAGAAAAAAAAGTAGAGAATACATAAAATACACTTTTTTTTACAGAGATACAGGAGTGTTCAGGATATTTGCAAGGATTTCAAAACTCTGTCTCTAATTGCATCTACCTATAGTGGACGGACACGTAAAATTCAACTAATTGAAGTAACAGTCTACCTTTTTGTAGAGTCTTGTTGACAATGGACTGCATATGCAACTGTGGCCATATCATTACATCTTGTCGAGTTGAACGCCGTGATATACAAAATAAAATTGGTCATTACTTGTCTGATCGGAGATGTGTTTACAACGATTTTACGGCTCAGGCATGGCTGCAAAGAATAATCTTGCTTCTATTTCAATATTGATGATGTAAATCTTGATGTAATGCTTACATAAAGATGATGGTCGGGAATTACAGCTTCTCCGCATTTTGTTTCCGGTAAGCATCCAAATGTACATACACGCCGATTGCCCCAGAGATATTCATTATGTGATATGCAACCTCTTAAATTAGAGATTACTGTGAACATACGTAAGGATTATACCGACCTTTCCAGTGTAATCCCGTTAATTCCACCGCCTTTTAATCTTAAGTTTTTTGTCCAATACTCCATGGCATGAGGAATCAAAAAATCCTAAAAATTGTGTTCCTATTATACCTACATTTTACAGAGCGCATCTTTCCGAACTTTTTGTGTGGGCAAAACCCGGTGTTAAAATACAATTTTTTGGAATGACTTCTTAGTTTTGGCTAACTTTAAGTTGTAATGTGTACAAAACCTTTGCTATCCGGCGTGGACCCTACATCGACGCGAGAAAAAAAATCTGTTACGTATTCTAACAACGCACTATTTCAAATCGGAAAATTCTTCGATTGCCCCAAAGCTCAAGGATATTCGCGAAAGCTTTCCTGGAAGATTTCTTGAAACACCCTGTATAACTCCAGTTACCTTTACATGAATGGAAAGATTTTGAGGAAGATCTTTTGTGACGGATCTGTCGAAAACAGTATGGATATGGAACTTGTCTGACAAACTTCGAGCTCTTCTGTTGACCGAATTACGTCGATGACTGACGATAACATCGCCGGGCCGTGGGGGCTGATAGGCACACCGATGAGCTCCAGCCGATGCCAAGCAGAGCAACATCCACAGCCAAACCATTTAGGGCCTTTCTCATAGCAGGACCAAACAACTCCGACCCGACATTTCGCTGTAAAAAGTAAAACCATTAAATCTCTTCGTGTGCGCGAGACAAAACGAGACAGGCAATGATGACCTGGAGGGCTTAGTTCAAGGTCGCTGCGGAGGGAAGACCGTGCAGACACCGTGAATTCAAAACTGCGTGTTTTATATCATGCTGTTAATTAGACTGAGAAGACGGACCGCAATAGGAGTCTCTTGGTGCCGCGAGAGTCTCCGCTAGTCCTCAAACAAAACCCGAGACCCTCAAAGAAGTCGAGAGGCCCTCTTTTATTAGCATTATGTTCTTCCGCCGCCCCAATTACATTTCCCCATCCGGTTTCGAAGATATTAATTTGTTTTGCATGATTTATCCCCAGATTATACACCCGGAATGCAAAATTGACATTCAGAAAAGGGGAATAACAACAATACTACGTCCAAAAATGTCAAAACATCAAAATAATGTAATAATAAAGGCTGGAATACCCTTTCCTCAAAAACTTTTTTCGATGACGTAAACATGATGTTGTGAACTTTTACATTTGGAATTAATTTTTTTTGGAAAAAGACTGCGAAAAAACTCTTTTAATCGATAAAGCCCTCAGGGAAAGCGGCCGAAAACGGAAAAGTCTTTGGGGGAAAAGAGAAAGAAAACAAACGCGGAAGGGCCATATAGAGAAGTAGAAGGTTCAGATCACTGTGTTTGATCATGGCTGTGACCTTGCTCCGCTCTCGGTTTCGGTAACAGAGCGACAGATTAAAAGACGCCGATCGGCTGCTTTTTCATCGCTATGGCCCGATTTATTCCCAGTTTCCAGTTATGGAGTACATCAACTGAACCTCCTACAAAAAACGAAAACGAGCAGGTAAGCTGGAGTAATTAGGACTTTGAAAAAGGAAATAAAACGAGATTTTTAGATTTGATGAAAATTAGTCCACAAGGCCTCTTCAAAATAATTACTATTATATGACGCAGAAGCGTCAGTTTTAATTAAACACAGATTCTTAGTCATCTTGACAGTGAGAAGCAGATGTCTTCACACAAGAGATCGATTGGAATTATAAGAATTGAAAGATTCTTTTTGATCTCATTTGTCCGAATATTTGAGAAAAGATTGACCTTTAAAGGCCGTCAATCTCCGTCGTAAAATCTGAGTGACCATAAAGTGAGAGAGTGTGTGGCATTCAGATCAATAATAAATATTATTTGCCTTATTGTTAATCATCCCCGCTTTTAGGAGCCCGGGGCGATCTTCAATTCGGATCGACCAGACCCCGAGAATCAGCAGAAAACCACCATTCGCAGAGGTATTGCCCGTTGTGCGTTATTTATTTTAATACGTATTTACAGGAACACCGATTGTGAGAAGAGACCCTCTGGGCATGAGACGTTCTGTTTCTGAGCAGAATTTGCATTCGATTAAAGAAATAGGTCGGAAAAAGGAAAGGCGGCTCTCTTCAACGGCCGATTCCGATCCTTCCGAGGTCTGCAGGCTGCCTCACAGTTTTAGTAAGTCTAACTACTAGTCCTTCCGGTAAGTCGTCGGACTGAAATCGGCGACACGCACTGTGAGAAAACAAAGGTTTCTTTGCACTGTGCAATGTATTGCTTTTTGCACCTGTCGCTCGCACCCTGGCTTTTTTCGCACAGTGTAAACGCCAAAAATCAGTTCGACAACTTTCCGGAAGACTAGTATTTTTGTGACCTTGACGACTTTTTATGAGTGGAAAATACCGGTGTCAAAAGTTCACACAGAATGACAGAGGGTGTGCGTAAATACAAGGTTTTACGGCTATCAGGCTAATAACCGTTTATGTAGGTGTCCCGAAATTCAAAATACGGTAATTGCTATCGGCCGCAACACTGCAGACTGCACGCACGTCGGGCGCAGCTCGGAATTTATTTATTGTGCAAATAAAAAAATAATTTTTCGAGAGCAATTTTACGGACGTTTTTGCAGCTCAACCAGCGTTGAATCAACCGGCAAGTCGGCACTACGTGAAGTGGCCACATCGAGTAGCACCAAGCAGGCCAAGACCTCTGCCTGGCATCAAGATTCCGGCCTCAGGCAGCAATTATCATTCGTTGACCGATCTCAACTCTCTGGGAATCGGCTCAGGAAACCTGCAAACGAACATTGTGGTCTGTGCAGCGAACAAAGCGTAAGTCTTTGATAGTGATAACATAACCATGGGCCCAAGGACCTGCAGGGAAGGGGCGCTCTCTGATTCCGTTCGTTTTTTCTCTCAAATTTTGTGGAGAATGAGGCTTTTTATGCTTCAAGACAACAATTTCTCACTTTGAAACGAGCGTTTCTTGTTCTTTTTGAGATGCCCTCTTCTATGCGCACTAATAAGAGCAACGGAGAAGTGTCATCGTTGCTATCGAAGCATTCGGAAGACGAGGAATTCACAACTCCACCACTTCAGCCAAATTCCCCGACCAGATTCTTTGTTGTTCCCGATTCAGACCAACGGATTGGGCCGAATCCCACTGCTAAGGCATATAATAATTCACTTAGCACTTCAAATTCCACGCAATCCAAGCCTATCATTCGCTCATACACGGCCTCAGGGCTTCCGAATTTGGGGGTAGGGTCTCTGAATCAGCATAAATTATCAGCTGTGTCTCATCTGGAGAGTCAACCAGGACCATCTAATTATTCCACCACTAGATTCACCGCTTTGGATAAGGCCCAGTTTGAACCTTTGACCAGGTTCGTTTATATTGTACTTAATGTTTACTTTTTTCAGACATCGGGGTGAGCTCTCGCTTCATGAGAAATATCGATATGATCTTAGTCGTGCACAACTCAAGGCGTCCTCGAGGACATCTGCCTTACTTTCTGGTTTTGCCATGGTATGTTCCTCGTTATTTTTTATAGTTTTCCTTGTAGGTTGCCCTTGTCGAATTGCAATACGAGGATGAAACTCCCAGACCCCTGTTGATATTACTGGGTGTGGTAACCACCCTCCTGGTATCAGTCCACCTACTCGCCTTAATGATCTCAACGTGTCTTCTGCCTTATATCGAAGCCTCAGGGTGCACTCAAGACTCTCCTCATATCAGGTTAAGGTGAGTAGCGTAAAAGGTGTTGAGTTTCATACCAATTTCAGTCCGTACATTGAACTCGCCTGGATTTTCTCGACATGTATAGGTCTGCTCCTTTTTTTAGTGGAGATTGGAGTCATATTTTATGTTAAGTTTGGCGGGGTCAAGTATTATACAGCAGCGCTAATCACTACGGGGATGCTAGGTAAGGATATGACTAATTAATTAAGGTTACCGCGATTTCAGTCCCCGTCCTTATTATCTTTATTGTCTTGTCCTGGAGGATCCATCAAAATAGATTTTCCCATTCGATGGAACGGGTAAATGATAAAGTAATAGACTTGGAGAAGTTCCTCGATGAGAACACGACTGTCAACACCAATAATAACGAGAAACGGCCAGTTTTCACGACAAATTAAAAATATAATTATTTGAAACGGATGATAGGGACAAATAAATGTATAAAGCTATTTTCGAGCCGCTGTAAAGTGAGAAGGTGATGCGCCGTTTCTTAGCAACTGGTATAATAACTGTCGTTTAATGGGACTAATCAATTCCAATACAAAGGTGAAGTTTGTGAAATGTAAAACAGATTCTTTTAATTGTTCTGGGGTATTATACGTTTTCTGATTATCTGCGATTACGCGAATTTTCCGAATGACTGAATCTTTAAATTTTCCGTGATTTTAATGGTCGTTTTCAAATAAAAATGAGGACAGGTAATCCTAACAGGGAATTCTAATAGCCATGGAGCCCCGAACTTTTGAATTGGACGCCAATCTACCGCCAGCCCCACAAGACATCAGCGATTTCGAAGAATTTAAAAAAATACCCGTGCATGCCTTGTCTTCATATCGGGTCTCTCAAAAAAAGCCCAGTGATATTACCGATGCCCGGATTCAACGATATATCAGACCGTCTCGCATAAGTTCCGTCGACTCCGAACTGGAACTACGGGACTGGCCGAGAACGAGAGTAAGTTGTGCCAGAGGCGAAGATGCTTAATCCTGGAGAATTTTATTTTAATTCCGCTTTAGACACCCACCAAAAAGTCCGCCCAGGACGAAAGGATCTTGTCGCATCATGAAATGGGCGCTAACGACCTGTCTTCCGATAATATTGTTAATGGCCGGCCGGGCCCGAGCACGCGGGTTGCCACCCTAAGCCGCCCAGGAATTAAAAAGGTGAGTACTCTCGGCTATTAGGTAAATTAATTTCCTGGACGAAGTCCCCGGTGCTAGGACAATGGGCCGTTCCAACAAGGTGGCTGATGTCACCAACATGAATGGACTCACCGGGGCCATCACGGATCAACCAGAAGAGCCCAAGAGTTTCATGGAGAAGATCGGATTGGGAGCAATGGTTGGAAAGGGCCCTGAAGTCGGAGAGTATACGAAAGGAAGGCTCAAGTACATCTCCAAGAGCCTTGTTTTTGATGCCAATGAAGGATATTATTACTATTGGGTAGCGGTTGTTTCAGTGGCTTATGTTTACAATCTAATTGTAAGTCATCATTCTCTGATGTAACATGTTTTTTTTAAACCTTTTCATTATCGATCTGCTGGGAAAATAATGAGAACATGTCACGCCGGCAAAGTGCAAAAATTCGCTGCCAACACAGTTCGTTGTTCACCGGGGCTGCGCGATTGCCGATTTCACATTGGGGTCATTATTTTCCCGACAGACTGATACTATTATTTTTAGGTAGTGATTGCCAGATCAGTCTTTGTCGACTTGGATTCCCGTAAGATGCTGCCTTTCTGGTTGACTCTGGATATTTTTACCGACCTTATTTATTTGATGGATATGTTTTTAAGAACTCACACAGGTACCTTAAGCTTGTTTTACACGCTTTCTGTAGGGTTTCTGGAGCAAGGGCTTCTGGTTAGAGATGTTAAACGAATAAGAACTTTGTACTTCAACAGTCTCCAGTTCAAGATCGACATCTTTAGTTGTCTTCCATTGGATTACATGACTACGTTTATATTTAAACGATCAACTGTTTTAAGATTCAATCGACTGCTGAAGAGGGAGAGGTTGGTCAAATTTATGGAACATACTGAGACTAGAAGTTCATTTCCGAATGCCTTTCGAGTGGGCGCGGTTGTTTGGTATATCGCTGTGATCATTCATTGGAATGCGTGCTTTTATTTTTTGATATCAGAAACTATAGGCCTCGGTTCTGATAATTGGGTCTACGGTGTTCAGAACAAACAGTCACTCCCCGAGTAAGTGGTTTCACATTATAAACGCTTTATATCATTTAGTGGCATTGATGACAGCTTGGCCAGAAGATACATCTACAGTTTTTACTGGTCTACTCTTATCTTGACCACCATTGGAGAAGTTCCTGGTCCCGTCCAGAACGTCGAATTTGCGTTTGTCACCCTCGATTTGATGTGCGGTGTCTTGATCTTTGCTACAATCGTGGGTAACGTAGGTAGTATGATATCGAATATGAGTGCGGCACGAACCAACTTTCAAAATCGAATGGATTCCATCAAACAGTACATGGAATTACGGAGGGTTGGCAAACAGGTAAAGAATAGTTTTTGCAGGGGGACAAAGGGGGCAGCCGGGGCCCGGTGAAGTTTACACTGTATCGGTACGCGTTTAGCAGCCAGTTGTAAATGTATGAGTATTATACATACACTCTGTTTCAAAATGATAGACACGCCTATAAAATCTACAATTGCGGTGTCAGGGTTTATTTGACGGATACGAAACCTTCACGGATTTAAAGAGGATTGAAAACATGTATACACTAAAAAATAATTTTTTTCTAAAGGTTTTCCAAATTTTGGGTGTTTAGAAACGGTAGACACGCTGACTATTTTTGCAACAGACTTGTAACACTCCGGAATTACTTTTACGATATCTCCCATCAATTCGTTAACTTGATTGGCCCCAAAAGTCGCGGGCCCCGATTGTCGCCGTTCGGTTTTACAACGCATTTTATTATTGAATATTGTATAAAATCATTGATTTTAGTTGGAGATCCGAGTAATTAAGTGGTTTGATTATCTTTGGGCCAACAAACAAAGTCTCAGCGATCAACAAGTCCTGGAAGTTCTTCCGAATAAACTCCAAACCGAAATAGCTATGCACGTTCATTTCGAGACCCTCCGGAAAGTTCGTATCTTCCAAGATTGCGAAGCTGGTCTTCTCGCTGAACTGGTACTCAAACTTCAGCTTCAGGTGTTTAGCCCAGGTGATTTTGTTTGCCGAAAAGGAGACATTGGAAGGGAGATGTACATCGTGAAAAGAGGGATGCTGCAAGTTGTGGCGGACGATGGCTCCAAGGTCTTTGCTACACTCTCAGAAGGCGCTGTTTTTGGAGAATTAAGTATTCTAAACATTCAAGGTGAGTATTTTTGTAAAGATAAAAAGCCAGACAAAACAAATATATTTTAATCTCTTTTAGAATGCATGGAAGTATTAGGCCATCCCTTTTAATTAGATTGTTGGCCCAGTGCCGTAGATTAAACAGAATGGAGAGAGCTCCAAGGCGTTAAACATCATTGTTATACAATTAGCGTTAAGCCTTTTTTCTGACCCCATTTTGCTAAAGTAATCGCAACACATGATGACTTTCATCGCTCATCTCATTAATTTAGGAAGCAAAAATGGAAACCGAAGAACGGCCAATGTCCGATCCCTGGGATACACAGATTTATTTGTACTCAATAAAACAGATTTGTGGAATGCCTTGCGGGAATACCCTGAGGCGAGGAAGATCTTGATCAATAAAGGAAGAGAGCTCCTCAGAAAAGATAATCTACTCGACGAAACTGCTCCAGTGGAAAGCAAAACAGCAGAAGAAATGGCTGATGAGTTACAAAACTCCGTCAGGATATTACAAACAAGGTGATTTTAGATCAAAGTAAGGATCGGAAATAATTTTAGATTAGCCAGGTTAATGGCGGAGCATACAAATACGGAGAGCAAACTGAAGGAACGAGTACACTATCTGGAAAGAAAACTGATGAATGGCGATGACTCAGACGATGAAGTCATCACCATTCACACCCCATTTTCAGCTGGGGACAAAAATAATATTACGGAATCTGCTGTCGAAGTGGAACGACGGAAACTTCTCCGTCCAGAGGAAACAGATTCCGATTCTGAATATTAACGGGTCAGCCCCTTACTTATAATTATTTAACATAGAAGTATAAAAACTTAAAAAGGAGAACTCGTTTATTGTTTTACTGGTTTGTTTCTACTCGTCTTTCTGGGTCGATTCCTCCGTTTTATGACGATGTTTTTTGTGATGATGACAACGATTGTGATGAATATATTTGAGGGCCGTATAACGACGCATATAATGAGCTGAAAACACAAGGTTTTAATAAAATATACAGCTTCCCCGAAAACAACAGAAACCTCGTATCTCCATCCAAAAAGTCTTCAGAATTTCCGCGGCACTGCACTGCATTTTCACTGTCGTACTCCGAAGAAGTGATTTGTCGCTGCGAAAAATAGGAATCGCGCGCGGCTTAGGGCAAAAAAAATGCACTGTGCAAGCTCACTTTTTGGGCCGGATGCACGGTGCAAAATGTTTTTTCGAGTTCATGTGCAGAGTCGCAGAAAATTCCAAGGACTTTTTGCCGCGACTATGCGTAATATTTCTAAAATTATATCGGTCATCTCCGTTTTGGAAATTGAAATAAGCAAATTTTATGGCTGCCTTTACGAGTATAAACTGACCCGCTTTCTGACGCTCCATGTAAATTTCCATTCTCGAAATTCGATCCCGTCGACTAAACTCCTTCAACTCTCCATGAATAGTGGCTATGAGATCTGTAACGTCAATACCATCAATCAAAATAATGTTAAACTTACCAGTCAAACTCTCACTCTGTTTCTTTAACGAGTTCTGAGCAGTGTCAATCAACGAGACGACACTTGAAAGGACTCCATTCCCTTGTTCTCTCTCATTCCGAGGTGACGTACTGCTTTGGGCTCCAGATCCACTGTCCTGATCATTCGTGGAACTCGATTTCTCCCGGTAAAAGCTGGTATCAGTCTCCGAATTTCTGCCTGAGGGCTTTAATGACGAATCGCTGCCGTCCAAAGCCTTTTCCTCAGAACTTTCATGACTGGAGGGTTCTTCTTGCTTGTACTCGTTATTTTCCATGGGCTCTGTCATCATTTTATTGTCATCTTTTCCTGCCTTCAGCCATTCTTCACTCTTTTCTTGGCCACTTTGAGTTTCATCCAAGGAAGGGGCAAAGTTCAAATCTTGAAGATTGAACGAAGTTGACGAGGCATTAGAAGGACATGCAATATTTAAATGCTGATGATTTAGTTGTTGCGCAACAGCTGCTGCAACCATTTGTTGGACGACAAAAGTGGGTTGATTAAAGGGAAGAAGCTCATTCAGAATCTGGAGGGAGCAGGAGTGATTGGAGGAGAGGTTGGAACCCATATTAGAAGAGAGATTAGACATGGTGGAGGACATGTTGTTGGAGAAGGAAGTCATCGACGATGAAGAAGAACAAAGTTGCCGAGATTCTGGATGCAGCTCGGGGATCGAAGCCACTTTCTTCGGAGGTCGCCCAGGGCGGGTGCTGAGGAAAATTATGTACTGTAATACAAAACTTACCTTGCATCTTCACAATCCATTAACAAAGTGCTGAGGTCGGACAAGTCTATCAATTTGCATCTATTCACACCACATTGGATGGCCCCAGCCATTCTCAATGCCCGGACCTGCTCGACATTGCATACCAGAGGATGAATATTCAGACGTTTCAGCTTTGTGTAGATTGTGTGAAGGCCACCGACCAATTCTTTCAAGAAAATCTCATAGATCTGAAGAAACAGAAACAGATTGCAAAGCTTTTGAGAAAATTTACCTGAGGCAAACAGACCATAGGTCGATCGTTGACCATAAATCCAGCTATCTTAATCCCTCTCACATCGAATAACTGCGCTCGGATTGGAAGTTCACCTGAGAACTCGGTGATCAGGGAACTGCGACTGGACTGAGGGCCAGTATCCACTTCCATGGTTAGATTTATATGCTCCATGAGTACGAAACACAGACATTCGAGGAAACGATGCCGAGGTTTCGGTGGGAAATAAAGGCAATACAAAGCGGGCCCACCAACTTCGCCCGAAAAAGAAAAGCGATTTGGGGGCATTAGCCTCTTCGATTAGAATCAGCCATTGCTTAATTGTAATTAAGCAAATGAATCTCTTAAGGATCAGGCTGAAAGTCCGGCCTACGGCGGTTTGGCAGCCTTTAATCCGCTTTTCAAATTGACAAACACGCACACGCTATTCTCCATCCAACCTGCGCCTAAACCGCTTTTCTCCCGATACCGAAAACAACTCTGAGATCGGATAAGAAGTTCGGACGTCAAGAATCCCAAATTTGGGCCCATTGCAAAACTCATGTATTACGAAAAAATACATTTCATCAAATATAAATAAGCATTTATTACAACGCCGCCTAGAAGGATTACAAGATAAAAGAGTCAGCCAGAAAGTACTAGAAGATTGGCAGATTTAAACATCAAATAACTATTGTAACTCAAATATTTAACCCAATTTAGCATACAACTTTGGCACATAATCATCATACTCGGCTTGATAAAGATTTCCAAACACGGGGTCACCAAGGTTATGCTTTTTGGCAAAGTCAGCGACCTTCCAGTTGTTTCTTTTGGCACCAGACAGACCCAATTTTCCATGTTCCTTGTCTTCAATCTTCCCTGGCTGTTTGTAGACAAGATAAATGTAACGGTGAAGTCCAGTCTCAGGTGGAGGGCCAGCTCCAATGTACTCAGAAAGAACGTCGCCCTTGGAGATGTCATTTCCCGGAATGTTCACGATCAACCAGTGATGCCATTCTCGGAATTTTGGTTCTTTTCGAGATGGCGCATCAGGATCTGTAATTTCCTTCCATTGATTTGCATCTTTCCCAACAAAATACTTTTAATGTAAGATCCGTTTTTCAGGTACATGAAAACAAAAAGAAACATACCAGTTTTCACCAGTGTATAGAGAGCTCCGGGCTCAGCATCCCATGACAATTTTGGAGGATCTTGCACCTGAGTTGGCGTCAAAACATTCCCTAGTTCAGCCTGAAAAAGTTCATTAAATTTCTGATTGACATTACCTTGACGCCTGAGTTGAAAGAAACATCAACTTTCCTGGTCGGGGCCGTCGTGAGAACGTCAGGGACTACCTCATGTTTCTTAAAGGCTTCAGAAACCATGGTTCTAGCAGAACTGCAAGGGAAACTTAAAAATAATAAGAATGCCGTTTGCTTGTAATACATGTTAGATGAAAACACGGAAGATGTGAGCATACCTAACGTTGCGGAAAGAAAAAACAGATGAGCGACCCAGAGAAATCTGGGATGTCTGTAAAAGAGAACGTAACGCCATCTCAAGAGGTCAAAGTATGTTTTTTATCACTGATCTGGAAGAGAAAAGTAAAAAAAATAATAATTGGACACTTTGTACACCTAATATCGATTTTCAATATTTTGAGGAGCAACCCGCGCTTGCGCAACTAAAACTGATCAAAAGGAAATTATAAGAGTATTTACGGACCAACGCAGCAATGAAAGTGTTTACACCACAAGTTTCGTTGTTTCTAAAAGGGATGATAGCAAATATTTGTAACTTTTCTTTCAAGTAAATATTGATGGATGTTCAAAAAGAGCGTCCAAAGAAGAAAACAAGAAAATTCTCGAATATGATTTGAAGTTTTATTTAAATAAAAACCTGTTGAATAAGATAGAATTTAATATATTATAAGATAAAAACAAGGTACAACAGTCAACGAGAAGAGGAACGAAACGACGAAAAAGAGAGTGTGATAACCAGTGAGTTCAGGGAATGGAAAATATAATTCCACCGATCTCGAAAATTTCGGTATGAACACGCGGCCACGTATTAGGTTGGGACGAAAGTTTTCCCCTTTTTCTTTTTTTTTCCAAACAAATTTATTTTGACAGTTGTAACGGGAAACCAAACATAACATCCACCGTCGGTATCCACTACGTATTGCCAACGTTCCGACAAGGATTCAATTGGCGAGCTTAAAAACTGGGGTATTTATAATAAAAAATGTCAGAAAGACCTGTTTTGAGGTCCCCCAAACAATCGTACCGCACATCTCCCAAACGGTAGCTTAGCGATCTGATCAAATGGTAATCAGAAGGTGCCAAGGCTGGGGTGTAGTGTGGGTAGGGCAGCAAAGTCCATGCATTCTCCCTGAATTTTTTGCGCGCGATTTTTGCAATGTGGTAGCAGGCGTTGTCGTGAAGGAGGAACATTTGTTCCACTTTTATCTAGCATTTTCGGCGACGCGGTCCAACTGGCGATAATAATGTTATTTAGTGACAGTTTTACCATCAGGGAGCCATTCCTAATAAATACCTCCCATACAAGTCCACCAATCGCAGAACATGCCCTTTTTTGGGTGAATTTTGGTTTTGGGGTTGGTTCACCGTGATGGTCGGGTTCAAGCTACTGAAGCTTGCGGGTATGGTTTATATACATCACCCATTTCTGGTTTCCAGTAATGATATTGGTCAGCCAAGTCACCATGCGGCGGTACGACAAAAATGAGGAGCAACAGTGTATGCCGTGACTCCGAAAGTTCGTGCGGAACAAATTAACCACACTTCCACATTTTTCCCAACCGAGGTAGATGGTCCATAATGGTAGTATGGGAGAACCTAAAGAGCTCTCCAAGTTCACGTAATGGCAATTTGGGACAGCTCACGATTAAGCCTTTTAGGGCGTCATCATCTATCTCAGATGGCCGCCAGAACTTGGTCGTCTAACTCCTTTTTTGAACCTCTGGAACCAATACTTGGCCACACCATAAAAGAGGACGTCCTTGCCTATAACATCCTAGACTTTGGTTATATCTTCCATGGGTTTTAGTATTCTGCGATAGTTTTAAAATTTGACGCATCGAAACAGCAACTTTGGGACGGAAATTTTTCCACGTTTGGAGAGCGCTATGGGGACAAGTTACATATCAGTCTATATGCTATCAAGTCACCCTTACATAGCCACATGATAGAACTTTCCAGGAAGTTCCACAACTTCCATAACTTTTCCCGAAAATTAAGGGGAAAACTTTCGTCCCAACCTAATACAAAGCACAACAAAACAATTTTTAGAGGTTTTCGAGAATAAAATCAGAGAGGACCCTTAACAGTAACAATTCTTGGACCTAGATGGTAGTTTAATATGTCTTCTTCGTTTTTCCCACTGGTCCGTTTCTTGTGATAGATTGGACGCCGATCATTTTGGCTGGATCAGCGGGCTTGGCATAGCCCAATTCAAGGAGAACCTGATCTACGCGTTTAACCTGAAGATGTGTTACAAATAAATTCATTCCTTTACAGACAAATCGATATTCGGACGAAACTTACATTCTTTTTTTCATCAACGGTGCATAGTTTGACGTAGGGGATGTTGTTTTCTCGATGAAAACCAACTAATTCAGCATGAACGATCTTGCTGGAGCAGAGTTTCGTGAAGAGATCTACTGCTTCTTGACTCCAATGAACTGTCCCATCAGATGGTTGCACATGGGCAAGATAACATTCAATGGCTTGCATTGGGAGAGAAGTCAGATCAGATCTAATCTGCCTTAATTCGGTCCGCGGAAGGGTGGCAAAGCCCCCGTAATCAGCAAATCTGACCAAAACGGTGTCTTCGTTCTCATTGTGATGCAGAGTGATAGCCCGGAACCATCCACTACAGGTGGGGGCAATGCAAACAACACCTGGAGTACAGGGCTTTGGAAGAACTGGAATGCCGGAAAGATTACTGTAGATATTCATGGTGTAATAGTCAAGTGTGGAGAGAGACGAGAAAGTGGGATGGGTCGGGAGTTGAACGAAAAAGTGTCCAGCATCCACAATTGAGCAGACAAATACTTCACATGGAACACCGACTGGTAAGCTTAGCTGAAAACGCTTTTTTATTAAGATCTCGTATAATCTGCAGTCTAATTTTATTCAACTTACTGCAGTGGGTTCTGAACCAACAACTTTGGGTGCGTCCAATATGGTTGGAGGCAAAACAGGCTTCAAATTTAGGTCAGGGAATCGGTTCTGAGGGAATCTATATCTTATCATATGGAGACATTTGTTGATGTTCTGTCTCTTCCCTTCGATGGAGCAGATCTGGTGAGTCTCCATTCTGGAGATAGTATGATGTGGCCGGATCAACATTCGAACTTGAGCACGATTACACAATTCCTAAAAAGGCAATTGTAAAACAAGAGTAATCGGTTATGTAAATGTAATTTCTATGCTCTTACAGATATGGTTTTTCCCTGCACGCCAATGATCAGACCAACCAGTGTGTTGGGCACCTCAAACTCGTAGACTGGATAGATTTCGTAGTCATTGTTATGTTGATCGAAGGGACTGCAGTTAGGCCCTCCGGTAGCTCGCCCACTGTCAGCGGATCCCTCGCTGTTAGTCGACGATTGGGAGGGACTTTCAGCGTTCTTATATTCAGTCTCGGCTGGCAATTGAGTGAGTTCTCCTGCATTCTTCCCCTCTTCAGTATTCACCACCAAACTCTTTGGGTCCTAAGCTTCAATTTAAATAATAATTTATGAACCTACCGTATCTTTTAATTTCACACAATCCATCTTATTCGAGACCTGTTCCACCAAGACCGAGGGTACCTTTTGCGCCTTCTTTGTCATCTCGGAAGCCTGAAAAAAAAACAATTACTTATCTGATAACGTCTCAAATAATATAAAAAGTAACAAACGAAAAATCTTAGTATCACGAAACGAAAACAAAAAGGTTTATTGCCATTTACGGATAGTAATCACAACATTACATAACTTTTCATCTGTTTCATAAATCCTCCTGCCTGGTCTCGCAACGAATGCAGGTTCCCTACATAAAAAGAGCGCATAGAGATTTCGCCGACTTAAACCAGCAAACGGCAACCACATAAGAGGGGTTTTGATTATAGTCAGACCAAGATACAACATCTAGACAAGGCCAACAAACCTGCTTGTCTTTGGACACCTCTTCCTGGAAAACTTCTGAACACATCGCTCTCACAGATTCTGACGTCATTCGAGCAGATTGCGTGGGACGTTCGGTTTTGCGTTGGACTACTTCTTCAACCGAGTTCTGTTTTTTACTCGGAGTAATAGGTTCTGAATTAATAGTAGAGTTCTCTGAAGGTGTGGAAGATTCATCGGCAGTGGATGAGCCGTTGTCGATAACAGATGAAGTATTGGTAGGTGTGGATACAGAGTCTAAGGACTGTGTAACTGCTGCTCCGAAAGTCATAGGATTATTAGGATTGGGGAGAACTACACGTCTCCTACGTCTTTCCATTACGTATAAGAATGCTGCCAATGAAGCCGCTCCCACAGCAGCCAAAAAGTAACGGCGGTGTCCAGAAGACATTCAACCGAAGAAAGACTGGTCGAAAGGAATGGTATCCAGTATGTTGGGGCCGGAAACAATGCCAAGAGAACTACTGGAGGGATAAGATGAGACTCTGAAAGCACGATCTCAGGTTAATAATGAGAAGACAAAGAGAAGGAAGGAGGATATAATCCACGCTGTGCCAAAAAGGGAGTGAAGGACTGGGACTGACGTGGGATGCAAAAACAGCCAGTTTTAGGCTCAGTTAGCCTTCGTGGAAAGGAATAAAAGGGTGCACGCAAAAAGAATGGCTGTCGACCCGTCTGACTGACAGGCGAGAAGAAACGCACCAGCCGGGGAACGCACTCACCACCCGGCCCGCATCGTCCCCCCTCCCCCTCACCTGTGTCTGGCTCGGGGAAAGCGAAGGAAGGCAGGAGAATTTCTTTATTTTTTTGGTACAACCGTGGTATTCTCCCTTCCGAATCGAAGGATGGAATATATGAGGGGAGAACGCCGTCTTATTAATAAGGTCTTTTAATGTATATTTCACCGCATAGCGACGTCTGAACTAACAGTAGACTCTGCATGAATTCACGAAATCAAACAAATACTTTATTCGCTTAATCGTAAACTTTGAGTCAAAATTTAACCAATATGTATTGCTTCGTCGGTCCTTTTTATTTTCATTATAGCACCATAGCCAAGCGCACTGTACTGTGTTTCAGTCAAGGTTTAATGACAAGATTTCAACCTACTCTTAAACCCTAGTTGCTGATTGAATTCGGATTTGCATAGAGTAATTTTTCGTTTTTGAAATTTGTCATTATTGCAACCCTAAAAAAACGAAATGCAAATGAGATGAGAAAAACGCAAATGAGGAGTTTTTGCCGAAGGTAGAACAATCTATTAACGTGCCCTCTCCCGATCTTATTGGTTCGGATTCCCATTCACTTCTGCTGTAATACGAAGATTGAGTCCGAAAGAATAACTAGAACAACTCCAGTTGTCAAATGATATCCTCTCCTCCATCTTCCTTACTACTAAGACTTTAGCGAAATGAGTCGAACGGTGATAACGTGCAACCGTTTATTCATCGTGAAAATTATTACTTTGTGTAACGAAGAAATTATTAACAATAAAAAAGCTTAACTAAGTTAGGAATGAGGCAGTTTTATACAATAGGACCCATAATAATGGTGAGACCATTGAGCATTTCCAGGAAAGATGATGAGTTTATACCTGAGCCTTTCCTGACTCGACCAGCAGAGACTGATCCTCAGTTTTGTTGACCTTGTTGTCGACATCAGCCTTCTTTCCACATCTGTACACAGCCTGGAACAGGGACCTTCCTTTGAGTCTGTAGATGGCAAAGTCGATTGCAAGACTGCTCAGCAAGATCGAAATGAGGAAGATTACAAAGACCATAATGTACAATCCTGATGAACGGGGAAATTCTATAATGAGTAACATTAAAACATTCTAAAATAAACTTCAAACAAACCTGGTGTTTCGAACTTGTAAGTAGTAACAACAGATGCTCCAATGTCATTGAGAGCCTCGACTCGTACTTCATACTTTGTTCTCGAATCCAGACTGAATACCTCAGTAGACGTTTCGTTGGAGATACCGGACCACACAGCTGTCTATAAAAAAATTACGTATTCTACTTTCTCCCACTTACCGATCCATCTCTGAACAAGGTGACATCATAAGCAGTGATTGGTCTCCCATTATCCCTTCCGGGAGTCCACTCAATTTTACAGCTCTCCCCACATTCTACAGTCACATCTTTCACAGCATCCGGAGCTCGAGGAGCCGACGTCTCAACATGGTAGACATGAGAAGACCATCCTGTAGAGTCCACTTCATTGTGAGCCATAAACTTGACTGTATATTTAGAGCTTGTGTTCAATCCCTCGATTTCGACCATATTTTCGTAGGGCCTAAGGTTGTGGACTTCAAACTCTACGGGTGTTAGGAAGTGAGCTGAGTAATGTGTTGGGATACGACTTTCGGAGATTCCATCAAGGATCAGCTCGCACTTGGCAGTCGTGGGAAGGAGATAATCACATTTGTATTCAGGTTGCGCAGGATCCAAGACTTGAAGAAGACGGATTTCATCTCCTTTGTCCTTTCCCAGGCGATTCTCCGCTTCACAGAAGTAAGTTCCAAAACTGGAGGAAGAGCTGGGACGAATGTATAACGTCGAAGCCTGTTCATTACTCGCCTCATCCAATGAGTATGTGGCGACATCGACTTCCAGTTCATTCCCATCCTTATACCATTTAACCGTTGGCGTGGGAGTTCCAGTTACATTACAAGAGATGGATATGGCAGGTTGAGTGCCGCCGATGACCGCCCTTCTTACCTCACTTCCTTTTTTGATTACGGTGGGTTCGACTGAAACAGTATTTTACATACAGTGCAACATACCAAACACCTTAATCTGGGCATCTTCCGATGAAGATCCAGCCTTGTTTTGAGCGATGCAGCGGAATTTGTTATTAGAATTTCGCTGGACGTTCTGCACCACCAAGGTAGGGGTATTATCTTCAACTCGATAGCCAACAGCCGCGTTTTCGGTGAGAGGTTCCACTTTAAGGCCAGAGTGTGTTACCCAATAAACAGATTCAGTAGTACCAAAAGTCTTGCATGGGATAGAAACACTTTCTCCTTCTCTCACGATCACCTCATCAAAAGGAATAACCCGAGGACGAGCTGAAAAGAATAAACAACAAATTTTCTGCCGTCTCAATTACATGACATTGCTCGACATCTTAGTATGTCGTGCATCTATTACTCATTTTCACAAAGCGTATTATTGCTTACTGATAACTTCCAAAGTGACGTTTCTGCTGTCTCTCAAATTTAATTCATTGGATGCTGAACAGATGTAAACGCCCGTGTCCAGGACGGACGAATTCTTTATAACGAGGACTCCATCTTGACTTAAATCATATTTGGGAGAAGAAGAGATCTGCTCGGTGTTCTTGGCATTCTGAGATTATTTAGAATGAAACTCTGCTGTAAACTTACAGTAATTTTTAACCATTCGACTTTTGGGGGTGGGATACCTTCAGCCAGACAGCTGAAGAACGAGTCTTTGCCTTCCAAAGCCAAGTTTGGTAAGTTGTAGTCAGTAATACTGGGGGCCTCTGGAATATTAAACTGTCTCTATCATTATTCCCAGGGCCAAACGAGCTGGAATATAATAAAATCCCATCAAAAAATTTTTCCCGTCGCGAAAAATGAATGCCAACCGTCAAGCCAGCGCATTTCCGGAACCGTTTAGACGTTTTCGATTGTCCAAAAATTTTTAGATATCAGTATTTTGCAACTTATTCATTAACTTAATCTTAATCACGTTTGGGGTGATATTCTTTTTTTTCCAACTACAACGAACAAAACTAGTACTTCAACAATGAAAAAGTTTAGAAATCCAATATTTCGCAGTCAGATTTCGATTTTTTCCCGTTCATTTTCCGACTCCGGCAACTGGTCAAGTAATTTCAACCTTAGAACCAAGTTTTGAACGGCAAAAAACAAATTATGACAAAATGTCAACATTTATTGATTTTTTATGACAAAACTCGACTTTTTTTTACGCTTTTTGAATGCAAAAGTACTTTGAAAATTTCCATAAATACCCGGCCTCTCGGGTATTTGGGTATATACCCCGACCGAACCCTAGACAAAACTAGTCCTAAAAAATCAAGGAAAAATTAGAACGTTATTTTGTCACCAGAAAGGAAGCTTTTGTCCCAACAAGCCAAGAAAAAGCAGCCAAAACTCTTCTACAAAATTATATTTTTGACGAAACGCTACATCGATTAAATCTTGGTCAAGAAATAGTGTCGATTATTGACGTGTGCAAGGCTTGGCGTTTCAAAAAAAACCGGCCGGGCCTGGAAAAGCCCTGACCGTCTTCCATCCCTGGCTGACCGCGGTTTTACGTGAAGTAGACCTTATGATGATGGCAAAAGAACAAACAAGGGAAGTACTCCAAGTGCGACGCTCAGATTTTGATGAAACTTGCCATAAATTTAGAAAATCTCTTTCGAAGACGTATGCAAGACGGCTAGCTCGCGCTTTGCAGACACGACCGAGATTTTTACGTTCGAAGTTGGCAAAAATGTGACTTTTTAGCGTGAAAAGTTCCATACCTATTTCTTAAAGAAAATCAGAGCGCCGCACTTCAAGCACTCCCTCATAAATAAAACACCAACAGTACCATTAAATTATCGTTTTTCCACTCTAGACATCACCCTACTTGTTTGTTCCCCACCTCAAGCCCACGAAAAAATCAAAAAATTTGAGTGGGCCAAAACACGGAAGGTTTTCCAAATGCAAAAGTGAGAACACTTACGATAACCGGAGACATCAATACTTTTTGTGGTCACTCGTTCCAGAAAGGGGACATTGCAAGTATAAGTTCCGTCAAGATCTTTGGAATAATTTTTGAAAACTAAGGTT
This sequence comes from Bursaphelenchus xylophilus, assembly GCA_904066235.2. Taxonomy (NCBI): domain Eukaryota; kingdom Metazoa; phylum Nematoda; class Chromadorea; order Rhabditida; family Aphelenchoididae; genus Bursaphelenchus; species Bursaphelenchus xylophilus. Next base: position 6,371,967 of record CAJFCV020000003.1, on the reverse strand, counting down.
TTCCTGTCGTCTTCAAAGGAAGTTTGATCATCTTCAATGAGAATGGACTCATCCCTCGTCCAATATACCTCACTATTTTCCGGAAGGTTTGTGACTGGACATCTGATTCTGGCGTCTTGATTGATGATGGGATGCTGAACAGATTCTACTTCCGCAAAGTTTGGTTCATCTGAAAAATAAAGTCGAACGCAACAAAGAAACTTGCCGATAAATTTGACAAAAACCTCGTAGTCCTGGGTTTTGCCTTCGAACTCGGCCACACATACAAATCGGCCAGAATCAGAAGTGGTCACTTTCTTGTTGAAGGTCAAAAACTGAGCCCCATCACTCGATGGATGTTTGTGAACCTTTCGCGCGTACCTTTGGTCAAATTGCCAGTCCACCTTCGCAGAAGATCCAGGAGCCAATCCACTGACAGCACAACGGAGAACATTCCGATCTTGAGTGCCAAACACTACATGGTGCTCAATTGCATTTGGAACCAACACTTTCCATGACTGTGCGGCTTTTATCAAAAATAAAAGCAAAACAAAGATATTCATGGGCTCTCCTGCAAACGCGGTCAGTATAGATTACCTAAATTAAAATAAATAAAGACCGCGAACTGGGCGGAAATGAAAAGTGATCTTGACACTGTCAATCAACCTGCGAATCTTGAAATAAATTCAGGTAAACAAAGCTAGGTCAATTCCAAAGTGAGTTTAGGGCAAAGAAGGAAAAAAGAAATTGTTTTTGGCTTCAGAAGTCTGGAGTGTCCTCAACACTTTCTTTGCGTAAAGAAGACGCTAACAATAGACAAAAGTCTTGTCTTCCGCCTTTCTTCCTTCGCTTCTGGTAATCTGGGAAATATATCATCTGTTTCAAACATTTTTACTCCGGCTAATACTTTCGTGGCGGGACTCAAACACATAAACAACAAATGAAATAAAGATAGCACAATTATGACATATCATATATGCATATATATGACTAAAACAAACAAAAATGACGCCGCTCGCTCTTGATCCGAACTGCCAGAAAAGGGAAGGGCAGCGCTGCTACCTGACCCTCGCTCTCCCAAACAAAGATGGGCCAGCTGTGGATCAGCGGGGGTTGGGTCAAGCGTCGAGGCATTGTCTCGAATGGCCTCGCATGGCCTATTCCTCCGCTTAAGTGTGCCGACAATTTGTCGTTCCGACCAAATGGCGATCGAAACAATGACAGTCCAGATGGAAGAAGAGGGATAAAATTATGTCAAGCGCATAATAATAATCTATACCTGCCATCATGAGAGGAGGAATGGCCTAATGACCTTGTTCGCTCGTCGACAAAACATCTAAATGAACACATTATAAGGCGACAACTTCGCCAAGGCTGGCTGTTAATCGAAGGTTATGATCGTTTAGTGGAGATCAGCGGAGATAAGATAACATGGCCATTTCTGCTGTCATATTAGTGACGCAACTTGCCGACAATGTGTGAATAAGATGTGCTCTTTTTGCATCTTGCTTACATCTGCATGATAATAGGTCGGCAAAACAACAAGAATCAAAGCAATCATCCTGGAGAAGGGTGCTCTGAAGCAATAAGACTTGTACAAATGTACAGATCTGGTGTTGCTGTGTTCTGTTTCTTGGTTATATTCGGTCTTATGCTGCATTGCTTTTCCAGCATTTTTGCCTTCGAATTTATGCTCGGCTTAAGCAGAATAGCAAAATGGAAAGAGGGAGCTTGGCCTCAGCCACATGCCGCGCAAAACGCCGAAGGCGCTTTTTCCGTTTTTGGACAGCTCCCCCACCGAGAAAGACCTGCCAAAGTCGGGACCGCACTTTCCTTCTTCGCTTTGAAACGCTCGGAACCGGCTTTATTTTCAGATATTTGCGATAAAACATGGACCAAGTAAGTATGAATAACGTCTTATGATTATTTAAACCAGCCCGGTCGAACGGAAAGTTATCGTGTGGCCACGGCCAGTAATGCGGTGGCCGATCTAGAAACGTCCCCGCTCAAGCCTCCTGATTCCATCCCAAAATCTACGGCCCCAGTAGTGGAAAGAACTCCCATAGTTGCAACGGGAGCTAAATGTCAAGATGACAAAAAGAAGAAAAAAGAAGATAAACTAGCGGATCTCAAGAAGGAAGTGGAAATGGATGAACACAAGATTCCTCTGGAAGAATTGGTATCCCGCCTGAAGACTGACCTTGTCAATGGTTTAACATCGGCCCAAGCAGAGGAGGTCTTCAAGAGGGATGGTCCTAATGCCCTGACTCCTCAGAAGGGCACACCCGAGTGGATCAAGTTCTGCAAAAATTTATTTGGAGGATTTGCCATGCTCTTGTGGATAGGTGCCTTCCTCTGTTACATTGCTTATGGCATGGACTATCTGTCATTAGAAAACCCATCTAAAGATAATCTTTACTTGGGTCTTGTATTGATGGGAGTTGTCATCATTACGGGATGTTTCCAATATTACCAAGAAAGCAAGAGCTCCAAGATAATGGAATCCTTCAAAAGTATGGTGCCTACTGTAAGTCCCCCGATACAGTGTAACAATTTCTTAGTTTGCCATTGTTTTCCGGGATGGAAAAAGGATCCAAATGGCAACGGAATCTCTTGTTGTCGGTGATATCGTAGAAGTTAAAGGTGGAGACCGTATTCCTGCAGATGTTCGCATCATCTATGCGATGGGCTTGAAAGTCGACAACGCTTCTTTGACAGGGGAATCAGAGCCGCAGAGTAGGTCGACGGAATGCACGAGTGAAAGACCGTTGGAGACACGAAACTTGGCATTCTTCTCCACAAATGCCGTTGAGGGAACTGGAAAGGGAGTAGTTATCGGAACCGGAGATCGTTCCATCATGGGCCGTATCGCTCACTTGGCTGCAGACATTGAGAGTGGGCAAACTCCAATTGCAAGGGAACTGGAGCACTTTATCCATCTGATCACCGGGGTTGCTGTCTTCTTGGGAGTTTCATTCTTCTTCATTGCAATTATTCTGGGCTACCATTGGTTAACAGCTGTTGTCTTTTTGATTGGAATCATCGTTGCAAATGTGCCAGAAGGTGAGCCAGCCCCTAATGTTTTTTAAAAACTGATGTGTCGTTTAGGTTTAATTGCAACTGTTACCGTTTGTCTTACCCTGACTGCAAAAAGAATGGCGTCAAAGAATTGTCTAGTAAAGAATCTGGAGGCTGTGGAAACCTTAGGTTCAACCTCAACCATTTGTTCGGACAAGACTGGGACCCTGACCCAGAACAGGATGACGGTGGCCCATGTTTGGTTCAACGATGAGATCAAGTCATGCGATACCAACGAAAACTATTCAGAAGATCAGAAAAGAGTTCCTGGTCATACCGAGACCAATCTGCTTCGTGTTGCCGCCTTATGCAACCGTGCTGAATTCAAACCGGACCAAGATAATGTACCCATCTCAAGACGAGAATGCACTGGAGATGCGTCAGAAATCGCTCTGCTAAAATACACAGAGATTACCGTAGGAAATGTACCAGCGTACAGAAGAAAGAACCCAAAGATGGCTGAGATTCCTTTCAACTCCAAGAACAAATATCAACTTTCCATACATCAAGTCGACGATGACAAAGGACTTCTGGTGGTTATGAAAGGTGCTCCAGAGAGGATTCTGGATAAATGTTCCACCATTCTTCTTGAAGATGGGGAAGTCGAAATGACCGAAGAAATCAAGAAACGATTTAACGACGCGTATCTCGAGCTGGGTGGAATGGGCGAGAGAGTTCTTGGATTCTGTGACAGTCGTCTAGATGCTTCAGAATATCCTTTGACATTCAAGTTTGATGTGGAAGATGTCAATTTCCCCATAAGCAATTACCGTTTTGTTGGTCTTATGAGTATGATTGACCCACCAAGAGCTGCGGTACCCGATGCGGTTGCAAAGTGCAGATCGGCCGGGATTAAGGTTGTCATGGTCACCGGAGACCACCCTATCACCGCCAAAGCGATCGCCAAGTCTGTTGGTATTATAAGCGAAGGATCGGAGACTGTAGAAGACATCGCCATCAGAAGAGGAATTGCTAAGGAGGATGTTGAAGAGAACGAAGCAGCCGCGGCAGTCATCCATGGCTCCGATCTAGAAGGCATGGATTCGAATCAACTTCTGGAAACAATCAACAAACATTCTGAAATTGTGTTTGCCAGAACATCACCCACCCAAAAGTTGCTGATTGTAGAGGCTTTCCAAAAACAAGGTCAGATTGTCGCTGTGACCGGAGATGGAGTCAACGATTCCCCCGCCCTCAAGAAAGCTGATATTGGTGTGGCTATGGGGATTACTGGATCTGATGTATCCAAGCAAGCCGCGGACATGATATTGTTGGATGACAACTTCGCTTCGATTGTGGTTGGCGTGGAGGAGGGCCGCCTAATCTTTGACAATCTCAAGAAATCCATTGCCTACACATTGACTTCCAATATCCCCGAGATCTCTCCCTTCCTCACCTACATCTTATTTGGAATCCCTCTGCCTCTTGGTACAATTACAATTTTATGTATCGATTTGGGTACCGATATGGTGAGTCGATCTTGATTAAAAGCATTTAAAATTTTAATTTCTGTCTTATATAGTAGTCGGCAACGGTGCATAAGGTTTCTAAAATATTTGCAAATATTTTCAGTACCCTTACATTTGTAAAAAAGTGTATTTTTTGTGATTTTTACTGTTTTCCTTAACTAGTATAGTAGTGTAAAGTAGTAACTGTTTGCTTGTTTATTAATATTGTTTTCACAGGTAATCGAGGATATAAATTTTTTTACGATTTTTACAATTTTCCTTATTTAAGTAGTACTGTAAAGTAGTACTTTTTTTAAATTTTCTTGGGTAACAGTGTTTCTATAGGTAATTAATGGTGCCGACTTTAGAAATCTGCCCATTATGGACGGACACGTACAAAAATATAATCATATATTTTTTAACAGGTGCCAGCAATTTCCCTTGCCTACGAAGAGGCCGAATCCGATATCATGAAGAGAAGGCCCCGAGATCCTTTACGCGACAAACTTGTGAATGAAAGGTTGATCTCCCTCGCATACGGTCAGATTGGAATGATTCAAGCGTCATCTGGATTCTTCATCTACTTCTGCATCATGGCTGATAACGGATTCTATCCATCCAGATTGTATCAAATACGTTCGGAATGGGATTCAATGGCAGTGAACAATCTGAAGGACGACTATGGCCAAGAGTGGACATATGCTAATAGGAAGATTTTGGAACACACTTGTCACACGGCTTACTTTGTGTCTATCGTGATCGTCCAATGGGCCGATTTAATCATTTCGAAAACTCGGCGTAACTCTTTAGTTCAACAGGGAATGTCTAATTGGGCAATGAACTTTGGATTACTCTTCGAAACAGCGTTGGCTGCTTTCTTATGTTACTGTCCGGGACTCGATGTGGCCCTGCGTATGTATGGATTACGGTAAGAAAACGTATTACAAAATAACCCCTATTATTTCTAGCTTCTCCTGGTGGTTATTGCCTCTTCCATTCTCAATCTTGATTTTCGTATATGATGAAATTCGTCGTTATCTAATCAGAAGATACCCGGGCGGATGGGTGGAACGAGAAACCTACTATTAACTAAGAAATAATACAATAACTCGCAATTTGTCTTGTTGTGCTAATAATGGAAATTTAAATAAAAATTTAAATTTACGCTCCACCGTTGTATCTGCATCATGGCATTTACAACTTGACCATCACCAAATTCCAAGTAAAAGCAAATAACATAACCGCTAGAAAGGCCTTGAAAAAGCAGTGCTAGAAACTACTTTCAATTTTTGCAGATTGCCTCATGGCAAAAAATTATAAACGGTTGATTTGTCCCTTGAGTAATTTCAATATCGGTTATGTGATAAGATAATTTTATTTCAAAACGCAAATGGTATACCACAAGGTGAGTACATGGACCACTGTAGACTACAGTATCGTCGCGGAAAGGCATTCTGCAAAGATTGAAAGTGGTTTCTATACATTACTGCTTTGGGCTTTTCAACAGTGTATAGCACTTGCCGTTTGGCGATGGTCAGTTTGTACACTTCCCTATCTAGAGAAAACCTGTAATTTAGCCAAGCATATAGACTTGATCAGTGAGTTTTTCTTGTTATAGCAGGCCTGTTTTATCCTTTGAAAACACCGTATTTGACGGTTTTATAACTAACATTGTATCAGTCTCGCGGGAAAATAGTGGCGGGCCGTCGCGCTTTAGAAGCGCCCATCATCGCTTTGCGACGGCTAGCTGCTGCTGGAAATTTGGTGCGCGACTGCACCCTTTTTTCGACGAGGCGAAACATTTTGCTGTGACAACTCGCCACTATTTTCCCGAGACGGACTGATAAGCTCTTTCTGGTTGCGGAATGTTAATAATTCCTCTATTTTGCCAAAAACCCGGCCGGGAAACTATTGCAAACATTCTAGTAGCAGGAAAAATGGCTCGAAAAGTCGAGTTGCGAGTATACAAAAGTTTTGAAACTTTGCATAATGATTGACAAGGATGTTTTAATGTTGAAAGACAAGCTGTTGCAAAATTTCCTGTTAGATGACTGCAAAGTTCACGATTTTTGGAATCGCATATTTCAAAAATGGAATAAAACACACAAATTGTTGAACCTCTTACAGATAGCTAAACGCCTGCTCTTTCTAACTCATCGTTTACCAAATTGCTCAACTCTGGATGATCGGATTAAAAAGAATCGTATCTTTAAGACCGCCTTTTCCGTACAAAGTGCTACAAAAATTCAATCGATAATGGCGCAGTCCAGTGTACGCGACGACTTCAAAAAATATATTTTCTCGTATAAAATGACCCTTAGAGCATGGGCGCAGCTCGGTCTCTCGTCGGTTGGAGCTTGCTAAGGAATTCGCGTTATATTTTGCGTTATAGAGTTTCGCGCATAATTGTGGATGAATAAGTGCTCCAAAAATGTCGATACCCGGACGGGATTCGACCAGCCAGCCATCTTCATCCAAAATACGGAAGTGTGTTAGTTGTCTGAAGGAAGTTCTGACGCCAGACAGACCAATTTATCATTTACCTTGTCTTCATTCCTTGTGTTTTCGGTGCAGAGGTATGTTAGCTTTGCCATTAGTTTTATTAATACCTCCTTATAGATGCGCAAAGATCCAATCTTGAAAAGAGCTTGCATTGTACGGTCTGTAACCAACAATTCTCTGCTGACGTCGTTTACGACGAATTCATTCCCGATCCGAAAAGGACGTAAGTTTTTTTTATCTATTGGTTATTTTGAATTTTAGGAAATGCATGTCGTCAAATTGTACAAATCTCGATTTACAAAAGATTTCCCATTATTGCGTTACTTGTAAAATCTACATGTGTGCTTGGTGTATAAAAAGTCATAACCGGGAGCATCTTATCCGAGAGGTACGTGTTACCTCTGGCTGTATTTCTATCTGCTTCATCGAGCTTAATTTATCTATTTTAGTCGAAGCCTTATGTTCCTTTAATATCAAGATGCGTCAATCTCCTACATCAAGACAGAATGGCGAACTTTGTGTGTTCTTGCGGGGCTGTAAGTCTGAAGTAGTTTATTTCTGACTTTCTTTTACAGAGAATATGTACGGATTGCCTGGAAGGGCACAGATCTAATTGCCGAAAAGGAAATGCAATTGGAACGTTCGCTGAACTGAACACAAAAGCAATCAATTGTTTAAGGCCGCTAATTGAGAATGACAAGAAAAGTTTAGAGTATTATCATAACCTGTAAGTGTTATTTTTTATTCTTTTATCTGGTTTAAGACTTCAAAACCTGCAAATAAAACGGCGGATGGTAATGACAGAGTTCCACAATTCGAGAACTCAATTAGCATTTGATTGTCAAAGAATGGTGTCCTTGATGATTCAACGGTTCCAAGATCTCGCTGATTCTTTGGAAATGTCTCAGAATCAATATATGTCTCATTTTAAGAAGGTTGAGGCTGATATTGCAGAAGAAACTAACAGAGTTGCTACAATAAATAACCTCGAGAAGAAGATTACTACTCTCAAGGCACAAGATGTTATCCCGTTTGCGTCTTTCATAAAACACGCCTCTACGAATGCCGAGAGAAGAAGTAAGTATAGCAGGATCAACATCGACAACATCTTGCCTCTTCCATCTGTCCGGATCGATCTTTCGCACAGTCCCCAGTCCAGTAACCTTGTTCAATTCCTTAGTGGATATGGTTCTATTGTCGTGAACAATATTCGACAGGTATGTGCTGTGCTTTTACAACCGTATTTTTCTTAATTTAGACCGTTCGGTCCAGTTTCGATAAACCTTTGACTTTTGTACTTCCACCCAAACTTAATCCTGCTGAAATGGGGCACCAATCAGAAATGGGACTTCGACTTTTTAATGGCCGAGAATACGAAAAGGTAGACAAGGAGAAGTTCAGACGTTTGATAAAACCTTTGGCTGATGATGAATTGCGAGAAAGATGTGTTCAGTTGGAATCAGAGCTTGATTATTACCGAAGACTAACGCGTAGTTTGGAACAAAGTTCAAGAATTACGTCGGAAACAATAAGGCCGATTCCAATCGAAGCGATAGAGGGCAATCAACCATCATTCCCTCCATTGCACACAAATAATGTAAGTTCAGGATCAATAGTACCTTCATGATGAATTCAGATGGCTGTGCCAGGTCCATCCACTAGTCGGCAAGCTCCGATGCCTTTAGATGGCCGGCTTCGTCAAGCTTATCCCAATTTCCGACCAGCAATGCAACCTCCAATGAGGCCAAATGGACTTCAGATGCGATCTCCTCAATTTATAAATAGTCCTCAAGGATTTATGTTTCCTCCATCCCCAAATCAACCAAATCTACTTCGAAACAGTCACTCTGAGCTGCAGCAATTAATGTTTGCAAATTCACCTGTATGTTTTTTTTTATTTTTTATTCTTGTTTAAGGCAAGCAATACCCCATCGGCAGATATAGTTACCATTACATTGGAAGACGAAAGACCCCGAAATACACAATCAAATGAAGTAATATCCGGTACACAAAACGGAAACACCTCAGACAAGGTTAAATCATCGTGTTTGATGAAAAAAGAAGGGATTAATGAGAAATTAGAAAACAGCCAAGAGAGCGAAAGGTCTAATCTTCGGCGTTCAAAGTCTGTGGTGAATTCAGGCAACGATTTGACCGACCAAACACAGACATCTAATTCTGCTCCAAATTCCAATGTCAGAATTGGTGAAAACAGTCCTATTCATAGGCTACGAGAGAAGTCACACGATAGTCATATGTCAGATAAAAGTGGAACTTCCGCTGGACGATATAGAGCTGTTCCCGACACTTCTGGTGGCCTTAAAATAAGAATCAGAAGAGAAGAAGTGGAGCCAACGCCTGTGATCGAACCCTTTATAGATGATGAAGGAGAAACGAGCAGGAAAGCGGCTGTTCCGGATGCTCCTCAAGATGAATGGGATGACTATTGTTACAGTTGTAATGAAGGTTGTGATGATATCTCTGGCGAACTTGGCTGCTGTTCGACTTGTCCGAGGGTATTTCATCAATTCTGCCATATTCCCCGGTGCTCTGCTCCAATGGCACAACTGCCCGATGACTGGCGTTGTTCCATGTGTCAACCGATGTTGCCCATCACGGAAAGGCAGGATAGAATGACTCCCAACATTAAACTGGTCTGTTCGTATCTTCACATTTCTTTCTAGGTTTTTATTCGCTTGTGTTATTACAATGCTTATAGGCGTGCTCAAAAGTAATGTTGGCCTGTCTCGACGATTCCCAACAGTCAGATCCATTCCGGAAACCAGTTGACAAGAAGTTCCAAGAATATTACAGTGTTATTTCGAGGCCTATGGATTTAACGACCGTCAATTCTAAACTCTCGGGTGGAGAATATGCAAATACGACGGGATTCATTGCCGATATGAACCAAATATTTATAAATTGCTCAACTTTTAATTCCGTAAGTCCAAAGTTTGGATACATTTATATGTGCCCCATAAGGTTGTCTATGTATAGCTATTTTTTAGCCTGACAATCCATTGGCCAAATGTGGGATAAACGTGTACAAGAAATACGTGGAAGCAGTCAAGAAGTACTTGCCGGCTTATGTAAGCTCGGTATGGATGTATGTGTGCCTTTACAAGAACGACGAACCGGCTATGAAGAAAAGGAGAAGGAATTAGACATCTTAATCTTTTGGTACCTCACTTACAGCATTCGATTCTCGCTGGTTCAGACCGGCCGTAGTTCCTATAAGTATGAACTCAAGTTTTATTAGATCTAGTTAATTTTTTAGTTTCAAGAAAAACGAGCAAATAAGTCTAGCATCGTATTTTTACAATCAAATAGTCAATTCACGTACAAATATAGCTATAAGTTTTCATTATTTCGAAATTTTTTTCTCGGTTATTATACAGGGTGTTTCAAGAAATTTGGAACAAATGATTTGCTTATATCTCTGTGTTCTTTGCAGCTATCAACGAATTTCTTTTTGCTTCTAAAAATTGACAGCGTGCGTTTTTAGAATCTCAAAAAAATTTTTTTCGTCGGCGGAGGGCCCATTTCTCGGCGGAGAAAATTAGGGCCTTTTTTAAAAATCACAGCGTATTACGTGGCGGAAACGCCGTTGCAACGGCTGAAATCAAGTTTACGTAATACCTCCATCGATTTTACGGTATGCTTTTTTTGCGTTTTCGATTTTACGCACTTTCGCGGATGCGCGGCGGAGACCTCAGATTTCGGCGGACGTTGTTTTGGGCCTTCGGCTGTTGCAATTTATGTTGGAAAAGGAGGTTTGGGTGATTTTTTGTTGTCATCCGATGCACAGATGGCAAAAATTTCGTGCTTTTTATCCCCGGCGGAGGAGTCGGCGGAGGCTTTATCAAAGGGTAAAAACAAAACTCCGCCGATTTGTCCGCCGGACCAAAAAAATCAAAAATCTTTGAAAGACAATGCTGTTCTGATCGATTCTTGTAGCTGAGATTTTTCCCGGACTCGTAAGACTGCTTTGACCCTTTGATAAAGCCTCCGCCGAATCCTCCGCCGGGGGAAAAAAGCACGAAATTTTTGCCATCTGTGCATCGGATGACAACAAAAAATCACCCTAACCTCTTTTCCAACATGAATTGCAACAGCCGAAGGCCCAAAACAACGTCCGCCGAAATCTGAAGTCTCCGCCGCGCCTCCGCGGTGCGCGTAAAATCGAAAACAAAAAAATGCATACCGTAAAATCGACAGAGGTGTAACGTAAACTTGCTTTCAGCCGTTGCAACGGCGTTTCCGCCATGTAATACGCTGTGATTTTTAAAAAAGGCCCTAATTTTCTCCGCCGAGAAATGGGCCCTCCGCCGACGAAAAAAAATTTTTTTTGAGATTCTAAAAACGCACGCTGTCAATTTTTAGAAGCAAAAAGAAATTCGTTGATAGCTGCAAAGAACACAAAGATATAAACAAATCATTTGTTCCAAATTTCTTGAAACACCCTGTATATTGTGTCAACATAATAAATTGATAATTTTACAAGGAACCACTTTACGACTAGCCATATAACAGCAAAGGAATGTCCATAGAAGGATGGTGACATACGCATCAAATCGGGTGGCCAGAAACCGCGATTTCTTGTCTGTTAGGCCTCTAGGCAGATTTTGAACATTTGAAATTACCAGCTCGCACTTTGCAACAACGACAGATTTTCGGGGCACTACGACATTTCGGGTCAACGACACTTCGAGTCAACGACATTTCGGGTCAACGATACCGTTTAATATTTTCGCTTCGGGACTGGGAAAAAAGAATTTTTTGGTAAATTTGAAAATTTTTTGAAATGTTTTTGCTTCAGGACTTGGGACAAAGGATTTTTTGGAGAATTGAGGTTTATTTGTTAATTTTTTTACGAGGAAAGTACTTCTATGGGGTATGGAGTTACAGGTCGAGTCATATATCGAAAAATTCGCGAAATTTTTCTGATTCAGAATATGTAAAGATTAGCTGCCTAATTTTGGTTTGTAAGGGTGAAAAAATCCTCAGAACTTTTCTCGCAACACCATGAAAATGCGCCTTTTTTACATTGGAACTACTAATTAAGATGTAGTATAAATTAAATTTGATATTTTAAGGCTTGTAAAGATACCAGAGTTTACTTTAACTCAAAAACAAGCTTTTTATTTGGTAAAAACTTGGTCAAAAAGGCATTTGTGTGGTGTTTCGAGAAAAGTTCCGAGGGTTTTTTCACCCTTACAGACCAAAATTAGGCAGCTAATTTTTACACATTCTGAATCAGAAAAATTTTGCGATTTTTTTGGTATATGACTCGACCTGTAACTCCATACCCCATAGAAGTACTTTCCTTGTTAGGAAAATAGTGTTTATAAGAGACGAGCAAATAAGAAAATCGTATCCATTGTTTGTTTTTAACTGGAAGCACGGAATTTAAACATAGACAGTGCCAGAGAGTGGAGTACGAAGATAGTCGTAATGATTGTATGCAAATAACAAGTAAATCGCTAGAATTCCTGTTCCCAAGTCCCGAAGCGAAAACATTTCAAAATTTTGTTCAAATTCTCCAAAAAATCCTTTTTCCCAAGTCCCGAAGCGAAAATATAAACGGTGTCGTTGACCCGAAGTGTCGCGACCCGAGCTGTCCCTGACTCGAAATGTCGGGACGCGATTTTTGGGGCAAAAGTTGGGAAAATTGCACTTTTTTGCCAATTTGTGATGACAGTTTTGATTCTTATGTCTGCCGTGGAGGTTAATGTTTTCACAAAAATTTTTATTTTTTGCACGCGAGACTGGCATAGGTTTTGAGCGATCCCTCGGCCGCAAAGGTTGTTACTCAAACTACATTATAAATTCGTACGTTTTAGGAGCGTTTTATAAATATGGGTGCATTTCATAAATTGGGCGTAATTTACAATTTTGGTTGGGAGTTTGAACTGTCGCAATTCCGAAATTGTCGCAAAGCCTTTTTTATTAGCGTATTTTTCTGACAGATCTCCGGAAAGAGCTATACATACTATGGAGTCCACAATGATTGATCCTTTGATTTGAACGAAAACTAATTTCGGAAAGGGACCTTCTTAACTCGTAACAATCTTCGGATCTCTTCTTTTTTCTGATGTTGCACTTCAGATTGGTTTTGTTTTTCCGATCCATACATTCCATCTCCCATTCAAATGGAAGTCCCAAGATTGAATGAGGAATCCGCTGACGTAATACTAGTATTTGAAGGCGTTCAACAACTTCGTTTATGCTTCGATCAGCCGCCTTTATAGTGAACAAGGTCAAGTTGAATCCTCTCCCCGCCACCGTCAACGAACTTCTGCCTTCGGTGACTTCTATTTTGTTTATAGTAACGAGTTTTATTGGAATACGGATAGGAGGGATGGCCGAGTTCACTATGAAGTCTCCATATTTCACCTTCACTTCAACTTTAAATCCATAGAGAGGAAATATTTTCGATTTTCTGTTGTACTTGAGGTACTAAAATGTCAATAATTTATGACGATATTGTAAATACTTACATTAGATCCGAAAACTGCATTGACTCCATGCTCTTTCTCATCACCCATTGAAAGAAAACAAGATCATCAGAACGAAAATAATAACAAAAAAAACTCTAAATTGCGCAATTTTGCGAAGAAAACGGATTTTTGAAGGATGCTCTCGAAGTGGTGATCGGGAACAGGGAAACGAAGGTTCTTTATCACATGAAACCTTCGCTCTGCGCGCTTAATGCTGGCATAATGAATGGGGGCTGCAACTAATATCAATAACATCATAAAAGCCAGCCTCCTCTTACCAGCATCGACCTGCGATGACTCTTCACCGAGTCTGTACTGTGTTCACTGTTAACTAACTTCTTGAAACTGAGCATGTCACTGTTCAATGACTCGTCAATGGAAGCACTTCTATACTCTGATATTTTCATTTCGAGCTTCTTACCTAGAGGCTCTTTGCAATTGACTGATGCGTGCATGTTGATGATAACGCCCATTCAGTATCATCTGGTCATTTATTGCCGGTCTGTCGCTTACATTCTTCATAATCGTCTTTATACAGTACCTATTGTAAGTCCGTTCATCCCTTTTCGACATATAAACCAATACCAATAAGATCGCCGCCGTCTCCGTGCACATAAATCCGATCTAAAATCAGACAATTTCTCGCTTTAAATCAAAGAACCAACCTTGAAACTAATAAAGGAATATCCGTAAGAATAATAAAACAGGGGATCATCCATCTCCGATGCTGGGAATAGCTTGTTTCCCACTTCTTTGGAGACTCCAGACATGTACATGATGATGCTCATAAAGTCGGCAATCCCCGATAGAATATGTATGGTTGTTGATATGAACAATGACGTGTATGGCTTCACTTTCATGCAGCAAATAAACACTCCAACCAGTCCTAGCAGATCCAACAGACAGGATGTGTATACAAAATAAAAGGCAGGCCGCACGGATGCTGCAATCCAATTTTATTTTTGAATATTTGTAAGTTAATGGGACTCACACGAAATGAACTCACACTCAATGGAACTGGTAACATCACTGGGATCGTCTTGGGAAAACATGTCAATTTCATTGCAATGGAATGGCGTAATCGCTATTAATTATGTAAATTAATTTTGGGGAATCAAAATCATCACTTACGATCCAGAAAACAGAAATACCAAGGCCCGAGGGTGGCGTTTTTAAACCATCTTATCATCAGATTATCATCGCGATAAGTCGCATTGGGATGGACAAAGTACCGTAGAACTTCCGACGTGTAAAGCCAGTCGTTTGTTAGGCCGGCTGTAAGAGAATAAGACAAAGAAATGCGTTTTCTTACCGATCAAATTCGCTATACAACCCAAAAGACTTGTACATAAGGCTCCTCGAATAAACGTTCTACGAGTGCCATGATTTATTTTTGTCAGACGATGTTGAATAACGGGTAGCACCATGGCCAAGGGCAAGTCTCTTTAGAGGAATACGAGTAAAAGTAAACCCAAATCCATTCCTTGCGAGCATTTCGTTGGCCACTTATGATAAGCAGATTTGACGGCGTTTTCCGCCAACACATTTGAAATAGAAATTTGATTATGTTGAGCGAACGTTATTATGATAATTATATATGATGGCAAATAAACAGTAGAGAGTACAGGGTGGACATAATCACCAGCGGGAGGACAGGGTGGATGTTCTGGGGCTTCCACGTAAAGAAATCCAAAGCCATTTGCGAAACAACAAGCTTATGGGAGTTAAGAGGGATGCATGACGCTATCTCTTTAATGGCGTGCTAATACGGAATTGACAGACGCCAAACATTTACCTGCTGGCTTTTTGCGGGCGGCCAATTGGAGAATTATAGTTGGCCGATACCCAGTCTTTTTCCGAGACTACATTGGTCTTGGGGGTGGCTCAACTGTATACCTACTAATTGCGGCTCTGGATTACTTCGGATTTCAGGGCCATCGATTAAAACCCTCCAGCAATTACCCAATTTTCAAAGTTCCGACTCTCTTCTTCCCTGCTTATTAATACAATGCGGGTCTATAATTAAGGAAATGCCCTTGGCTCTGCGTATTCCCATTTTAATTTTAATTTTTTGTTTTGATTAAGTTTTGTAGTCGAAAGCCCGAGTCTCGTCCGTACTGTTTACAACGACAAAAGTCGTTCGGTTTCAGGAAAGCCAGCTTATGAGATGAAATGGGGTCGGGCCCCATGAATGGCAATCAAGACATCATCACGTATTTCCTGTCTCATCTTCTTAATACCAGCCAGCCTCCGACCAAATCGCCTTCTTGCTGAAAGCCGACCTTTTTCCCAAGGCATCCTTCGCGTCGCTGTATCACTCCGGTCGGCCGGCCCTGAGGGACTTCAGTTCGAGTCTACAACGGGGTTGGCCGGTCTCAATGCGATTGTTATACAACCCGATGGGATCTCTGATGTCGGAGTCTGCAGTGATAAGAGCTCGGTATATACCTGACGTTAAAGGAGTGAATAGATACAAACATTTTCATACGTAAGGATAACTCGTAGTTCTTTATGATAGGGAATTGCTCTCCTAATTACCACCCTTTTCCCTTTAAACTTCATCTTAGGAGGCTACTCACCTTGTGATCAAGCTTATTTGTATTCCATTGCAGACCTCTAGTACTCACGTCAACGAGTAATATCCAGATGGGAAACATCGACAAGGACGTCTCGCCGCGGACCTCTCCTCGCGAACGGGTGGCCAGTAGATCGCCTCGGAACACAACAGAACTCCCCCCATTGCATCCCACATCTGACAATCTCAATGGGGCAAACAAGATACAAAAAAGGTAGGATACAAAGTGCTTTCCTACATTTGTATGTGATTATTGCAGATTGAATGGCCGAGAGAACAAGTCAGGAATGGTCCGTCTTCCCACGTCTGAGGCAGTCGATGGGAAACGGGGCAATATGATTGTAGAGGGGTACCGGATCTCTAGCATACTGCCTCAACTAGATCCCAAAGGACTCAACGGGCAACCCAAATCTTTTCAGAGTGAGTTCCCCCTTAGTCTCTGAATATGTCAATTAACGTGCTTTTTGGGCACAAATAATACCTAAAAATTGCAGACACGAAAAATATTCAAACTCGTAAATCTCGTACTCCAAACTCGAATCATGTACCGTTGATAGTGTTACGAACAGAAAGTGAGTTCATTTGTAAATAATTTTTCATCGTTTTCGTCCGATATAATTCGGATACCATACAGACATCGTTTTTCGTCTACGGCTAAGCCTCTTTAATAATAATTTTAATTTCCGTTTCTCCGGCCTCTTTCTCCAAAAAATCAGTAGTCATTCCGCGCCTTCTTGATTTTTAGTCAGTTTATTAGTATTCACACAACAATCGACCACATTCATAATCGTCACAGCACAGAAATTTCAAATTCATGTCTCCTTTTTCAGCTGTAATATGCCCCCGGCGATCCAATTCAATGCATTCGTTTCCGCTGTCCCCCAAGAACGACCTGAACGGTCACATTCAAACGCCCAAAAAATCCCCCAAATCCAAGAAAATACTGTCTACTGTAAGTCCATCCGGATCGAATTCCGTGCATCCTTTTTGTTTCTTGATTATCTTCCTTGAACTTCAGAACGAGGGATTCACGGTTACGGTGGATTCTCCGAGCACTGTCAATTCGGTTGAAAGTTCCAAGGACGAGAGCAAATTCAGTGACATCGCTACTCAGACAGACACCCTACCTATATTGGCACTCACAGGAAAGGTCTCCAAATCCAACAAAGAGGTGGGTAATCCCCATTTTCTGGTAAATAAATATAGTCTCTGTGAGGGTGGGATAAAAAAAATTCTGACAATAAGCCACGGAAGTAGCAGCAGAGCTGGCAGCGACACGTTTTTACGGACTTTTGGCGGCTCGCGGTCCGGCCCATCTAGTGTATTTCAGGCCCGGCCCTCCCCGTGTAGGTACTGTATAGAGGAGTTCACTGCGCCCAAGCTTGGGAACTAAAGTTAAGCAAAGAAGGCGTTGGTCTAGCGGGTAGAGGATTACGAAGATATTATTGAAGTTCCTAGCAGATTTTAGCACCACACAGGCGGTAAGATCAAAGAAAATTTTCAGTTCGCCCTAACCGGGTTTTACCGGGCCGGGCCCGCAAATTTTAAAATGGGCCGGGCATAAAATTTTTAAAAAGAGCCAACCCGCGTAACAGAGAAACCGAATATCCGTCATTAAAAAATAATGAATGTTTGGTGATGTGATCTAACTCTTCCGACGCCTTTCAGATCGAACAGCAACAAGAACTCTTGGAGATCATCGAGAGCGCCTTGGACGAAACCATCGACAGGCATTCTCGTCAACGCACCAACCGGCTCATTGCGTCTTCAGCCAGAAAACAAGCAGTCATCTGGAGAGATGCCAAAGAGTTCGTGATGACAATATTAATACCAGAGAGTGTGAGTGTCGCGAACAAGACCAGATATGACAAATCGTTGGTAGATAGTATCTCCTCCATTCACTTACCGTGATGCCTATTTTAAGGATCTCAAGAGCAATAAATCCTAAACATTGGATAATACGCAACGCATTCTTAACGAATCGACTCTTTTTTCTTTATTCAAATCACCGATGGCCGCGCTTGAGTTGCCTCGACCCATAAAAATACAAATGATGACAAATAATTAAAAAGAACAAAACTTTGCAAAATTATTAAAAGTTTTGTCGCCTTAGGGTCTTGTTGATGATGTCAACAAGTGCCCAAAATAGATCTACAAACAAACAATGAACTTAAAATGCGAAAGGAACTGTATAACACAATCATTACCCGAATCATCATAGCAATAATATGGTCCGTTCCGTAGAAAACAACTCTTGAAGAAAGCGCAATGGAATGGGACAAAGAAGGGAAGTTTATTACATTACTTTCGCATCATGTTGAACGCCGCACTGGGCAACGACACCGGCTGAGGTTGGAACATTAGCCCTCCGGGCACGTTTTGATGCCCCGTGGGAATGACCGGCGCCTGTTGTCGCGCATGACCATTAGTTATCGCGCTTCCGTTGTGAGCACCACGATTGGAATTTCTAAACCTCTCATTAAAATAATAGTAGGATCAATGGACCGTGCGCAGACTGACGTGACGGAAATCAGGTGACTTCAAGACGTTGAGATGTGAATACTTATAAACCTCGGAAGTGTAGGAAGGGCTTTTTGACTTAACAGACTTCTCCAGACAAGACGTCCATGTCTGGCTGGAAAAAAAGACACCGATACCAAAAATAAATTAATTTATAAGTTTCAAACAAATGACTAGATACGACTATAATAATGTTAAGACGAATCCATTCCCTTACAAATAATATCAAATGAATTGTTAAGAAATTGAGAAGCTGTCAAATATTAAGACCAACATACGGTAAGTTCATATTCCAATCGAAGACGTAGTCCATCTCGTAACCCCGTTGGCGAAACAATTCTCGGAAGATCTTCCGTAATTTCTCGTAGTCTGGTTGTTCTTCGAATTTGAGACTTTTGCAGTATTCAATGTATTCGACAAAGGCACCTAAACAAGAAGAACGACTTGTAGAAAAGTAAAAAGTCGCCAAAAAATAGGTAAACTCACTGGGAAAAGTCCGACATAATTCCTCGACGGAGGTGCTCATCTTTTTCTCAGCAATTTTCTCGTATTTCTGCCTTTTTGTAGCCGCTTTCAAGCCTTGCCAAGGGAGACTTCCCCGGTTGAAATACATGAGCACATACCCCAAGGACTCCAGATCGTCTCTTCTCGATTGCTCGATACCTCGATGAGTATTTACAGAAGCATATCGCGCAGTACCCGTGAGATTTTTATGATCCCTATATGGGATATGAGTGCGAGATCGTTGATCGCGGAATCGTTTCGCCAACCCAAAATCAATTATCTAAACCAGAAGTAGAACGAACTTAAGAAAACTTACATATACAAGGTTGCCCCGTTTGCCGAGACCCATCAAAAAATTGTCCGGTTTTACATCGCGGTGGATAAAATCTTTATTGTGAATGTATTCGATCCTCGAAAGCTGAAACTTTACAGTAAAGAAACTTGCGAGATTGCGAATCCACGTGCACCAGGCCTAAATCGACCTACCATTTGATCTGCAAGAAGCAATACCGTTTTAAGGGTAAACCGTCGGGAACAAAAGTTGAAAAGATCTTCTAACGATGGCCCAAGAAGCTCCATAACCATTACATTGTAATCTCCTTCGTATCCACACCATTTAACGACAGGTATTCCAACTCCGCCATGCATAAATTTATATAACTTTGCTTCAATGTGGAGCTGTGGGTGTTTTGTTTTCATGCACTCGAGTTTGATGGCGACTTCTTCATGTGTAACAATATTTTCACCAAGATAAATGTCACCGAATGATCCACTTCCAATCTTGCGGCCAAGTCGAAAGCATCCTCCAACCCGCAATTCCATTACCCCTGAAATTAAAATAATTATTGGAGAAACCAAGTTTACACTTTGATCTTCAAATATCTCGAGTACAAACCTAAAATCGAGGAGTTTGAAAAAGAATCATTTTAAAATTCCGTAATGTAACCACGTCAGTGTTAACAAGATTATCAGATATCAGTCTGTCGGGGAAATATCGGCGCTTTTTTGGAATTGAAAATCCAAAAAAAGTTAAACTTGACAATCGGAATGACAGAACAAATTGACATGAAAAAAATTACGGCAATTTGACAACGTGACTGACGCATCACGTTGATGTCAAATATAATAAAAATATCAAATATAAAAAAAGTGTGAATTATCTATAAAAAATCACAATTTTCAGAAAATTTGTCTCGAGCGGAAAACATCGAGAGAAGCTAGCAAGTAACGATTACATAAAATCAATAATTTCACACCTATAGTAGAAAAAGAGTAGATTATTCAGAGGAGAAAAAAGGACAGATTTGGGTGCGTGCGAGATACGACGACACGAATAGCACAGGTGCAGCGGAGAAAAAATATCGCGGAAAACCTGTTGCTGAGAGAAAGGGAAGGGAAACAGCCCTCAACAGAGCGCAACCGACCGCCAAGATCAAGCGCACCCAGACGCATTCGGGGAGATCAGAAAAGTGCGTAGACGGCTGCTATTGTGTGATTGTGTCGCCCAGACAAAAGTGACATTATCCTTCTTCACTTTCGCTTGCGTTTAAAATTACCCGCTTTGGTAGGAAAAAATCGGCAATCCTTTCTTTGGAAATTTTGTTCTAATGTAAAAAGTCGTAAAGATTACAATCGATGTAAGACGCATTTCAGCAAATGAAACCGAACTATTATTATCAACTATCAAAATAGGAGCTCCTTCCCAGCACGCCGGCGTTCCCATAAAAGGGAAGACATTCAATTAAGAGGAGCGGGGAAACGGACGTTGCTGAAACCGACAGCGTTTCTCTGTTCCTCTTCCTCCAGCATTAATAATGTCTAGAACAAGATCGCCGGGCGAAGAAGAGAAATCCTTCAGAGATGGAAGGATACGCCCCGACAACTAGATTCTTCGTCGACGAGCATCACGTTCTCAAACACGCAGAAACTTTTATCAATCCCTGAGCGCACTGATAACGGTGACGATCGCTGTAAACACAGTTGCAACAGTATAATAAAATCGAGATGAAAGAACCTCTTAGCCAGACAAGCCCGCTCCGCGCCCGTTGATAAGTCCAGACGAGAAGAATAAACAAAGACAGACAAACAAAGATCAGTGCAAGCTGGGTGCGACCATTACCTGAGGCGGTGGCTGCCGCGACAAGACGTCGTTGACAAGTCGTCGATGGAGCGTAAGGCTTTTGGGCAGAACCGCTGGGTCGTCGGCGGTTTGCGTTCTGAAGACTGCTGGGCGATTTGGACGGGGCGCTGCTTGCCACTGGAACAGCCGAAGCGGCGGCTGCCAATTGAGCGAAGCTCAAAGGATCGAGAAGAAGGGCTTGTGGAGTAGGGCTAGTAGTCGACGGGAACATGACGATTATATATCCGGACAGTCGACCCGAAATCGAATGCCGACTTGTTAACCTGGCAGGAGATGGTCCGGGTAACCAAAGAATTGGCAGCGAATTATTGTATCGAGATGCCGAGATTTCAATTCAAGTCAGGGCTCCGCTCCCACCGTCGTAGAGCTGATAGGCGCGACAAAACAGATCTGACGTGACTCTCTCGACGAACGGGTGGAGAAGGCTGACTGACGTCTTCGTTCCCTCTCCCTCCGGGTATCACTCGACGCGCGACGCGACGTCTCGACGCGATCTTGGTGTCGAATTTCGTCTTTGTGTCTGGGCGCATCTCTCCCCCACCCTTGCCCAAGGCTATTGCGCTATTACGCGAGCGTCTATTATACACTTTTTTTGTTCCACGCGCGTTTTTCTGACGTTTTAATCAAAGTAGAAAGACGAAGAGCGTGTTCAGCTTGAAAGAAAGCAGCCAGATTCGATTCAGGAACCCAGACAAGGCGGGGTTTCGTCATGAAAATGTTCACAGAAACAAGAAAATAATTTACTTTCGTTTTCACCTCAGGGGGGAAACGTAAAGAATATAGAACTGAATTGAAGTACAAGAGCGTTGCCATTAGTCATCTCAAAAATCCATCCCTACAGCCGGGAAAATTTTCTTATTGAAGGCTGGAGTTCCAAAGCGGGAAAGAAAACCTAAATAGGGTCAAAATGGTAAACTCCAATGTCCTAAAAGTTTGGGTATTCAAATGGCAGTGAATTGGTAACAGTAAAACATCACATGATTCAATATCGGAAATAGATTCCATCGACAGTGCGAAAACAGTGCAGTCTGGGAAAGACGGAAAAAGGGATGGGGGTAGTGGCGACTCGCAGTTCAGCGAAAACCACTCTTCTTTCCCCCGTCCAATGGAGCACAGACACTTCCCGCTCACCCCCCTTTCCCCGACCAATTCCTCTTTCAGTCCACAATTGCTGCGGCGTGCGGCAGGCAGCACCACTCGTCAGCACTCTCAACCTTATAACGCTTCCAATGCATTGACCAGTCATCTTTTCTCTCCGTTCGGAGGCGCGTTGACCTCTGACCACCCTGTTATTATTCCAAAACAAACAACGTTTCAGACATTTTGTTTATTCCAGGCTCGGGAAAATAAATTACAATTTCTCCAAATAATAACAAATAAAAGCGATGACATTAAGAACCAATATATCTCAAGTCCTCGACAGTCAACCGGAAGCAGAAAACTATAAAACTCGCAACCTCAACGGGTAGAATCACCGTCAAATCTGTCTGCGAAGGCTGAAAAAACCTGATTAATTGCCGAAAGACAAAAAAAATTAAGTAACTGATATGTGTGTGGCTCTTGAACTCGGAAAAACTATGACATGAACCTTTAAGTGAGAAAACTTACAATCCATGGATACATCCCGTGAACTAAATGATATTGGGGATCGGCCAGCTTTCTCGAGGTCGGACACTAAACATTATTATCAAAAACTGTTGAACTTACTGCTCCCGGGAACTGAAATGGAGGATTCACTGTGTGATGGAGAAGCCCGGCTGTGCTCGGGGTCATTGGAAGCACATGATTTCGATGCAACTTCGGTAATAAATTGACAGAACTCTTCGTACGTGGGTAAATCTCGTTCGAATGCCGCCAGTTTGAGCAATTTGTGCTGGTTTTCCTTTTTCTCCTTCTCCATGTCATTCACCCGTTGCCTCAAAGTCAAGATTGTGTTTCTAGCCCTCGCCAGTTGATTTCGAAGTGTCAACATCTCGGTATTGTCTTCTGTTGCATTCACGGGAACAACAAATCCACTGACGGAACTTCTGGTAGAACTAAACATTGTTAAAAAGCAATCTTATACTCACTCATTCGGGGTTGGAGGGCCAGTGCCAGAACACTCCTGAAGGGATGGGTTCAACATTGTATACAGATGTCTCTTTTCTGCTTCCAGTTGATCGACCCGCTTACTCAAACTGTTGAAAAGGGCTTCTTGCTCATGTTCCAAGGAGTTCTCCATATCTACTTTTTCTCTGCGAAGCTGTTCTAAGGTCTTTTGATTTGCTCTGACTTCGGCTTCTAACTTTCTGACCTTAAGAACAAGGTTGTCCATCATGGAGGTTTGCTCGCGGCTTAACTTATTCACCAGTTCATCTCGTTGCTTTTCCAACTATAAGAAAGCATTTATAAGGGGGCAATAAAAACGATAATTTAAATGGAAGTTCAACCTGCCTGGCTCAATTTCCGAGTCAAATCATTCGTGAGATGCTCCTCTTCTTCTTCGTACTTCAAAGCAATCGACTCCTTATCTGTTTTCAGTTTCTGGATCCTTTTCAAAAGCATATTGGAGATATATTCTTCTTCTTGCTCAACACGAGCTTGCATCTTGACGTTACTCTCTCTCATTCTTCTATTTGTCGCCTCGAGTGCAAGAATACGGTTAGAAAGTTCTTCGGCGCGAGACTAGATGCAAATTTATTAAAAAACAACCAACACTTACTTCAGCAGAATTTTTTAGGTACAATAGGTCAAGCGCTTTCTTTCCGAGCAACCCAACATCGGCCTTGTCGAATCCACCACCTTCTCCATCCGACCAATTCTTCAGAAGCTGATCAGAGATCACCGGAATCAATGACAGATCCGTTTTGGATTCTAAGCCAAAATAAGAAAGGAATGAACAACTCACCTGAAGAAAGCGAACATGGAGACTGTTCTAAAGAGCATTCCTTTTCAAAATCATATAATCTGTTCACTCTCTTAGTGTTTGTGTTTGAGCACGAACTGACGGACATTCTATCATCATCATTGTCGTTGGAATCGGCAGTTGAAATTGGTGTCTGTCGGCCACTAACAGACCTTGAACGCATACCCGATGAACTAGAAGGATGAGAAGGCAAGAAATCCTTTCCAGACATCCTGGGAGAAAAATACCTTCGTCAGAGAAATCCTTCGAAAAAATCTTGTTTTTGTCTCTACAAATTTCCGAAAAAACAAGAGTGATCGAAATGTCACATAAAATATTGGATTTTTACTGGCCTGTTCTAATGCCAAAACGAGTCGAATGCTGCAAGAGGAGAGATGATGAATCACCTGTTGTATTCGAAGAAAGAGGGATTTGTTACACGCAGCTGCAATGAATCATTTTCGACCGGGACAACCTATTGAATGCCTGAGTATTGAGATTGAGTTGGAGAAGGAGAAGGTCAGAGCTCCAGATGGAACTGTTGTGGAGAAAGTGGGATTCAAAATTGGTGGTGGAATAGATCAAGACCCACAACGAAGCCCGTTTAAGTATCCAGACACTGTAAGCATTCTTAAATTGTATTTATCATCTGTAGGGAATTTACATCACTTGGGTTGAGAATGGATCCCCTGCAGAATTAGTTGGTTTAAAACAACACGACAAGATCTTGGGAGTAAGTTGGATGCCTTTATTTCATAAAATAACATATAGGTGAACGGTTATGATTTTACAATGGTCACACACGAGAGGGCAGTGAAATGCATCAAGCGGAATCCCAAGTTGAAGATGTTGATCGCTCGTCGAGAAGTTGCAATTTGATCACAATTCCCCATGGTCATAATACTCTTCCTCATGATCGTCAATCTTCGTTTTGAGCCATTCCTTTTCCTTGTTTAGTCTAAACTTTGTCAGATATTGGTTTCCATTCTTTACTATCACTTCTCCTTTCCATTCGCCTTCCACTGGAGAATCTGTTTCCGGGATGGGGATTAAGTTCGGGATCTTTTCTTTTAGGGAGATTGTCTCTGGTTTTGATATTAAATTACAGATTTCTTTGGAGTATTCGCATAGATCCAGATTGCTGAAAGAATAAGTAAAAAATGTTTATACTTACCAGACGTCATCATCCACAAAGGTATTGACACTTTTCCCATTTTTACAGACTTTTCCGATGAAGAGTGAGTTATGTTCTGCTGTTAACACCAGTTGAAGACTGCTTATTTCCACTTTCTCATTAACTATTAGTTCTCCTTCGATTACTTTCACAAATCCGGGAAACGTAACTTCGGCTTTAGCATTGTTGCAATGTGGACGACGTTGACCATCATATGTCGCCAGCTTTATTCCTTTGAGATTAATTATAGACGGTCCTAGAATGCACGGTTAATTCAATAATTGTGTGCATTGTATACACAGCCGCCGTAGCAAAAGAACGTACCTTCATCTATCTCGTATATCCCGATCACATTATCGATCTCATCTTTGCATCCACGACTACTGCTAACAATTTCAATAAAGTAAAGAGAGATAAAAAGGATGGCTGGTTTCATTCTTGTAAAGAGAAATAATATTGTAATAGTGAGGTCTGAATCAGGCTTTGTTTAGACCCGATTTTGAACAAGGAAAGAGAGAACCTGTCAATCATGAACAACAAAATGCCTGCTTACCGTCCAATTAAACGTTGCAGAAACTGAAACAGTTCAAAAATAAGAATTTTCTTTTTGTTTATTAAACTGATTTAAGAATGCTTAACACAGTCAAAGACGTCCTAATGCATCACGCCGTTTAGCATTTAATCTTGTAAAACGCAACGGGAATACAAGTTATACTAAACGTCGAACGCACCAATTTTAATTATGATGGAATTCGGGGTTATAACTAACTGGTTACAGTATCCGAGACTTTTTCGAATTAATAGGACTTGGCACTTCGTCAATTTTTCTCAAAAGTCGATAGTGGCGTTCCGTAATATTCCAGACCTATGGAAATTCTCTTGGCTCTGGAAGGTCGTCGAAGCTTGCTGCCCAATCCCGTTTTTGAACTGTTAGTCTGGATCTTGTTATAAAATTGTTTTAGTTCCAGGCTAAAATGGCCGGCCAAGTATGCTTCGATGAGACGGGACAGCCATTTATGGTTATCCGAGAACAACAGAAACAGAAAAGATTGACTGGGGTTGAAGCTCTGAAGGTAAGTTATGCTTTTTGTCATTCCATGCCCGTTTAGACGCACATTTTGGCTGCTCGACAAGTTGCTAACACCTTGAAGACTTCGTTGGGACCTTTGGGATTGGATAAAATGCTTGTAAATCCTGATGGCGAGGTAACGACGACAAATGATGGAGCTACCATCCTCAAAAGCATGGATGTTGACCATCATATTGCTAAGCTGATGGTTGAATTGTCCCAATCCCAGGACGATGAGAGTGGAGATGGAACTACTGGTGTTGTTGGTATGTTTCTTTATACCTTGATGGAATTTTCTGTTTTTAGTATTAGCTGGATCTCTTCTGGAACAAGCCATGCCTTTGCTTGATAAGGGCATCCACCCTCTTCAAATCGCCGATGGTTATGACCTTGCATGCAGAAGAGCTGTAGAACGGCTTGAGGAAATCTCGGAGACCTTTCCAGAATACGACTTCGAGTCTCTTGTGAAAGCTGCTTCAACTTCTCTGGGATCTAAGATGTGAATGACTTAGCTTTAGTTGTGGTTTTGTCAATTTTAATTTGAAGTTTTATATTCTTATTCTTTAGTGTGAAGAACTGCCAACGTCAGCTCGCGGAGATGGCGGTCAAAGCCGTTCTGGCTGTGGTTGATAAAGAACGGAAAGACGTCAACTTTGATTTGATCAAGATCGTGGAGAAGCCTGGAGGACGCCTTGAGGATTCTCAGTTCTTCAACGGTGTTCTTGTTGATAAATCATTTGCTCATCCTCAAATGCCAAAGGAATTAAAAGATGTGAAGATTGCTATCTTGACCTGCCCATTCGAGCCACCAAAGCCAAAGACCAAGCATAAGCTGGACATCTCTACTCCAGAAGAATTTAAACAGCTTCAAGAGTACGAGCATAAGACCTTCTTGAACATGATTGAAGATGTCAAAAAGAGCGGAGCTGGTCTTGTGATCTGCCAATGGGGTTTCGATGATGAAGCGACCCATCTTCTGTATCACAATGATTTGCCAGCTGTGCGTTGGGTTGGAGGCCCTGATATTGAGCTGATTGCCATCGCCACCAACGGCAGAATTGTGCCCCGATTTGCCGAGCTCACTGAGCAGAAATTGGGTACTGCTGGAAGAGTCAGAGAACTCCAATTTGGAACTGTGAATGATCAGTTTATGGTTATCGAAGATTGCCCCAACCAGAGAACCGTCAGTATAATGTTGAGAGGTGGAAATAAGATGGTAAGGTCTTCTTTTTGTGAAATTTTTATCCTTTTAGGTGATTGAAGAAGCCCGGAGATCCCTGCATGATGCGATTTGTGTTGTCCGCAACCTTGTCCGAGACAATCGTATCGTTTATGGTGGAGGCGCGCCCGAAATTGCGTGTTCCGTTGCTGTAAATGAAGTTGCCGATAAGGTGATTGTTTTGGTGATTTTGTCTATTCCACTTCACGACGCAAGTTAAATTGTTAATTTTAGGTCTCTGGATTGTCCCAGTATGCTTACCGTGCCTATGCCGATGCCTTGGAAGGCATCCCTAACGCCTTGGCCGAAAACTCGGGTCTTTCTGGAATGGAGCATCTGACTTCTCTGAAAGCCAGACAAATCACCGAAAAGAATCCTCGTCTTGGAATCGATTGTCTTCAAACGGGCGACTGTGATATGAAGAATCAGAATGTTCTTGAAGCCTTCAATGCGAAGAAGGAGCAGATTCAACTGGCCACTCAGGTTGTCAGAATGATCCTCAAGATCGATGACGTCAGAGTTCCAGATAATTCTGGTGAATATGGATATCCTATGTAAACTTCAATGTCTTCATTCTACATCCCGCTTTTGGCTCGAATCCAAAAGGTCTCATTGTTGCTAATAAAGATCTGTTTGCTTGTTTTTCTCCTTTTGTATCAGTTGCAGTTGCTTTGTGAAATAAAAATAAGGAAAGATCTACGTTTGGTAAATGTCTTAAAAGATGGCTTTTGGCTCGCTGCGTCAGCTTCTGTTAGGGCCGGATTTTTTTTGTGTTTTCTGGCATATAATGATATAGCATAGGTTATTAAAACATGTTCCCAAATTTTTTTGCCGAATCATGGCCGGAAGGTGGTAATTTGTATACCGCAGTTAGCGATGTCCTGCCTCCTGTGGCCGTTCCAAAAAAGCACAACCAGAAATTAGGGGGGCCTTCGTGTGCACTCGGTGTTTGGCTCTCTCTCAAAAGCTGTTCTCCCATGATTGAAAAGTAAATAAGTATACTATGGAAAAATGGGATGGGAAGATCATAATTTCAAGCTTTGCCATGAAATTCTCTCAATGGCTTTTTTCTGGCCATTGAGATAACAGTTGGTCCAGCTCTTGGAAGAGGAGAGTCCCTCAGTTTTATCAGTCAATCAGGTTTCTTTAAATGGAGTCTCGTACCTCCAATTTGACTGCTGAGATCTGCCGTCATGGCGATTATTCTTTGAGATGGGGAAGAGCTGCCATCTACGAGAACGCCAAGCACGTTCCATCACTGAAACCTACTCTGGTTAGTTCTAATGAATTTATAAAAAAGGACCCAGATAGAATGTAATAAACTTTTGCAATTTAAATTTTAAGGTTCATCATCCTCAACATTTTGTGGTGGCCAATGGCCAAATCTGCGTGAAATACCCGGAGGATAAGTACTACAAGATGTTCGATGACCCAAGCCGGTATTTCGATCCTGACTTCCGTTTCCGTCGTATTTAAATTTGATATGCTTTTATTGACTTTGTACTTGAGAATAAACAATGTAAACAG
Organism: Bursaphelenchus xylophilus; assembly: GCA_904066235.2. Taxonomy (NCBI): domain Eukaryota; kingdom Metazoa; phylum Nematoda; class Chromadorea; order Rhabditida; family Aphelenchoididae; genus Bursaphelenchus; species Bursaphelenchus xylophilus. The sequence goes on along the minus strand of CAJFCV020000003.1, from coordinate 6,342,848 downwards.
CTGTTTACCTAGTCTTGATTTTGGCGTGGGAGTGTTCCGGGGAGAGATCGGCCGGGTTTATGGCGGAAAAAGAAAGAAAGCACATGTCACGTCGTTCCTCCAGAAGCCAAGGAACGTGTGCTCTTGTTTTGGCCATAGTATGAGCGACAATTATCGATTGTCGAGGGTCAAATCGGCGGCTATTGTCCGCTCTAACTCTCTCAGCTCGCGGCCAAATGTTCTTGTAAGTGCCCGAGGGCTTCCCATCTTCTCTCTTCCAGCTCACAAGAACCTGTTCGGTGCCCGATTTGACTGAACATATCCGAGTCAGCGATCGTTATAAGCCTCAGTGGACGATCACCAGCCAGTTCCCTTATCGGCGTTATCGAGATTACAGTTTGGTAAGTTGGGAGGACGACATATCAAAGAACATGATGATGAGTTACATTTTAAAACTTTTAGTATGACGACTACTGGTATGACAGATACCGCTACTTCAGTCCCCTCTACAACCGATCCCTCTTCCCTAGGAGATACGCCTACAGCGACCACATCCCCAACCCCTATTACTGGAGCTACCCCGACACCTACTGGACCCGTTACAAGAGCTACTTGTAAGCATAAGTATGACATTGTAGGTTGCTTTCAGATACGACTACCAGAACCCCTATACGAACTACTATCGGTCAGTGGTACCCTTCTTCGACCCGATCTTCAGACATTCGTACTACTCCCCATATCGCTCGCTGTTATATCGCTGATCCCAATTGTCACGACTTTGATTTGTCGCGCAAATATTGGAACCGTAGACTAAAGAATTACATGTCCCAGTACGAGTGGGACACCTCTCTTCGCTACACGCCCTTTTCGGCGATGGATCGGGCCACCCGAGAGTACTTCGCCCGCTGGTCCTGATCTTTTTCTTTTTTTGAATAAACAAAATAAATCGGGGATCGTGGAATACGTGTGAATGGACAGGTGTTCGCCTGCTCTTATATCTGAAGACGCCTCCGCTCGGCCTTCCACTGTCTTCCAGGCCGGACCGTCACTATGGCGTACCTGCAGCGAGCTCGGTCAACTTCTTTGGTCCGTCAGCCTTCTATTGTAGCGTCGGCTCCTGTAGGTGAATCTTATTGTAATCGGTAAGACTTTGGACGCAGGCAAAGCTTTTTTGGAAACCTGCTGCTCTCATTGCATGTTTTGCAATTAGAAAGGCCCAGAGTTTTTATAGGCTTGAACCACGGCTCATTGCCGAAAATCTCGCGGTGAGTAATAAGGGATGCCTTACGTTAGTCAGGAATTTGATGCGCCGGAAATCCAAAGTCGAGCCTCGTAATCACTGATCTCATCCCTTTTTTACAATATTATGCAACCTGTATTTTCTGCAGCTCCGACGCTCTTACTCGGTGAGAAATCTCGCAACTCCCAAGCCCGAGCTCTCGTCTGACTTCTCATGTCAGAACACCTATTATCCGTATCGGAATTACCGGGATTACAGTGACATCTACGACGACCATCGCTACGATAAATACCGTTACTTCAGTCCCCTTTACGATCGGAGTTTGTTCCCGTACTTCTGGGGATACCCGTATTCCAATTGGAGTCATTATAAGAACTATTTGTATCATTACACATATCCCTCCAATTATTACAAAAGTCGTCGTGTTTCGATCAGAGACACAAGTTATCTTCCATCCTGGTATGGGGCTTATCGTCCATATTATAACTATTGAATTAAGCGAAATAAGAGAGGGCAGAGTCGAATCAAATGGCGGCTGTTTCTTTCCTGATCTTGCTAAAGGGATAGCTCTATGAAAAGATCTGGAGATTTCAAAAGTTTTGTTTATCCAGCCTTGTTTGTTTCTTTTTTATTTTTTAATTCGTCATCCTTCCAAGAAGCAATTTCTGTACTATTTAATGAAATTTGAAACGTATTGTAAATAAATAAATTGGAAACAATTGAACTTATTTCTTTGAGCAAAAAGAAAAGTAATGCAACTTTAATCTTCAGCGATGTCGATCAGCGAGTATCGCCTGGCCCGTTCCAGGTCTGCCCAGATGGTTCGACGATCTAGTTCAGCATCCAGAATTCCGGTGTGTTTCAGATTATCTGTGATATCTTCTTTCTTCATTTAGTTGGTCAGATCATCGTCAGTGGTCAGTCTTGGAGCGTATCCCTACAACCGTCCCACCACCCGTCCTCTGTATCATTTCCCGTCCGCCGAGTTTGTTTCTCATCGAGAATACCGTGGCTCCAGACTTCTCGATGATTATTCCCATTACGAACCTCTCTATTACCGTACTTACTACAATCCCATCCCCATGTACAATTCCTACCGGTCACCCACTCGATATTACCCGTCTGTTTTTGGTTGGTATCCCTACTCCCGACCTTATCTTTGGAGACCTCGTCATTCCGTCTACGAATCTCGTAACATTGATCCCTATTACAATTGGTACAGTAGAAGTGCGTATTATTCGCCTTATCGACCAAGTCTCTTCGACGGTGAGTCCCCTTTTCTGAAGTGATATTCAATAACAGTGTATGGTATTTAGATGTAAACAGAAATCTATTCGGATGGGTCAAGAAATTGTCGATTCACAGACGCAATGTTCTCTGGGAGTCAGTCCGGTGGACGCCGATGCCATTACCGTGACATTTCCTTCGCTTTTGCTTTCGTTTTCTTCTTTTAAATAAAAAAAGTACTTGATCACTCGAGCGGCCGAGAAGGCGGCCGAAAAAGCTTGGTCTAATTCGTTTTCTTTGGTTATTATATACACGTTCGGCAGGCGTTGTTAAAGCGAAATGAGTTACAAAATCTCTCGTGCGGATACCTCTGAGATTATACGGCCATTACCATTTGTCGAACAGAACTACGCGCCTTCTTTTGTAGGTTTGAACTAGTCATTACTGCATTGAAAGTGGTTAATTTTAACGAACTGTTCAGTTGAGTAAGGCCCCTTCTTCTGCTGATGTAAATCTTGTGAAGCCGTCCCCAGTCCAGCTCCCAGATCGGATTTATTCGGCTTCGACGGTCTCGTTTCCCTATCGATATCACAAAGATTTTGATCTTGTGGTAAGCAGTAACACTCAAGCAATTGTTTATTTGTACCTTAATATTGCAGCATGAAGATTATTGGAGCAATCGCCAAAAGTATTTCTCTCCATTGTACGATAAAGTGAATCGCTTCAACGAGAGTTATTACTTGAACAAGTCCAGGCCGTATTGGACCAGTTATCGCAGTGAACTGTAAGCTTTTTGTATTCCGGCATCTCCTTTCTTCCAGATACGATTACAGTCATCCATATTACCGCACGCGTTACACTGGACCCACCTATGAGCCCTATTACCGTACCACATACTATTCTCCGTACCGTGCCAGTCTCTACGATAATCTCGCGTTAAGTTTTCATAAGGCGCTCGGGGCTTATCGGAACGGAATTACGACTTTCAGCTCGCTAGACCACGGCCATATCACGCGTAATTGCCTGGACAAGGTGGGTTGTGACTGGAGGCGATTATACGAACCGAAGACCGAGCTTCTCTATTACCATCAGCCCCATTATCATCGTCCCCGGAAATTCCTGAGCGCCTGGACTTGATTCTTTATCTCTTTTTTGTGAATAAACGAGTCCTTCCCCCGCTTTTGATCAGCTGTCGTTTTGCATTTCTTTGTCTTTAGAAGTGTTAATTTTGGTAAATGGCGCCGTTGTGTAAGTATAATAGCTCCAGCAGCCTTTACCGGTCCAGGTCCAGGTCTTACAATGCGGTATCTGGACCTTATTCGGTAAGTTTTTTTGAAGCAATCAAAGATCGTTGCGAAAGAAATGAGAATAGAAATCGTTTCCAGCTGTCACGTACGTATTCATTGCCAACGGTAAACCAATACAAGCCCACATGGTCAAGTTACGACAATTATTACAGTCCAGCCAGGACTTATCACACTTCTGGCAGAGCAAGTTTACTCGATTTATAATGGAATCTCTTTAGTTTGATGATTTTACGTATTACCCTGGCCGGTCATACAGCACCTACCACAGCTATGACTATCCAAGACGTTACTATTACAGCAGTTATGTCCCCAATTACACCTACACCTTGTATTCGTATCTTCCCAGCGCAAAGTCATCACAGTGAGTTTTGAAATTTCGAAATGCGGTAAATGAATGGGGAGCAGGGTTTTTGAATTAATATTTCAATTTTAGCTACAGTGACCTCTCTTCCAGCCGAGGGTACTACAACTCGTACAGCTGCGCCAATCATTACAAAAGTCCGTATAATCCCCGAACGTATCTGTACAGTCGGATATAAATAAAACATTGGATTTTGTAATAAACAAAACGAATTCTAATATTATTTGATTCTTTTAATGTATCCCAAGTGTACAATCGTGATAATATCAGATATTTATGTTCGGAAGAGGAGGTTCGGGCCTCTTTTTTCTCTTGTGCCCTAAAGCCAAGGAACGGGGCCTCTCTCTTCTCAGTGATCAGCCATGGGGCTCAGAAGAAGTCGGTCTCTGTCTTGTGCCTTAATCGGCTCGGCTTCCATTAATCCAGATCCAACTCCGGTAAGTTTCTAATTTGTGGATTAAGATCGAAAAATCTAATTATAATTTTAAAATTTGACTAAAAACAATACAAAAATTATCCTCTTACCATACCACATGTTCCCAGGCATATGGTCGTGACTTCCTGAAGATAATTGGCAGCGACATGTTTCATTTACCAGTAAATTTGTGCACTTTCAGCTGACTCGCACCCATTCAATCCCCCAACTCCCAAATTACCGTCCTTTCTGGGCCAATTACCATTCCTATTGGAACAAACAGTATCCCCGGGGTGCTTACAGTGACTACAGACCCAATCCTCAGACCAGCTACTATGGAGTTGAGAATCACACTCAATGGTTCACTCCCAGACCTTACTATACCGTCAATACGGACACCTTCCTTGCTGCTATTCGACGGACCAACCCTTATAGAAACTATGTGTAAGTCGGTATTGTAATACAAGATATGAATCATTTACAATGATGCACATTGATCTAATCTTTTTAGTCATCACACAAGTTATCGCGATGTAAATTACACTCCTTTGATCAGTAAGAGTTACTATTCGGAGCCTAGAAGTTACTATTGGCCAGCCAGATCTTACAATTACGATTGTAAGTCATTTAATTCCATTTTTTTCGATACAAATATGCCTAATTTTACTGTAATTTTTAGATGTGTACTACTGAAGTCCATGCAGAAATAAAGAATCGCTTACCAAGTTTTCGAATTGTAAACTTAATTTTTTCGAAATAAATATTTTTCGAGACCTGGGAGACAAAAAAAAAGATAAAACAAAAGCAGAGGGGGATCTCGGGATTGGCCTCATTCCTCAAAATCATGTCCTCTCTTCCCCGTTCCCGCTCTCAAAGTACCGTACGATCAAGTTCCCTGGCTCCAGATACCCAGCAGGTGGATCAAAAACAAAATTTTATTTTATTTGATACTGATGATTGAAGTTATTTTACCGTGAAAACCTTACTTTCAGTTAGTCCCAGAGCCTTCGGCTTACCTCAGTACCATCAGCAAGTGCTGGCCGAGGTATCGGAACTTCCTGTAAGTCAAAAAGTGCTGTAAACACCTTGTATTTAAGGAATGAGTATTGTCATCGTAGTCAGAACTATGGTCCCTACTATTACGACGGCTACTACAAAAGACAGCCCACTTATTTTAATCCCATCCGAACCTATCATTACGAATGTAAGACTAATATTTGATTGTATTGTTTCTTTCAGTTGGATATTACTGATCTTCGATGGGTAACCCAATGCATAGCATCAACGAACTCTCAAATATCTTAACGACTTTTAAAAGTTTGTATGTAAATGTTGAGTGGTAAATAAACAATCAGATGAGCGAACAGGTGTTAAATAAGGGCCAACCCACGTAAAGGATTCTTTTCTCTCTTGCCCTCGCTTCCGTCGTTTCCGATCGTTCTCTGAAGATGGTCTTGATTCGATCCAGTTCTGTGGCCATTGTGCCAAGTTCGGTCCCGTCCCCGGGCCTAGTAAGTACTAGATAATACAACGTAATTCTAATAATCGAACTGGATAAATGAATCTTTTTTAGTTGACCCGGACTTACTCGGTCCCGAGTCTCTCAACTTACAAACCCTTCTGGCCAAACTATTACTCCTATTGGAATACTTACTATCCATACGGAACTTACAGTACCTACAATCCTTATCGCTATTATTACAGTCCCTATTACAGTAATTATTACCCAAAAAGATACTATTACAGTGACTACATTCCATGGTACACCTACGATAGACCCTCCTATCGAAGTTATCTGTGAGTTTCCTTGATTACAATTATTTACAATTTAAATTACTGTATCTTAGGTATGATTATGGATATTATGACTATCCGTACTACAGAAATCGATCCCATTATCCGTATTATTATGACTCCTATTACAGAACTAATTACATTTCTCCTTACCGCTCTTATTACTACGATTGTAAGTGCATTCCAGTGGTATGAACAATACTTTCAGACAACTACTACTGATCAAAGACTTCTAAAAACTCCAATTTTTTATTCTTTTTACTTGAAATTTGAATAAACAAGTACTTGCGTTGATTGTAAGATACATTATTCTGTTCATGACATCAAATGTAGGCATCGAAAGTAAAGAAAGAAAAAGTTATATTCGTTTTATATTCACGTATCTGGGAGAAAAAACGTTCGAAAGAGATCCGCCTCAATCTGCCTTGAGGGTCCTGGGCTTGATCCAGAACAGCGGCCGTTACTCTTTTCTTTGGCCGTTTCCCAAAATGGTGTTGTTAAAGTCGACCTCGGTCTCCACTCTTTCTGTGGGACCTGCCCCGGTAAGACGATGATTTATAGCAACAGAATTGATTGTAGTCATATCTCTTGCTCATCACCAACCTTTTATTTTCAGCTCTCAAAGTCAGTTTCCACTCCAAATGTTCGTTCTTATAAGCCATATTGGCCAACTTTCCGCACATATTATCCCTGCCGTTATTATGCTGATTCCAGTTTGGTGGGTTTAGATGAATTTGCAGTAATCTCCATTGCAGTACGACGTCTGTTGGGCTTATCGGAACAGATATCACAATGCCTACTACAGCTACAAGTACCCTCGCTACTCCTATCGAGCAGTAGCCTTTCCTTTGTACAGTTACTACGGGAATGGAGCCTATATTCCCAAGAACAGGAGTTACTAGTAAGTTCTTGGCATTTATTTTAACTTTTGCAGCAATGCCGACGGATATCCGTATAAAGGATATTACTACAACAGCAACAACTACGACACCTACTATCTAAGTCCGTACTATCTCCCCAATCGTACTTTCCAATGAACATTTACAATTATGTGAGAAATAAAAAAATTTTGAGTGGGAGTGAAGAGATCATGGGACAAGGGGAAGGAAGATGAGGGGATAAAAGGAGATAAAGGCAATTTTCCGGGGAAAACGGGGACGGGGGACGGCTGTTTGGGGAAAGAAAGGAACATTCTCGGGTCGACGTGATGGTGCTCATCAGATCCCGCTCTATTGTAAATAACGACATCAATTCTATTGGTAGCGATATCCCTTTTAAAGTAAGCCATTCAACGATTACAACAAACTTAACAAATCCAGTTATAAATTGTGTTCCAGGTGGTCAGAACATGTTCCCTCCCGAGCGTAACCACTTCTCTGAATACTTATAAGACTTACTGGCCCTCCTATCGTCAGCCAGTTTCTTATGCTCATCGATATTACACTAGTCACAGTTATGTAAGCCCTCTTTTCTCTTTATTCCTCCTTAGTATGATGACTATTGGTACAACAAATACCGTTACATAACCCCTTACTGGTCCTTTTATCGAGCCAAACCGAGTTATTTCCATGTTCCATCCTACTGTTCCTACGGTTATATGAACGCAGTGTAAGTCGGCCGATGCGGAATGTTGTGTAATATGAATAATTTTAGTTATGATTACCGTCCCTTTTCTCCCAACAGTTACTACACTCCCTTCAGATGCTTCAGAATTTCAAGTTTCCATTAAATATTCGCAAATTATTTTTCTGCATGCTGCCTGCATGAACATATATAATATAAACTGCATACTGATGTTTTCTGAAGATCGGAAACACTGGTTACAACCGTTTTACTTAAAATTTTTCTAAATCTTTACAGATAATTACTTGCATTTAGATGGGTCTACAGCGGAGTAATTCCGTGGTATCTCCGAACACCGCCGTTCCAATTCCTACGGTAAGTGATTTCAGTTATGTTATTGCTACTGTTTCCAATTACTGGAAATTCTTTATTTAGCTGTTGAGGTCGAGATCAGTATCCAATGTAAGATCAAATCCTTATTGGACCAGTTCCCCGGTTATCTCCAATCATTACTTACTCAACAGCCATGCCTTGGTAAATTTTTCTTTCCGTTATCTTTACTTTTTTCAACAAATTTATTATTTGTACTTTACTTGTAGTACGATGACTATTGGTACTCCAAATACAACCATTACACTCCGTACAGGACCCATTACAATGGTTATTTTTACCCATATTACAGTGGAAGTTACAGGTATTCAAAAAATAAATTCTCATATAAATTATTTTAGATATGATGTCAGTTACCCCATTTACCGTCGTATCTTCAGCAGCCACCGTTATCCATTCTACCGCCCTTTGTATTATCGACCAAATAGAAGCTATGATTGTAAGTAACGGGTTGTTGTGACGTACGTTTTAGTGCTTTACTATTGAATTTTTTGTGGCCATGACCCCTAAATCTTCTCCATCCATCAGCTGTTTATCCCTGGAACGTCTAAACAATATATAAGAGCGATCTGATCCAAAGGCCAAAGCGTGGGAAGGAGAGCAAGATGGTGGTGGTACGATCCCATTCAGTAGTTGTACTCCCGACCAGTTCTAGTACAGTAAGTTGGGCGGGGATACTGTAGTTTGTTGCAGTTATGTCGATGCACTTCCGTTCCGACCCTCTCGACCCTCCGTTCGACTTCTTCTTCCTATTATTATCCGTATCGTCATCTCTCAGCCATTGTAAGTAATATAAAAATGATTGTTATTATACATTCAGTATGACAATTACTGGACCTGGCGTAACCGTTACTACAGTCCCTACTACAGTCTTCCTTACTATTCTTACCGTCCCTATTACTACTCGGACTATGTTTCGCCTTATCGAAGCTACTGGTAAGTGCTGCAACGTTCTCTAAATCTATTATACATTCAATCCTTTACTTTCAATTGGTTTTACAATTTCTTTTACTTTGCAGGTCCGATTACTACCCGTATCGTTACTATCGCTCTTCGTATTATCCTTACTACTCTTACAATTACTTCCCTTACAGTACTTATTTAAACGACCGTAAGCTTTTCTTTCTCCTTTTCAAAGTTTTAATTATTTTCAGTTGCCTACCGCTACTATTATTAGTAACAATGCTCAAGGAATGCCCTTTTATTTCACAGTAATCTTGCTTAAAAAATAAAAAAGTAAAACTACGTGTAGATAGTGATTTGTAAAGCGTAAATTAATCAAGAATACTTTGAAATTGGATATAATTGTAACTTAAGTAATTCAAAAGATGTCCCATTATCTCCAGCCTTTGTATGCGTATCCAGTAAGTTCAGATAATCCTTCAAAGTAGGATTAAAGGTCAGAAATGTGGACATCTATCCCTGCCTAACCACCAGTCGATCTTATGTCCCCACTTTTGGATCGTACCGTAATCTCCCATCATGGCATAATGTGAATATTTTGTTTCAAGAATCAATCTGAATATTTATAGCCCTCTTGTGTTAATCGAATGAAATTTCATCGCTTCCGTTACAACGAACAGCCACTTATACATTACTTTAAAAAGTACAATTACATTAACAATATTACCACGGATTATCGACCAAGATCTCAGTTCCAGGGAATGGCGGAGATTAAGACGAGATATCATTCGTATCCAGAGCCTTATCAACCATACGCAACGAATTATATGTTCTGACATTTTACAAAAAATCAATAAATAAAGCCATTATGACAAATTAAACCATAGAAATATGTTAGGACGCACCCCTTCCCTCCCAATAGCAAATGAACAAAGTGCCACTAAAATAAAGCCTCGGATTCGTTCAAAAGTCGCAGGTGTTCTTCCCGAGTTTAGCCAACAATTTCTTGTAAATTGAATATCCAAAATGGTGGTGTTGCATACGAGATCTGGGGTTGTTGTGAGGGCGAGTTCCCTTCCTCCATTACCAGCACCTCCGGTAGGTCTAAGATATCCAATTATCTTTATATTCAGATATCTCGGTCTTTGTCGGTCCCTCATATAAGCACCAGTTCCTTGTATACTCCGTACTGGCCCTCCAGTACTGCCCAGAATCCAGTTCTTCATCCGACTTATTCTTACAGATATACCGGATCGTTTAGTTTGGTATAGATAATTAATTGTATTGTAATGTTTCTTGTTTCAGTACGATAACTATTATTATCCCTACCGTCATTACATCCCGGACCACTATCCCAAGCGGTATTACCACAGTGATCCTTATCAATGGACTTCTGTTTATTCTTTTTATCCCAGATTTAAATCGTATTGGTATGTTTTTAATTGATGTTTTTGAAACGTTTCCAGGTTCGACAACGACTTCTACGGTTACCCTTACTACCATCGCTCTCGCAGCAACGACCCTTACTTCTCCAAATATTACAGTACTCCCGTTTACACTCCCCTTCGCTCCTATGTCTATTGAATTGTAATAAACCTAGAGTATTATGTTTTTTGTGTCATGTATTCGTGGAAGAAACATGTGGCCCGTTTTCCCTCCTCCGCTTTATGCCTTGAGGGCACGGAGATCAGGAAGAATCTGAACAGAGATTGGTCGGGGATGAGTGAATATACTCTGACCCGCGTCCGCTCCGCCGCCGCACTCCGTAACGCCAAAAGTCTGCCACCCGGGGATAATCTTAACACGGTAAGTTACTAAATTGCTGTAAATATATTGTAATAAATCACTGTCTCTTTAGTTACAACATGCGCCATCCGTTGGATCGATTCCTTCTCAATATTCCAAGCCTTATTACCTAACTTACTATTCAAGAACAAGTCCATTATACCTTTATTATTCAAATGACAATGCTGTAAGTGTTGTCTTCAATCACCCAATTTTTCCAGGCATACGATGATTGGTATGATCAATATAGATTTGCCATTCCAAGATATCACGCAGTAAAGAATTACTATCACAAATATACGCCGTCTTTTAATTACTATGGTCGTTATCCTTACTTGTACAGGAGCTATCAGTAAGTGGGTTTACTATTACAATAAGCAAGTTCAGTGTGAATTATGGCGCTCCATATTACGGCTCAAGACATTACGATCCATACCAAGATCCCTATGTTAAGAGAAGTTACAACCGATACACCTCCTCACTGGTTGACCGTAAGCTTCCTGACTAAAAATAATATCATACTTCTAGGTGTCAGTCTAATATTTTATCCTTTTAGCCTACTGGCATTGAAGATGGAGATCATGACCCAGTCATCAAGAACGAATCGATCAATTCTCGGAAGGATCGAGAAATTACAATTCATAAATTCTCTTGTGTTATAACAATTAAACGAATAAAAAAGTCCATTATATCCGCATTATTTGTTCCCTGAGGGCAGACGAAACGAAGGGCCTGCCCACTTCGTCTTGATCTTTATCCTTCAGTTGAGACTCTGACTGGACACTGACTATGTCAGAATATGGCCATAGTATTTCCAGATGTCGTTCTTTTAGTCTGACCAGGACATTTAGTAGGTCATCGTTGCCGGGTCGAGTAAGTGCCCCAGAAAAGAGATTAGAGTTTTCAGTTAAGCAGAGTGGCCTCTAGTCCCAGTCTGGTGCCCAGTTTTACTCCTTATTATGAATCTTATTTGAGTCGACAAGATCCAGTCAGACGATATCAGAGAGATCGATCATTGGTGAGTAAAAAACATTTTGTTATTAACATACGATGCGTGAAGAATATGGTGATATTTATATTAAATCTTAGGATTACACCCGAGCTTACAATCGTTACAAGTATTGTACTCCATATCAAGGAAAGTATTATCCTCGTTACTTCCTAAATACCGACTACATTGGGACACATTCTTATTACTGGGGCAACCTGAACGCGTACTATCCACAATACAGAAGTCATGTCAGCGGTTACGGTTCCAACAAATACATTGCGGGATTCTACAACCATTATCACCAGCCCTTATACGACCGATCTTACTACTCTCCATGTAGTAAATCTTATTATCATTCATCGTACAGGTCGTATTATAGTACGATCTATGACTGTAAGTGATTATGTACATATTATGTAAGTACTATTTTAGATTACTGAGTCTTTCATATTCCAAACCAAGGACCGTTTGATTATTTTACATGAAATAAACTTATTTTATGACATTTGGAGTTTGTTGGCCCTTAGGGTTCTTTTGAGTCTTGGCCAGGAAAAGGTCTCTCCCACTCATTTGTTCCCGATGGCCGAGTATTCCCTGACTAGATCTAGATCATCTGCGATTATTCGGTCCGTGTCACTGCCACCTTCACCAGGCCCGGTACATTTAAATCTCACTTCGAATAACGGATTGTTTAGTTGACAAGGACATATTCGTCACCCTCCCTCACATTACAGAAGCCATATCATTTAGTATATTACACATTCTCCAACCCATGCCACACTTATTCCAAAGACTATACGACGGTAAACAAATTTGAATTATTTTTGTTCGATTACAACTGATCTAAAGAGTAATATCTTAGGAATTGGACTATTGGTATGACCGTTATCGGTTTTCCCAGCCATATTACAGTAGTTATTACCCTAGGCGCTACTTTAACAGTGATTATGTACTCCCTCGGACACACTTTTACAACCCTGTTTACTCTCGGCGTCATCTCCGATATCTTCATGATTACGGAACTCCCTTTTACCTCAGCCATTTCAATGATTCGGCACACAAACCCTACATTAGACAAAGCTTCTACTCGCCTTATCGATCTCGATTATATGATGGTAAGTCAAGAATTATAAAACGATAACGGAGTCACTACATTGTAGTCGTATATTTATTATGCAATAATTGTTTATCAAATTTTAGCAGCCTACTTTTGAATCCGGTAGAAATTTCGGGCCAAATAAACAATACCAGATGAATATCTGCACTGTCTCTAAAATTGTCCTTAATGATTGAATAAACATTTCTTAAAGAGTTATTTTGTTTATTGCAAAAGAATGCCTCTAGCCAACAAGTCTTCAGTTATCCAAAAAGAACAGCTGAGATTCGAGGTCAATCTTTCTCTACCCGCCGTGTTTTTAGTCATGTCTAATTTACAAAAATCAAAATCCGTGGCTTACATTAAAGTAGAAAATGCACCGCTGACTGTAAGTGTATTCGCAAAGTATTAATTCTTGCATAGGTCTTTAAATCGGACAGTACTTCTGACGTGAGACCTCCTATCGAACGGAGATATTACAGTAAGACCAGTCCAGATTACCCAGTAAATTACTTTCTGGGACAGATGCAAGTGGATGACCATTGGTTCGACGCCTACAGGAAGTTTGTCCCCATGGAGAACCGCAGAATGTTTCCCCGAAGATACTATTCTTACGGGGATTACATTCCGTCTTATCCTTTCTACTGGTCTTATCCAGACACTTATTTCAATCGCTACAAAAAGTATTTGTAAGTTCAATTCCGCTAATTATTTACTCTATTTTAAAGCGGAAAACCAATAACTCCGTTCCCCAATTATTCCCAGCGATATGGAGATTCGTATTATCGACCAGAAGTCCGTTCCAGCTACTATTCTCCATACAGATCCTGGGTTATGTCATTGTAATCGAGAGAATAAAGATATTCACATTCTGTTTCTTTTTATTTTCTCTCCCCTCCAGGTGAAGCTGACGTTCTTTGCCTGAGGGCTTTGGCCATTCGAAAGTCTTGTCAGTCCCTTATCTCTTTTTCCGAGTCAGTTACAAGAAAGCAATGGCCAATATCAGCAGATCACAGTCATTTAGTGGCCGAACTGACGTAAGTCCGAGTAATATTGTAGGATTCCCTATTAGATATCGTCCCCAGGAATTTATTTCCCAGTTACAAACTGTTATCCATACCGTTATTACAACGATTACTCATTGGTAAGTAAGACCATATCTTGCATGGATGTTTAGCATGATGAATACGTGACTGACAAGTACCGAGTAAACACTCCCCTCTTCTACAAACCCAAGTTCCCTCGTCCTCATTATGCTGTTGATTATAAACCCAATCACACGCAATATTTCACCAGTCCATACCAATATTTCAGTGGATATAGACACCGAGAGTAAGTATAACATTGCAAGTACTGATGCTTTAGGTACAACTACGCCTTCCCCTATCACAAGAACCGTTCGGCCGATCCCTATTACGATTCATACATCAGGGCAGCCTACTATTCCCCTTACAATTTGGAGACATACGATGGTATCTTACAATTTACTTATTTAATCTTACTTTATTTTCAGTTTTACTGCGATGATCTGCACGAACCAGGACATTATCTGGAACTTTTTACATTGCTTGTTTATAAATAAAACTTTTCTTTCGAAACGGGGAATTTCTGAACAAATGTCATAAGAAAGAACATTCCCAGGTGGAGAGCATCCCACTCTTTTCGGCTGATCGGACGTTCTCTCACGGCTAATCTATTCCCAAAATGAGTCTCTTGCGGACATATTCGTCTTCCAATATTAGACACAGTTCGGTGAATTCACCGGTAAGTTCATTGCAGTAATATGGCATACAAATTACTGTAGATGTTGGGTCGTTCCTGGTCTTGCAATGATCTGAGTCAGACGGCCAAGCCCAAAAGGGTCCATCAACAATATCAGAGCACTTATTTCCCCTCAGCATATGTGCGCGACTTTGGAATTGTAAGCTCAGATTTTTCGTGACGATTCAAATTACAGTATTCCGACTACTTTTATCACTCCGAACATTTCAACGGACCTTACTACAGTCAGTACAAGTCCTATCCCACCAAGTACCGTTACAACGACTACTGGTCATACCCCGCTACGTACTGGGCTTCGTACAAGAACTATATCACTGATTACGGCCTGCCCTTTCATCGAAGCAGAAACCACGATTCGATCTACTACAACCATCTTCGTTATGGCACTTACTATTCGCCTTACCAACATCACATTTACTGAATGTAAACATTTTATCTTGATGATGAATAAACATTTTGGCGAACGCCTTCTCTCTTCGACAGCTGTTTGTTTACCTGTCAGCTGGCCTTATCTTTCTTGCACCTTGACCCAGCTCCCTCTCAGTTTCATTCCCTCCGGCAAAAATGAGTGAATATCGACTTCAGCGCGCAAGATCTGTTGCCATTGTAAATGCTAACAATTCGGCGGCGGTAGGCTCTAAAGGAGTGATAAAAGTATTGTTCTAGTTGACTCGGGCCTACTCGGTGGATAATCTGAACGAAGTCTACCATGCAAGTCCTCGCTATCTTCCTCAATACCCCACCTATGCCACTTACAGAAGAAAATACACACCGTATGCCAAAGATCACACTCTGGTAAGTGTAAATTGCGTTTAACCTCACATCTCAGTTCACCGATTACTGGTATGACAAGCATCGTTACTTCTCTCCCATCCACGAATTCACTACTTCCATCCCTCGGCGATACTATAACAGTGACAATATCTCGAATCCTCTTTACTGGAGTTATCCTTACCCTTACTGGACGCGATACAACAGTTATCTAAACAACTATCCCTACTTCAAGACTGTCAGTCCCATCACCGATTCCTATTTTGACACCGTCTATCGTCGCGCCTATTATTCGCCTTACCGAACTTTTGTGCATGACAATGTTCTTTCAAGACCTTAAATCTCGAGTTTCGAGTTTTCATCGAAATGCCCTCAGGGTTTCTTGCTTTAACTTTGCATATTGATCTATATGACTGCCATATAAAAAATAAAATTGGTATTGATAACAGTTGCCAGGATTTGCGTGGGAAGAAAGAAAGTGGAGGAACACTGGGAAGTGAAAGAGACAGTTGGCTAGAGAAGCGGCCAAGAACGGCCGAAAGAAGGCCAGTCGGAACTAAAACAAGCACACACTCCGGCCGACCAGCATGAGTATAATTCATGCAAGATCATCGGTATGCTTACCGAGAGAACGCGACATCCCCACCCAAGGGGTAGCCACCCTTTCACGGTAAGTTTCCAATCAGAAAACAACCCTATTCCAGTGTAACTTCGGTCCCTAATCTGTCTAATCACCATGTCGATGCCAAATACGCGCCTTCAACGTTGTACGGTCATCGGTTAGATCGTACTGCCGTAAGAATTAAGCCTTACATTCAATATAACTAATTTTAGTGGGACGATTATTATACCGACAACTTTGTCCACAACCCCACTGTCTACTGGCAAGACTACAGATACAATGCCCGAAGATACCCCAACACCGACCCCATCCCCAACAGCGGAGAGTTCGTGGTTCCTGGATTCTGGTCACGTTACAAGTTCTACACCGATTATCTTAACCCTCAATACTGGCGGAAATACCGGGATCCCTATTATGACAGACCTCTTTGGGATTCATGGAAACCATATCTCATGGACAGATACAACACCAAGAGAGCAATTAATATGTATAGACAGGTATGCATTCACTGTAAAAGTTGGATATTATACTACGCACGTTTTTCAGGGTCTAATTTCATTCGATTATCTGGACAAAAATTGGATCGAACCCAGCGCGTTATCTCGTAAGGACAAGGATTGGGGAGACGTCTATACACAGGCTGGTAAGTCAGGATCGCCTCTGTTCAAAACTCTTCATTTAAAGGTCGATACGGGACACGAAGATATTTTTATCAATTCTCCCACTGATGGCTACATTCGGAACGATCAACTGCCATTATTCTATCCGTTTCTCTTCTCAATAAAAATTTTGAATTGAACCCAAACTTGGCTCTTCGAAATTCTTTGAGATCTAACAAGGGAAGTAAGTACCCCAAGTGCAACGCTCCTATTTTCTTTAAATTTTGTACACACGTCGGGCCCCACATAATTCCTATAATAAAAATTTTTAGCTCGCGCTTTGCAGAGGCAGCTGAGATATTCAACGATCTTTGCGGTTGAGAGAGTACGCAAACCGCGGAGAACGGTCAAGAAACACTAAGAGTGAAGAAATAAGATTGCACCGGTTATTCAGAAGCAAAACGCTAAAAACGCTTTCTAACTTTTTGAAAAAAAATAGAATTGAAAAAATTACTAATAAAAAAAGTTTAGACGAGATTAAGTCGCAGTGCTGTATGGTCAAGATTCAAAGTACCGTAACTCCAAAACCTTTTTACTTTCCTGAATTTTTGATATGTTGTTACATCCACGTCAAAGTATTTTTGAAAAGTTTCAAAAGTTAAGACAAATTCTCTGCAAAAACGTTATATGCAAAATGGTGAGCCACTATTTTTCAAAGTAACCAAATGCTACATTCTACATACACAACAAAAGTGTCAATTATAAAAATGTTGGTCATGATCGAAAACGGTTTGCGGTTTTTCGACACCAATTTTAGCAAAGATGAAATTTACGTGTACGGTACATACCATAACTCCGACCACACCCCCTTTTATTTTCTTGAGTTTTTGACATCCATGTCAAAGCACACTTGGGACAAAATTTTAAGCTTACTTTTAAAATTTAACTTTTTCCGGAATGGATGAATAAAAATGCGGAAATTGTGTCATCCCGTTCCCACGCTGAATCCTCCCTTTTTCAAACCTCTTCAAACACCAACAAACTTCGCTAATAACGTTCAAGCAACATGTATTTCCGAAAATATAAAAAATGCGTCAAAACCATGTCGGGATGACCGATTTTCTAGACGTTTGTACTTTGAAATTATTTTCTTGGTTTTCTCGTGGATCTTCTCCTCTTTACATGAGCTTGTTCGCCTCCATTTATCGTCGTCGCGTGGTTTCCGAAGCGAAGACAGAGTCGAGCGACGTTTATTCATATTATCCGTATTATTTTAGCTCACTTGAAAAGACGAGGAGCGTGTTTCTCATCTCCTTCTAACATTTATTGCGCCATGATTGTGTTTTGATTATTGGAAGTGATGTGTCATATTTGCTATGGCCCAGCGCTGTCCACTTCGAGCGTTCGATTGCTCTCGCGTTCTCTCTATTTTCTCGTTTGTTTTTCAGTGTCGCCCAAAAGTCCAAATCAACGAAGGGACCGACTGTCTTCGGTCCTTTCTCGGCTGTTTCGTCCGGCCAAGTCGTCCCGAGCCTCCCAATTCCGTCATTCCCATCCAATCGACCATGAAATGAGTTTGACCTCCAATTCTGGCCCTGTTTTACAAAATATTTGTGCAGTTGTAGCCAGTGAAAATACGTTCTACTGTCCCGAAAAGCAAGACGATCTTTCTGTGAGTTTGCAACTGTATTTTAATGTTTTTTTAACTGTGGAGTCCTCGACTATGTCTACAATCTTTATTATCTAAAAAAGTCTAATTTCAGTTAAAAGAATGGTCCGTAAGTGGACTGGACAATTGCTCAGATGACCAAGAAGAAAGTAGATCATCAAATAAAAATGAAAAGGAGTCTTCAAGTGATATTATTTACACGACCCCTGCGCAGAGCAACATAGGTGATCAAGAACATGATGATGGACTGGTGTATGCTAATTTGGCCGAGATTTCCCTGCAGAAAAAAGCCGATCTAATTTACCGGCAGCCATTTCCTCCGAAGCCAAACTTCAACGAACCTCCTTTAAGGGTTTTGAGTAGTGGATGGAGAGAATACAAAACTATCGGGGGAAGGCAAGTTAACCTTTTGTTATTCTTATTGGCTTTTAGGTCCTTCTTCTATAACCCATCAACCGAGGAAAGTCAATGGAAGCCGCCAAGGAATATTGCGACGCTAACGAAGTCTTGCAGGACCTTGGCTTCGAGAAATGCTTCAATTTCAAGCTTTAATGAGATCTCTACCTTGGACCCTAAACTTAATTATCATGCCAGGCGCCAGTCAATCGATGAGGTATCTAGTCCATGTTCTCTAACCGGTTCTTTTGCTGATCCACTTAATCATTCCATTGAAAGAGAGAATTTACAAACGAAGTCTCCTTTTAGTCCTTATTCCAGGGATAATGTGAGTGACTTTTGGATCTTGGAAAATACAGTTTTTAAACTTAATAAACACGAGTCATTTCAGAATTTATTGGCTGAGTCATCTGGTTATCGAGACAAAACTCTGGATTCTCAAGAACCGAGGAGGTCAAACCAAATACGAAAACCGAAGGTTTCAACCAATCCAGCGATTGCACCAATACCGAATGTTATCTTCGAGGGATTTCTTCATAAGTCAGAGTTCTTGGAAGGCTCCGCGAAGATAAAGAAGTGGTCTCAAATCTTTGCCGTTCTCAATTCAAAGGTATTATCCTTATATAAAGAACAGAAGAATTCTGATGTAAGTTCCCGTGTTGGTGAATGTATGGTTTTAGTCGAAGAGCAAACATTTTAAGGCTCCGCTGGAAGTGTTGGATTTGAGAGGAGCTGCCGTTTATCCTGTCGATTCGGATAAGATCAAAGACAAAAGACACCGGAGCATTTTCTCCGTCCATCTTCTCCATAATCCAGCAATGTTTTTGTTCAGTTGTACTGATGGGATCGATGCATTTAATTTTTGGATTGAGGCGATTAAGAGTGTTATCAGACAGAATGTAATTTAATAATTATATGCATTAATTTTTTTAGCCGTGCAACTCAGAAGAATCCAGGAAATTTTCAAATCCTGAAGAATTATTTGGAACTCTTGCACAAAGTACAACTAAATCAAGGTTCGGAATGAAAGGATCCATACGACAGTCGGTAAAGAACAAGTTGAAGGCGTCCAATTCAAGGGACAGATTGGACCAGAACGATATCCCCACTCGGGAATCTATCATCGACCGCTTATTGAGATTCCTGAGACATCGGCCGACCTTGGAGTCCTTATATGAAAAAGGAATCTACAAACGTATGCATTACCTGAAGTTATGTATGTTTTAATTTTAGCTGAGCCGGTCTTTGGTAGAACCTTACAGGCTGTGTGTGAGCATGATCAGGCCAATGTTCCTAAATTTTTAACAGAGGTCATAAGAGTTATTGAATCGAGAGGGGTCCAAACAGATGGCATCTACAGGGTAAATGGGAATCTATCCCTCATTCAAAAGATCCGTGAACATGTAAATCATGGTGGGTATTACTCTTTGTTCCGATAATTAAAATACCTACAGATCGATACGACGTGCTGGCGAAAGAAGAGGATATCCATGTGCTTACCGGAACTCTCAAACTCTTCCTTAGAGAGCTTAGTGAGCCAGTCATTCCGTCTCATTTGAACAAAGAATTTATGAATGCCATGTGTACGTGTTGACTAGTAATATAATTGTGTGTTTAGGGGAAAAGAATTATCCCAAGAGACTTCAAAGGTTTAATCAACTGCTTTCTTCCCTCCCTGGGCCTAACAAATCCACGTTGTCCGCTTTGGTTAAACATCTCAGAAAGTACGTTCACCACACAGATTACATGTTTGTGTTTAGAGTTTCCCAGTTTGATTCCGAGAATCGGATGAATCTTCATTCTCTGTCCATCGTCTTTGGTCCCGCCCTTTTCCAAGAAACGAAGCCCCCAAAACGTCGTGGAAACTCATCGAAGCCAGATGCAGAAGGAGTTCCAAATCATGTGGTGGCCTACAACTTTGTTGCATTCGGTCAGGTGACCGAATTTATTCTTGAAGAAGCTCTAAATCTTAACATATTACAATAGCACTGACTTTATTGTACATTTGAGGACGTTTCACTTCATTTCTTTTGTTGATATCTTGTTTCAGCCGGTCTCTATTTATTTCCAATGGTTCCCCATTTCGTCGATTTGTGGTCTATTTTTATTTGATGTTACACTTGAGGCTTAAAAAAGCTTAAAAAGCATACACGGGTCTTGAATATTTTAAACATGTTGTGTAATAAATGTCCACAAATAACAAGGGAGTAAAAGTCTTGAGTAAAGTAGGTTTGACGTAGAAATCAATTTATTGCTTCAATGAGATCCCCATTTACGTAGAGCTTGTATACAATTCCCTTGGCTCTCCTTCCACTACTTTCGGTCTTTATGAAAGCAACGTTTGAACCAATCTCAAAGTGAGTTTCGGTCCCATCATCCACGAATATTCCCTGCAAGAACACTTATAAGCGTTTTTGAATCTAATTAAAAAACAACGGAAATGAGATTTTTGAAGCAGTAATTGGATGCCAAGAGAATCTGAACACGGACTTACAGTGGTGTTCACTTTGTCTCCATTCACCCAGACCTCCATCGAATCTTTTTCTAAATCGAAACAGTGTGCTTAACTTGTTAACTCACCTAGAACGACACGGATATCATTCTCGTTAAGCCGAACATGCCACATTTTGAGGGATTTGTTTTGTTCCTCCTTGAATTTCTCATAAGTTTTCCCATTGACAGTGATGCTGTACTCATAGGCAAAGATCCCAATGGCTTCAATGTTGATTACACACCGGACTCCGTTGATCTCAAAGACCTCACGTCCCACCAACTTGAACAGCCAGTCGTGTCTGACGACCTCCTGAACTGAGGCTGAGTCCGAATCAAGTTCCGTACCCGTCCATTCACTCTGACGATCCTCTTCCCGGTGGTTGTTCCATGCTCAAACTCGATCTGATACACGGTATCACTCATGGGGATGTTCCAACGTGCCACCACATCCGAATCGGAGGTTCTTTTGAGGGATTCTGAAGACACCGGAGGCCTCATCCCCGTGGAATCCGGTGCTGACCCGGAACGTAGAGTTTCTTGGACAGTGGGCTGATGGCCAACACTTTGCAAACGGACAATGGCCAGCTCTTTTTTGGGGACAATACCACGAGTCCGTGCCCAAAAAACGACTTACCTGTCACGGCCAGTAGCGGAAAGTCCGGTGGAAAGGGCTCTAAACAGTCTATGCATTGGTTCGACCTTTAAGGTTGTCATGACAACTTGATGAAATAAGTTGTGACGTGAAAGGGGCGGCCCTCAGGGCAAGAGTGACCGCTGTCCAGCACAGGACCGGCGGTGGCTGGAACGCTTTCCTTTTCCTTTTATGCCTCGGGGAAGAGATGGACACTGCTGATGAGTCCTTGAACTCCAAGACTTCTGACTTTTGATCAGCCGAACTTCCTCACATTCCTGGGAGATTACGGTAGCTCAAAGTGTAAGTAGTTGTAATTTTATGACCCTGTGAGTCTGACATTTCAGAAGACGAATGGTCAGTCTGCGATACCCACCTGTGGCCGGGTCAGTCCAGACTCTCCCTCCGGTTCCCAGACTAACTCGGCTCACCCAATCCTCTAATCGATCGAGAAGAAACTCCTCTGTCACCACGACAATTCAGCGCCCTCTTTCCTGCACAATAGTACATTCTAGAGGTACGATTAATTTTATGAATACAGCTTCAACCAACACATTCAGATGGCTGTTCCCTTGACAGAGATAATCGGAATCCGAACAGAGAGGAAGTATATCATCAGGAGGAGAGTCCCTCTTCCGATGAAAGTGCAAGATCTGCCAATCAGAATGAAATGATTTACAAAGTAAATTTAATAAGTGACTGAGTAATCATAGTTACAGGAAACTAGCTATATGAACGTACTTCCAAACAGAGCTTCATTCTATCGAGACTATGGAACTTGCACAACTCTTGGACGCGGCAACTTTTCCAGAGTTTTTTTGTTGAATTCGGGCCAAAACAAACAAGCTGTCAAGGTAACATAGAAAATAAATTGAGATTCTTTTCTTGACTCGGATTAAAAAACCAAATTTCAGGAAATTGACAAGGAACGGATGTCTGGGCGATTGGATTACGTCTATAACGAGGTGAACATCTTGGCGGAATGTGATCACGAAAACATCTGCAAGCTCTTCAAAGCCTTCGAATCTCCTGGGTATTTCTTTCTGGTATTCGAATATGCTCCGGTAAGATCACAACTTTCAGAAATAAGGGTTTTATTTTAGTTCGGGGATCTGTTTGAGTTTATAAAACAAACTGGAATCCCCGGAGAAGCAAACTGCGCCTGTCTGACATATCAGGTGGGTTGTAACGGTTCACCAATAAACCATGTTGTAGATATGCTCGGCTCTAGAATATATTCACAATAAACAAATTGTCCATCGAGATGTGAAGCCAGAGAATATATTGATCATGTCAGAGAGTTGGGTCAAGCTGACAGACTTTGGATTGGCGTGCACAGTACTGGGGCCGCTTTACAGAGTATGTGGAACACCCACTTATGTTGCTCCAGAAGTCATCTCGGAACAAGGATATGGAAGAGAAGTGGACATCTGGTCTCTGGGAGTTGTTTTACATATAATGTTAATCGGATTCGCTCCATTCAGAGCTCCCCGACGTTCTCAACTATTTAAATTAATCAGAAAAGCGTACCTTGGGTTTGATTTCCCCAGATGGAGTCACATTTCTACGAGTAAGTTGCAAAAAACATCCCGAATTCAATTTTACAGTTTTTTTATGTAATTTAAATTTTTCGGATTTCGGGTTTGTTGGCGAAATGTCACATTTTACAATTAAATCCTGATATTGCAGACGCCCAAAGCACCGTCCGTCGTATGTTGTGTCCGAATCCGAAACGTCGTGCCACGGCTACGGAGATTCTGGAAGACGAGTGGATCCAATCTTTTCTTGTTTGAAAAATAAAACCATTAATTTTTCCGCTTTGTCGCCCGGGTGTGGGTGAAAATCTTCGACCTCAGGCAAGATCGGATCGGCAGATAAGCCAGGAATTCCCGGATACCCTGAGGTTATCGTTTGAGGTTGGAATGCGTGGATTCAGTTTTCCTTTCCTGCCAGTGAGGAGACTGGTGGTGTATGCCGGGGAAAGTTTATTTCTTCCCCTTTAACGCTTCGGATTTAGTAAGGGAGTACTGTAGGACTAGAAGTGAATATATTGTATGATACTTGTGGGGATCAGGGATGCTCCGTTATTAGTTTGCAAACGTTTGGAATGCATAAAACGGCCTTCTTAATCGCGTGAATTCCATCGAAAGCGACAGCGATCGGTCGTGTCGTCAGAAAGGGGAAAAAGAAGGATATCAGTGCGTGTGTTGAGTTTTGATAAGTGGATTTGTCGACGAGAGCTGTTCCGTCGGTCCGGTTATCGGTTAGATCGCCTGCAGGTGGCGAGACCAAAACGGGCTTTATTTGTGGTCGGCGCCCTACCAGGCCGGTCCCCCCGCTCGGTCAACATTTCCCGAGCGGATTGGGCGAAATTCGAATTCCGCCAAATCAGCCGCTCTCGCCTTTATGCCAATCTGATTCCCAAATATGATGGCGACTTTGCGAGCCTTCGTACCCCGTCCCCCAATATTGTCGGATTAAGGGCCAACCTTTGTTGTCGCGCGGACCTGCGCCTTGCTCTTGATGCGCCTTATTAAGAGGGGTCATTCCGTCACTCCCGAAACAAAACGATGACCTTCTGTGGCCCTTCTCGCGAGTTCACGGTCAAGGCCCTTTTGACCTGGCTTTTGAATGGTCGGCATTCGGTTCAGGAAGCTCTTGACCGCTCTTGTTTTTTACATGACCTTCTCCAGGTACTCGAACAGGTTCAGGACGGGAAGCGTCTTCATTCATTGGGTTCGCGGCCTTCCGATGTCTCAGAAGAGAAAGAAGAAGGGGGAGGGGTTGCCGCAGGAGTCAAGAATGGACTGCTCTTGTCGCGGAGTCGAAGCCTCTCCCACGTTCCTCAAAAATGATTGGCGTTGTTGTTTTTTTTTTATTTTGCGCCCTTTGCGCACGCTCCGAGTCTTGACCTCGAAACCCTGCCCTTCCCGTCTCTCGACGCGACAGTCCCTTCTGCGACGTCTTAGCACGGCCGGATTTCTCAAAATATTTGGAGTGACCAACGGAACATTCGGCCTTCAGCACATGACGTCGCGGCGAGGCTATTTCCACAGGATTTTATTAGTTTTGATTCATTTGTTTGCGACTACTTTGGGAGTGAGCACAGGGATCGAGAGTCTACCATCTCCGCTCTCGAGCTGTGTTGCATGGATGATCGTTGTCGCACTTGTATTTGGCCTTGTTGATCATGATTATCATCATTATGAAGTGTCCTTTTTCTGTTCCCATTAAAAATTCTCAATCTGGTGCCATGTTTCTGAAACTCATTACGATTCTTTTTCCCCATGACGAGGTTATCCTTGTCTTCAAATTCATAAAACGATCCTTGTTAATTTTCGTATCCTTAACGATGACTGTAATGGGTATACACGTTATAATTCGGGATCGGGTATTCCGAACTAATTGAGATGTTTTTGTTGAGATATTCTTCAGAAGAGAACTGGAGGGCAACATTTCTTCAGTCTTTAAAGGATTCATTCATTCTGATCTAACGGAGCGCCCGAGGGGATGCCCAGAATTGGATCATAATCGTCTTATTCTTGTTGTTCTTCCTTTCATGGCTGGCTGCACTATTTTTGCGGAAAGGCGGAACACGAGCGGTTTAATTGCCTACGTTATGCAATCCACGTTAATTTGCGTGTATTTTCGCGACCATGCTGCGGAGCATGACCATCATTCCGGTGGTTTTACTCCGAAATTCCTCGAAATCTGTCGATCCCGACCCGGCCTCACTTGACTTAGTTCTTCTCATTCCTCCGCCCTGATGTCTTTCCCCCACGACAACTTCTCTTTTCATCCGTAATGAGTCTCCCGGCTAGGGTTGCGCAACTCTCCCCCCTTAATCGGAGGTACTCTCTCGTTTCCTTTTCCATGATTAACGTCTGTAAAGTCCATAATTGTGACTGATCCTCCGAACTTTTAATTTTTCACAACTGTATGAACCGCCTTTTAGTCATCAATTTTTGGTGGTAATCCTATACTTTCTATGACCGCGGGTTTGTTTGGTTTTGTAATTGTTATACATAATATGTTCTGATTGCGGTTATAGTGAACAGAATCGACCACCATGAAGGTGGTCTTGTGTTTGGGCGTGGTAATTGCCCTCTTGGGTGGGTCTGTGGCCATGTTGTTGGACCCTGAAAGAGTAGCCGCTCGGCTCCGAATCGAGGCCGAAGCCGAACAAGACAAGTTACTCCGAACGGGACGGAATCGGCGGCAACTCAGCCAGCCGAAGGAGGTCACCATTCAGGTTAGCCTTTTTTTGTTATCTGGTTTGCATCTTTTTGGTGGGATTAGGCGATTATCGGGACTTATTATCTGATCAATAAAAATCAAATTTAGGTTACGGCGCCGCTTTTCTCAAGTCGTTTGTTCGAGTACGGCGACGAAGCCGGAGATCAAGAACTGCCCGTTTCTCTGGACAGCACCAAGAAATTGCAGTTGTCCAAACCAATCTCATTCTATGGGAAACAGTATCAAACAGTCTACATTGGCAGTAATGGGGCCATTACATTTGATACAGCCATCAGAACACATCGTTCTAATATTCTGCCGAGCAATTACGTTATGATCGCTCCTTTCTGGAACCGGAACAAGCTCGAGAATGGCGGTCATGTCTATTACCGCGAAATTACTTCTGGTCGAGTGTTAGAACGAGGACAAAGTGAAATTCGATATCAATACGATAAGAGTGTAAAAGTTATCTCATGCTTGTTGGTGACCTGGGAGAAGATGCAGCCGTTGGGAGCCAATCCTTTGCCCGATGAGAATACCAACACCTTCCAGGCCGCTCTATTTGTCACTGATAACGGCACTTATGCCAATTTCATCTACAATAACATTGGTTGGACCCAAGGTGCCGAGGTTTGTTTTCTTTCATGTCTTTTGTTATTGCGCAATCAGGTTGAGAAACCAGTTTCCTCGACGCCTCTAACAATAGACAGTTTTTGCACTAATGAATAGGGAAATGACGCTTTATACGAGCAATTAAGCGACTTTCTTTCAGGCCGGTTTTAATGGAGGACAGGACAGTCTATTCTACGCTCTACCCACTTCAGGCACTGGGAATATCATGTACTTGGAGGAGTATGGAAACACGGGAATTCCAGGGGAATGGATGTTCGAATTGGGCGAAAAAAGAATCATCCGATGCAAAGCCGGGCTCAAGGGCGATACTTGTGATGAAGGTATGTTATGAGAAGGTTGCACTTTACATATGTCATCCGTTTAGAATGTTCACCGGGAGAATGGGGAATCGATTGCATTGGATGCTGTCATTGTTCTGGCAACACTACTTGCAATAAAGTGAATGGGGAATGTCCAAACAATCAATGCTCCGAATGTTTCAGTGGTTCGCAATGTCAGACAAGTAAGTATAAATGAAAAGTATAACAATACTCTCCAGAACTCTCCAAATGTTCTATGGATTCACCTCGGAAATGTGCTCGGAATGGAATCTCCCTAACTGATTACGACCGTTGCGGAGAGCCTCTTCAAAGATGCCAATGTCTGGATGGATACGAAGGTGACGGTTATGCCAGATGTAATGACATTGATGAATGTAAAAAGAACAATGTCTGTCATCAGGATGCTGTTTGTACGAACACTCCCGGCCATTTCTTCTGTCAATGTAAACCCGGATACAGTGGAGATGGAGTGATGGAATGCATGGCGTCTGACTCCTTCTTGTTCCCCACCAATGGAGAAAACCTTCCTCCATCACAGAACTCCAAAGTAACAATCCAATTGCAGAAACCGGTCAAATTATTCGGATTGGATACTAGCCAATTAACGGTTCGTTTCGCAATGATTGCGTAATTCATAAAAAAGATGACATTAAATGATTATTTCTTCAGATATCATCAAATGGATTGATAACCGTGGACGACTCAGTTAACATTCTTCCCGGAGATAGTCTTGATGACATGAATGTTGTGGGAATAGCTCCATTTTTCGCTCCTATTGATCTCTCCAAAGGTGGAGATGTTAGAGTAAAGGAAAGCGCCGAGGATGGAGTTCTGGCCAGGGCTACACACATTGTCAATGATAATGGGGAGTCTGGAGGTTTTATTGCCGATAACGTAATCATCATATCCTTCATCAATGTTTCAACTCCTTCAACCCAAACCACCAATACCTACCAAACAGTGGTGATCAGTGGAAGAGATTCTAAGAAACAGCCTTCAACTTTCGTGGAATTTCTTTATAAGGATTTAACATGGACTCCCAATGCTGAAGCTGGAATTATGACCTCAGATAAGAGCAATTCAATTCAATTACCCGGATCGGGCACTGAGGGAATGGAACAACTCAGTCAGCTGAGCAATGTCAGACAACCCGGTGTCTGGTTGTATCGTGTTGACCGAGATGTGATTCATCAATGTATGAAAAGTGATCTGCAACCTCCCTACTGCGACGCCGAGTCACCTCCTCTCATTAAGAAAACGCAATCTAATGAGATCCCTGAGGTTAAACAAACAACACCTCAGGTTAAGATTCCCACGGAGTCAGTTCCCACCGAGATTGACGATGATCAATTCGAGATTCCAGAGGTTGCCTCCACATCGATCGTCCCTCCTTCTGAACCTTCTACTCAACGTGTCCCTGCAGTATTTGCCACTGCCGAAACCCGTCGTCCCCAAATCTCTCTTCATGTTCAGAATACGCCGGAATTAGAGCGACCATCCACTCTTCCAATTCCAACGATTAGCACCACTCATCGACCAATTGTTCAACTAAACAGCAAAGAGATCGAGGCCCTGCCTCCAGATGTGTTCGAGAATCCACTTCCACCTTTCGTCACCGTTGTTCCAGAACTCTTCACGGCCAAATCAAAACCAAACGAAGAGCCCACTCAGATTGGGAAAGTCCATGTAATCCAGCCGGAACTAATCCGACCTTCAATTATTGGCAGCTTCAATACAAACCCTCCAGCTGTCGTGACGTCCGTTGAAGAAGTTACACATGAATTCATCAATAACGACTTCCCTCAGGCACCAATAGAGACCACGGTAGTGGAGGACGAGGCCCCTACCAGTACTCCAACAACTCCTGAATCCACAACTACCGCAACAACACAGTCTACAACGACAGCTACTGAGACAACTACAGTGATCTCAGAACAATCCCCATCCTCAAAGAATGTCATCAAAATTCAGACCGAGACCATGCCCACTACCAACAACAACCTCTTTGTCTTTACGTCAACAAAATCTGTAAGTCCTGCTTCTTTATATGATGTTTTACATTACAGCCTCCCAAGAAGATCTTATCGTCAAAACCGAAGATTGTGACAGGATCCCCACATAAAGAGAATGAGGAAATGGATAATTCGATCGAACAGGGGCGTGTCCTGGAGGCTGAGATGGCCGGAAGTAGATTGGCAGTAGTAATTCCAGTTACTATTGTAGCTGTCTGGGTAGTCATTCTTATTGTAATTGCCTTTGTATTGTGTTGCCAAAGGAGGTAAGTGTGCTTACGAATTCAAACACATCAAAATCGCAATTACAGGAGGACCCATCACACTCTTCGGACGGTCTACGGTCCACCATATCACATTCGACCGGTCGGAACATATACATTAAGAGGAGACCCTTCTCTGAAACATTATGAGGGGATCTACGAAGAGAACATAGAGAAGAGTCGAGGCTTCCCTGCAGATCTGGGGCCTTACCAAACGGTGCGTCATTCCACACCATCCTCCACCGCGTGAGGCACTGCACTTGATCACGATTTCACTCACTCTGTCACCTACAAACATGGCCATTAATTAATTTTTTTGAAATTTCTAGGGCGGTCGGATGTCCTTATATGGATCGTATTGGAATCTCTCAAATGCATCGCGCAGTGGGATCGACCGATTGCATCCGATGTCATAGTCGGTTTCTAAGTGTTAGAAAGCATTTCCATGGCGTTTATTTGTATGCTGTTAGATTTGTTTAATTCCTCTTGCTCATTCCATCTACCTAGCTCTTAATTTTGTTGGCAAAAACCCGGGTTCTCAGTTACAGAATGCCAAGTATTTGTATTAATCCATAATAACAGAATATAATGTTGTACATGTTCTTTTCGTGTTTGAGATGTTTATCAGATATAAAGTTTAAATTGGTCTTAAAGAAAACTATGAGTTGTTGGGTCCTATTAGGCAGTTGCGGTTTCTTCTGGAGCAGCTTCTCCATCGACGGGCTCTTCAACAATCTCTAGCTCAGGATTTTCGCCGGCGGCTGGTGCTTTCTATAAAGAAATTTTTTAAAGATGGAGTCTTCTAACATTTAAAAGTCGGCATTTTAACTAATTACTGGTTTGGGAGCTAAAGTTGGATCAAATTCTTCGGTTGGCACTTGCAAAGGAATAACTGGGACTGGAGGTTTGGCTGCATCACCCTCGGCCTTGACTTGTTCTTGATATCTGAAGGGCTCGAGGTTCTTCCTGAGTTGTTCTAGCTCTTCGATATCTCTCTTTCCCCATTCTGGAGGAGGTCTGCCACTTCCATGAACAATACTGGGCGGAGGTTTAACGACAGGCTTAACAAGAGATAACTTAAAGTGTGATGTAACGTAACCTTACATGCTCGAATAATTCCCGGCGATCTCCATAAGAACGTCGGTCAACTTGACGATCAAATTTGGAGAAAATGATCTTCTTGGTCTGAATATTTTGTCATTAAAAACGTACAATATTTTGTCATTACTCACCGGTCTTCTGCTGTTGCCTTCCTCTTCGGTAGGTTCGACTCCTGCCTTAAGGGCCTTCTGACGCGCCACTTGTTTCTCACGTTCAAACAACTCTTTCAGATCATATTCTTGTCGGCCCTCGCGGATCTCTAGATCATATTTTTCGGCTTCCAACTTAACAATCTTTGCGTGAAGTCGCTTGATCTTCTCCTTGATGTCATTGGGTAAACAGTTGCTGACATCTTCTGGCTTGTTGATAGCGGCCAAAAAATTTTGCTGCGGCAGATGTAATAGATTTTCATTAACACATACCTTCTGCTCTTCTTTCTGTTCTTTGCTTAGTCCAAATTTGTTTTTTTGTTCCTCGTTTCCAAGCAGTCCCTTCCCACTCTTGCTTACTACAAAATTGGGTCCATCCCCGATAGGCACCTCGCTCATGCCAAGAGCTCCGGCCATCATCATGTTCTTCCGCATCTTCTCCTCTTGTCTTCTTGCTCTTTCCGCCTCCAGCTTTTGTTTCCGCTCTTCCTCTTCCTTCCGTCGTCGTTCTTCATCTTGACGTCGACGTTCCGCAAACTCTTGTTCTTCTATGGCTCGCTGTTTCCTCCTTTCGATCTGTCGTTCTTTCAACACCTTCAGTTCTTCCTCCACTTGCTGGAGCTCGGCTTTTCTTCTGGATTCGGAATCCATCATCTTTAGAGCTTGCTCTTCTTCATGTCTCTTCTTGGCAGCCAGCATCGCCTGTTCAGCCTCAGTCATTGATTCCGGATCTGGCTCTGCGGTCGCGGGTGGAGGTACTCTTGAAGGCCTTAAACAATCTTTATCCGCATACTTCTGCCTACCGTCTTTCTTCTGGCGCTGCATCCTCACCAGCGTCATCTTGTGGGGGTCTAAAGGATTTATTATCTGCTCAGAGGATCCCAGCAAGAAACCGTTTCTTCCATTTGACCTTTTTTGTTTCGTAGCGGCGAATATTACAAAGATAAAAAAGACAGACTCAAGAGACAATAGCAACAATAATTATATGGCACAATATATACCCGTAACTTACTCGTTTTCCTCGTCTCCCCCTACGGCTTTCTCCTCTTCACCTTCAGCGGAAGGAGCAGCGGTATCCTCCGCAACAGCTGCCGGAGGAGGCGCGGCTTCACTCTCGGGCTCCTCTTCTTCCTCTTCCTCTTCAAGTTCTTCGCCGCTTCTGAAATGATATTATTACAGCACTTCGAATTAATAAAAACAAAAACTAAAAATCATCTACAGCACACTAACCAAGAAGGATGATAATTTACCTATTCCTCCTCCAGCGAGGTACAAATTTTCTCTTTGGTTTCTTTGATGGACGGAAGACCGGCATCTTCTGATGACTCACTTTCCTTAAAGTCACGCCAAATGGATTCAAAACGGCGACATGATGCTCTGAACTTGTGGATCGTAACAACTCCAATGAATGATGGAGTTGTAATTGGTCATACCATTCGTCCAAGAAATTCTCTAACTCAGTTTTCTCGGCTTCAGGAATTGGCCATCTTTCAGGCAATCTTCGGGAAATAAATTTAGCTCTGGGAGGAGGTTTGGGGCCTGTAAGAAGATGACAAATAGTACAGTTGAAACAGAAGATCCGTTTGTAGATTGCTTCCAGAACTGGGATATGGAGACGTCGTCTAAACTCTTGGATCAATCTGGTCTCCCATTCCTCGATTTGAGTTGGATGTCGTGGTTCGGAGATATTTTCCATTCTGACATTTGCGACTTCATCTTTGTTGTCTTCTCTTTTTTTAGTGATTCCAACAAACTTCTTTTTGTCATCACGTTTCTCATCCTTGGTAGCTCTCAGAGCGTCCCTCTTCTGTAATTTTGTCATTTTCTTTGATTTTTTCCCTATGTCTCTTCTTGACTGGTTAAGTAACTCGGGTTTATTCAGCTTGGTGCTTGTCAATTTAGGCACTCTCTTTAGGTTTCCTCTCACATCCTGAATCTCTCTAGCATAAGCCTGCTTCTTTTTTAGTCGATCCTGAATAGACCTGACTGAATTCTCTCCATTTGCGAAGGTTGTCACTGGGTTTTTGGCCCTCTCTTTCTTCCTTTTCTGCGCCTCTGCCTTCCAGTTGGGATCCGAAATCTCACAAAATGCGGATTGCTTTCGTTCCGAGCACGGTTGAACAGTATTTGTAGATTCCTCTTCATCGTTACTGTTGGTGAGTCGTAGATGAATCCGGAGGCATTTTTGTTTGTTGGGTGCAGAGAAGTGTTCTCTGATCTCATAAAAGCTACAATGTTGAACGGATATGGAAGCCGATTGGGGGTTCTCAGGTTTGTTCCTAAAGTTGGCCGCTGTCGAGCTTTGAGATACCATTTCGCGGTTAAATTTCAATTTTGGTACAATAAGTTTCTTGGTGTTTTCGTTCTTCCCTGCAGCCGGTTGTTGCAGCTGAAGTCGCCCAACTTTTCTTGTTTTTTCGGCTTCCAACTCGGGTTCTGTCTGCTGTCTCTTCAATTTCCCAGGAGTTTTTTGTTCGTTGCTCCTGTCTTTCGGATTGTAATCGGGAATATTCAAAGATCCTTGTTTCTTGCACCCTTCGTCCAATGAACTTCTTCGTTTGACATGGAAGGTGATACTCTTGGCCTTCTGTTTCCTAAGAATGCACGTTGTTTCCTTGGCTTCTGTATGTTTTGGTAAGGAGAATTTCAGCAATGTTTCGTCTTGAATCGAAATTTGTTTGACCAATTTTTGCGCCTTTTTTGGATCAGGCTTGTCTCTGGTATAGTGTAAATTTACAGTAGTTGCTTTTGAATGACTTGGTACCTTCAGTTGGGCATACTTTGGTAGAGCAGAGGGGGTAGCATTTAGAGTTACTTCAGGAGCTTTGGACTCCGTATTAACAGTTTTCTTCGATGTTTTTGGCTCGGCTTTTGTATTCTCCACACTTTTTTGTTTGTCATCATAGCTTACAGATGTTTCGTTATCAGTTGGTTCGAGGCTGTTTACTTTCTCTGGCGGGTCTGTTCCAGAAGGTTTTGTGAGAGGGTGCTTAAGTTCAACATCCGGCTCACATGTTTTTGTAGTGGTGTGAAAATTGGCATCCTTTGGCGTTGGAATGACAAGACGTATCTCATCCTGTTGCTTGGCTTCGTTGAGTCTCTTCTTAACCGCTTTCGGTTTTGCTCTTTGAGAGATCAATTCTTCCTGTGAACCCACTGATTCTGGAAAGGATGCTTCGGTCTCGTCGTATATCGCAATAAGGACACAAAAAATTACTTCCTCTGACTCTTCTTCCTTAGCGAAGTCAGCTGCTTCAGCGTTTATTTCAGCTGAAATTAATTTAGTTGGGGTTATGGTTGACCGCCTTCTGGCAATTACTCGAATCGGAGTTGATCTTTTTGGCTCCTCGGGGCTTGGTAAAGAATCCAGGGACAGGCCCGAGTCACTGTCGCTGGATGTGCTACGCAATGGAGTGGACTCACGGTCGCGACCCCATTCGTAGGTCTTGAGGTATTTGGATTCATCGTCGCCTTGCTTCCCTCTCTTCTTCAGAAGCTCGTCAACTGTGTTATGCGCGGCCAGGAGTCTCTGAAGATATTCTTGTTGAAGGGCTAAGGCTTTACTTGTGGGTGGTTCCTTGGCCTTAATGATTTCTTTTTCGGGGCTTCTGCTGGGTAATCTTTCTTGGATCGGTTCAAAGCTAGTTGGCTGGGCGTTGGGAGGGCCTCCAAGTATGGCCCATTGCTGAGACCGTTCTTCTTCTTCCCGGGCCTCTTTTCTTCTCTTCAGATAGCCAGAGGCCCAGGAGTCTTTGACGGAGGGTACACTGGCCGTAATGTCATCCTGCCGTTGGCCTTGCCCTATGGTAGACCGTATGTCTGCTGAAGAATCTCTTTTACTAAAATACCGTTCTGCTGGCGACGGCTTAGGCGGTTGTAAAGGCGTTGGCTCAGCATATTGAGGGGCTCCATATGCCAGAGGATATTGCGGGGCTGCAGGAGATGGTTGATATTGCGTTCCCATTGGCTGATAAGAGCCAGCTCCATATGGCTGGGAACCGTATGCTGCACCATTATGCAAAGACGGTAACCCGAGTACAGAGTATTGAGAATCAGAACGGTCGAGCGCAAGTGAAGTCTCAGGTAGCCGTAAAGGAGAGTTGAAGCGTTGAGCATTACTTGAGCCTGGGTACCCGGGAGTTAAGCCGGAAGAGGAGGTGGAAGGTCCCGAGTTTAGAGAAGGGTGGAAAGATGACCTGGATGCTGTATTATACGAAGACGATGATGGAAAGGAAGAGCCGGTGCGGTAACGAGAAGAGTTCGAGTAAGAGGGGTACATTATTATTAAAATCAGGGGAAACCAACTACAATTCAAACGAAAAAACAAGAGTACGAGAACTACTTACAAAAGTTCGTCTTCAGACATGACAGGAAGTTCAGGGAAAATAATAAAGGATGTGGTTTGAGGTTTCAGTGATTTAAAAAAAAGCGACAACACCTAAAAAGACAGCTGTCAAGGGGAAATAGGACACCGACAAAGATAGCTATGATATTAGAGTGGGTGCTCCTTAAAAACTCTGAAACGAATTGAAGTTAGGCACGATTGCTTTGGTGACAGGCACGATAAGGACAAGGCATAGGACAGCTGCCCCCTCTCGGGCCGTACTTATAATGTCCTAACGAAAATATCTGCCCTTGAAAATCGGTATATGATTTAAACAACCTAGATAACCTCCAAACGACAATGTAAAGTCATTTTTACCCATTTACAAGATCACAAAACTCCTCAAATTGAAATCAAAAATACTTGAGAGGGTGTAAATGCGAGGGGGAAACGGCTGTTTGAAAACTTTAGGGCCGGAGGTACGAACACCTCAGGGAAAAGAAGAAGAAACACCTCCTCATCCCGAGGACTGGGATCGATTTGAGGCCCATTTATCCCTGGGGAAAACAATTTCTGGACAATCAAAATTGATGCTCACTACTTTCTAAATATAACTGACCGGTCCAAGTCTCTCAAAAACATCCATTTATAAAAGTCTTTATCTTTAGCTACTAGGATTTTAATGTCATAGCAGCATAAATGAAAGGATAAAACCTGGGGAAAGTCTACAATTTTTAAACTAAAATGTCTTGAATTTCCTCAATAAAGTCTAAAAGATAAGGTAAATATAAGCGAAACTTGCAGACGAAATGTTTCTCAAGAGACTAAAAAAGTTGAAAACAATTGTCATCCAACGGCAGGCAAGGCGTTCGACGGCCGAATCCCTTCTCATAATGGCGTTCACATTGCGTATCATATTGCAAAGCAACTCATAAAACAAAACATTGCTTTGCTAAAGGGTAGGTACTCTTTATGACTGTTCTCTGATTACTGCAATTCTTCAACCTTCATCAGCTTTTTGTAACTTGTATAACCAAGGAAACCGACAGAAAATTGCGGAAAAATAGTCGCTCAAGGGTGGCACTTGTGATCAGCCGACATTTTGTGCATATATGAGAGAGACGCACAAATTTGGAAGCATAGACGGCAAACGAGACAACCTACGTCCAAGCAAGGCTAAGAATAAGCCTTGGCCTTATTTTGAGACAAGTCCAGTAAGAGGTCATATTAATAATATAAAGCCTACGGCCGTGAGTATCATGAATACAGGGACAAAGGGGCCATAAAACTTTGGGTAACTTTTGGGAGTCAGTCTCCGAAGATGAGATTTTTCTGCACTGAACTGGCATACCAGTTTGTACTAAACGTAGTCACTCGGGAGACCCCAAGAGACGAGTCCAGATAATCAATCAGAGTGATTGCCGTGTTCAGCGTTGATTACAAATTAAGTTTTTTTAAATTGTCGTAAGTGGCATGGCTATTAGCATTTTCATAAAGTGCATGGACTTTTCGTCGCTCGCCGCACTGTGCAAGAAAAAGGTCGACTGCACAGTGCAATTTGATTTCTCAAACAAAATCGCTGCGACATAAGCTTTTTTCCATTGCGCCGCCGCGAAACTTGAGACAATTGCACCGTGCAAAAATGTTTTGAAAAGGATCGTGTCGCGCGAAGAAAGCGAAATGCACAGTGCAAATGTTCATGCACTTTAAGAAAATGCTAATAGAAAGATATCTCTTTGCTCTATGATAACTGCAAATTTCACACGTCTTTCGAATCCATCAAAGAAAAATTTTGTTTGTTTTGAAGCCATCCAAACTCAACCCAATTCTTGGCATCATTGAGCTCAGCGAAGCGCTACTGGCACAGATCGTTTGCCATCGGTCGAAACAAGTGATAATTTGAAAGTGCAGCATCCGGCGAGCATAGCGGGTGGGGTAGGGCCTCCCACCTCACCTGTTCTAGGGTGTCCTTGACCAGTTTTTCAACATGGGGCCTGGCGTGATTATTCGGTCCAAACAGTGCACCTGACGAATAGTGCACCTAACGAAAAGGGCACCTAAGCGAATTGTGCACCTAGGCGAACAGTACATCTTGAAAAAAGTTTGTTTGTGCATAATTAAAAAAAAAAAAAAATTAACACAGGGAACTCGGATTTACTTATATGTACGTCTTTTTTACTTATATGAAATTGAAGTTTATATAAGTAAATAAACGTACATATAAGTAAATAATCGTACATATAAGTAATTCTGAAATTACTTATATGTAAACTTTATTTTCGGCGCGCTCCAAATTTACTTATATTTACAAATAAGGATTTTTTACTTATTTGTAACCCAGAATTACGCACAGTGCAGATTATATTATAAACGTTTATTTCGATTCTCAGAAACAACAAATACATGTGGATAACGCATCTTGTGTGCTCCGGATAGGTTTCTCATCTGTTTTCGTCCTTGCGAGGCATCATTTGTGGGACCTTCTATGGGGATTTCTGCGTCTGGATTCACTGAAAATAGTAAAAAATAAAGAAGATAAGGTCGTTCGACGATATTTACTACAATTTTTTGTGCTTCTCCACCCCGAAAAAAAATAGTTTTAGGTTCACCAAGTTTGCCAATGAAATTTCGAGACACCAATTTTTGCCATGTTGTACTAGGTCCAGGTGAATATTCTCAACATACCTGAATCATCCGAGTGCCATTTTTCCGGATCGTGTGCATATTGTACATTTACTACCATCCACGACCAATTTTTCGATAATCTGAAACCTAGAGGCTTCACCTGGACCTAGTACAACATAGCAAAACTATGTCAGGAAAAATCTTTGGTTTTATGAAATGTGAAAGCAGTTTAAAAACACCTACCAAATTTGAGCAAACAGTTCTTCATCCAAATTCCTGCCTCATAGTGCTTCTTTACAATTTTTTTGGAACTGCGTGAAGTTTGACGTTATCATGCTCCGTGCTCGGGAAGGTTCTCACGTTCGCGACTTTTGATCTGAGCACTCTGTTCTCCTGTAAAAGAAAAAAACCGACTACAAGCACCTTACTTTATTCGATCCGAGGTTGAGATACGTTCTTTCACACTCCAAAAAGTTAGAATATTTCTAACTAAGTCCGGCCAACGCATGCGGAAACCAAAAAGCGTCTTTGACGCTCAAAAGTTTTCTTTTCAAGGCTCCTATATGTACATATAAGTAAAAATGAACGAGCTCCGCCGTTTTTTACATATAAGTACCGCTATTTGTAAATATAAGTAAATAAACGTAAATAATATAAGTAAAAATAAATAAGCCCCGCCTTTTTTAACTTATATGTAAGTTATTGGTAAATATAAGTAAAAAATTTTACTTATAAGTAAATCCGAGTCCCCTGTGAAAAAAAATTTAAAATGAGATAAAAATTTTAACTGTTTTCGCTTCGGGACAAGGAAAAAGATTTTTTTGGAAAATATGTACAAAATTTGAAATGTTTTCGCTTCGAGACAAGGAAAAAAGATTTTTTTTATTTGTGAAAAGAAAAATATGGCAAGGGTAGATCAAGCGAATGTGTTCGTTGGAACAAATGTGCTTGCTGCGCAAAAAGTTCTTGCTAAATTGTTCGTTACCGATCTCACATTTGTCATATTGGAATATGACACATGATTGGTCATATTGGAAAATCTCTCCGAGAAGACAAGGCTTATAGCCAAGGGTTGTGTCCGAACAGCGCACCTGACTCAAACAGCGCACCCAGGCGAATTGTGCACCTGAGCGAACAGTGCACCTGACATTTTTGAACAGTGCACCTGGACGAACAATGCACCTTGAAAAAAAAAGATTTTTTGTGAATAATTTAACAAAATTTGAAATGTTTTCGCTTCGGGATTTGGAAAGACCAATTTTTGGAAAACTTGTATAAAATTTGAAAGGTTTTCGCTTCGGGACAGGAAAAAACATTTTTTTGGAAAATTATATTATTATTTTCTTTCGCGGATTTTGCTTCGCAATCAAATCTTTTTAACTTACACAGTGACTAAAAATTAAAAACGTAAAATTAACGCAATCCCCCAGTTGTAATGATGATCAAATTTATTCGATAAACATTTTGTCGGGGACGTAGTCAAGAAGAAAGTTTACTAAAAATAATAGGTTAATAATTATAACCGAAATCTTGGAATCTTTCGATTACGACTCAGAATGAGGCAAAACGACTCCGTGAGACTAAACTCATTGAAAACGTTGAATCAAAAATTTTCGATGAGTTTTAGTCGCTTTACCCCATTCTGGGTCGCAATAGATGGAATTTAGAAACCTTCATACCTCTTTGGGAGCAACGGCTTCAGATTCCGAAGGGATCTGAAGAGGGATAATCGGAACTGGGGGCTTGGCAGCCTCACCTTCGGCCTTGACCTGTTCTTGATATCTGAAGGGCTCCAGGTTCTTTCTGAGCTGTTCCAATTCTTCAACGTTCTTTCGGCCCCATTCTGGTGGAGGGCGTCCACTGCCATGAGCGATAGGGGGTTCTGGTTTCACGACGGGCTAAAGGTAAGACAATTATTTATATTGAGGGAGTTCAAACTACGTGTTCAAAGAGTTCACGACGGTCTCCGTATCCACGATGATCAACCCGACGATCATATTTGGAGGCAACATTGATCTTAGGAGGACGGACAACTCCACCAGAGCTGGCTTCGGCTTCTTCGGCCTCCACTCCCATAGCAATGGCCTTCTTTCTTGCGGCCTGGCTGGTGCGTTCGTTCAATTCTTTCAACTTAAAACAGCGTTTTTACAGATTTCAATCTGTCATAACAAAGGCCGGACATTTGAAAAAAATGAATCTTTTGATACTTTCCATAGTTGTGGTACTCGGACAGCTAAACATCAGTGCGAATATTTAGGTTCGAAAATTTTCGTAACCGGGGTTACGGTAGTTGGGTTAGTGCACAAAATCCCTTATGAATAAAAGGACAAAATCTCGCTGTTTTACACTATGACGAACATTATTGTACACTGTAGCCTTCGACTACTTTCGGAGCCTTCCAAATTTACTGTGACATGCAGGTAGCAACATATCACAAATTTAGGAAGATAAAGGCGCTGTTTTGGAGTTACTGCACTTTCAATGTTGTTCATGCCGTACACCTAAATTTCATTTTCGCGAATTTTGTCGTAAAAAAAGCGTAAACTTCACTGTTTCACGTTTTCGACCATGGCGAACATTATTGTAATTTAAACTTCTTGAAAAAAGACATTTTAAACAATGCAGCATGACCGACAAAAGTTTTAACCTATCGTATTTTTCGAAGGTTTCAAAAAGTTAATGTTTAACTGTCCTCCTAGTACAACAACTATGCAAAAGATCAAAGGATTCAATATTTTTCTAAAAATTCTGGCGTCGATTTTTGGAAATACCCGGGCCTTGCTTTGAAATTAAATTTTTCTGCACTGTTACTCACGTCATAGTCTTGACGTTCATGACGCTTCTCCAGATCGTATTTGTCAGACTCCAACTTCAAAATGCGAGCGTGAAGTTGCTTGATCTTGGCCTTTAAGTCATTGGGCAATAAGTTGGAGATGTCAGGCTTATTCTGAATAGAAGCGATATAAGCACGCTTGGCTTCTTGTCTCTGTTCTTCAGTCTTCTCCTTCTTTCGGCCAATATCTAAATAAAATTTTTTTTAGTCAGACCTCAATGGTACAACCTCTTATCTAAACGGCCACTCACTAGCAGAGGTGTTAACGAAGGCACCAGCCATGACCTGTTGTCTCTTCAGCTTCTCTTCTTCCTTTGCTCGCTTCTGGGCTTCAATCTTTGCCTTGCGGGCCTCTTCTTCCTCACGACGACGCTGTTCATCTTTGCGACGACGTTCGGCCATCTCGGCTTCCTCGATTTCTCGCTGCTTCTTTCTTTCGATCTGACGTTCCTTCAAAGCGCGGAGTTCTTCATCAACAGTAGCCAACTCTTGTTGTCTTCTGGCTTCGGCTTCTTGACTGCGAGCGGCCTCTTCTTCTTCATGCCGTTTCTTGGCAGCCAGCATGGCCTGTTCGGCTTCAGTCAAGGTGGAAGGATCGACCTCCTTTTCTGGTGGTGGAGGAGGTCTGGTCTTGCGCTCTTCTGGGGCGGGAGCATCCTCAATTGGAGCATCAGCCTCGGGCTCAGCTTCAGCAGTTTCAGCTTCTGGAGCAGGAGCGGCCGCGTTTTCTTCAGCGGGGGCTTCTTCCTCCTCCTCTTCTTCCTCAATCACTTCCTCCTCACTACTGTAATAGCACACCGGTTAGAGCAATGTACGCTTTGAATGCATGTAGCATAATTTTGAAACTTACTATTCTTCCTCGTCAGACATGGCAGGGGATCAAAAACTCGAATGAAAGGGATAAAATGGAGTCGATCGGGACTTATTGCGATGAGTGGGTTGGCCTGGCCTCTTTATCCGCTGGCAGATTAATCTTTTTCTTTCTCGATTTCTTTTCCTGAAGGTTCGGTCGGTCCTGGCCTTTTGCCATTAAACAATTGTTGGGGCAGTTTTGGGATTCCGCCCCCGCCGGCCCATCTCAAGTATGTCGGTTCAATTAGAAAGAAGAAAGAGGAAATAATAAAAGAAACAATGTAAAATTTCCACGACTTAAGGAAAAGAATTGCAAAGAAAAATTACAATTGGAGGCGCGAGGTCATTTTTCTGAATTGATTGACATTATGTATGTCCAAAAACAGTTTGACATTATGTCTCCTTTATTTAAAAAAAATCAAAGA
Source organism: Bursaphelenchus xylophilus (assembly GCA_904066235.2). Taxonomy (NCBI): domain Eukaryota; kingdom Metazoa; phylum Nematoda; class Chromadorea; order Rhabditida; family Aphelenchoididae; genus Bursaphelenchus; species Bursaphelenchus xylophilus. Next base: position 6,301,061 of record CAJFCV020000003.1, on the reverse strand, counting down.
TGATCTTATCAGCCAGCTAATAAGCCGCGTCGTCATGATTTGACGTCAAAAAAGTGGACAGAACACTTTACATACGAGAAATAATATGAGAAGGTCTGTTTCATTATTTTTTCATTAATGTTTTAAAACACGGAATGGGTAAGACGGTCGTCTTGAGTGTAATATTTTATTGTTTTAGTGATCACATCGTGCTTGAAACTGAGCTCTAACATATTCAAGCAGGATTTCAAAGATCTCCATAAAACAGTTAAAAGTCTGACATCTCTGTCTAAAAATGGAAGTGACTCTTTTACGTATGTTGACCTTTACTAAAAATTTTTATAATTTTAGGAGTAATGCTCTACTGCAAGGCAGAATGCACTTGGATCCAATTTATGGTGGACAGAACCTTGCACTTCAACTGAGAGCTGCCTGCATGACCGTCTCCACGGGAATGTTACCTCATTCGACTCATTCCTACTTTCTAGATTCTGGTATTTCTTGGTTTTTCATGCATTATTTGGTTGTTGTAGGCACCGTAAATCAACCATTGCATCTGAACGTTAAAAGAATCCGCGATGGAAAGAGTTTCTGTAGTAGATATGTGGAATCTCATCAAGGAAACAAGGTTCTATGTTCCGGGTTCACTTCTTTTCATGTAGAGGAGAAGCCGGCGATCAAACATTTGGAGCCATTTCGTGTGGATGTTAATCCGGACACCCTTCCTACTTGGAGAGATGGGATCTTGGAGGCATTGGAAGATAATTCTATAACTCCATTCCACCGAAAGTTGTTGCAGTGGAAACTGAAGAATACTCCGCACTTATTTTTGGATCTCTTTGATGTAACACATCCTCGTCATCCTTTTTCTATTTGTATTTTAGATACGAACTACGGATGTTCCTCGATGGACAATGCGCACACGACATCCCCCTCATCGTGGTCCTACCCACAAAGTATTTATGCGATCTAAATATTCTCCGGGAGACAGTCAGATCGATCATCGTGTAATGGGGGCATTCATGGGAGATATTGTTATGATAGAGGGTGCTCTAATGGATCACATTAATGCGGGGTTCTTCCCCACCATGCTGTTTTCTCTGGATCAATGTCTTTACTTCCATACTGATGTAAATACAAATGAATGGATGTATGTGGAAGTTAAGAGTCCAATCGCCGGTAAGTCCGAATTGATTTTGGTGTAATCAAATTAATATTTTCAGAGAATGGACGTATTTATGCCGAATGTAAATTCTGGTCGACCGAAGGACAACTGATGATGACCAGCAGCCAGGAAGGTCTGGCAAGATACGACGAGAACCATCCGAACAGCCAAGCGCCGAAATGAATAAAAATAATTACGGGATGTCTTGTAATGGATCGGGAAGCTTTTGAACAGAATTCGGAAGAAATTGAAAGTAAAATATTAATTGCTCTCCGATTTCTCCCCTGACCTCGATAAAATATTAAATCTTATAATTCTGGCGAACTTAGAATGCCGGAGGGCTTTGTTTCCGCTCCTCCTATAATATCGCCGTGTCGAAAGAAAACGTGGCTCTATTTGCTTTTGGCTACTATGAGTTTTAGTATCGTATCGAGTGCCAAATGGAAAATAAAATTGAACGAGAAACCATCCAGTAAGTGTCCGAAGGAAAGGATTTTATCAGTTAAGAGCGTGCTCATCAAGTGTTTTCAGCGACGACTCCATCAATACAATTAATAGACTGGAGGGAATGGAAGCAGATGAGAAATCTGAACCAAGACGGAGGATTGATGTTGATAGTGGATACCCGGGGAGAGCAGTCCGAAGTACCAGAGGCCGAATCCGCCGAGGAGACGATCAAAACAACAAGTCTTCATGTGGAAACTACATCGTCAACAACCACAACTGAGATCCCAACAACCACGACCGTGGAAACGTCGACTTCTTTGCCTACCACCGAGGCTTCAGAAAACACGACGGAAAAGAAAAAAGACGTCGACATGACCGTGGATTTTAAGAATCTTCCGGCAATGTTGAATATCCTCAAACAGCTCTCCATCATCCCTGCAGTTGTCAAATCGTTTGCAGGTTCTTCTTCTTTCTCGCCTCAACCAACTCCTCTGTTTGCATCATCATCTGACGTCAGATACTCTCCTGTGGAGTCAAGGCTCCGATCCCGGGCTTTGGATGAAAACAATGGATACAACGCCCAAGCGCCTTCTTTTGTTCAAGCTCCAGCTATGGAATCGGAGACTCCGGTTAGTCTGATAGGACGCCGAGACCAAATTCCAAACATGCCCGCTCCTATCATCCCCGTTAATAATCACCCAAGACAGCATCCTGTCGAACAAAGGATGAGTCGTCTCAACATTTACGGGATTGACTCCTTTCCGACCACAGAAGCCAAAGCATACGAAGCGCCGACAACTCAGACGTATTTTGAGGAACTAGAAACATCTTCCAGTGGAAGTAGACGTTTGCGGCCTAGGTTTGATATCTCAAATTTGACAATCGCCGAAGTTGAGCAATTAGAATCAATCCATCGGAAATTGTTTAGAACCGGCGAAAACGGGGATAAACTGTTAATTCGTCCGGTGACTTCTACTCCACCCGAGACCACAGAAGCGCCACTTTATGTTTTCGATAAACCACGGACAAAGGAACCCCCTGTGAAATCACACAACCACCTCCCAGAGGTAACGTCGTCGTTGTCCCCAAGCGAACTGAATGAATTGATGATGATAAAAGACCTTCCAGACCTGGAAGATCTAACGAAAGGAATGGATTTGAGCCTTCTGAGCAAACCTGGAGGATTTTCCCAATTAAAACAACAATTCATTGAGCGAATTGTAAACCGCAGTATTCAGCTCCGAAGATACGCACACAGAATGAACTGAAGATGATCTCACTTTATTTTTTTATAATTCACCTAATCTTTCTTTCAACGCCATCTCAATCTGGTCGATTCCAATGCGTCTTTGAGAATCCACAATTATCCGATTACGAATTCGATTGAAATGTTTCAACTTCCCAGCCTTGGCTTTCCGAACAGAATCCGGGTTTGTTTTCTGCAGAGCATCAGATATTAGTCTGCCTACCAATTCTGGATCTGTGATTCTCCATAAATTGTCATCGGCAATTTTCTAAAATAAATTTACTCTTATATAACATTTTGTGACAAAAGTTTTGTTTTGGGGTCACGAAAAATACGCGTCAAAACATTTCCGGAATTTGGACAATTCCGGAAAGTGACACTTTCGGAACCGGGAAAAAACAAAACATGAGGCTTAGCAATACCACCTGAACCATGAAATGGATTTATTGTTATTAATCTCGAAAATTTTGTTCATTTTTTGATTGTTGCTTTGTTCTTAAAAGAGAGTTTTTTACAGATTGAAGTTTCTCATAACAAGGGCCGGACATTTCAAAAAAACGACCAACTCAGGATCTTTTGATATTTTGCATAGTTGTTGTACTATGATAGGTGAACGTCAGCACGAATTTTTAGTTTCGGAAATTACCGTATACGGGGGTTACTGTAGGTACAATTTTCACAAAGATTGGGTTCGTGTGTAAAAACCCGGAGGAGTAAAAGCACAAAACCTTCCTGTTCTACGTTTTTGACCATGGGGAACATTTTCATAATTGACAACTTTGCCGTAGGATGTTGCCTTCGACTACTTTGAAAAATACTAACAAGGGAAGTCGTTCAGATCGCAAATGAGTTGAGCTATGGGACCGGTATATTCTGATTCTCCATATTCGAGAACGGTAAGAGTTAAAACAAATTTTCCGTATGGGCCCTGGTTTTCGAGAAAATCGACCGTAAAGTTTGACTGGAGACCCCGCTAAATAGTCCTCGCTCCAAAAGACTTTTGGATCAAGAGCCAAATGGCGGAGGGCGAGTGAAAACGCTCTCAAAATTCTTTTGTCCGTGATACCGGGAAAGGCATGTTCAAAGAGCTCTGATATTGAAAATGATAAAAAATAAAATTTTTTTAGTTTTTTGTGGTGAAGTGTACCCCAATAATTTCAGATCAAATAGTTTTTTAGGAATAAACACTTCATTTTTGAGTTCAACGCAGAAATATGCCTATTTGACATGCATTTCAATATTTTCTCCAAAGTACGCAAAAGGAAAAATATTTTTTTTGCTTTGTGAATTAGGGTTTGGTCCTAGCGAGACTCGAACCTTCCCCGGCATCCCGGACAAAAGAATTTTGAGAGCGTTTTCACTCGCCCTCCGCCATTTGGCTCTTGTTTCAAAGGCCTTTCGGAGCGAGGACTATTTAGCAGAGTTTCCGATCAAACTTTACGGTCGATTTTCTCGAAAACTAGGGCCCAGACGGAAAAACTGTTTTAGCTCTTACCGTTTTCGAATATGGAGAATCAGAATATACCGGTCCCATAGCTCAACTCATTTGCGATCTGAACGACTTCCCTTGTAAGGTACCATATTGAATGTAACTTTTTTGCAGAGAACTTGTCTCAACTTTTGAAACCTCTTAAAAACACTTTGACATGTATGTAACAACATATCAAAAATGCGCGAAAATAAAAAAGGGGGGGGGGGGTTGGAGTTATGGTACTTTGAATCTTGCCGATACGGTATTTCGAAAAATCATTTTTTTCAAAATCGGTGTAGAAGACCCGGAAACATTGCCAAAATACGTTTTCGACCATGGCGAAAATTTTTGTAATTGACACTTTTTCTGTAGGATGTAGTTTTCGCCTACTTCGAAAATTACCAAGGTACCATGTGTAATATAACTTTTCGGCATTCTATTTGTCTCAACTTTTGAAACCTCTGAAAAATACGTTGATATGTATGGAACAACATATCAAAAATTCAGAAAAATAAAAGGGGGGGGGATTTGGAGTTATGGTACTTTTAATGTTGCCGGTAAGGTATATAAAAATTTCATTTTTTCTAAAATTGGAGTAGGACAACCGAAAACCTTGCCAGTATACGTTTTCGATTTTTATGGGAAAAATTTTTGTAATTGACAGTTTTGTTCTAGGATTTAGCCTTCGACCGGTTTGAGAAATGTCAAGATACCATGTTCAATATAACTTTCCGGCATTCAACTTGTCTCAACTTTTGAAACCTTTCAAAAACACCTTGACATATGTGTAACAACATATCAAAAATTTAAGAAAATAAAAGGGGTGGTTTTGGAATTATGGCACTTTTAATGTTGGACATACAGTACACCTCGATTTATTCTCGGCTAAACTTTACGCAGATTATTTTAAAAACAAAATTTAATGTTTTATCTATGTTGTACGACCCTCACAAACTATTTTCACTAAGAAATTCAAAATATTTAGACCTAAGCATACTGTAACATGTCGTGCGCAGATAAGTGGTTACTGTAACAGCAAGATCAGTGATTTCTTAAATTTTTTGTAACGATTACCACGGTTTAGAGTCGTGTGTGCCATACGACGGTGGAATCTATAAAAATCGGACGTCAGCATCACAAAAAAAGTTCGGTGTACTGTATGTCCAACATACAAAGTACGGATATTTTCGGGTATTTATGGGAATTTTCAAAGTTTTACAATTAAAAAATGTAAAAAAAGTGGAATTTTGGTCATAAAAAATCAATGAATGTTGACATTTTGTCATAATTTGCTTTTTTTCGTTCAAAACTTGGTTTTGAGGTCGAAAACTAGTCATCCAGTTGCCGGAGTCGGAAGATGAAAGGGAAAAAAATCCAGATCTGACTGCGAAATATTGGATTGTTAAACTTTTTCATTGTTAAAGTACTTGTTTTGTTCGTTGTAGTTGGGAAAATCAAAAATATCAGCCCAAACGTGATTAAGTTAATGAATAAGTTGCAAACGACTTCATATGTATTGGTACTATATTGGGCTAATTGTATGAATACCCGAATATACCCGAGATTTCGCAACACACCCGGGAATATACCCTGTGAATATACCCCAATTTTCCGAACCCTAACCCCAGGCACGCAATTCCGAAATCGAAAACTTGGCAAAAAATCAAGAATTCAGTGAATGCCAAAAAATATGCGAGGATAATGCGTGAAACACTTCGATTACCTTATCCACAGCAGTCGTGTCTCCTGTTAAGTAAAACTTCACCAAATCGATGAAAGTGAGTCGGGTGATTTTTGCCTCAATAAGATATTTGATGAGTGTCGTATAGGTGGATATCATTGCTGAAAATTCATTGATGGGCCCATGGAAAGTTACCTTCTGGCGGTGGAAATGTTCCCCCACATTCTACCAGTATTTTTGGGAACTCGTGTAACAATGGCTCAAACTTTGAATGTTCTGAATGGATATTCAACAAAACGGCGTCCACAAATCTCCGTAAATTGTCATCGTAAAGTAAGTCGAATGTATAATCAACAGTGAATCCAAGCTTCTCGATGTAATGAACATAAGATGCCGGGCGGAGTTCTTCTCTCAGCTGTGTCAACCACTCCTTTTCGATCTTTATTCGGGGAATGTTAGGTTCTGGAAGAAAGCGATAATCATGGCCTTCTCCCTTTTCTCTCGATGACACTGTTTTCCTAAATCAGGTTGTTAACCCTTTATTGTTAGATACGAATGGGGTCAACCGGTTATACATGATTACACACATGGGAGGTGATTTACAGATTTTGCTCGGAGCCGGAGCCAAGAGCCGGCTCCGGAGCCGTGGCAATATCTGGTAAAGACTCTTGAAATGTAGCGAACTACCTCAGTTTAGCAAGGACATTTTTTTGGAGACAAAAGGATATTTTGCCCGAAGCTAAGAATTTACCGAGCGGAAAGAGTGGTATTAGTGGTCATTATGTAACCATTTGTTGCCGGTTGTCCATATTTGTATCCAAAGGGTTAAAAGTAAGGATGATCTCCTACCCATCGACAATGCCTCTTGTTTCTGTTTCAATAGTCCCGCCGTTGTTTATGACATCTACTTGTCGTCTAATTTCGTATTTTAAGGTTTTTTCGATATCCACAAAACTGTTTATATTCTTTATTTCGACGACATTTCCCTTAGATCCCGGAGGGGCGACGGAAACATTTGCATCAACTCTGAGTTGTCCACCTGGTCTTTTTAATGACGTGTTATAGACTTACGATGCATCTGGCAGTCCGAAATGTCGTTTACAGCCAATACCCATCGGAGATTCTCGACAAAAGCTGAGGCATCAATCGGACCTTCAAAGCATGGCTCGGTCACAATTTCAATAAGTCCAATACCAGCTCGGTTCAGATCTATTAAGTCATATCCTTGATTGTGAATCAGTTTTCCACTGTCCATCTCTAGCTGGACCTGCTTTATTGTGGCCCGCTTCATTTTGTTTCGCGATTGCCTTACATAATAATCGAAATGGCCACTTTTGGCAATAGGAAGCTCATTCTGAGTGATCTGATATCCCATAGGCATGTCTGGGTAAAAATAGTGCTTCCTGTCAAATCTGCATTCATGAGATACACTCGAATTCAATAGCATTGAAGCTTTGAGAGCTAACTGAAATTAAAATTTAATTCAAGTTGTCGGGCTTCGCCATACAACGGTTAAATAAAGTTGCGCAAAATCACAGACCTTTACACTGTTTTCATTCACTGTGGGAAGTGTACCAGGAGTGCCTAAATCGAACAACGCCACAGTTTGATTACTACCGCAGGCCACACCATCAGTAACAGGGGCATCAGAAAACAATTTGGAATTGGCCTTTAATTGCACATGGATTTCGAGACCAATCGAAGGCGCAAGTGTGGATAAGAGCCGTTTGAAAGAATTGTAGTAAATTATCTTCAACATCTAGCTCCGATTTTCAAAAAGAACACACCGTGATCGCAGGGAAAGATTGAAGCGTAGTATGGTTAGATAAAAACTATACGTAAGGCGATTATGCTTTAAAAACCGGATCAACAAATTTATAATAATTAATAAAAACATAACAATTAACCCTTTAAATATTTTCTCGCATCGCTCCAGAATTGGCCTTCCACATCAGACCCTCCCGTTCCATTCAGGATATCGGATTCTTCGGACTTGACCTTTTTCACAGCTGCGTATAAACCGGCTAGGTTCTTAATAAAAACGGGGTCGATGTTCTCGTTGTCATCCCCTTTTCTTAGGTATTCAGCGACATATTCATCAATCAGGCGCACCACAGCATCACTCACAGAAGGTCCAGTTGATGAAACAGCTTGAGTTATGGCTTCAAGAATACATGGCCTAAAGGAAAATAAACTGAACTCTTATTCATAACCTACTGGATGTTCGAATCAACATTGGTCATAGTCGTGAAGGTGTCAATCAGCGCCACTTCTTGTCTTGGATGATTCTTCAATATTTTGGCAATTGCACCTGCAGTAACACTTCGAAGATGTTCGATCTCATTTGATGATTCTTCTACCGTCTCCTGAATGATTCGCAGCAAAAATCCAAGAAGCTGAGGTCCGAAGTTGCGCATTAATTGAGAAACCTACAAAATATATTTACAAGGAAATTTCTTCTATGGGGTATGGAGCTGCAGGTCGAGACATATATCCAAAAAGTCGCAAAATTTTTCTGATTTAGAAAATGTAGAAATTAGCTTCCCAATTTAGGTTTGTAAGGGCGAAAAAACCCTCAGGACTTTTATCGCAACACCACGCACATGTAACAAACCAAAATTGAGCAGCTAATTTTTACATATTCTGAAAATTTTAGAAGTACTTTCCTTGTTAAAAGAAAGTGCAAGCAACTTACTTTCTCCACCAAAATTTCGACCATCCTAATCGAATTCAGTTTCAACACTGGAGGACAATGATCAGCAAGCAGTCTGAGAAGAGTTCCCACAGCCAATGGCGCCACTGGTCTCAATGCTTCGGCGGAAGCAACCTCCATAAAATCAGCTACAACGCGGACTGCTTTGTCTCTCTGTTCGAGAGAACCTGCCCGTGATGCAATTCCAATAATGTCAATGAAAGGCTTCCATCCTCCTGGTTGTGACAATCCATGAAATTCTAAGGGTTTTCCTTCCTTTTGAGCGGCATTTAAGAAAATAGTCAAGTCATTTGGAATCTCCAGGACATCTCGCGGTTCCAAAGTATTAACAAGACTAGTTAGTGTAGCTGCTCCAACCACGTTGATGGCCTTGTTAGGTGAGACGTAGAGAGTCATAATACCTTCCACAAAGACAGTCAGCACCTCGTCCAAATAATCGACATCCGTGTTCTTGATCAATTCTCCCAAAAGTTTTGCGGCCAATTCGTTTCCTTCAGATGCGTGTTGCGTGAGGAACTTGGAAATGGCTGTGATTGAGAAGACACTTCGGGCACACTTGACCAGTTTAGCACAATCATTGAAGAAAACAGTAGGATTCTCATCGTCAGGTTCCTTCAGCAATTTAGTTAAAACCTCAATCAAACTTCTTTCAATAGTATCTGCGGCCACTTCAGTTAGTCTAGCCAACACATGAGCCCTTCGAGGGAAGTTCAGAAGCCTGTTGATTAAGGATGGAACAGTCAAAACACGACCCTTCCTATTAGCGGATAAAATGGCTACGATTCCATCTAATACTCCTTCAGATTGGTTGGCAGCATACTCCTTAAACAGAGGTTCCACGATTTCTTCCATAGCCGTTATTCCAGCCTTCTAAAAATTTTTCAAATAAACTGTACTCGTCGAGACCACCTACATTGTAATAGGCCGCAAATGCATCCGCGCCAGACTGTCTCACATCGCCATCAGCATCCAGCAAGCAGATCCTGAAGATATTAATAAAGGTCTTACTGTGCTCTTCAATGGCTTCAGAGTTAGCGCAATTTAGAATGATCGTGAGCGCTTCGGCTGCTCCTTTTCTGTTGACTTCGTCGGTGGATTCAAAGCTCTTTCGAACTTCGCCCATGAGAATCTCCATGATACGATCGCCCATCTTACGAACAACTTCAGAGAGACATTCCAGACCCATCTAAAATCAGATGTAAAAAAAACGAAAGACTTACAATTCGTCTATCCTCAGTTGAGGTTCCCAAACAGTAGACAATGAGATCGTAGAGCGAAGACAAGCTTTCTTTGACAGTTCTTGGAGTGTTTGGAACCACCAGTTTCCATACATGAGAAGCCGCCTGTCGTACTTGGACAGCACAATCAAAACGAGCAATATAAAGAGAGACGATAATCTTATCCCTCGACTTCTGTCCGACGTATTTTACAATTGTTTTGTTAACCGATTCCATTCCAAACGTATCATCCTCAGTAGCTGTATCAGACGTCATCTTGCTGCTGATTCCAGAGATATTAAACAAGAAGTCACCAATGAGAGTGACCGCTGCGTGTCTGATTCTCCAATTCTCGTTCAAGACACCCTCCAAAAGAGAAGGTAATAACAATTGCTTGGCCTGGGAACAATATGTTTTGATTAGAATCTGTCCTGCATGAAGAGCAGACTGTCGAAGATATTCGGTTTCGTCGGACAACGCCGACAGAATAGACGGAATAACTCTCTCAATATATGGCACAAACTTCTCGCCCATCGTTGAAGGGAGATAAGTGAACAGGCGAATGTAACCATCTCTCATCGAGGCCTCATTGTTCACGTCTTCGGTGAAAGTAATAGCATGGTCCATGATAGTTTCGACACCGTTCTTAAATGCAGGAATAACTTCAGCAAGACCTTGAGCAGCACCCAAACGATCGACCATAGAAGAACGAGACATCATGTGCTCCTTCAACCATGGCAAAAGATCAGTAGTGTAACTGGTGAAAAGGCCAGTGGTGTTGTGCCTAACCACTGCCCCAATGGCCTGTGCGGCAGCACTTCTGACTTCCGGAGACGGGTCAAGCAGCGAATGTTTCAGATTTGGTATCAGCATTTCCATGTATGGTGCTATATCCTAAAAAAAAGTCACCAAATCAAAATCCTTCGTTAGGAAGTTCGCCTACCTTTTCATCGGCAATTGAAAAAACATTGGTAACAACGTTGGCAGCCATCTTCCGTCCTTCAGGTTCCCTGTCTAACAAAGCACGTTTCAATATAGGCATCATTAATGCCAGTGATGGTGGATCAATGAAATGAACGAATTTGGTGTTGACAATTGTCTGAAGTGCCCGAGTAGTTTCCTTGGCGGGTTCCACAAAAGCGGCAATCATATGCGAACTTATAGCCAAAATCTCGGGATTCGTAATAACCGTAGCAATCTGCTTCAAAGCAAAGACACCAGAAGCACGGACTTTGGCGTGTGAGTCAGTCATCAAAGTGGCCAACCTCGGGACGACCTTCGGCAGAGATTCTGACAACTGACGAGGGGCACAGTTTGAAATACTTCCCAAGAAGTCAGCACTAGCACACTTTGTTCTCCATGCTTCTTCTTCTAAACCAGCAAGAATCTGCGGCAAGAAAATCTTGACGCCAGCGGGGGTGACAGTTGACATCATCATGCCACCAGCTTCTTTTGCGGCCAACCGAACGGACTCGGAGGAGTCGCCGAAAGCACTGATCAAATACTTCAGGATCTTTGAGATGTATGGATCAAACGCCTTCCCGTGAACACTACAAATATTTTTAAATCTATTTAAAAAACTTACAAACTCATCGTCATAAATAAAATGCAGGCTGACTCTCGGATATTGGACTCCTTTGCTTCGAACATTTCTGAGATATACTCGATGAACTTTATGTCTCTCAGGGTAACCAAACCCCGACCACGGGTTAGCCCAGCAATCCCATAAGCGAATCCGCAACGTTCGGCAAAGTTTTTGGTTTGCGGCAAGTGTCTCATCATCTTCGATAACTCCTCGACAGCTTCATCCCCCATCGGCTTTGCTAATGGTGGTAAACACAGAGCAACCGACTCTTGAACCTGTCTGGACGGAGTGGCCAATGCTTCAATTAATTTTCTAAAGATGGCTTTCATCTTCGGTGAACATGGTTCCAAATATCTGGCCAGAGTTCCCATCAAACAGATCAATCCGTTCCTCAAAATGTCTCCTTCCTGTGTATCCGGCACACCCGTCAGCAACCTCTCCAGTAATGGCAAAACAAAATCTACCTTGTTGGCCCCATTCTAAACAAATTTCCCTTACATTAAGCTGACGAAACTTACATGCGAAATTATAGCGGCCGCAGATTCATACATCATTTTTCGAACGATTTCATTCGGGTCGGATATACCCTTAGGCACCAGAAAAGTAAAAAACTCGTCAAACAGCTTTGTGTCATAACATTCATCATCAGCAACATGCTTGAGTAGACAAGCCAATCCTCTTCGACTTTCCCAAGGATCTCTTTCAGGATAAATCACTCGTCCGACGTTATCGTGCACAGCGGGAACAATCTAAACAATAATGGAAGAAACTTTGGTCATACCTTCAACAGCTCATCATATAAAGTATGGCACTTCTTTATGGTATCAGAGGAAAACAATCCTTTCAGACATTCCGCAGCTCCTTGTTGCCAAAAATCATGAGGATACTTCAATTCTTCCATCAGACAATCGTGGTACTGTAATAACATCAATTAAACAACTCATTAAAAATCTTACTTTCTGCTCGGTTTTGATTTCCAGCCCTTGACATAAAAACTGCATGACCTCTGAAGTGGCCGGGTGCGTTTCCTTTGAGGCAATCAACAAAGGAACAATCTGTGGAAAATCGTCTTTCTTAATGAAATTGAGCATCAAGATGTTCTGCCCAACCACCAGCAAGAGTGCCACATGCTCACGCACATATTCATTTGTGTTCCTCAGATGTCCAATAAGAGCTGACACAAACTTTGCCGTCTCAGCAGAGTCTTTACTGTTCTCGTCCAGTTCTTTCAAAGCATCCTTTAACAGATTGAAGACGTCCGGGAAGTAATCGCGGGTTTTCACATCCGTCAATACATCCAGCAAAAGCTTGTTCAAGATATTTAACGGGGCCCAAGACCGTTCATCAGCCTGGAAATATAATATTTTGTATGAATTTCCCTGTTTTCTTACCGTCAAGAAATCGATAGAAAAAGCGGACTTCAGGAATCCTGTCACCTCTCTTCGTAGCCGATCATCTATTTTCTCATCTTTGTAGACACGTTCAAAAACGGGGAGAACAAAGGCCAATTTCCCTAAAGTCAGTCCTTCATTGAAGAACTCTTCATTGTTTTCTTCCTCCTGAAGTTGTTCCAAAGCATCAATTGCATTCTCATCCTCCAAGAAGTTGTTCATCATGCACAGCATGCTCATCGAACTGGTCATCTGCGAGATCTGATCTAGTAAAGACTCCCATTCCCATTCCTTGATTGATGTTACAGAATTCGTAGCTCTAAGTACGGCAGACAGTGCTCTTTCCTCTAAAAATATATTATCACTGTCTTACTTAGAATTCCCTTACTCAAAAAGTCTGTAGTGTGACCAAAGAAAACATTCGCATATGTAGTGAGGCACTCAAATGCCAAGTCCTTCACCAAATAAGATTTTAAAACAGGCACCAGAGCATCGTGATACAAGTAATAATTCTTCAGAGCCCCATTTGGGTCGGCTCTGACGGCAGATTGAAGAAGATCAGCCAGATCCCTAAATCCCTCGAAAAACGGAATCAACTCCTTTCGCAAGGTCTAAAAATGCAACCCATAAATAATTTTTACATCACACAAAAAATAGTTTCACACAATTCGTACCGTTTCTTTAAGAAGCTCCTTCTGAATTGCTTGTTTCTGTCGGTCATTCAACTTCCCTTCTTTTTTATTCCTTTCGGCTAATTCTTTTCTTAACTCAATCTCAGCCAGCTGATCCTTAAACTTATAAGCCTTGTTTTCCTTCCTCAAGTTCTGCCTTGTATCCAACCCGGCGTCAGAATTTCTAAAGTCATAAGATTACTTACCCCGACATAAACTTACTCATCAATGACTCGTGTATTATGGAGAGTGCCTTCGGCAGTGAAGAAGATTGCCGCTTCCATTTCGGTAACCTCATTCAGCTTCTTGATGTCTAATTTCTTGCAGAATTCAATGCAAGAAGTCCAAACAAAGTCCCTGAAGAGCGAGTTTTCTGACTCGATTCCAACCAGCCATTCAACTGCTCTCTGACGACATTTCAAGTCGGGATACTGTAGAAGCAAATCTAACTTGGAACCCAATGATCCAAACAACACATTTTTCAGTTCTCCATCCCTGGCCGCATGACCTGCCAATGCTGTTACAACCTTTTCATTCCGATGAGAGTTATTGTTCAGATACAAAACCAGTTGATAAACCAATTCGGTTTTAATTTCGTCGTTTGTCTCTCGTTTCAAATATGATTCCACAGAAGCGAAGAAGTTGTAGAACGCACTGTTGATAAACACATCCGACATATTCCAATTGTTATTCGGGAAATAAACATCAAAAATTTTGGTAGTTGTCTACAGCAGCCGTGGATTAAGTTCAGGGGATATAGACGTACCTCAAGCAAAGAAAAATCATTTAGACGCGCCGTTAGTAACTCCAATGCCCATGATAGTTTCTTCAATGGAACTTCGGACAACAACTGAGTTTTATCGGTGCGTCGACAGGAACGGTCTTTCCAGTGTAACAAAATGTAGACAAAGCTTAGCAGGGGAGATCGCTCTGGCAGCTTAACAGAAGTCAATTTGGTAATGCATCGAAAGAATTGCTCAGCAAACATGTTCCCCTTACACAAGTCTAAACCAAATATCCAATAATCCAGCCAACTTACTGAATTCACTGAGATGATGCAAAAATCTTTCCTTTGCGTAAACATCATGTTCCAATACCTTGATAAACAAATCTTCATATTTTTTGTCATTTTCAAACTTGGAAAACAATAGCAACGAAATATTGAACACAAAATCGGCAGAAACGGCAGGAGAAGTAAAAGTTTTTCCAACAGCATCGGTAATAATCGGAAAAATAACATCATCAGATACTCCCACATCGGTAAGTACAGCAGCCCCGAGAGCAGCAGACTGTCCATTTGGCAGCGGGCTTTTTACAAGTTTGGTCGAAATGGTAACTGCCTTCTCTCTCAAATCATCACTATAGCCCACACATGCTTGCAACACTTGCATGTATACTTGAACAACGTTATCTGCCTCTAAAAGAATAATACGGAAAAGTAATTACGTACTGCATGTCGGGATCTCTTTCTCCAAGTACTCGCCCAAATATTTCACAAATTCCTCCGCGTTCTTATTTTTCTCCAGTTTTAAATTCAGTTCTTCTTTGATGGCAATCATGTATTCCAGCCTTCCTTTGGCTTTACTCTGTTTTCCTAAAACCATAACTCTATAAAAATTTCCATACCAAAGAATTTCTCGAAGGCTTGGGTTCGTATTTTTGGATCCATGTGAATCCAAACCTTAGACATGACAAATGCAGTGTCATCGTGCATTTTATCGTTGATTGAAGAAGCAACATCTAAATTGGATAAGTAAATATTGCTCCAATTTACCTGTTAACAATTCACCAACAAATGATGAAAACTCTTGATTCACAGGGAAAGTATTAGACAAAATTATCTTCAACAAAGGAACCGCGACTTCACTGGTTCTCAAGAACAACCTTCGCAGCGACCCTTGCAGATCAGGGCCGTACTCCGAGTAATTGAGAATAGAAAATGATTCATATCCATCACCGAACAGGTAAAGGTCGTCTCCTGGATATACCTTAGCTTGCAAGAACACGGCAGAAAACGACTTCAACCAAAACTTTGCAACTTTCCTGACTTCTTCCGTTTGAATTCTGTCCGATGCTGTGGAAGCCGAAACAAGAAGACAGGATGCAGTAAAAATCTTCCAATTATCGGTTTCTGAGGAAAGTTTTGATTCCAAAAGGGTTAGAATATGCCCAACGGGATACTAAAATACAAGTCTTTAATAATTAAGCCAACTTACTTTATCCAAGCACTTTCGGACTGAAACAAAAACCTTCTTATGCAACGTTTGCGGAAGCCGGTAGGTTATAGTTGAAACGGTAACAAACTAAGAAAGTACAAAATTTTGCTGACCCTACCGCTAAAAACAAAATATCGTCAGCCAATTGAACACTCTTTGGAGCTTCCAGTAAAGCTCTGATAATCCAACGAACTACAATGTAATCCTTCTTGCCATAAACGCATCTAACATGCAAACAGTCAGCTCTGCATTTTTACAACTCACGTTTTGTCTACTGGTATTGAAGGCTGAACCTTGGAATAACTTTTAAGGAAAAATTCCAATCCTTTAACAAAATCCTTCTTCAATAAAGCAAACAGTATACGGCTTGCGGAATCATTTACAATGGTCTTGCAGTTAACAACGTTGGAAGCGACGACAAACGCCAATCCTTTCAAAATTGGCTCAGGCACATCTAAAACCATAACAAGCTGAATTGTAACTTTACAACTACCTGAACAGTTCTTCAAGGCTTCCACAACTTCCCGGCAAGCTTCATAATCAATTTTCCCTCCATCGATGGCGTTTTCGAGTCCTCTAGCAGCGATTTTCAACTTTTCCTGAAGATTAAATCAATGACAGCCATCAAATACCTACTGAGTTGGAAGTCCCGTTTGACTCAACGTTGCTCATTCTTTATTTTCTGTTTTCACTTCTTACAATACCACTTTGTTGTATTATAATACAACGAACAACAAAAAAGATTCGTAAATTTCCTAAAAAAAAAGCTCTCACTATTGATTTTTGGGCTTAACGAAGTGTCACAAAAACTGACCATTCTTTGGGAAGGCCATCGAGAAAGTGTCCGTTAGCACTTGTAGTCGGCCACCATGCAGACGTGGACATTGGTTCTGCTTCTGTTGTGTTATGTTAAAGCAGATGATCCCGTGGACGATTTCTCCGAATTTGACAATGCCGAAAGTTTTGACGCTCCGGTTGTAATTGAGAGTGGGCCAAATAACGAAGACGTTGATGTAAAAAAGCCTCAACAAGTATGTTTTAATATATTTTACGTCGTTTTTATATAATTACACTGATTTTATGATTTAGGAAGTATTTGAGGAAGAAGAATTTGTGTCGCTGGATGAAGAATTTGAGGCCCCCACCGAAGAAGTACAGCAAGGCGACTTTAATGCACCTCATCCTGAAAAGAAAATTAGCCCTTTAACTTTTGCTGATGTAAGACCATTTGTAAATTATTTATTGTTTTAGATTCCATCTCATTTTCGTTCAAATTGGTCCTCATACCAGGTCGAAGCTGTTGCCCTTGTAATTGTTTTTATCTATGCCGTAAATTTCCTATTAGGGAAGTCCAAGAATCAGGCTTTGGCGAACAAATGGTACGCCGATAGTGCTATTACCCTCAGACAACAGTTCTCATTAGTCGGAGACGATGGAACTTCACAGGAACCAATTGGAGGAAGTCTAATTAAAGATACCGAATACAGCTACTCTCTATGGTGTTCTGGTCGAGCTGGAGTAAAAGGAATGCTGAGTCAACTCAAACTTGTCAAAAGACAGGACTTGGTTGGCCTGGTGCTCAATTGTTTCAGTCCCCGAGCTGACAGAATTGTTCATAGAATTGATCTTGACCCTCAGGAAATGGATACTTTTGTAATGGTACTCGGACTGAAGAAGTCGATCATCAGACTTGTGAAAGAATATCCAGACCTTGTAAGTCTTGGGACGGGTTCATATCAATTATTTATAGTCTACATTTGCGGTTGAAAGGAAGCCCCAGATACCATTGCCAAACAACTTCCTTGTTTATGCTGAAGTTTCCGAAACTATCCCTGCTCTTTTAGACAATACTGTTCAGCAATTCTTTAAGCGCTATGAACATTTGGTAGATTACTTTCATTTTTCTGACCAATATGTTGGACCAAAGGGTCCTGAGTAAGTTCTTTTACTGTTAATATTGTGTGTCATCTATATCTGTTGGTATACTTTAGCGGTTTTAATTTTTAGCGATTCTGTGGCACGGTTCCCCGAGAATTCGCCTACTTTAACGTTCAGTTATTTCCTGGATGAGTCGGCAGACGAGGAAACCGAACGGATTGTCCTTCAATTCACGTTTATTATGATCGACAAGATCAGGAAGTACAGACTTAGCAGAGAGGGAAAGCTCAAGGCAGACAAGAAAAGGAGATCGGTGGAGGAGGCATACCTGAAGAATACCCATCAACAACGCCAGGAGGCAGCTCAGGCTAGAAGAGAGGAAAGAAGCCGAGAAAGAAAAGAAAAGTTGCTCCAAGAAGAAGATCCTGATAAACAACGAAAACTGCAGAAACTGGAAGACAAGAAGAACAACAAGCTCAAGCTACCAAAGATGAAACAACTTCGGGTAAAGTAGGATTCAGATCAATTCTTATTTCCTTATTTTTTATGTGATTACGTTAATTAAGATAAACTGTTTTACGTTTTTGTCATTGGCAAAATGTTGTGCAAAACTTGTATTATCCAAAATTCTGACTGAATTTATTCACGTCGTTCGGAATTCACCAAAGTTAGATGTTTGGTTTACGGAGAATCACCGCGCCGTCTAACGTTAGAGTTCTGACTCCCAACGGCCGTTGTTGCAACGGCAAGGACCTCCAATGAAGGTCCTGCCACGAAAACCAGGATTGCTAAATGGTTTTTGGTTTTCAATCGGACCGTCGAAGAAGTGGAAATCGGAGATTTCGGGTTTGTTTTGAACGATAAGCACTGTAAATCAAATTATTGTGTTGTAGTAAGCCAATATGTCTGGAGGCGGGAAAGATCGCATTGCCGTCTTTCCATCTCGAATGTAAGTAATGTAAATATTATGAGGTAAATGATTTTAAAAATTCAGGGCCCAGAGTTTAATGAAGACCCGGTTGAAGGGAGCTCAGAAGGGCCACTCTCTGCTCAAAAAGAAAGCGGATGCCTTGAATATGAGATTCAGAGAGATCCTTAAGAAGATCGTTGAAGTAGGTACCTACTGCGTTGTATTGATTTTATTTATTTTTAGAATAAGGTACTGATGGGTGACGTTATGAAAGAAGCATCATTTTCACTGGCAGAAGCTAAATTCACTGCTGGCGATTTTTCTCACACAGTTATCCAGAACGTATCACAAGCACAATATCGTGTTAGAATGAAGAAGGAGAACGTTGTTGGTATGTGTTTCTATGTTTAAACATTTTTAGAGGTCTTCTCTTCTTTACTCTGTTACTTCAGGTGTATTTTTACCGGTGTTTGAAAGTTATTCGGATGGGCCAGACGCTTATGATCTTACCGGTTTGGGAAAGGGAGGTTCTAATATCACCAAGCTGAAAAAAAATTACAGCAGAGCTGTGGAATTGTTAGTGGAGTTGGCCACTCTTCAGACATGCTTTATCACTCTTGATGAAGCTATCAAAACGACTAACAGGAGAGTCAATGCCATTGAACATGGTATGTCATAAACGATTTGATTTGAAACTCGAATTTAGTAATCATTCCCAAGATCGAAAATACTTTGACATATATTGTTACTGAGCTGGATGAAATGGAAAGAGAAGAGTTCTTTAGGTATGTTTATCTTAAGTTTTCATATAGCCGAATTTAGAATGAAAAAGATTCAGGCCAAGAAGAAGAAGGACAGAGCTGAAGCCGATGATCGCGCTATTAAAGCGCCAGAGGATGGGAAAGCCCCAAAAAGTCTTTTGGACAACGACGATGACTTACCAGTCTTGTTCACTTAATCTATATAAAACCTTTTCTGACTTTCATTTTAAA
The DNA here is from genome assembly GCA_904066235.2 of Bursaphelenchus xylophilus. Classification (NCBI taxonomy): domain Eukaryota; kingdom Metazoa; phylum Nematoda; class Chromadorea; order Rhabditida; family Aphelenchoididae; genus Bursaphelenchus; species Bursaphelenchus xylophilus. Next base: position 6,281,499 of record CAJFCV020000003.1, on the reverse strand, counting down.
ATTCTACGTGGAAGAAGGGCCCGATTAAGTGATTTTTATACCGATAGATTTATTTGCTTTCTAATTAGCTGAATGTGCGTGATAATTAATGCAAATATGTGGATATTACTAGTAAATTTTTGTTTCTGCATTCGGCTCAGTTATTCAAATTGGTTTTTAGACCTGCCAAATGCATCTTTTTTCAAGAGACCAAGCCTCTGGAATATGCAGGGTGAGCGCGGCTTTTATTTCCTTTGGCTTTACGTAACGTGCATGAGAAGCCCTCTCGGTCTTTCCCCTCATTTCCCTTCCGCCTATTTTAGTGGGATGGATGAGTACTGAAGTTATGTCGTTCTTGTTTGATCAGTATAATATACTCGATGAACGCCAGAGTAACAAACTGTTCACATATTCATTGGGTATATCGCAGCTACTCGGAGTATGTGTGGTGATGACGGTCGTCCTTTGGATGGGCGGTTATAATGAAGGTGGGTACTCTTGGGCAACCGATCCCGAACGCCAATTCCATTATCACCCTACTTTTATGGCCATGGGTCTCGTTTTCCTTTATGGCGAGGCTATTCTGGTTTATCGAGTGTTTAGAAAAGAGAGGAAGAGGTAAGTAAATTGGTCTATTAAGGAAAACATCGGCTCTAGATTCACGAAGTTGCTGCACTTGACGCTTCACATTCTTGTCTTTATATTTACGGTGATTTCTTTGCGCGCAGTATGGGATTCCCACGATTATCATAAGGATCCGCAGGGGAATCTTGCGCCGATTCCCAATCTTTATTCTCTCCATTCGTGGATTGGATTGAGTACTGTCATCTTCTATTGTATCCAATTTGTTCTTGGGTTTGCGACTTTCTTTTTCCCGGGGTTTGCTCCAGAAGTTCGTCGATTCGTGCTCCCATTCCATCAATTGTTTGGGTTGATGATATTTATTGCTGTAGGTGTTGTAGCACTTGCTGGTATCAGCGAGAGAGCAGCATGGAAACATACGTAAGTGTGTTTTTCCGAAGATTTTAATTATCAGATGCTGGACAAAGGAAGGCGAGTTTTGTGGCCAACAAGCCATGTCTAATTTCTTTGGACTATTCATTATTGGTTATGTCGCAACAGTTGTATTTATTGTGGCAAATCCAAGATGGAAACGGCAGCCATTGCCGGAAGAAGAGATGTTACAAAGGCTTACGCCTGACTAATAACCCAATTATATTTGTATCAACAATCTGAAATAATTCCATCTGAATAACTTATATCATAGTTTATTCCCGTAATTATAATAAGGTAACACGGCATAATTATTACATAAATAACTGCGGCAAATAGAGTTTTGTTGTATTTACATGGCAATTATGTACATCATTCTTCTGGCAAACCAGTAATTCCAAGAATGTAATCGCGCATCAATGGCCCCAATGGCAGTTCTTTAACGGTGTTTGGGTTGATCTTAATTCGGGCTCGAATGTATGTCCTGCATTGTTCGAGAAGGCGCCTTGGTTGACTAGAATATATAACTATTGATACACAATCCTAGCGGCTTACCTTTTGAGATCATGAATTTGTTTAGCCGAGATGTACATCGAATTCTCTGGTTCTATTGAGCTGACATCCTTAACGTCCGATGCAATGCTCATTAGATAATGGTTAAGGTTGTCCGCATAACTTGGCCATGGTTTGGCTGTAGGAACGGCCATGGATCTGACATCCAACGAAGCTGGGGATATTTGGAAAATGCCTCCATAAGAAAACAAAAGCTTCACAACCCTAACCCAGTTCTTGTATCCGTGTCCCGTCTCTATCTCGTACTTATAAAGTCGACGGAAAAATTCCTCCACCGGCGATCTTATATAGACATTATGAGGATTGATTACTCCACGATTAACGTCGGCCCCGTTTTTTAGTAAAAGCTCGATCATTTCAACGGTATCGACGGCATCCATTCTGAAGCACACTGCCAAATGGACAGCATTTCCATAAATGCCATCAGGAGTATGGAGAGTGGCACCGTAATCCAAGAGAAGTTGTACAATCTCCAGGTTACCTGACATTATGGCAAAGTGGAGGACCGGGGGAAACCTTTGACCGTTCAATTCGGAATCTGGCTTCAGATTTTGTCTTGCTCCATGCTAAAATAATTGGTTGAGGCACAGAACGACCATACAAGTTACCTGAAGAAGAAATTTTACGGTGGGCGCATGACCACTTCCAACGGCATAGTGCAACGCACTCATTGGATAAGAAGCTTTCGAGTTGAGGACATTAATATCCGCACTGTTTTCGATTAAAAGTTTAGTGGTTTCAAAGGAAGTTTCCCCGCCTTCGCATGATTTCATCAACGGCGTAATCCCTTTCCTTGATTTAACGTTTGGATCAGCACCATATTCGAGCTTAAATGATGTTGTGGGGCCGGCCGCAGAAGTAATGACTTACTAACAATTTAAAATAATTTGTGTCTTTTGGGTCAAGTAGAGTAATCTGAGGACCTTCAAAATACCGGGCGTTCGGGTCCGCTCCCATTTCGAGCAGGATCTTCGCACATTCGTAATGTCGTTGATAGATGGCGAGCCTCAGTGGTTCGTCGACACCATCTCTGATTGGATATGGTTGATCTTTTTGCTCGAATGACAGATATTTATCAGGATTTGCCATATGCTAAAACGGTTTAATTGAAGTTTAGAAAGTTCACACAGTGCTCTTCGTATCAGTAATTAAATATGTTAAAAATCGGTTAAAACCTACATCAAGTAGGAGCTTCAATAATGTGTAGCTTCCTTTCTCTGCGCACAAATGGAGAGCTGAATATCCCACTTCATCCACAGCCTCTACTTTGGCTCCTCTTACAATCAGCAGCTTTGCAGCATCAAAGTAATTTTTATGACAGGCGTAATGCAATGGTGTTAACCCCAAGGTGACAACGCCATCAGCCTGAAAAAATCATTACTAATGCATTAATGATAGTAGCAGGCGTTGGAAACGACGAAAATCTGCCAAAACTACCTTGGCGCCCGAAACAAGCAATAATCTGAGGTCCTCGATGGAAGCGTAGCAGTTGATTTTGTCAGCAAGGAGACGCTGCATCTGCTTCTGGGTATCATCGTTGCCGAGAGTAGGACTCCCTGGCGGTGGTCCCTCCGGTCGATCGTACAACATCCGCATCTCTGCCAACAAAAACTAAGGTCAGGCGGTTAAAAACGAACGAACACGAGCGAAAAAGAGCTGGCTCTGACTAAAGGGTCAGCTCTCGACTAAGGAACGGCCAAACCGAGATCCGACTAATGATTTCAAGGCGGAGTAAAAGGACACTCCTCGTATCAGAAGGCACTACTTTGTACTACTTAACCCTCTTACCTGTCACAGGGCTCTCGAAACAGCTGGTCAGGACACGGCTGACCCGAACTGAGAACGTTCACAGCGCGAAAAACGAACAATTGGCCATTATCACGTGCAACTAAATGATCACATAAATAACAATAACATGTGAGAAAAGAGATTATGTGATCTTTCGAAACATTCTTATTTTAGACTTGACTCAGAAAGAAAACTTAGCCGTGCTTCCGTTGGCCTGGGACCAATTTACTAATACATTGGAAATACATTTCACAAATACATTTCATGCAAATTTGAGAAATTTGGGAATTGGCTCATTTTGAGGGAAAATTATTTTGTTGAACGGTGGCGAGTCGCTGGCAAAATAGAAGAAGAAATTTCGCCAAATTTGGCAAAGTTTTGCCAAATAAATACTTCTTACAAGGGAATGGTCCCAACGATCCGTGGGATCCACAAATGAAACCTAGATATTCTGAAAGAGCAGGTAAAATTTAGTAGGAATCCGTTTTTTCTACTTGCCGAATAAGTCTGTGCGACGAGAAATATCGTCGAAAAGATCCGACCAAAAAATCGAAAGAGAGAAAAGACGAACCGAAAGGCCTTGGAAGGCGTCACCAAATAGTCTAGTGGAAAAAGTTCCACGCACAAATCTTTTGGGGGAGGGAGGCTTTGGAAGTTCGAGTCCACCCGGAGCGGATATCTCCGGATTTGAACCTACGTGTTCATTACTGTATTCTACATTTATACAAAAAAAATTTTTTTGTTTATTTACCTGTTTTGCAAGGTTTGTTGCAAAATTTTAAGAAAAGCTGACACTTCGGCAATATTTTTGATAAGCCCGATGTCGACATAGTGGTATTTTCAAGACACTTCTACTGATTCTGGAAGGTTGTGTAGGATCTTGCAGATCTTTTTCGGTTTCCCAAAAAGGATGTTGCCAAAATCTCACCTTTTCATAAAATTTTGCAAGAAAAGTTGAAAAGAGAATTTTTGGGTCCTTGCATCAGCGTGCAGTAGACCCCGTGAATATTTACGAAAAAATCTATTTTGAGTTTTTTGGTTTAAAATGGCCGTGGACATGTGTTTAACAAATGCCCAAATTATTTTTGTCAAATTCTGCCCAGAAGGTATAAATTTGCATAAATTTGTCTTCTTTGGAACTTCGGACCTGGCGGCATCATAAAAAGAGGTAATGACCAGTGATTGCCACGCCTTCGGATGCAAACAACCTTGTAAAACAGGTTAAACAAAAAAAATTTTTTTTTGTATAACTGTAGAATACAGTAATGAACACGTACGTTCAAATCCGGAGATATCCGCTCCGGGTGGACTCGAACTTCCAAAGCCTCCCTCCCCCAAAAGATTTGTGCGTGGAACTTTTTCCACTAGACTATTTGGTGACGCCTTCCAAGGCCTTTCGGTTCGTCTTTTCTCTCTTTCGATTTTTTGGTCGGATCTTTTCGACGATATTTCTCGTCGCACAGACTTATTCGGCAAGTAGAAAAAACGGATTCCTACTAAATTTTACCTGCTCTTTCAGAATATCTAGGTTTCATTTGTGGATCCCACGGATCGTTGGGACCATTCCCTTGTTAGTTATCGTATGTGGCTAATTTCACTCGACATTGCTCTGGAGCTCCAAGGAAATCGTATCGACTCGGGATAAAGGATAGATTTCGTGTTTATCACAGATTACTACTGTAAATTAATTACAACAGTCGACAAAGAGGAATTATAAGCTTGAAAAGCACACTTGAAATTTGTCAATAAGTACTCCTTGTTGTCATCAAATATTTTCAGTTAATGAATCGCATTTTTTTTACACCAGACATATCGTGTGGAGTAATTTTTTACCACGCCGAGGTCATGACGCGTCTAAATTTTAGTTCTTTAGGTTTGTGATCACTTTTTACAAGGTAATTTGTAAAACCTCGTTCTTGACTTTTACATGCATAAATCTTTTTTGTTATCAGTCGTCAAAATATTGAAAAAAGTAGGGAACATCCTTCCAAACAAACCATAAATGACACAATAACAATTATAAATATGAGGAGAGGTGGGTTTACGAAGCTTTAAGCTTGCTGCAATCACTGTCATGTACATTTCTGTATATTGGACTCAAGAAACCCGTGGATTTTTCCAATTAAAAGATTCTAACACAAGCATGTGCCTTATTGGTCACGATAATGAAAATTTCGTCTCAATCCTGGAAGAAAACCACTCATAAAGAATTGTGATACCTTTTTTCGGATAATTTTTCCTCATTTGTGGAAAAGGTCACCAAACCCCCAGGGGATTTTGTTCATGACTTCAAATAAACTTAATTCTTGTATTTGTGCAAATTTTAAGTGTGCTTTTCAGGTTTATAACTCCTCTATTGCGTCTTTTTTTTGAAGCAAAGCTCTCTGAGAGCGGTGAGCCAACCTCCTTTCAATGTCGAGTGAAATTAGCCACATACGATAACTAAGAAGTATTTATTTGTCAAAACTTTGCCAAATTTGGCGAAATTTCTTCTTCTATTTTGCCAGCGACTCGCCGCCGTTCAACAAAATTATTTTCCCTCAAAATGAGCCAATTCCCAAATTTCTCAAATTTGCATGAAATGTATTTGTGGAATGTATTTCCAATGTATTAGTAAATTGGTCCCAAGTAGTAAATACTTTCGCGATGCAAATTTGACGTTCTAAAATGACTCGGCATCGGCGTACAAGGCAAAAACGACTCAAGGCCGGAAGGGGTGGGACCGATTTTTTTACTTGATCCCTTGTGGGAAATGGCCGCCTACTCATCGGATCCGATCATACCCTGATCATTTGACCAGTAAATTTACTGGATTGCAGTTTAATAAATTATTCAGAAATTTTTCAATCCACAAAGGTTTGGAGTTGCGAAGTAATCCTGCGCCAAGAACAGTACCGATTTCCCAAAAAAAGATGTGGCGCTTCGCCCAAAATTTCAAGTCACGTTTGGAGCTATATATCGCCGCCAAGGGCAGCAACTTTCAAACTGGCTGGACATGTTATTAACAACGCTCAATGTTACTGATATTGATTGCTAAAAATAAAAGTTATTAGTGCCAGAGATCATACAGCCAACGTTTTTGTAGCTAACAGGGAAGTACTCCAAGTGCGACGCTCAGATTTCCTTTAAATTTTGTACACACGTCTGGTAGGGATTAAATATCAATTCCTGAAAGTTTTATAGCTCGCGCTTTGCCGGCGCCGCCGAGATATCGAACGATTTTTGCCGCGGAGAGAGCACGCTAAACGTGGAGAGCGGTCAGAGAGAAAAACGCTTTTTGACCATAACTTTGGCAGTTTCGTGCGGAAAATTTTGATTTTTTGTAGAAACATTATACCTTACGGTAGAAATAGGCATGAAACTTTCAGTGCCGAAATTCGGCAAAAAGTCCTAAATTTTGGCCGACCTTCGATCGAAAAATCTTGGTTGTTTCTGCAAAGCGCGGGCTAAGATTCTCGCATATGTCTTAGAAAAAATTATTCTAAATTTGTGCCAAGTTTCATCAAAATCTGAGCGTCGCACTTGGAGTACTTCCCCTGTAAGTCGTACGCAACACGTCCTCCCGAGTATTTTTCAGTTAAACAAGATCACGAAATTTTTACTTTTCTGAACGCTGAGAAGCCTGGCTCCGACTTTGGGCTCGGGAGCCGGAGCCGTGGCAATCTTTGATTGCTACTCTAAAAATGACCCCAAATGGGCGAAAATTCGGTTTTCATGCAAATTTTGCACTAAATGTATGATGCCAAATTGGTCCCTGTGAAATAAAATAAAGCTGTAAATATGAGTTGTTGTGGCCACTCTGTAAAAATAATCGATTTAGGGGGTTTCGATGATGCTGATTATGAAAACACGCGGTTCAGTATATTCTTATTCATCGAGGAATGGACGGTGGTCTCATCTTCATCTAGAGCGCCTATTCTTGCCTCCCTGGTGTTCAAAAGATCCTTAGGATTATGTGAACAACGTTGAGATCTTGTATCGTAGGACTATAAAAAATGAAGTACGGAAAAACGTTTTGCCAGCGAGAACACGGGGCAACATTAGGTAGGCTAAACAAATCTGGAGGTAAATCAAGATGGGACCAAATTATGATTTTGTACATTTCCCATTTCGGTCAATTGTTGGATGACTTCAGTTACCGCATTTCCGGTCAATTGTTGCAACACGTCAAAAATACAAAAGTTTTTATTTTCGCTTATTTTTTCAGTGTGAATATTTTCTTTCATTTCCGACTGGTCGTCAACTTAAAGCGTCAGTCACGTTGTCAAATTGAATTTTTTTGGAACATTTTTGTAGATTTTTACTAAAATCGCCCCTTATCAAAACGGGTGAAATAAGGAGTAAAACTAGTTACGGCTAATATTAACGGTATTCATAAAAAAACGTTATTTACCGAGCATTGGTTAGGCATTATAAAACCGGATGGTTTACTGTGTTTTCTTTTTCTGACTATTAAGAAGAACTTAGCTTTAGTGTGAATAATACAGGTAAAATAACTTGCGTCTATCTGCAAAAAAACTAATCAGATTGCTCGCGGCGGACAGCGGGAAAGCGAATGAACCAAACACGCTCACCCGGGCCTCGAAACTCTGGGAAAAAAGTGAATTTATGCTGTTGATGAGGCCTTCTTTTTCGGATTTCAACTCCCTTTTTTGTAAAAGAATCCAGTGGGCAGTAGGAATAAGAGATTTAAAAAATTAAGAGAAAGCAATAAAGACAAAAAAATTATTGTTTTTGAAAAATTTTAGGTAAATTTATTAGGGAAACCTGTTATTTTTTTTTGGTGTGCGAATTTCTTTGGGTGGTAATACGTTTCTTGTGATATTTGTCTCGGTATGTTAAGATTTTATGTGTTCTTTTTTTAGGTACAAATGATCCGATTTTAAATGGAATCCGAAGAAAATCTCCAAGAAAAAATTGGGCCATTTACCAGCAACAATCTGGAAATCCGACCTCCGTTGACCCCGCAGAATATAATCTCAGCTGACTCGTCCAATTCTGTAACAGGCTCCACCTCCATTCAGGATCGTTTCGATGAACGGCAGGTTAATTCCGATTCTAGTACACTCCAAAAATCCGGTTCCCGAAAGCGAAAACAGGCAGAGCCAAGATGTATTCCATCCAAAAAGGTTGAAAAAAAGGTATCCGAATACTTCAAATCTGAAAAGGTGGGTAAAGCATTCACAATTCTTGAGTTTAAATGTACGCAGACAAAAAGGCATTTTTTACGTGTTCACGGTTTCAACTGTTCTCTTACAGATTTCGATACCTAAACCGAAGTTATCGTTGTCTGCCCCGACAGATCTTGGAGATGTCCAACCACAGACCTCATCTACCTTTGAAGGTGACATTCCAGGCTACGACTATAGCTACACAATTCGACGACTTTCAGAGGAGTTGGAAAGTTCAACCAAAGAAATGGAAATCCAAAGGAAAAAGATGAATGAATATCGGGAAGTTATCCGAGTTCTGCTGGTTGAGAAATCAAAGGCGCAGCGAAAGATGGCTCGAGAAAAAAATTTGGCTAACCAACTCAGAATAGGCCAATTTAAGCCTGCTAGGATTGGAGAACAATTTCGGGACCAGTGGAATGATGGTTATGCCATGGAGGAGATTACTGCGAAGTTAGAGAAGGTTAAAAAGGAAAAGGAGGACATTCATAATGCGCTTTTAGCCTTGAAGAAGAAGAAAACTGCAAAGGAAGCTAAGAAGTAAGTTACTTTTATACTTTTTGTCTACTGTTAATTTTAAGAAACTCGAGTGAAACCGAGAACGGAAAAATGGTCACCGATGATGGATTCATTAAACCACCGTCTCCAAAAGAAATGAATTCTCGGGAGATATACGAGCAAGAGGAGATTTATCGTCTTCGAAAGGAACACCTCAGAAAAGAAGAAGTTGAACTTCTGATGGAAAAGGATAAGTTGGAACGAGAACGTAATCTGCATGTCAAAGAGAACAAGAGAATTCAATACGAAGAGCAGTCTCGATTCAAGGACCATGTCTTATTGAACGAGCGCTATCTCTTGATGTCTTTATTAGGGAAAGGAGGATTTAGGTAGGAAGTTTACTCCATTGTGTATTCTTGGTTTAGCGAAGTTTGGAAGGCTTATGACTTGGACGAGAATCAGTACGTTGCATGCAAGATCCATCACGTTCATAAAGATTGGAAGGAGGATAAGAAGGCCAATTATGTGAAGCATGCGATGAGAGAAAAGGATATTCATAAGTCTTTAAATCATTCCAGGATAGTTCGGCTCTACGATCTTTTCACAATTGACAACGATTCTTTCTGCACTGTTCTTGAGTACTGTGACGGCAATGACCTGGACTTCTACTTAAAGCAACATAAACAAATCCCGGAAAAGGAAGCCAGGAGTATTATCATGCAGGTAAAGTGACACGGTTTTTAACAAAAATTTTTGTTAAGGTGGTTAGTGCACTGAAGTATTTGAATGAAAGAAAGAGTCCCGTTATCCATTATGATCTGAAGCCAGCGAATATTCTGCTGCAATCAGGGACTGCTGGAGGTGAGATAAAGATCACGGATTTTGGATTGTCCAAAACTATGGAAAACTCGGATGACGGAGAGAGTATTGAGCTCACATCTCAGGGAGCTGGAACGTACTGGTAAGTTCCTATGTAGGATTTGCGAACCATTTGTAGGTATCTCCCACCAGAGACTTTCCAATCGTATGGTCATGGAATCGCCCCGAAGATCAGTTCGAAGGTGGATGTCTGGAGTGTTGGCGTCATTTTCTATCAGTGTTTGTATGGAAAAAGAGTAAGTGTACGGCCATGTGATCTTTATTCATTGATTTTTTAGCCCTTCGGCCATGAACGGACTCAACAGCAGATCCTGCAGGAAAAGACAATCCTCAATGCTTGTGAAGTCTCCTTTCCTCAAAACCCAAAGATCAGTTCAGGAGCTCAAGATTTCATCCGCTGCTGCCTCCAATACAACAAAGATGATCGTTCCGATGTTTTTCAACTCTCTAAACACGAATATCTCAGAGGGCGGTCCCTCAAAAGTGTCTGATATCCATCAATTTGATCTTCCCATTATTTCAATCCCTTTATCCGGTTATTGTTTCATCATTTTTTTCTCGTTTCGATCTCCAAAAACATTACGGTTCCGTTGCTATTGATGTGAGATATTTGTGCCCAATTTATTATAAATATTTATGGACATCCGACGTAATTATTCCTTTAATTTGCACAACTGAATGAGGTCATCTGATTGCAATATATTAGTGGTGAAGATGGCAGTGAAGCCCAGGGACCTCAAACATCCCAATTCTGACCGGGTCAATCCTCCAACCACAAAGAGAGCTCGTCTGATTGAGAGACCGTTGTAAATGGGTGAGTTTTGCTCAAGCTGAATGGTTTGAAACGTTTTCCAGCCATCCCGGATCCCCTTTTCCAACATCCTTACCATTAATGGGACATAACCCGAGTAATGATCCGCTTTGATGTCCTAAAAAGGGGATTTTTACAGTGAATATAAAGTCATTTCGCTCTACCTGTTCCGGGTCGATAGCCACTCGAAGTTTCTTGAGTTCGCTACTGAGCCAGCTAAACCGGGAGGATTTGTCATTTACGTCATTTATAACCCCGGTGTGTTCCAAATTCAAACACCACTTGACAGCTTCGATTCCGAATGACTACAATAATTGACTCTTGGTGATTCGTTACTTACCTGTGTGATCAATCGCTGATACTCGGCCCAAACCTTTGGTTGCAGACCCCCGTTAACTAATGATTGGACAACTATCAGAGACAAGGCTTGCATAGTGTCTTTTTCCTCACTCCCATTGAGTAACAGCATCTCAATCATCGGAGAGGCAGTCCCTGAACTGACTTCACCATAAAGAACCGCTTAAACAGGGAACTATAAAGATAAAATACATTTACTTACAGCGTTCAAATTCATACAATGTTTTTTGACCAAATTGTGCATTTCTACAGTAACAAATAGTAAGCAGATGAAGCGCGACACTAGCTTTGTCCTTCCTTTGAGACAACTTCTGAAGCGCTGGCATGTATTTCTTAAAGTCGTTGACTGAGCTAAGTTGACTATGCGCCTGAAAGTTTTGTGAGAAAATAAATGAGGAACAGTAGCCTTTCCGGAAAGTCGGTCGTCGGACTCATTTTTGGCGTTTGCACTGTGCGAAAAAAGTCAGGGTGTGAGCGACAGCCGAAACACGGTGAAAACAGCAATAAATTGCACAGTGCAAGGAAAACTTTTCTCACAGTGCGTGTCGCCGACTTCCGACGACTTTCCGGAAGGACTAGTAAAGAGATTGGACCCCCAAAGATTGGTCCCCTATAATTCGACCCCCAACCTCTTGTAGTGGGAACCCCCAAAAACTTGGCGCTACGACTTTTCCGGTCAGTTCTGGTCGACGACACTTTGGGTCGCATCAATTCGTCGTTGTATGCATAGGGGAAGCCAGGAGAAGGCTCAGTTAATAGAAATATTAAGACTGACCATGCCCTAGAATAGTTTAACACCCATTGGAGGACAAGTATATAATTACTGTTAAAAACTTACGGCTCTTCGTTTTTTGGAGCAAGTTTTCTTTTCTATGATATAAGGCGGGCCAAAAAGTCTTGACATCCAGACAAACTGATCCTCACCAAACAGCAAGTGTTATATACCGTTTGAAAGCCCTTGAAAAGTAGTATTCTAAACTATTTACTTTGATTTCTTGCGTCTTAACCACAAGTCTTTCAGCAAAATTAAAACGTTTGTAAAAGTTTAACGCAAATATTTTCCTAGCTCTAAATCGCAAAAGTAATTCTGCCCAAGCCAAACCGGCCTTAATTTTTCCGGGGGCTCCGCGCGCCGCGGCCGCGAAAAACTTTCCACAGATGGCTTGACCTACCCTCGGTGTGAAAACGGGGTAACCCACGTTGGTCAGCTAGTCAACTAATTTTGCAACATCGGATATAAATATTGGCCGATACCCAATTGCTTCAACGAAGGGTAGCCCAAATTTTCTGATTCGGCCATTTCTGCCTCATCTGACCACATTTTTCCCCATATTTCTTGATTTGGTATTGCGTAAGCTTATTGACATACCGTAGCGTGTATTTCGTACTATTCTTGGGGTTTAATATTTGAGGTTCCCTGAATTTTTTGGGGGTCCAATCTTTGGGAATCGAACCAGACATTCACGGAGGGGGAGGCACTTACATTCTCGATAACCGATAATTCCTTGAAGATGTTCCGGATTTTTGCAAGGGCATCCCTTACAGATAAGTGAATCAGCTCCCTATATACATCCGTTGAGAGTTTAATGTCTACACCTTCATCAGCGTATTTTGCGTTCTCTAAGAAAACCTTTCTCTCCATCATTTCCTTAGGCACTTTAATATTATCTGCAACAGAAGTAATTAAAATCACAGTGTGTTACTTTTAACATCAATCCCAAACAAATCGTCGAGGATTCCGGAGAAAGAATATTGATTCATAAAAGGAGTCAATGGATCTGTTTCCCGGTCGATAACCACCAATTCATCAAAAAGGTTTTCCCCCTTTCCCTAAATGAAGTCACACATAATGTAGAAGAAACCTACCGTGTTCCCCTTGACATTATTCACAATTTTTTCAGCCGATTTCCCTTTATATCGAATCTGCGGGATAATTCCCAAGTCAGAGATCCCAGAAGAGCATAACGATATCAGCTCGAAGTCATCATCCACAAATATTTTGATAGGATTCAGAGAAAAGGTGTTAAGAACAAGATCTCCAAAGCTTGGAGACCAGAAAAACGGCCAGATTTCGAAACTTTTGACTTTCCTCTCCAGGTCCTTATTCCCAAGTAACATATCCGACAACTGTTTGGAAACACGGCAGACAACTCTAACATGATAAAAAATGCCCGTCTTCTTCGCAGACAGAATCTCTTTGAGCACCAGAAAACTCTCTTTTTGTGGTGGAATCACAAAAATGACACTTGTAGCACCTTCCAAATTAAGTACACTTCCCTTCTCGAACTTTATTGGCAGCAAAATGTGACGTGTAACATTATGCTCCAAGAATTCACTGGCACTAATCATCTAAAAGATTACCTTGACTCTCTTAACTTTAAATAACAGCAGGTTTAAACAACATACAAGATCTATACGTCTCAGCACATCGTTTTGCCAAACAACGATCTTCTTCCCATCAATCAGATCCAAATCTTTGAAGACCTGTATTTTCAGTTTCTGTTTCAATTTGTCCGAAATATCATCACCTGATGACATTCTAACCTCTACAGCATGACATAAAGCGTTAGTCCCAAAGGTATTACTGCAAACCAACAGAATAAAAACAACTCAATCAGAAGCGAAAACTTTATTAAATAAACTATGCCAAATTATCCCATAAAAAGGATGTACTTTTTTTTTAAATCCTCACTGCTACTCAACAATTGGTGTAAAAACAACATCACGCAGTCGTTGGGCAGCCTGTAATTGCTATTAATAAAAGTTAATAAACCTTACAATCTCGACTTTGAAATCTCTCTGAACCTCAGAGAGAAGTTCGTAGCCAGCCATAAACTTTCTCCGTCCCCTGACCAACAAGGGAGGATAAAAGTTGACATGAAGTTGCCAAAAAGATAAATCTTCATCCAAATACTTTCCAACCGGAGCATTTCTGACACCCATTACATAAGGAGAAGAGTACTGAATCCAAACTTTAGGCTGTAATTAAGAACTCACTCCGAAAAAAGAATCATATTTCCCAGCAACTAATCGAATTGCTCGCATGAAGTCTTGTTGCTCATCCTACAAATAATTTTTTTAATAAATGCGTTTCATTACAAATCGTAGCGTAGCCCGCGGCGTCTCAAGTGTAAATTAAATTAAGTGCAATAAATTTTTTTAATTTACAATTGGACGAAGCTTCAAGGTGTTGTAAAACGCCTTTTAAATCTCACAAATCCTTACCTTCGACAATTCATCTATCCGTTGGACTGGTCGCTTAGCGATTATCATAGTTTCATAAGGCCAATACGCCCAATAGGGAACCAAAACAACAAAGTGTTCTAGTTCTTGAACTATTCTGACCTTCTTTTCCAATTCAGCTTTTGCATAATCTACCAATAATAAACTTCCATGCTTACTGTAATAATCCTAGTGGCTAATTCAACACACAGAAAGACCTACCCTTTGGTTCTGGAGCATCCTCTCGATTGTGGTTGGCAGAAAAGTTGTGGACCAAATCTGACAGTGAGGATGAGGAAGGGAAGAACCCACTTCTTGACCTCGGTTTTCAAATATCTAAACGTAAAAATGATATTGCAAAAATATCTCACCTGAATATAATCAACAAGTTTCTTATTTTGTTGGAAAAACTGAAGCCACCCCTCAAATACCTTGTCCATTTCGTTCTGTTTCATCTGAGCAAAATGTTTGTAGAAGTCCGGGGAATAACACATAACATGACTACTACCTAAATTAATTAAAAACTGTAATTGCTCTAACTCAGCTTACCAATGGCAGGCCGTGTAATGAAAAGGTCGCCTTCATTTAGTTCGTCAGCACTGGGAGTTTCAAGTCCATCCAAGACTGGAAAATCATTGGGGAATATGTAAGTGAACATAAAGTCAGGGACAACGCTTCCATCGCCCCTTAGACCTCCTGGAGCCAGCGGATCATTTTTCCGCTTTCTCTCCAATTCTTCCAGGTCAGTGTCATCCATACCTCCTTTCCATGGCCGGTTCAATCGCCCATCTGGAGAGTTAATGACCCAATCGCCTGTTAAAATATTTTTTACTCGACGAGCAGACATATGTGTTGTGAATAAATCCTCTCGACACAATTTCAAAGTCTGGAAGGCTAAAAAGGAAAATGATTTTTCGTTTCGCACAATGCCAGAATTTATGGCATCGTTTACTTTCCGTTTAAAACCCGGACTCGCGAGGGCATATCGGTAGGGTTCGGACGAGGTATATACCCAAATACCCGAGAGGCCGTATATTTTTTTATGGGTATATTCAAAGTACTTTTGCATTCAAAAAATGTAAAAAAAGTCGAGTTTTGTCGTAAAAAATCAATAAACGTTGACATTTAGTCATAATTTGTTTTTTGTCGCTCAAAACTTGGTTCTATAGTAAGGTTGAAAATTACTATACTTGGCCGGAGTCGGAAAATGAACGGGAAAAAATTCGAAATCTGACTGCCAATTATTGGATTTCTAAACTTTTTCATTGTTAAAGTACTAGTTTTGTTTGTTGTAGCTGGGAAAATAAAGAATATCACTCCAAACATGATTAGGTTAACGAATAACTTGCCACTTATTCATTAACGACTTCATATTGGTACTATTAATATATTGGACCAATTTAGGCTAATTTTATAAATACCCGAATATACCCGAGATTTCGGGTATATACCCGCGGCCGCGTGGTGAATATACCCGAATTTTCCGAACCCTACATATCGGTGTCCCAGAATTAAACGAAATTGTCATAAAATAATATCAAAAAAGAACGATGCATAGTGCTCGATGTGCCGTGCGCAGATGAAAATAATTTATTTTACTAATAGTCTAATTATTCTGTTCAATGGGTGTTCTTCTTATCACAAAAATAGGTAATTTAGTATGTTCGAAAAGGGCCAAAACATATCCATTCCCTCTTCCGTTTAAGAACTGGGCACCAACTATCGCCATGTTGTCTGTCTTGTCTTGATATCGGTACTCAATTCGATAATTGTCAGGCTTCCTTGAATGCAACTTCCACACGCGGACGTAACAATCTTCGCTTGCTGTGAGTATCTGAAAGTAATGTATTAAAGATTAGTCGGGATTCAAAAATTACATAAGCAGACTCTGGTGCAACAGCGATCGATGTGATCTGACGACTGTGGATGTTGAGTTCAGCCAATTGGACACCTGTTTGGATCGAATAAACAAGAACTTGGCCATGAAAATTTCCACAAAAGATTTGTTTTCTCAGGATGTTTACCGCCGTTATCTGTTGCCTAGAATATGTAAGGTATCAGACATGAAATGAGACGCCCAAATCCTTACTCTGTACTAATTCGCTTGATGATTGTCTTCATATTCTTCGCCCAAACAACCAGATTCCCCAAAGAATCTGCGGAAACTGTAATCAAGTCATAAACACAAGTGGCTAAGTCAGCGATTGGGGCTCTGTGTTCAATTGTGCAGGTCTTCACGTTAAAACTGGACTCTCCATTACACGAAAACACTAGAAGATCCCCAGTAAAACTCCCTGAAATTTCAGGATGACATCGTTGTGTTTAATTATGGCCTACCTATAATAATCATGTTATCCACACAAGTTATTCCTCGTGCAAACTTATAGGGGACATTAACAGATGGGTTTGAGCCTTCATCAACCTAAACAATATGAAAAAACATCAAATCCATTCTTCCGATAAAACAACTTACATTAACCAATGGTGTGCTCGCCAGAATCTTAAGATTTCTTATTTCGAAAATCTAAAAAAACGTAAAAAACGACGGTTTACGCACCATCACATTGGTAACCGTAGCCACTACCAACACAGGGAACAGTCTATTAGCGGGTGTGCATATTTTACATTGCATTACAGTAAGTGGCTTTTCTTTCCCGCTTTCTTTCAATGGCAAAGAATCCATGGTAACGTTCTCCATATGCATGTCCCATGAGATAACTTGTACCTAGGACAAGTTCAAGTTTTGGTAGATTTAAGAATGAGCAGTACTTTGACACGAAACTTACAATATTCTTACTGCAATAACAAGCGTAAGTAGTAAACTTGGGCTCAAAATAATTAACGGACAAGTTGTTGGGCATGAAGGAGGGGGTTACCGGCAAGATCATCTCCCGATCCGGCTCAAACATATACGGGTTCTTAGGTGGAATCGGCCCCGATATAGCAATTTCAGTTTCCATTTTTAATTAAATCGGCTAAAGTGAATTAAATGTACAAGCTCGCGAGTTTAACTCGTTGCCAAGCGACTGTTCCCTCCTCCTTCAAATACAAGTACTTTATAGATGACTACATGACTTTATAAAACTTTACTTAACAACATTAAATAACAAGTAATTTAAACTACAGATTTCAAATAATCAACAAAGATTTTGGTTACTGAAGTCCCCGACTGGACTAGACTTTTTCTTGTCATGTCCAGGAACTGGGTACGATATCTCATCAAAACAGGAAGACTAACTATCTTTTTTACTTGATAATGTACATCTGGTTCCCAAGGAAACACCACCAAACCACCTATTCCGGCCTGCCCTTGACTAGCCAGAATCTGCTTGGTCACAGCTTGAGTAGCTTTGTCCACTTCTTGCATAAAACATGTGCTGGTCTTATTAGAAACAGAAACGGAAGCATTTTCCTTCAAGGGTTTGGCTAATATAAGACAGTCATAAATATCATCAAATGGAAGGCGAACATCACGGGAGAATTGATCCAGATCATCTTCTAAACCTTTTCGAATAACAACCTCGAATAGTGGCTTCTCTCCGGACAAACGCGAGTTCGGTCTTTCATATCTCGCAACAAGGTCTTTGATTAGCTCTTCCGTATAAGGTTCATCCTTTTGGGAATTTAGAAATGAGGAAGTTGCCTCGTCTGTATCACAAAACAAGATCCCAAACGTTGTCTTCATATTCTTTGCAACGGTAAAAAGTTCGTATCTCTGACCTAAAATAAGTACATCGAATAATATGCTACAAACTTACTTCGAGCATAATTTAACGCATCAACAATTAGGAACGTCGCGTTATTTGAAGAAAGCCGACGAAGGACTTCAGACCGCATGCAATTATTATGATCCGTCAACTACAAGGAGGGGCAAAAAAATGGGGATGAAGTAAAAATCGTTGAATAACTGCACAAAGTACACGACAGATTTTTTTGAAAGACTGACAAAACTCTTATGAAACTTTTTTAACGAGCTGTAAATTAGAAATTGCACCTAACTTAAATTATAGGGGTCCTACTACCCGAGCAGCGGTAGTAGACGGGCCAAAAATCCAAAAAAAAACATCGACTACCCCTGTTCGCATACTTCTTGCGTTATTCAACGATCTTTAGTTCAGGATTCTTTTGCGCCACCCTGTAAAAATCAAATCACTACATACACAAACGTACTCTTCGTTTTGTTGTATATTGAGCAGCTACTTTTTCGTATTCAGAATCAAAATAATCATCTAGGATCGAAACATCTTTAATTCCATTTTCTATCATGAAGTCCTTGAGTCTTTGTGCAATAGTCGACTTTCCAGAACACGGATACCCGGTCAGGACTAACAATGGCATCTGAAAAACAAACTTACAATACTGAAACTTGATCCGTATAACGTCAAAACAAAGATTACTAAAATTTTGGTAGAATAAAAATGAAAATAGGGCGCTACACAGTATTCTGTACATACCTGAAATGAATCCGACGCCAATTTTTGGAATTTTTTTGGTGGTCGACGTTTACGCGTACGCGGGACTGGCGAGATTTTCTAAGATTATTATTTTCGCGTTTCGAGCTGCGCCCGACTCTTCTCGGTTTGCGGCGACATTTTATATGATGAAACCTTTACGCTTTCACCATTTTCGCGTTTTACAGGAATATGTTGAGGCCAAAAATTGGTCGAACTCAATTGAAAGTAACAAATTCTGTACTGGTCCGATTTGAACAGTTCTTGGATGTAAGTAATACTACTCCTAGACTTTAACTTAGGCGTAGTTTCTAATTTACATGAAGTTAGAAAAATTTTATCAGGGTTGTGTCAACTGGGGGTTTTTAGGACATTTTTTGTCATAAGTCCCAAATAAAGCTTTGACGGAGATTTATTTTTTTTCTCTCTTAAATGTACATTTTTCGACTTGTCTGTTATTCTTCCTTACTTTGCGCAATTTCTGCGATGATTAACTCTTTTTCAGCCATGATACGGTATACCGCGGTCAGGGGTGGTCAGCGGACCCTATTTTTCCGATTTTCGGCCCGCGGCCCGGCCCGTCTAATTGACCGGCCCGGCCCGTCTAGTCTTTTTCCAGGCCCGGCCCGGCCCGGCCCGTGCAGGCCCGTCTATAGAGGGTTCTGCGAACTGCGCCCAGGCTCGGGATCTAAACTGAGGCAAAAAAGGCGTTGATCTAGCTAGTAAAGGATCAATGTGATAGTTTTGTGGTTCTATAATGGAACTATAGACTTGTAAACGTTTTAGAACTTGAGAAACAGCAACTATAACAACATAAATTAATTTTCCCGGCGCGAAAACAATGAATGCCAACAGTTTGGCATTGTATTTTAGACGGGCCGGGCCGGAAAAAAACCCAGGCCCGCGGCCCGGCCCGGCCCGTGACGGGCCCGGCCCGTTTGTCAATTTCCATTTTTGAGGCCGGGCCGGCCCGGCCCGCTGACCACCCCTGACCGCGGTAGGTTTTAAGCGGAGGGAAACAGTTGACCAAACAGTCCAGGGAGACACTTGACACGAATTATTTTTTTGATTTTTTGTAGTAGAAGAAAATAAATTGGCGTGCTCCCCATTTCCAGTTCCGCATGCTTAGAGATCTCTTGATATGTGGGAAGTTACCAGCAGACCCTTGGAATCGTGTTCATTGCTGCGAAGGTTCAGTTCTTGTTTTAATCGAATTTTGTCAGGTAATTCAGAACTTGTTGTTTAATCTAAATCTAGGTGCAAGGACCGATACCACTTTTATGCTTTCCTGAAGATGTAGGACCCCATTTGAACTTGGACCAGGTCGCCATCTGGTTGATGAGTTCGGAGAATACCCACGGATCCCAAACGTTTCTCTATAATCAGCTTATGGATCTGCACGCCATAGTGCAACATGTAACGTTGTTGGATATTACGGCTAGAGCATTTCAAGTAGGTGTTTTTCGCGTGTTGTGTTGATTTTTAGAGACCTGCTGCTCTGGCATTTATTTCATCAGAGAAACCGGGCTACGGACTTCGAAGAGACTTCAATCGATTGGTCGGTGATGCTCTTCGGCCATTTTTGGCTTGCAATCGACAAATGTTTCGATCGTACGGGGAAAATATGATAGATGTTGCGAACGAGATGCAACATGAACGACTGAACTCCTATTATTCCCTAACGGGTCTATCCTTGTCACCATCGGGCAATAATAAAATTCGCGTGAGTTTTTATTCAATGAAGCTTTATTTTGTTTCAGCAAGTTTCAAAGCAACTGAAGGAGCTTCTTGATTATCGCCCGAAAGAAGTGAACGGGAATACTCCGAAGCGCTTGAATCTTCAATTTCTCGATATGTATAAGTTGGTTTCGTGCTATCCATCATTTTGCAATTGTGGCCATAATCCTGAAGACTTTAAGGACTTCTTGGAAATTATAAATGAGCCGTTATCGTCCAAACTGATTCCTTTCATTAAATTGGCACCCTGTGTAAGCATGGCTGTAAAGTAACTTACATAGCAAAAATTTGATTTCAGAGTGGAGCGCAGTTCAAGCAAGACTTCTGCGCCATCTACGACCTATTAGTTCATAAGTCGAAGGAAGCGGGGGTTCTCTTCTCCGCTGGGTATCCAGTGCTCTCTAGCTACTCAGAATCTGGTTATCAACGGACCAAAGAAGAGGAG
Organism: Bursaphelenchus xylophilus; assembly: GCA_904066235.2. NCBI lineage: Eukaryota > Metazoa > Nematoda > Chromadorea > Rhabditida > Aphelenchoididae > Bursaphelenchus > Bursaphelenchus xylophilus. Next base: position 6,260,595 of record CAJFCV020000003.1, on the reverse strand, counting down.
CATAAAGAAGACTTGGTTGCAAATGGAGCCGTTGATATTGTAAAAATAAGCAGACAGTTTCCAAACGAAAATTCTTTAAGATGTTTGGGAGCCACCTTGATCCAGGTAGTTATTAAGATTAAGTTCACATTATTTGTGTCTGTTTTAGTGTTTATATCCACTGTTATCTGGGGAAGAAATGGCCGTCATAGCATCGGAACAGAGATTGTCTACTGGAATTGATCTCCTACAGAAATTGAATTCTCTTAAAATCAGCAGAGTATTTGAGAATGCCGAATGGTGTAATGATGAAAACGATGACAGGTGTGGTGATTTAATCTTTATAACATGCATTTAGGTATATGACGCAATTGAGGGGATTTACTGTGTCCCGTGATAAAACTTCTGAATTTGTGGATAAATCCTCAAGGAAGGTGATAGTCGACCTAAACAATCAGCGACTCTACTCTCAATTCTACGAAGGGCAACTTCTCCAACCATTGACAATGGCCAAGGCTTTTCCGTCTGACCAATCCCTTATCTTATTCATCCTCTCTATTCTTGCTGATTTCTGTTTCTTTGCTCAAATTGGCAAAAGAATTTCAGTTGATAAAATGGGGCGGAAGTTACAACTGAAGAAACAGGACGTTCTGATCGTGGCCAATATACTGGCTGAATATGACATTGAGCGATTTCTGAGGGTGAGGACGGAAATTAAGGATAATATTAGAAAACGGATACGAAAACTTCGATTTTGAATCTTTAATGGTTTGTACATATTTTATACGTCTGTGATATATAAATAATCGGAATATAACGTGCATTTTAATAAGACTACTGGTTTGGGTCCAGCGAAAATATTACAATTTTACCTGTCTTTTTTACACCGATTTCTCTCGAGAAATTGGTTGCTTAGGAACAATTAAAAATAAATACACTTATCGTTGTATTTGAGATGGTGGAAATACGTGAAGCTGATGACAATGATACGGCTACATCCGACACTTCGCAGCCATCTACATCTCATACTTCGCGACCTTCCGGAGTTCAACGGATGACTTTTTTTGTAAGGGCTTGTTTTTTCTTTGAGAATCTGGAAGTTGAATTTATTGACCCGTTTGTGTTTTTAGGATTTTCTGAAACGAGATCCCATCTACACAGCGATTGCATGGCTTCGAATCTTGTCGTTGTATTTTACAATCAATTATCTGTTGTTTTTGGCTGGCCTGACATCTGGGAGAGCTGTTTATTACAAAGTCATTATGGCTGGTATTTTATGACTTTGCGTAAAGATATGTTTTATTTTCAGCCGCGGCATCGTATGCCTTCCGTCTTCATCAACGTCTCAAGGAGAATCTCAGAAATATTTTTAGTCGAGAATTCGTGGCCCAACTTTTCTTTGAGGATTCTGCCCATTATTTGCTTTATTCCATTGTTTTTATCAATTCTCAGACCGTTACAAGTAAGTATTTTTAAGAGTAATATGACTTCGGTTTACAGTGGCCTTGTTTCCCATCTCTGGATACTCTTTGTACCACACAACCTTGTACTTGATGCAGTTATCTGAAGCAATTGGACAAACAAATGCAGCATGGGCCAAAGCTGCCGGCCAATTCAGACAGCTATATTCGAATACGCTTCTGTCCACTATAGCATGTGTGGAGATCTTCCTCTTCCCGGTTCTGGCTGCTATGATATTCACGTAAGTTGGAAAGAACATGATGGATTACCAGAGAATTGCGGAACTTGATGTTGTTGTCTCTCAAAGCTCGTTGTTTATCAACTATGTTTATTTTCAGAGGAAAGGCCAGCTTCATGTTCATCTTTTTATATTACCGTTTCCTTTGGCTTCGTTACACTTCTCGCAGAAATCCCCACACTCGATTGGCCTTCCAGCAGTTGAAACATTCTCTTCTCGAGGTCGCGGAACGTCCTGCCTGTCCTGGACTGGCAAAGACCTTCATCTTCAACTCGATTTCCGTGGTGGAACGTTTTGCGCCGGCTGTCTAACTATCTAAACAGTTTTTACCACGGTGTAAATACAATATTTTCCGCTTCGAATTGTCATTGAATTATTTCGACGTTTTTTTAATTGTCTTATGTTGTACGCCACTTGTCCTATTTATTTTAATGTGATAAAAATGTCTGGTCAAATAGTTTGTTTGACTCGAATTACGCGACTTTCCAACCCTTAGGGCTTGTTGAAACGTCGGGTTGGGCGGCTTTCAAATCCCATTCGGACAAAGCAAACATTTGAATATAAGCATGGGTAAGGTGAGGAAGGAGCCCTCTCGTTTCGTACGCAATACTTTGTTATAAAAAATGGGGAATTGTTTTTAATGATAAGAAAGAGGGGCCTTCCAATCAGAAACCCAGCCATAGTCGGGCGTCATCTGCATCTATCTCTCTTTTGGCTATGTTGCCCTGAGGACCTCTCGTTTTGACCTTTTTCCTCTTCTGTAATCTCAAATTCCGCGCTGTGTATTTGCTTTTCCGAAGACACGGGAAAGTATGCATGACTCAGCCTGCTCTCCTTTCCTTTCCAATCGCCTCGGGGTCTGAGAATAGCTCGTTGCGGTCTCTCTGGCCATCGCTGCGGCCACTTTCGTTTTTGAACTGATTCAGGCGCTTTATTTTCAGCGCTCATGGCATTCCCGGTACAGTATAAGGGCGGAGCAGCACTTAAAGGCGCCATTATTGTAAGTTTTAGAGTTGTGCCACTACATATTACATATTACAACTCCGTTCGCAAAGTCCCTGGACTGGTTTTTTTTTTGGCGTTTGCACTGTGCAGAAAAAGTCAGGGTGCAAGCGAAAGCCCAAAAAGGACTACTGACGATGCAAAAAGAAATTGCACAGTGCACGGTGAAATTCTGTGTCCTCACAGTGCATGTCGCAAAAATCACCCCAGCGACTTTGCTAGCAATAATACGTAAATTCTTATACTATGATAATTTTATTACGTAATTCTGAATGAGAATGGAAGTTTATTGAACATTGTTTCAGTTTTTAACAATTGTAACGTTGGTTTTATTGGACCCGTCGTACGTGACAGCGTATATCTCGATCAACTACGAGATTGTCATAATTTACATCGTATCAGCCCTTACACTCATATACTGCCTGGTTTCATTAATCATGTATCTTTTGTCATATAAAAGTCAGGATGAAGACGAGGAGATCCGGACGACAAACAGTGCTCTGGCGGTGGGTTGTGCTACTTATTATGTACAAAAACGAGTCATCCTAATGGCATGAATTATTTAGGAGGTCGTCTTCAGCTCAGTAGGAGTGATCGGATGGATGCTGGTCTGTGGAATTGGGGGAACAGTGGCCCAGAGGACAATTATCGAAACCGGACATCGCTTCGGATGGATGGGGGCAAGTCATCTTTTCTTTTTTTATCGGTTTTGATTTGTCATCGATTACGCAACAGTCGGAATCCACAAGCCTCAGAACTAGATTATCCAAAGTTATTCCGGTTTTTTTGAAAATATTTTGATCGAAGCCGATATCTGGCACTGGTAATATAATTAGTCGAAGAATGGGGTTCCGATTCCCCTGATTAGTAGGTGCAAATAATCTAGACGCCCCGTTGTAGCGACAAAAAACTAATTATAAGACCTGTTATGATGTTTTCGATTAGAATTAATTTCAGGCGTGTGCTGGGATTAACGCAGTCTTGTTTGTGGCCATAATGGGACTCTTCATGAGCGGTCTTCTCAAGGATAAGGTCTTTTCCCCAGAACGACGATACAAGTACACAAACCGAATGTAAATTGAATGATATCTACCACCACCGACTGCCATTATTTGTATCTCTCAAGTAAATATTTACAAGATTACTCTTACAATTAAGTTTGTTATTAAATAAATACAGTAAGCAGCTAATATAACTGAAAACAATGAGGGATGAAAGTGGCTACACAGACCTCTAAACTCTTCCTCAGATCATTCATTCGGATACAGGGCGGCTTTCATTGTCTGACAAGGTGGATATACAACTTTACAATACTGTTAAGAAGCGGACAATGAGATTATTTTCGGCCGAATCGGAGATATTCGTGCTTTCTCTTCCCGAATCGAAGGTATTCGTGTTTCCGTTTCCCGAAGCGAAGATATTCGTGTTTTCGCTTGGGCCGCGCCTCCTCTTCCAAGGCCGTTGCTGCAAGAAGTCGGTAATTAATATCTTAACATTTCAAGGCCCATTGACCTTGTTGGTCTCGTTCCCGCTTCCCTCCGCCTACCTTCTCCCATAAATCGCTCCAAAGAGTCGCTCACGATTGCTCCCAATTGCTCCAAGGATGATGATTGCTGGTAGATCTTACAGAGTAATTGCTTATCCTCATTGTCCAAATTGTTGTTGGCTAGAATCTGAAAGAAAGGAGAGTAATGGAGTAGTCTCTGGTCACGTTTGAGGTTTCATTAAGTTGTAAGAAGCCCCACTAATTTCCCTAAGGACAAAGGAACGCTAAGTAAATCTGGGTTACAAAAATAAACAATTTCGGTACCAGTGACTTGAGCTTAATTTTTTGCTGTAATCCGCAGAGTTGTTAAAAATATTCCATTCAAAAGATGACCTAGCGTTTCTGGGAAGTCATAAAGAAAGGAAATCCCCGGGGGCAAGGTTTTATTTTTATATGATTTCTGATAACAAGAAAGAAAAAGAAATTACAATTTCACGGTTGTATTACAAGAATGGACGTGATTTTAACGTAGGCGCCATAAAGATGATATTTTAGAGGTAGCAGATTATTGTAATGCCGGAAATGATATCTTACAATGCAATCTTACGTTTTTTCGAGCGGAATGTGTTAGAATACAAAAAAGCTACAAATCAGAAACGTTGTTTAAGGATGCTGTCGAAACTTTACGACCACAACCTGGAGGGAACTTACTCTGCCACAATTAACCTCGACTTGTGTCTGTGCAACTGTCGCTTCTATAACTTGAACCACAAAGACAAACCCTAGAAGACTCCAGATAATCTTGGTGTTGGCCATCAGCAGACTGCTGGGGTCGGCGACTCTACTCATTATGCCCAGATCCCGGGCTTCATTCAGCTTAAGAACCTTCCCCTTGAACCTTTGATGTTCGCAAAAAGTAAAGGGCGGGGCCACCGTATCGAGTACGAAGAAAAAGGGGGGAGTCAGCACCGAATTAAGATGGGTGAGGGGGGGGGGAGAGTATATGACGTGGATATTGTCCCTTGACACCGGTCACGGTTGGCCGCAATCGAAAGAATTCCGGAATCTGGCTGTTTTCTTGGACGAGGACTGTGTCGGGCTTGGGGATCCCCTCATTTAGGATTACATCAGACCGTCATTAGGCAAGACAAGGGAAGCTAAGATACGACCATAACGACCCGTTCCCCCTCATCAACCCGGCCATAATGAAAGTCGCAGGCGGGTCGGGCAATTTATCCACCAGACCACTAATTCTTGCAGAATCAAATAAAGTAATGAACTGCCTGTAAAAACATGTTTACGTTCAATCGATCCACGCTGTCCACAAGCATGAATCGTGCGGTTATTGGCTCTTTGTCTAATCCATTTCAATGACATCCCTTGAAATAAATAAAAGTTTTTTTTCACCGAAAGAAAGCCAGCTTCGAATACAATGGCAATATGGGGATGATAAGAAAGGCTGTGTGATTGAGCGAAAGGAGGAACAAGTGTAAGGTGGACAGTGTAGAAGAGAGATCTTCAAAGACTGGATGACATGAAAACGATTATTATATTATAGAAGTATATATTATTCACTCATAATTGCATGTGTTTGTAGTCACCCGATTTGTATTGGGACCGCCATTCTTTGGTGTGGCCGTTGGAGAACTCGGCGACGCTCTCTCCGCGTTCCTGTTCATCGGCTCCGTTCTCCCTCATGGTCACCTGTCGCAAGAATTACATTTTTCTGAGAGTTACTTACACTTCCGGCAAAGGTAGTCCCAGAACTTTGATATGTAGATGATTTAGCGCCTTCTGTCTTCAGGCCTTCTGAATGTGAGCTCTCACCTCCAAACCTTTGGATTTCTGAGGTTTCTTTGGTCTCTACAACCTCTTCTGAGCTGGCTTCTTCTTCGATCTTTGTGGTTAATTCAGTAGTTGTAATATCTGTGACAACCCGACGTTCGATCTCTTCTCTGATGGTGTATTCACTGGATCCAGACCCAAGAGATGAAGTGTCTCCAAGACGAGCTCGCGGAATTCTGAGACCTTCTCCGAGATAATCATGGAGAGCATGGGCATTGGCTTCCTGACTTGAGGCCTCGAGAACATGATGAGAAGATCCGGAGGATTTGAGTTTGGGTCGAGGAATACCAAGATCGTGATGGTAGAGATCTCCAGCAGCTGAGAAGGCACTGAAGTCAGCTCCACTTTCACTGGAAGTTGAATGGTCGAGGGTATTCCAAGGAAAGAAACCTCCGCGGTAGGCCGTTAATGGATCGCGGTAACGTTTGAAGCAATGGCATTTGGTACACAAGTAGAGCAGACAACTAAAAATAAAGACATTTTTGCACATTTTTTGGGTTACTGAGACTTACCATAGCGTCAGTAACAAGAACAACAGGGCGAGCAGGATGAGTAAAATCAAGGGGACACTGGAAGCGGCGACTTCACAGAACTCACCAGTCCATCCATCAGCACATTCACAAGTCACATTCTTGGTCAGAGCATTGTGAACACAATCTCCATGTTGATTACACATATCACACAATAGCGCAGCACAGATAGTACCTGGTTCAGCTGGATTACCATCAATGAAATTCTTGGGGCATTTACAGGAGTATCCCAAAGGTAAATTCGTGCATTCAGCGACTCCGGAACAGTTGGTCAGTCCAAGAGCACACTCATCCACATCCCTGAGGCTGAGACAGAGCGTGTCGGCACTCATTCCCATACTCATCCGACTCTCACTATGTCTGATGTCCACAAATCCATTATTACATTCACATTCTGCTTGTTGTTCCAGATTGACACAAGTCGAGTTGTTTGGACAATAGCTGACGTCACTACAGTAATCCAAAACACAAATAGAGCCTGGAATACCACCTTTGGGAGCAGCGTCAGTAAATCCAGGATTGCATTCACATTTGTAGAGATGGTCAAGATCAATACATCTGGCGTTCTCCGAACATTCGTTATCTTCGGGCCTTTCGCATTCGTTGTAGCCATGATTGGGGAGACATCGATGGCCAGGATCAATGGGATTAAGATCTCTATATCCAGAGGAACACTCGCATCTATAGGAATGAAGACCCGTCTCCACACAGATGCCTTTGGGATGACAATTGTTCTAAAATAATATGTATGAGCAAGGCTGTTAAAACATAAATACTCACTTGATAACATGAACTGAATGGATCTGGCTGATAAGGATTCAAGTAGAGTCCACTCTGTCCGACTTGGTAATTATTTCTGTTGATTATATACTCAACCAGCATACTGTAGACATCATGAGGATTCTCGACAGCTCCCTTTCGGAAGTACATGGTGCAATTGTAAAGGATTCCCATGTCCCAGCTGGCATTTACTCTGGCCGGATCCATGATTTCGTTGACTTCGGCGGTGACAAAAGCATTGTTAAGAGGAGTGTGAGGGTAACTCTGCATGACTCCACTCTCAAATCCTTTGGCATATTGTTTATGGACGTTATCCAAAGGATTGGCAAAGCTCTCATTGTAAACGAGGTTCTTTTGCTGTCTTCTGATAACCCACATGGGGATACTCCAATGTTCGACAGGTCTACATTTGTCCTTAGGACTGGCTCTCTTCTCTCCATTGATGCAGCCGCAAACCGAGTCAGCAATGCAGACCTCCCCCAGCTGACTGTTACATTGTTGTGATCCGCAATGATCGCCAATTGGTTGTTCGTAGCAAGGATCAAGAAGATAAATGTCATCGGCCACTTGAAGTCTGCCCCCACCAATCTGGCCATTCGTTCTTCCAACAGAGTCCATGAGTTGTTTCCAAAGATCACATTTGTCCACCTTATTCTTGGAGGCAATTGTATCCACCGATGCTTCAAAAATAATTCCATCGTTCCAAGAACTATTCAAGGTCTTCGGATGGGTAATGTATTTTACATCCGTGGTCACATATCGAGGAGCATACGATGTTCCGCCGACAGCCTTGCTCAGGTCCTGTTGAAACTCCTTGGTGACTTCGATGTATGCTTCGTTGGAGTTTGAGCCGTATTCACTGCTGTAGAACAGTGGACGCTGACCTTGGCTGACAACTCGGAAGGTGAGTTCAGTTTCGTCCACAGCTTGACACCTACTTCCTGAAGATCTTCGAGCTTCTCCTGGTTTACATTCACAGCTGCTTCCACCCACACAGACTTCATTCAGAGTTCTTGAGCAGTAATGTTGATGACCACAAGGTGTGACGTCTTTGCTGGGGAGGATCTCGACCGGTTTTACACTCACATGCTTGGGTTCGTCATCCAATTTGAACTCAACACACACTCTTCCAGGCTCTAGCGGATTGGGAGATTGGTCGTAGAATCCATCTCTACAAGTGCAGTAATATCCATCAGCAGTGTCTTGACAATCAGCATGTTTATCACATTTGTTGGTTGACTTGGAGAGGCATTCGTTGAACCGACAGATCCTTCCAGGCAATTCAGCAGTTCCTTCATCTTGATACGGGGAATTACACTTGCAAGTGTAACCTCCTGCCAGATCAACACAGCTTGCATGTTTGTCACAATCATTCAAATTTGGAGATTCACATTCATTGATGATGTAATGACAAGTTGTGCCGGGATGGAGAGGATTACTGTCATGGTAACCTTCTTTACATCTACATTCATATCCAGTGGGTTTGTCGATACAGCTCGCGAACCTGGAGCAATTATTCATGGATGGGTTCAGGCATTCATTGACTTGAGCAAAACATTTCCTTCCAGGTCTGTTCTTATCAGGCGACTGATCGATGGAAGTCAAGGGACATCTGCATGTATAACCATCTGGAAGATCTTCACACACAGCCAGAGGATCACAGTCATTCAAACTTCTGTCAAGACATTCGTTTACTTGTTCCACACATATTCTTCCTGGTCTTCCGACCTTGTCCGGACTTTGATCGACATATCCATCTCTACATCTACAAGTGTAACCATCGGCTCCTTGTCTTTCACTACAAATAGCTGCTGGATGACAATCATTCTTGCTGGAATCGAGACAAACAGGCTCGGTGAGGACACAGACTCGGCCAGGCTTCGATCTGACATCTGGAGAGCGATCTTCATAACCAGAAAGACATTGGCAAGTGTAAGAAGTGGGACCAGTGGCGCGACAGGTACCAGTAGAATGGCAATCATTGAGGGCAGGGTCTTGACAAGGATGTCGAGGAGGTGGAGGAGGGGGCGGGGGTGGTTCGCAGACTCGGCCTTTCTGGGATCCGGACGGGGATTTGTCGATGAATCCTCGAATACATTCACATCTATATCCTTTCGGCTCGTCATAACAAATCGCGTTTCTGGAGCAATTATTGAATCGTGAATCTCTGCAGGCGTTGTTACGTATGCAAATTCTTCCTTCAGTGCCCTCAGGGGATTGGTCGAGATATCCTTGTATACAAGTGCACTTGTAATCGTTGCCTCCCAAGGGCTCACAAGTAGCCGCACTTGAGCACTCATGATTAGAAGGACAGACTTCAGGCGTTCCACAAACCCTTCCAGGCTGAGTAAGGAGGTTGGGAGATCTGTCAACATATCCGTCCTTACATTCGCAAGTATATCCTTCTTCAAGGTCTCTGCAGGTGGCTTGAGGACTGCAAGTGTGACGTCCAGTTTTGCATTCATCAACCAGTTGAACGCAATAACGGCCAGGGCGACTGAGTTTATTGGGGGATCGATCGGTGAATCCAGCTGGACACTCACACGTAAATGACTGCTCGTTGTCATGACAGATGGCATTGGGGTCGCAGTCGTGCTTCCTTGTAGCACATTCGTTCTCCAGGACTAAGCACACACGACCGGGGAAAGTGGGATTGGGGGAAATATCCCGGGAATTGGGAGGACATTCACAAATGTATGAATCCTTGGTGTCTGTACAGGTGGCCGTACGATCACAATCATTCAACTTCTCGCTGGAACATTCGTTGATCAGTTGACGACAAGCGCGACCAGGGAGAGTCATGGATGGGGACACATCGTAGAATCCATTCTTACATTGACATTCATACCCATCCTCAAGGTCCGTGCAGATCGCATTCTTATCACAAGAGTTCAACGAAGGCTTCTCGCATTCGTTGATCATTAATTGACAGCTTCGACCAGGTAACTGGACAGAGCGATCCTTGTACCCGGCATTACATTTACATTCGTATCCTTCTTCTTTGTCGATGCATTGAGCATTTACATGACAGTCATTCAGATGGGGGAATTGACATTCATTGACCAATGGACGGCAAGAACGGCCGGGTTTACTGGGATTCAAATCTTTGAATCCAAAACGACATTTGCAATCATATCCATTGACCTTGTCACTACATTCAGCTGAGGGATGACAATCGTTGAGTTGAGGATAAAGACATTCGTTGATCACTGTGCACGACTTGGTTTGACTATCCCTCTGATAATTCATAGGACAATCGCATTTCGGATCGCCGTTGATGATTCGACAGACCTCATTCAACTCCAAACGACAAGATTCCGTGGAATCTAACCTGCATTCAGCAGGTTTGGGGGTTGGCCGGGGGACACAGAGACGTCCTGGATGAGTAATTCGATGCGGAGATTCGTCCAAAAACTGAGGTTTGCATTGACAAGTGTACCCTTGCGGAAGATCTTGACAGACAGCATCCTGATGACAATCGTGTTTTCCAAGACGGCATTCATCCACCAAAGCTGGACGACAGATTCTTCCAGGTCTTGTCGGATCCACACTTTCATCCACAAAATCATCGCGACATTCACAACGGAAAGAGTCGGGAGTATCGATGCAATTGGCATTAGGAGAACAGTCGTGTTTATTCTCGGAACATTCGTTGATCACTGCAAATCACAACTAATTAACTGTGGATTAAACTTACTTTTCAGACATCGACGGCCTGGTTTGTTGACAGTATCAGTAGAAACGTCGATGAAATTGGCCGGGCAAGTACAGAAATAAGAATCCTCAGTGTCAGTGCAAGTGGCCTCTGGGGAACAATCGTTTTGGCCGGTAGAACATTCATCCACCACTGAATAAAAAATATTATTTTCTTTTGCATCGGCCAACAGACAGGACTAATTAAACATGAACTTACATCGTTTACATTTACGGCCTGGTCGGTTTCTGCGATCTGGAGAGACATCCAAATAATTGATTCCACATCTACAGTTGAATCCATCAGGTGTATCTTCACAGATTCCACCATTCCGAGCACAGTCGTTGTTGCCAGTTACACATTCGTTCTCGACTAAAGATAATTGGAATAAAATTTGGCCACCATTTTTAGAACATACGTTTTTTGCACAATCGCCCAGGTTTGTGAGCAATGTTGGGCGAAATGTCTAAGAATCCTTGTCGACATCTACAGAGATACCCTTCGTCCGTATCAGTACACAGCGCCCGATCAGGGGAGTCACAATCATTCAAGGCCGGATTATCACACTCAGGTATCACTAAAAAAATGTAATTCATTTAAAGCGATCAGATCAACAAGATGCTCCAACAAAATCAGACTTACAAGGAATACAGACTCTTCCAGGCTGTCGGATTGGATCTGGGGATTTATCTTTAAAGCCGGAAGGACAGGAACAAGTGAAATCATTCTCCCCTTGGGCTATGCACCGTGCATTCTTGTCACAAGTGTGCCTTCCGGTTGTGCACATCTCATTGTGATGTAATTTTTCGCAATTTCTACCAGGATTTTTTAACTCATCCAGATCTTGGAATCCATCCTTACATCTACATTTGTAGGAATCAGCCGTATCAATACAGTCAGCATTGGGATGGCAAGTGTTTAGTTCAGGTCGGGAACATTCGTTGATCAGTTTCCGACAAACAAGCCCTGGGGCAATATGTGGATTGGGCGAGTAATCAATGTATCCGGGCTTGCATCTACACACAAAGGATTCTGGGGTATCCGTGCAGGCGGCATCAGGAGAGCAATTATGGGTACCCTCGAGGCATTCGTTATGCTCGGCCACACAATGACGACCAGGACGACGGATGGGATCAATAGATTTATCCATAAACCCAGAAGGACAAGCACAGAGATAAGAGTCATCGGTGTCAATACATCGGGCGTTTATATCGCAATCATGTTCTCCAATCAAGCACTCGTTCCGAAGACAGATATCGGTGACCGGGTGACGTTTATCGGTAGAAGCGCACTGGCAGGTGTGATATCGCCCAGAAGAATGGAGAAGGCACTTTTCGTTCTTCCTCACATCGCAGGGGATTGGACTCAGAGGATCACAAGAACCAGGGATGATGCATTTATCAGAGTGGGGATCTCTCTCGAATCCAAGCCCGCATTCACATTCATATTGGCCACCAAAACTCTTCCGGCATTCCTCATTTTCTCCATAACATCCATTTACTTGACAATCCACTTGAGGGAGAATTTCGATCGGTTTTTGGGGCTTCTCTTTGGTGGATACTGTAATTCACACAAGTTAGAAAAAAACGGAATGACTTACAGCAAACACCGGATCTCATATCTCGAGCAAAGTTGGGAGGACAGATGCATCGATGATTGCCGAAGTGAGTCTTCTCGCAGATCTCCTGATTGGGACAAGAAGTCGGGATCTGAGGATTGCAGAGCTCACCGCCACAAATGTGAGTTAATGGATGTCTTTGGAATCCAGAATCACACTTGCACTTGCTCACACTCTTTTCATCCACACAGATCTCATTCAGAGCTCGATTACATCCAATTTGAGTCAAAGAATTACACTTTCCGTTACTCTTTGGTTCTGGTTCAGGGGTTGGACAAGCAGCTTTTTGGATCAGAGATCTCAGTCTAGTGTCCAAATCCTTGAAACGATCCACGTAAAACCATCTATTTGGTGCCCCAGAAATTGACTCCAACTCAGAAGCCAGCACGTGATCGGTCACTCCAATCGCAAACATGTTCACATTTACATTTCTGGCGTCCTGGGCAGGTCGGGTTACATTGTCTTGACTTCGGCCATCGGTGATGACAATGGCGACTCGGCTGACGTCTTTCGAAATGGGACGGGCCCCTCTTCGTTCGGCAAAACCTTCAACCACCATATGCTGGATTGCTGCACCAGTCCTGGTGAGTCCAGTCAGGTATTGTGTGGATGTAATTGCCTTCAGAAGATCGTCTTTGTTTGTGTATTGATTTAGATCGAATTCATGTCTGATCTGATCTGAGTACTGGATGAAGCCGACTCTTGTCTTATCCAATCCAATTTCAAATAATTCAACAAATTCTCTGACAAATCTCAGGACTTCGTGTTTAAAGACGTAAGATCCAATAGAGCCGGACCCATCAACCAAAAATACGAGGTCAGTCTTCTGTTTGGGGCAAGTCGTCTGCACAGTGCATACTCGCCCTGGTGGCAGATTGGCAGAAGAGGAAACATCGATGTAACCGGGGATGCACTGACATGTATAACTCTCAGGGGTGTCTATACAATCCGCATTCTCATCGCAGGTATTCAAGGACTTGTCGATACACTCGTTGGAGGCTGTAAAAACATAAATTCAAGTTTTTACAAGGGGTTTCAAATGCTAGGGTTGTATAAGAAGCTTTACAGTCACGACATAGATGTGTGTTACGATGGGTCAACTCCCCTTTCTTTGAAGTATTCTATGGGGAAATAAAATTCGACAGTTCCCTTTCGCTCCTTCTCTTCTTTACTATAACTACAAACAAAAGCCGGATTTCCGTCCGTGATCGTCAGAAAAAACGATATGACTGTAAAAAAGACTTGAGAAGCAATCCCCTCCCCTAAAAACATACCATTACTGCACTTTCTCCCAGGTAAAAGACCGAATTGTGATGACGTATCCACGAAACCCTCTGAACATTGGCAAGCGTAGCCATTCGTTGCATCCAAGCACTCAGCGAATGGGGAACAGTCATGGAGGTTGGTCGCGCACTCATTGACCACTGAAAAATGGGTCAATTAGAATCTCCATTCCCGGTAACTCTGCTTACATTCTTTGCATTTCCGTCCAGGCTCTTTCTCGGAGTCTGGAGAGATATCAAAATATCCGGGACGACACTGGCAATCATAATTATCCAACACATTCACACACAGAGCATTCTTATCACAGGTATTAAGAGATTCACAGGCCGAGAGGAGTCTGCATGTTCCATCTTGATATCGGAAATGACCCTTGGCACATTCACAAACGAATTCTCCTTTTGTTTTCTGATCCGTGCAAGCTTCATTTTGACCACATTTTGGATTAGCGACATCACAAGAATCGTGGGAGAAACTCTCGTGAAGTTCGAAGGAATTTTCATTCGGCTTGACACAAACTCTTCCAGGATAATGGGTTATATTACTGGAGGCATCAATAAAGCCAGACTTGCAAGAACAAAGATATCCTTCCTTCACATCCTCGCACAGTGCATTCTCTGAACAGTCATTCAGCTTGTCATCGAGACATTCATTGATGGCCTCCACACAATGACGGCCAGGAAGTCGATTAAAAACTTCTGATATATCAGCAAAGCCGGGGCGACAACGACATGAAAATCCTTCATCTGTGTCCACGCAAACTGCATTTGAATCACAATCCACATTGAATTCCCGAGGAGTGTTGCATTCATTTACTCTTTTCTTGCAGATTCGACCAGCTTGACCCTCAGGGGAAATGTCAGCAAATCCGGTTTTACATTGACATGAAAATCCTTCGGCCTAAAATATTAAAATTAACTAAAAATAATAATCAAATGTAAAAACAAGATTACTTCACTTACTTGGTCGATACAATCAGCATCCGGAGAACAATTGTTGAGTCTGTTGTCGCTGCATTCATTTATAACCAAACATCGACCATCTGGCAGTCTTCCATAGCCAGAGGGACAATCACAAATGTAATTTCCAGATCGGAATAAACAAACTTCCAGCTTGGATTTATCGCAACTAATAGGATCATTCACATTACACTCAGGAACCGGGGGTAATTCAGCTAAAACAGGATTACATTATGTTATGTAACTAATAAAATAATTATCTTTAACTAAATAAATCACTTTTGGTGCAGATTCTTCCAGGTCTGTCCTGCTGATTCTGGCTATCATCTCTGAAGCCATCCTTGCATCGACAAGTAAAAGAATCAGCGGTGTCAATGCAAGTAGCATTCATCGAACAATCATGTTTATTCCCTTGACATTCGTTGATTACAGCTCTGCAAACTCGACCAGCTGGACGGCCATGTTGGTGGGAAACATCTACATAACCAGATCCACACTGACAGTTGTAGCCAGTAGCTGATGGATGGCATTCTGCCTCAGGAGCACAATCGGAATTTAAACAAGAGTGACCTGAAAGGGATGTGTGCGTGATTTGATCGGATGATACCTTGTTTGCAACTCCTTCCTGGATGATGCAACTTGTCCACTGAAGAGTCAACAAAGCCAGCATTGCATCGACAAGTGTATCCAGACCTGGTTTTAATGCATTCGGCATGTGGATCACATTCGTGAGTGCCCAGAAGACATTCATTTGTTTCTGAAAGAGGTCTCGCAATTCAATTATTTCCGCTTTTTGAGCAATTTTAGATGTTTCGAAGTGATAAATTATATCTGGCGGTGATTCGGACTGGCACCACCCTAACTTTTTCCAATGCGGGCTCGTTATGCGGTGGCATTACGTTGTGCTCTACATTAAAGCCGGCCTTGAAGGCTGTAGGAGCGCGGAAATTCGGTCGGTAAAAGGGGAAGAAGGTGGATTTAACCTTGAAATCAGCGATTGTGTCATGCTGCTTCGTTTGCATGTCGTCTAGTAGAAACAAAAAGCCCATCTTCCAGAAAGACAAGGCCGAACATCCCACGGTCAAAACAACCAGGTAATTCAGCTGAGTCATCTGATCTCAATTCGAATGAATCAGAGGGTACAAATAAAACCATCAATCCCCAGGTAGGGACAATATGTCAGAATCACATTAAGCCTTCCTTAGCACAAAACGACTCCCGATTACTGTACCCCTAATGTCTGACCTAGTTAAATATCCTCGTAATTCTCCAATGTAAAATAAAAAAATTAAATTAAAAAAAATATAAATCATAAAAAGTTTGAATGCCCCTCGAATTGCAAAACCCATTCATTCTCCCGGCTACCGTAATTAGCCACAATAACTCCAAAAAAGGCATTAAAAAGAAGAACATACAAAAAAACTCACCGCGCACACATTTCCGACCGGGATTTCTCTTATCCGTTGATAAATCCACAAATCCCTTGGGACAGCGACATTGGAAGAAGCCGGGCTGTTCACTGTAGCATTCTGCGAGGGGATCACAGTCATGGAGAGAGTAATCGTTACAAGGATTGGATCCTAAAGAAGACTTAGGTTAAGAAGGATAAGATAACGAGATGAGTTGAATTAATCAAATTTATACTTTGTGCTGAAGGGAGGTCCACTAGAAGGGACAATAGAAGATAAAGCCAGGGCGAGGCACGGCCAAATGCCGGCAACATGATCTGAGCGGAGGTCGGCAGAGACTAAGTGATCGACCTATCTTTCTGGGTGATATCGCAAAGGGAAGGGGGTGTGGTTGATCACAAGAACGAGGGCACGCGCCGCAAAAAACGGCGAGAAATGCTCTCCGATGACGACGACTGCGACCAGTTCGACTGTTATGACTCGCCCGGCATTCACACTGATTCTGTTAACGTTCGACCGGCGATGCAGACTTCCTCTGACCGGTACCAAACGTTACAACGACGACGACGAAAGGAAATTACTGACCAGCGAGTAATTCCGCTAACAGATTCCTTAATCGGGGCAGTGGGACGCCCTAATCAGGTAAGAAGGGACGTCGAGGAAGACGGAGAACAACAAAGAGAGTCGACCGACTTGACTTATGCCTCCAGAATCAGAATCTTAATTGGGCAAAGTTGGAGGATCCTCTCTTCGAACGCCGCCAGGTTGTTGTGGGAAGTCGACAAAGTCGGAAAAGCTTGCGCGGTTGGTAAAGGGAATGAGTATCGTTGCTCACTTTTTTGATTGGACCCGCCCTCGCCTCATTTTCCTCCACTTCTACCCCACCCGCGACAGCAAAGCGCGAGCTTCGTCGCCTTTCAGCTGCGTCAAAAAGACAGATGAAAGTCTTCTGAATATCCCTTTCTTCCAGTTAGACATAACCTTTTCCTTTCTCCCTCCCCGTCATGTCTAACCTCAGCATATCCTTCTTTGACGAGTTCTAACCTCCTGTCAGTCTTCCCCTTACCTGATAAACTGCAATTTCTTCCCGGATTCTCGGGATTCTTGTCCACGAAGCCGTGGCGACATTGACAAATGACTCCAGAAGAAGATGCGACACATTCGGAGGTTTGATGGGGACAGCTAAGGTCAGAACAATCCAGATTCACTGAAATAATTAGATCTTCAAAGATGCGATCATATTGATGTTAACAATTCTCATCAATTAATCAGTGATCGGATATCTGAAACCCGTTCCTCGAACGCATTCTTCTGACTCATCATTCCGGATTAAACAGAGATAAACCGCTTAAAAAGTGATAAAGAAACTCACGTAAAGTGCACACTCGACCAGGATTTTGATGGGGATCAGGGGATAAATCGACGTACCCCTCAGGGCATTCGCATTTGAATCCATCCAAGAGATCTGTACAGCGGGCTTCGGGGGCGCATTCCTTTTGGGCCTTGCAATATTTGCCAACTAAAACAATGTTTTAAATAGCAATTATGGAAGCTACCTCGAACACATTTCCTTCCTGGTTTTCGTGCTCCGCCAACGGAAAGATCGGTGTAACCTTCTGGACACGCGCATGTGTAACTCAACGATGTATCAATACATACCGCATTTGCATCGCAATCATTCAGAAAAGGCGATTTACATTCATTGATCACTGAAACCATGTTGGTTATAAAAGATTACAAACATTTTTGACATCGAATTCCTGGTCGAACATTGGGGAACGGAGATGTGTCGATGAAACCCTGAGGACACAGACATTCATAGGATTCTGGATTGTCAATACAAATTGCGTTCCGATCACAATCATTGAGCTCGGAATCCAAACATTCGTTGACTTGGGGCTCTAAAGAATGACGTCACCCTTCGTTCAACTTACCGAGACATTTCCCTCGAACTCTTGTTGCATTGCCATAACAATTACATCTGAAGACGCCCTCTTCATCCTTCTCGCATATCTCGCCTTTGCCTAAAACAGCGTCGTTACTGTGAAAGGAACCAGTTTAATACGACGAGAAAAGCAATTATCTACCATTACGTGCACATTACTTTCTCACCAACTTCTTTACTTTTTGTCTACAATAATTCCGGTAATTCACACGGGTCTGGAATTCTAATTAAAGTGATCACATAAACATACCCGGGGCAGGGAACGGGGGGATGACTAAAATTTGTAACCCAAATCCAAATTTATCCTTACGGCCGTAATTACGGTAAATGTTTCGGTTTTTCGCCGACGAAAAAAATCAAAAAAAAACAAAAAGTGGCCATAAGGGTTTTGCGCGTACATGGCCAGCCGGAAAATAAAAAAGTATTATTTTGTGCATCAAATCGGAACTGGGGCGATTGAGGAAAACGACGATTGGGGCAAAGTATGATAATGCGAAAATTTCACTGGAAAAGATCCCAATTTCATAATGACAACCCCACTACAAAGGAAATGACAGTCAGTGCCCTATTTTTGTGATCTATCAAAGATATAAAAAAAAACGGTATTTTCCTAAACGCCAGGATTACGGTGGAGAGTTTTCTGCTAAACGACGACTTCAATAATTGATACCTGTGCAAGACATGCTCCGGACGCCGCATTCATGTAAGTTGATGTCGGCCTCGTTGTCTTCCGACCTCTCGGGAATATCAAATTGCCGTTTGGCTTCGCCTGAGATTAGTGGTTGAATATTTAAATTCTCCTTGAAGAATTCGGGGTATGCTTCTTTGAGATCGCTGAAAAAGTCGGTGCAATTTTTGTCCTTCCTTCCGAGCACATAAGGCAGTAATTTCATCGGGAAACAGCGATTCGATCCGTGAGTTCGGAAGTATTCGAATTTGCATAAACATCGCTCCGATCCATTTATTCTCTGAAATCCGTGGGTTTTAATTAGTTAACCGTCATTCCACGGGCTCAAGGTTAATGTCGCAATCCAAAAAAGGTCGTATTTTTTGAATTTAGGAAGTATTTGTAGCCTAAGAAGTATCAACCTTACCACGCACACTTGCCCCAAGGCACCGTTGCATCTGAATTTGGAGACGCATGGTTGAATCGCGTCTGATTTTAGCGGTCCATTCCGAGCTGGTGTTATATCGGGACAAGCCCCTCCATTTAATTGATCTATCTCATCTGAAGCATCAGCACAATTGGCGAGACTATTGTTGACTAGGAGCTTGGGGATGCATCTGGGAGTACCGCATTTACATTTAAATTCTTCTGGCTTGCATTCTGAAAATATAATAGTAAGGTCGTTGTTTGACGTGTTAATTAATGGGTTGTTCTTAATTTTGGAAGCGAACCGTGAGAATCTTTCCTTATCTTCACCGCATTTAATCCAAGGTTACCCCCAAATATCTTTCCAAATTTGGATCTAATTTTTTATTTTACTATTTGTTTGGAATTTGTTTTGTTTGGGCTTGGAATTCAGTCGGATACCCGGGATTAGCGGTCCGTTCTCTCCCTTCCAGCTCCCGAATACCGATCCCTTTTTATCATTAAGGTCGAACAGCGATCCCGATGCGCTCGGATCTGGTATAATATCGCTCTTCCCATTCTAAATGCCGTCCTTAACGTGACCCTCTCAGCGCCCACAATTATTTTTATAAGGTCGTTCCATGCAAACAAACGATGACCCAATAAAAAGAAAATGGGCCAGCAATTACTGTGTCGAGGGCAAGTAACTGAGTAATCAAAATCAACAGTGATATCTCCAATCAATTTTCCTACAATCTCCTTCAAGATATTTACAACCAACATATTACGTAATGTTATGTAATAAGGAAACAAATTATGACTAATAAAAAAAGTCTATCTAAAATAGAAAAATACGATTTCCTTCAAAGAAATAGTATTGTTATTAAAACTTATCTTAATTACGTCTCTTGAGAAAAATCAGCACGTAACTCTTTAAAAGCGTGCTTTATGCAAATAAAATCGGTATTTTACTGCAAAAAAAACCCCCTTTTAGCTTGCAGCTATTGAACTCAGAAACCAGCATCGGTTAACGGCCATTGAGCCAATTACAAAAAAAAGAGTACTCACCTTGCCCCAACACATTATTTACAAATAGGACGAGAAAAAATAGAAGACTCCAAGGGATGTGATGAGATGCCGCTTTCATTGGAGACGGTACGGCATACCTGAAAATATGAATTCGAAAGTCGAAACACCTCTACTCGACTTGACCGCATAACCACCACGACGTTGACGTCCAAGGACACACGATCTTCCCGAGAAAAGGAGGGGATTCGCGCCGATTTCGTGCATATTCCCGTCGGGATGGCGCCCGATCAAAAATAAACGACCGAGGGCGGGAACAAACCCCCAGCAGCAGCTACAAGTTCGTGGCTGACTGACCATGTGCGGAGAGGCATGTTACCTGCAGTCATGGACGCCACTCCACGCACACTCCATAAGCCACTCGAATCTGTTGGTCATCTTGTTTTAATTGCATCAAACTGACTGGAAAAGCTCTTTACTCAAAAAGAGAAATCGAACTGCTCTCACAGCTCTATTCGGATATCTTTTAACCACTTACAACTTCGATCTCTGTTCACCTTCGGTTTCCCTGGTATTCCTATAGTTTGTTTCGTTTTTTCCACTTCGAACTTTGCTTTCACGTAACAAGTATAAAATTTTCGGAATTACTTCTTAGCTCACGTATCGTTTATGAATCCTCTTACAATACAAATACAATTAAAATTATTTTTATTCAATGCCAGTTCGGTACAAATGGTGAATATAACTGAGAGATGGCATTCATTTGAGGCTGCATTAATCTGTTCATGTTGGCGAATACAAGAAGAGGATTAGATTTGGGCGTTTGATCAGAGAGCTTCCCCCAGGAGCAGGTGATTGTGTGTCCACGAAGTTCTTGGCCGCCGAACTCGTGGATGGCTTTGGCCGCGTTTTCTTTGGTGTCGAACACAACGAAGGCATAGTTCTTGGGACTGAACATCCTGATTTGTCTTATTGTTCCGAACTTGGAGAAAACCTCTCGGACATCGTTTTCTAAAATTTGCGCCATTATTTAATAGTTCATCGATCTCTTTAATGCAAACAAAGAGGACCTACCGCTCACTTCAGGGCCAATGTTGCCGAGATAAACCGAAGTGTTTTCGCCATCACATGCGTTCAGGACTTCTTCGTAGGTAGTGCTTCTTTTGTTTTCATTATTTTTTCTTGTGGCCCAATTTGTTCTGATGGCTCTTTTCCCAACGACTTGGCCATTCATCTCGTCAATTGCCTTCTGGGCATCTTCTTGTTTCCAGAAAGTTACGAATCCATAACCTCGGGATTTCATCGACTGGGCATCTCGGATTACTTTGGCTTCTCTAAACCATGAATTTGTAATATGCATGATATCCCAATTTTGCAATGCATACTGTATTCCCAAATAACTTACGCAATCTGACCAAATTTTTTGAATGCGCTGAGAAGGGAATTATTATCCACATCTTGTCCCAAATCGCCCACAAAAACATTATAAAGCGCTGGAAGAGAATGAGTTAATTACGGCAGCTAATTAATCAACTTACAAGACGGGTCAACCTTGATGTCCGGGGTGGGGAAGGCCAAGAGCGGGTTTCCTTCAAAGGTCAGGGAACTGGAGACACTTGGTTGGGTCAGAAGAGCGGGGTAATTGGCATAAGGAGAGTTGACTAAATTGTTTTGGAATGAATACGACAATGAAGGAAGGAGAACATTGGAAGGGAGGAGAGTCGGCTGCAGAGACCCTAGGGCCATCGGCATTAGTGCGGCTTGATTGATTGGATTGGCCTGGGAAATGGCTGACAAAAGAAGATTTGGCTGGACTAGCGATAAACTCGGCATTTCATTACATTGTGCTTGGAAGATTGGCTGAAAAAGAACAGTATTTGGTTGGCGGCCCCTACTCTAAAATTAATGGCTTCGGGCACAAATCCCTCCCGATCTGTTGCAAAGCTCCTATAAAACAGTGCAGAAAAAATCAGCTGTCGCAAAAAGTATTTGGAATTTCAGGTTACGCAAAGCCAGAGAATGCGAAATAAGGCGACTTTTTCCAGCAATTACTAATTACAACTTACATTTAAGGCCGCCTTTTTGAGAGGGGGCGCTTGCTCGAACTCCAGGGCTGGCCCCACTCCACCACCGCTGAGGGCAGTCTCCTCCAGATACCCGTCAGCGGGGGCTCGATGCCGTTTTAGGTTTGAAATGGTCGTTGTGATACTGTAACATGAGCGATATTAAAACTTGAAAAGCCATAAAAAGCAAATAGTTATTACGGCAGGTCTTGCTATTACATAACCGAACATTGATGTAAGGGGCTCCTTAAAACAAAGATATTCATCGCAAATGCTCGCGGAGCTTGAATTACATCCCGTTTTATGCCTGCAGGGTCTGAAATTTTTGAGGAGGGAAAGATGGAGTAGAGTATGACTCCAATCAAGCATGGATTAATGTGGACTGAAAAATGTGCTGCGAGGCAAAGGACCAAAACTTTCGGCCGACTTTCAGTCGACTGAACCGAGACCGGAATTAAACTGAATGAGGTAAAAACGGCGATTACAGCCCCTCAAGCACGAACCGAGTCGTTTTTCACTCTTTGTTTTATATTTTGGTTTTCCGGCCCGTCTCTTTAAAAATCACGCCAACTGACCGGCCAGGCGAAGCTTGACCGAGGAGTTTGGGGCCGGCACCTGCCAATCTCTGTTAATCTCGCGCTTTCACACGTCGCCTCAGGCAAAGTTGGAGGCCAACTGTCTGGAAAAAACAAATGACAAGTCAATTGGAATGTTCCGATGAGAAGCGTTGCTGCGCGACAACTCTTTCCATGTGTGGAGGAATTCAACGAAAACAGTTATGATCCTTTTTTGGCAGTTCCCACTCCAGCAGACGTGCAAAACGTTTAACGGAAAACTTGAAACATATATAACTGTGGAAGCTTGCGGAACGTGGGGAAGCTCTAATTATGCGTTTGGAGACCATATAAAATAATATTATATTGTTCCGGCAGCATGACATCCCGCCATAACCGCATCATCTCGAAGCTTGACAAAAAGGACAGACTTTATGAAGCCGGGCCTTTCTTCATAAGACTGAGCATGATGGGCCGTGAAGATGGCCGCATTTTTCTGGTGCCGCAACGCACGCCAAACCACAGGACAAGTGCCTAATTCAGAGTTCACATAATTAGAAGTGAGTGGTCGAGGGAAAACGTTATATTGGGGACAATTGGGGACTCCCACACAAATAAAATCCAGAATTGGAGAGCCCTCTTTTTATGATTTCTATACTTTAATTGTCAAATACAGTAAAAAGAAAGAGGGGTTTCGGCTACAGGTGATTTTATTTTAATTCCATCACAGTATATCGGCTTTTGGGAGACGCGTATTCCCCCTCAGGCAAAGTATTAAAAATAGGAACCATAAAGCAAAAGGTGCTTTGGAGGTGTCTGTATCAAAAAACGGCTATGTCAACAATAACCTTGGCCTACGGAAACTCTTTGGGAGACATTTTTCGCTCTTGGGGTGAAGACTGAAGCCGAAATGCAAAGAATGACGAACCAAACACTGATCACTTTACTGGAATCAACTGGCTGTAGAAGAAGGAAATGGTATGGAAGCAAAGAAAATGTATCAAGCCCGAGGCCATTCTGTTTGGAATTGAGGCTCGACCCCGGAGTCATGCATTTCGGCGCGCTCTTCATTAATACCCAAACCCTTCCACCTTTTTCTCGGGCCCCAAAAATCCGGAACCATCCATCATCGCTCTTCTGGGCCCGACCCCGTAATGAATTTACTGTACTATTAATTATTGCGGGATCTCTTCTAATAAAATAATACCCGTTTGCTGAAAAACCGTTTAATCCCATACGAAATCACCAAGAAATCGTATGATCGAGAAACTAGAGATCTCCTGACCGAGTTATGTTGCGATTAAACTCTTGGTCACGACGATTCTGATAACCTTGACATTGATAATAAAGGCGGACTGGGCGAGGACAGGATCAGCCATTCATCATATTTATAAAAATTTTATTAAAACGACCTTTTACGAACCAAAGAAGAAATTTGTCAAAAGAAAAGGGTTACTAAATCCGTTGATTAACAAAAGGACAATTTTTTGCAAAAAAAGTGAACAAATGTAAGTCACCATTTCTAGACATAAGAGATCACAAAGAAGACATTATCACCACCACCATCCACATGAATTACTTTCTTCTGCAGACCCGTCTCAGACAGAATATCATTGAGAAAATATTCAGAAGTCCCAGAAGTGTGGCCACTAAAAATTGGACAGAATTAACTCCAACACCCAACTTAAGAGAGAATAGACAAGTCTTGAAGTCATATTGATCCATGTTGGTGAAGATGTACGACAACCTGCTGGTGTCATGTTCTCCCAGCAGACAGAAGGCAGTGTCCCGGGAGACCTTGGGATGATGGTGTGTCCCAATCAAGGTCCAATTTCTGAAAAATTAAGAATAGATTCGTTTTGTAATTCATATTATAAATCATCGTTTTTTTGTAATTCTTTCTAAACTTTAAAGTAATTTAAAAATTACATAATTTTAAAGGGAACCCCCAATTCGCGTTCAGGACACTTCACGCGTGTCGCTTTTCCCATTTCGCGTGATCACAAAATTGCCGAGAACCGTCATACCCGGAACACTGGACTTGTGACATTGACCGAATTCTGAAGCGTTCAGTACAACGTGTGGGCATATAAATTTGGCCAAGCTTTGCAAAATGTGGCTTAATTTTGATTTTGAAAAGCTAGGCCAAATTACAGCAAGTTATAAGGTCGCACAAGGTATGGCCAAGTTTTAAAAATTGTATCAGACAACAGCCAGGCCAGATTTTTACAGATTTGGCCAATTTTTGCTCCCAACGTTATACCCTTGGCCATATATTCATTATAAAATTTTGATATACGCGAGGTGTCCCCTACGCGACGTGGGTAACACTCCCAATTCAGCACCGCTTAACGACGTAATTAATCACCCAATGACCCAATGTCACCCATCAAAGGAGTCGATTCGTTATAGTTGGGTAATTACGCAAACCGCCAAGCGACAACTCACGTAAATTTAAATGTTTACATTACTCCAATGCCCTAAATGTAGAATCAAAATACAAAAAAAAAACTTACCTGAAAGCTAGCACACTGCTTATAATACACATGAAGATGGAAAGTATGGATAAGATGAGATGGGCGATGTAAGTGTTGTGAATGCCGGTCTTCGCAGCAACAGTGCCTACCACGGCATTGATGAGGAAGATGGTCGATGTCCAGATGGCACTGTAGTAAGGACAGTAATCAGGGGTGTCCCGGGCACACCAGATTCCACCCGCCAAGACAACGGCGGCCAAGAATAGCTCGATTAAGCATAATCTCAGCATACCCCGGTTTTCTCGGCGGACGAACTTGTCAAACCAAATGGATTCATGGGGATACGCATAATTAGAATTACGATTGGGGATCGAATGATAATTGGGATTCGATGGCAGGGTGTTCCTAGGGGCAGGGGGGACTGGAGGAGGAGGGGGTGCCGAAGACGGGGGAGATGTCCGGACATTACTCACTTGATAAGGAGAGATACTCGGAGCTGAAGATGAGGCTGGCGTTGGGTGCTAAAGTGTTACACATCACTAAAATTACTCAAGCGAAAAAAGGACATCACATTTATTACAAAAACACAAAGAAACTCACCTGGTTTATGCTGATTGAGACATTTGGATACTGTGGTGCTGAATGGTATAGATTTCCTTCGTATACGCGTCTCTGCGGCTCCTCGGCCTTCATGGAACGTCTGAACATTGTGATAGCGTTAATTAAATTGAAGAGTTTCTCTCGCCTTAAATCAGACGCGTAACTTTTAGTTCTTAAACACTCGAGGAGCCCTGGGAATTAATTGAGAAACGGCTGTCTTTCTTTTAAAACATCTAGATAAATAATCTTGATGGGACTATCCTCGTCAAGAATTGCGAATTAATTCGATTCTCAGCGGGCACGTCCCGAATTCCTTTTGGGGCCAAGGAAAATAATATGGCCGTCCAAAAATTGGTGACCCCAGCCCGTCTCGTTTTAACAGACACAGCCCCCGAATAGTGCGCAGAGAAAAGGACGCAAGAACTGGCCCAGTCAAGCTGTTGTTTGCTCAGCCCGGACGTTTTCTCTCGGCATAAAATCAGCTCAGCCCTCGCGGCTTTAGATAAAACGGAGGAACACCTGTGCGTGGAGACGTGAGAAATGACGTGAACTCACAGATCCGGCTCAAAAGGCTATCTGATTGATTTCGAACTTTTGACAGAAGCCCCGTTTTTTACAAAACTAATGGAACATCTGTTGTTATTACATAAGCGGATGACAAATTTAATACGAGATTAGTTTATGGAGACCGTATTCAAGTAAAAGGCATTTTGATGGCATCTTCTCCACCTTTGCATCTTATAACAGTCAGTACGCAAGCAAAGCATCAGTTCAAGAAGGGGTGTTCAAGGGCTGACTGGGCTGAGATCCGTTCCGAAGGATTACAAACGAGCATCTTCTGAAAAGAAAATTTCGAAATAACGGCCATGAGCAATACAACAGCGATTGCAAAAAAATGGGATTCATTGTTTGTCTCTGTGACCTCAAGAAGTGCGAATATTGCGTTTCTGTCCTTATTATATTATTAGGGTCCCCATAAGTTTTTCAAATTTTTTGGTCTATGGAACTGGGACGATTGGGAAAAAAGATGATTGGGTAGAAGTACGATTGGGGAAACCGAAAAGTGTTATTTTTCTTTGATGCAAGTGTCGAAATTAGAATAATCTAATCGAGAGTGCTGATTTCGAAAATGGCATTAATTTTTTTTATCTTTACTTTTTTCTTCAAGTAGGGTTTCGACCTTGCTGCTTTCAAATCAGAAAAAATGAATAAGATTTTCGAAATCAGCAAGGTTGAAACCTCCCAAATCGAGTATTTGTGAAAAAATCAAACAAAAAAGTAAAGATAAAAAAAATTAATGTCATTTTAGAAACCAAGGTCGTGAGCTCAGTGACGACCTAACCTAAAGAAAGTGTCTTGACCATCATAGTCAAGCATTGAGACCATTTTCGGGAAATTTTGGGCAACCTCCTTGACCTCGGTCACGACCTAGGTCGCGAGCTAGGAAAGTGCAGAAAAAATTAACACGATTTTCGAAATTGCCACCCTCGAAAACCCCTATATCTAGTATTTTTTGAAAAATTTCAAAAAATACTTTTAAAAAAAGTACTACTCAAACCGTAAATGGTAAAAACTTGCTTTGAGAAGTGAAAGTCCTGAGGCATCTAATCGAGGAACAGCTTCGTCCAAAGTAATGGAAGGAGAAAATGGAACAATCGGCTTGTAATCAGGGAGTTTTGTGACCCCAGGCCATGAATATTCTGAAGGGACTCCAGTTACTCGGAATATCAATCGAAGCTGATCTGTCACATTGTTCCCACAGAACAATGGCTTACCCGTATTCGCAATTTCTAGAATCCAAATGAATTAGATGACTTTGCTCTTGACCTAAAAGACACCCACCTGCAAAAATGCAACCAGCCGACCATATATCGACCGAGGATGTGTACAATTTAGCACCAAATAGTATATCCGGAGGTCTATACCACAAAGTGACTACCTAGGACAAGATTATATCATTACCAACCGACTCGCCTCGTTACTAAAACATCTAACAGGGATTCCAAACGCCCTGGCCAACCCAAAATCTGCCAATTTTACCTGCATGTTATTTAAATTTAAAAGAAGATTCTGAGGTTTCAGATCTCGATGCAATACTTGTTTCAGGTGACAATGTAAGAGTCCACTGAGGACTTGTTTGGTCAAATCTTTTACAATCGTAAGACTCAATGGCTCCTCCAGGGTGTCAAAGTATTTCTTCAGATCAATATCACATTGTTCGACCACAATAAACAAGCTTTCTTGATCGTGTTGGACTTCTTCCAATCTCATTACATTTGGATGATTGAGTACTTTAAGAAGAGCAACTTCCCTTAAAGCAGCACTGGGGATCCCCTATCAAAAAGTTATTCAAATCAGTTCCGTCTTACCTCATCATCTTCAAATAATTTCATCACTTTCACAGCAAAGCTCTTTTTTGACCTTTTATGGGTGGCTCTGTAAACCGAGCCATAAGTCCCTTCTCCAATCAGCTCATGGAAGTCGTAGTCCTCCATTCTTCTCACATATCTCAGTTCGGAATCTTTAGGAAGCACAATTATTCCCTCTGGCATTTTTAACGAGACGTCAATTCCAAACGAGCCATCAAATGCATGTAACGGAGTATCAACCCTTTCTGTACTCAAACTCCGGATAGATACGAATATTTACTGGGCTTTAGAGATGTACATAATGCGATAAATAATATAAATATAGAAAATAAACAGGCTTAGGCTTGAAGGACAGTGCGAACAAAATCGGCAATGTTGACATGGCCATTTGGATCTCCTTGGCCAGAAATTAGCTGATCAACTTCCTCATCGCTGAGCCTTTCTCCGAGGGTTGTGAGAAGATGTCTAAGCTCAGCAACTTTGATGGTTCCGGTACCTTCCATGTCAAAATGAGAGAGCCCTTCGACAAATTCCTCGAATGAAATGTTTGATCGATTTTTTCCAACGGTTTGGAAGATGGGCACAAAGTCTTCGAAAGTGATCCGGGTTTCTAAAATATTCTTTTAGTTTCTTAGATCAAAGGACTGGAGGTACAAGGAAGGATGAATCATCTATGTGTTGCAATCCGTAAGCGGTTTTTTTGGAGATCCCTAGGCTGATAAATCTCCAAACAATAACTAACCTGGATTTTGCCAATGTTCACAACATTTCGAGATCTCCGTCTGGGTAGGATTTTGGCCAAGGGCTCTCAGAACATCTCCAACTTGACTAACCGCGATTTTTTCGTCTCCTTTTGTGTCGAAATAGGCAAAAATCTCCCGACAATTGGCGACATTGTCTTCAACCATTTCCAGATCTAAAATAATATAAAATTTAAGAGTTTATAACAGCAGATTCGGGATATATGCGAGATGAGGAATCAGTTAATTCCAAGAAGAGAAAAGACCCAGAAAATCCTCCGACTTCAAGGCCGTGTATAAATTGACGCTCCATTTTTTATTGACATTCCGTCGCTCCAAAAAATCGATGGGAAAAATTATTCCAGATCTTTTATTTTTTTCTGACTCAGCTGCGGAAGATAGGTCGTGTTGTCATTGCAGACAGATTACTGGTTTCTCAAAGTAAATTGTATATGTTTATATACCACGAATCTTGTTTTAGTTATTGTTTTTTTCTGGAAGTTATTTATAGATGCACCTTTGTTTGAATGTTTCTGAATTTTCGATAGCATGAAATTTTATCGATTTTCATTTTCCTGATTTTGCAGGTTATGTCCAGCTCTCCAGTTGCCAATGTAAATGCAACCGACTTTTATGAAATCCTTGGTGTACAAAAGAATGCTACCGAACAAGAGGTGAAAAATGTTTACAGGAAGCTTGCCTTGAAATACCATCCGGATAGAAACCCCGGTAATAATGAAGGTACGGATCTTTATTTTTATTAATTTTCACGTGTTTGAAATCATGCTTTTTATATTTAAGCTCAGGAGACGTTCAAGAAGATTTCTATTGCTTACACTGTCTTGTCTGATCCGAATAAAAGAAGACAATACGATTTGTACGGGGTGAAGGAGAATGCTAACGACTTTGATGGAGTTGACCTCTCAGAACTTGGCGGAATGGGCCGATTCTTTGGTGCCATGTTCAGCAAGTTAGGGGTGCCAATTCCAACTGTCATTGGTCCCAAGGTCTTGGGGCAGGCAAGGGATTTGTGTACTGGAAAAGACGAAACGAGTGCCAGAAGCCTTCAACCAGGTGTTTGGGTATCTGATGCCGTCAGCACACAAGATGCTCACTTTTACAGGATTCAAATGAGACCAGAATGGCAACAGAATGGAGTTATCATAAGGTGTAAAACCTTCACTGGCAGTAAATTCAAGTTGGTTTTGTTTGACAAAGAAGGTAAGCATTTTTTATTGGTCGTTTATTCCGTTTCTTAGGTGGTGTGAGGATGATAAGAGAAGGACAGAAAAAAAAGAGCTCGGTTACTGCTGAATTTTACTTTGTTCCGTTCCCTCGAGTACATATTGGAGAATTTATTCCTATGAAATTCTATCTCGAAGATAAGGACACGCCTCTCACATTCCATTATCTTGATGCATTGGAGTCGGAAGGTGAGTTTGCTTATAACATTATTCATTCTACTTTCTTTAGGTTGTAATTCATTGGAAGTTCGTGATCATTTCCTTTGCGTATATGGAGATAATTTCTTCCAATCTGTGAAATATAAATTACAATTTCTCCCTTTAAACGACAAGTGTCGGGAAGCCATCAACGAGATCAGTCAACTTGAGCCTTCCTTAACCCAGAAAAGGACGGAAATGAGCATATTCCAGAAAGAGTACATGGATATTAAAAAAAAGTAAGTATAAGACGGAAATCTAGTATTTATTTATTTTTAGGTATGAAGAGAATAAAGAAAGATTGAAGAGAGAAGATGAGGGAATTTTGAAGCAGCTTCAGTCGAGAGACGAAGCGTATGAGAAGTTGCATCAAGCGGCTATGGAAGATTATGCAGATCGAACGGTGACTCCCAGCAAAAGCAGTGGCGGGTTATTCGGATTTTTTAAGTCCTGAGACTTTTTGTTAAAATCGTGCTGGTAACTGTGGATTGTTTCTGCCCTCCTGTGCTTTAGAAAAGGTTGTTCACTTCATTTCCTTTGCTTTCTCTTCTTTTTGAAGTTATTATTTACGTTGATTCTGACCTTTGATAATGACATTCGGTTACATTTTGCATCGGCAATTGTGTATTTATCAACTAATCTGACTAGTCAATAAATGTAGCCTTTTTCAGGAGAATAGTTTCTGAAAGACAGTAGAGTCTGCTTTAAATATTTTTTATTATTCAAATTTTGTTTACACGATATCACCATAACGTCGGTTGTAATTAAAGTCGTAAATCTTAAAGTCCTGATTCTGGGGTCTTATTTTACTCTTTTCCTTTCCCTTTCGGGCCATCTCTTCCCATTTTCTGTTATAGTTAAAGCTGAGTTTTCTATCAGGTCCTGTAAGTAATATTAGAGTATATAAATTAGCATCACGATGGCACCCGTTTAGAAAACGTGGGTTTTATGAGACTTACTCTTGGAAGGCTTTTCCTTGGCCTTTACTGTAATCCTTGTGTTATTAACAGGAACAGCGTTTGGGATGTTGAGAAGAGTAGTTGTGACTGAAACTGTCGTTTAAGGGACGGTGCGGAACAGGATCCATTTACTTATGATTGCCTCGGCGAGGCATTTCGAATGTCTCAAAATACGTACACTTCTCTCCGACCGTTCTTTTGAGGTGAGGATGAAAGTTGCCGTTTTTGAAAGAAGAGGCCCTCTTCACAAGAATTTTATTTTCTTACCGAGAGAGTGAGAGGTGTTTTGCGGCATTCGGAATGCCTCGCCGAGGAAATCAGACGTACTTTTGACAACTGGATCCTGTCCCGTACTGTACAGTTAACTTACAAACTCCTCCAGTCGAAAACACCGAATTATTCGGGGCTGGTTTGTTGGCCTTCATTTTTTCGTTAAGGAAGTCTATTAACTTCTCCACATCATCCTCGTTCAGCATATCGGCCATCTCTCTGATCGATCTTTCCCTGGCCAATTTGTCGCGCAATCTGGCCACCTAAAGTTCGATTCTTATGCGTTTAGCATCACGGTCATTATTGAACGTACCTGTTCGATTCGTTGTCGTTGAATTTCCTCTTCGATCTTCTGTTCTCGTAACCTTTCCGACCATTTTTTGAAGCTGAATGTATTGAATACATTGATATCAGCCATCGTCCAGCATCACCCAAATGATTCCGAGGATATTTGGCTTGACGTGGGAGGTTAAAAGCTTTCGCAGTTTCATTATCTTAGCGGCCGACTCGAAGCCTTATCATTTATTCCTTTCTTAGCAACAACGCCCAATTGGCGGACTCGTATTCAGACTTTAAGACGAAGAATCCAATTGTTTTGTCGCTTTCTACGAGATTCTCGAGCTCTCCTCTTTTGAATACATGATAATATCTGTAGAAGATAACCTTTCGAAGAGTCGACATGGCCTCAACGATGCCATCTTCGAGGATCTGATTAGCTAATTCTTCAGCATATGTTGGAATTGTGGCCCCTCTGAGAGCTCTAAGCTTTCTGTTCAATGTGGGCGACCAACTATTTATGCCAGATAACAGACGCGACGTCTGGGAAAACAAGAAATGAGGGATCGCTGGAGGTAGTTCTCGTTTCATGCGTGACATTTTGTGATTAAGAAATTTTAGAATGGTGCTAAAGAATTGAGAGTAATCGTTTTCGTGCAAACGGACGGGAATTGAATTCTAGAAAAATTTCAGTCTTAAGCATAATTATACCATACTTACTGCAATGATTCGTTGTTCCTTGGTGGAATCTTTGTGGAATTTTATAATTGGTAGGCACCCTGTAAAGGAATGTTAACAGTGTTAGTCGTAGTTACCGGCATGTGGAATTTCGTGCATATTCCAGGGGACTAGAATATCCTGAGATGGGAATGTCCCATTGGGTTGTTCGAAGGCCCAAACGTATATTAGTAAGAGGCCGTTGCGTTTCATTACTCTACCGAGCTCTGCTAAACATTCTTTCCGACGTTTTACTTTGCAGAGATGATGTAAAACTGAGATGCATAGAGCTGAATCCGCGATATCCCTTCTGAAGTTTCACTTATAATACACTCTTTTTCTCATACCGGAACGGAAGATTGGAAGCATCGGCGATAACAACATCCCTGCTTCTACCGTCGTTTGATCGTATCAGCACCTCGGGGCAATTGTCCACTCCAATTACAAAATGTCTGCTTGTCCGATATTTATTTGGACCACAACCTGTAATTAGGGTTCAGTATTTTAATTACACTCGAAATCTTAAAGAATCAATAGGAAATTACCAATGTCAAGTATCAAACTGCCAGTTTCCAACTTCCTGATGAATTCTGATACCCGAGGCCATGATCTCTGATGGGCACTCTCGAAGAAGTTTTGCGATGCATGAGAAGCCAGTCGGGAGTACACGTTGCGGACGTATTCCCGCTCGATCGTGTCCATTTCAGGGATTCACATCTGGCTTCTAGTAAGTCCCCTGTCCCCCATTTTCATTAAACTACACGTCGGTTGCCACAGTAACCTAACACTCATACGGCACCGAAGTCGAATATAAAACAAACTGAATTCTTAATTATCTTATATTCGGGGTGTGTATCACTTCATTGTCACCGGCGCACGGCATGCCATACCAGGCCACAGGCATCTCACTTTTTGGGTTGGAGAAGAGCCAGCCGAATCTCCATACATTCATAACTCGGCCAGAGAGCACTTCTCATTAGTTATTTATGAACAAACTTTGGATTTTATTATCATTATTGTTGGATTAGTGCTGAATTCAGCGAGATAAAGCCAGCAAAAATATTAATCTGTTTCTGAAGGCCTTGTCTTTTCCACATGCCCTTTATTACATCTTAAACATGAGGCTGCTTTGCAAAAATAGATAAAGAGAACATTCACTCTTTATTCAATCAATATTTACAGTGGCAAACGATGGGATAAACGGGAATCAAATCACTGTATGAAACTTAAACACGATTATTAGCGGTCCGAGCGCCCATTATTAAAAGCCTTACAGCAATCGA
The DNA here is from genome assembly GCA_904066235.2 of Bursaphelenchus xylophilus. Taxonomy (NCBI): domain Eukaryota; kingdom Metazoa; phylum Nematoda; class Chromadorea; order Rhabditida; family Aphelenchoididae; genus Bursaphelenchus; species Bursaphelenchus xylophilus. Next base: position 6,226,520 of record CAJFCV020000003.1, on the reverse strand, counting down.
CCCATCCATTGAAAGTAATGTCCCAAAAGTGACGGCGAACAGAGAACATCAGGAACAAGGAAATCGGTAGAAATATTCGAAACTTTGAGGGATAAAAATAACAACAAGTAATATGACTAGTATAAGAGATGCAACAAGAGAGAAGGGGATTACATCTCCTTCTCCTTCCGGCAATACAAGTCTTTCAAGGTCTTCAACTCTTCGATTAATGCTTTGTTTTGGTTTTCTAATACTGCAACTCGATTCTCCAAGCATTTTACGTACTCCTTCTTCTTCCTGCGGCATTCCTTCGCTGCTTCTCTGAAAAAAGCGTCTAATTCTAAGGATAGTTGTTCATTTTGAAGGACTCATAAAAATGTCGGATAACCATACCTGTTTTTGAGTAGTCTGACTTGTCGCTTCCGATTACTTTCATCGTTGTCTGACAGTGAAGTCAAAGACGCCGATCCCTGTCGAGTTGCGAGATTCGCTGTTAAGGGACTGTGATTTGTACCGTACTGTGACAGAAGACCTGTTTGCCATTCTAAAGGAATTATTGGTTTACTGAGTGTATTTACTTACCATTCTGTCCAAAGCCTGAGGTGTTTAGTGAGATCTGGGAGTCATTAACCGCTTTAATGTTGAGAATATCGTTTGTCACCGGGAGAACGAGACCGTTGGTCCCCGCCACACTCAGCAGGGGAGTCGAGGTTTGGATTTGGGGTTGCGGTTGGGACGGGATGTCAGCGGCTGAACGGGGCGTGTTCATCAGACGCGCAGTTAGTCCAGGATCGGCTGGCACACACTCGTTGGGGTTGCGCATAGGCGCGTTGTTGTTTCCGGAACCGACACGCAACGAATTTGAGGATCCGTTTAAATGAGTGCTGGTCGGGACTTCGAAATGCACCGAGGTTGGAGGTCCTGCAAATGGAGGGACTAGTGTAAACATCGAGCGAGGTGTCATGTGCAAAGAGCTATCATAAACGGTATCCACAACTGCTAATTAAGAGAAACGTAATTATTAAAAGTTAATCGGAGCGAGTCAATTGACTCTATCCATGAACATGAAGCCATGCAATCTCCTCCCTCACCGCCCAACCCGTGGCCTAAAGACTACTACATACAACGGCAGGTAAAAAAAGAAATAATATGGGCTTCATTTCCTTCCAATGAAGCCTTCGAGAAAAAGGAGAGAAAAAACGCAGGGCTGTGTTTGTAATAACATTAAACGGCTCCATCCTTATGGCCCGGGATTAGGCCACTTACTGTATGGCCTTATCCGGGTATTGCATAAGCTAGCAGGCCCAAATCCGAAGGCGGAAAGCCCTCAAAGTTTGTGATAAAGGGGGAGAAGGTTTGGTACAAGGGGCGAGAATTTGACAACAATAACGCTACAAACGGAACGACTCGACCAAAAAGGGAGAAACCCGGCGATAACGCGCTGAAGAGAATAAGATTCGTAGAGGGAATGAAAAAGACGGAACAAGAGAGCAGAGCGAGAGAGAGACCGCCGGCCTATAGCTCCGACCGATTGGCAATCACGCGAATATTGATGTTGACTGAGAGCGGACGGGAGGGGCGGAAGGAAGGAATGCCCAAAAAAGGTCCTTACCCAGCATGCTGTTGTTGACGGAGTCGGTGCTGGGTTCTTCCAGGATCTCCTTCTTCAGAGGCTTGTCCCCAACGGTCTCCAAATCCTTCAGAATCATTCGGTAAGAGGGCCGTCGGGCCAACTGTTCTCGCCGTCGTCGCGCTTCATCTTCGCTCATCATCTCGTCGATGTTCAGCTGATGCTGCAAAAATAAGTCTGATTCAGCGTCCACTTGGCGTTCGAAATTCGGTTAAACGAAGACTTTCTTTAAGCTGTTGTCTTTTTTCTCTTTCTGTTACCCAGATATGCCCCGCTCCAGCAACCTTCCTCCTCTGGAAGCGACGCGCTCTATATCATCATCTTCTTGGCGAGTGGGAGACCGATCGGTTCCGTTTAGGGCGCATACAACTAGCTCTAAGGATAACACCGACGTCTACTATTATTACTCTTATGATCCGGACTTTTTTGGCTTTGCCCTTTGATGAGGCTTAAACATTTAATGATCACTAAGTGTTACGTAACCCTTCTCCATTTTTTGTAATGGTAGGGAACAGTCTTAGATCACAAGTCGCGTCATTTTGGGAACCCTTCTATTTTCTTTTTCCTTTTGATAAGAGCCTATGCAACAGCGTCGCTCTTCTCTCGTTTATCGCTGTAAAAGCATTGATCACACGGCACTCACGTCATTTCTGTTTTGCGTCGATTGCACCGATTGCAGAGACATCGCGGTCCTCGGTCGGAAACTCTCCCGCCGTTTTTTCAGTCGTTCCAAAAATTATCGGAAAAAGTTGGATTGGCTGAAAAAATCAGTTAAAAACAGAAACGGTGTTAAAATAGCTGAGAAAACGGGGGAACAAGACGAAGCCCGAGAAAAAATTTGGCCATGTGGGCTCTCGGCGAGCGCCCCTTCAGCCCCCCTCGCCCTACAAATCCAGGTCAATGGCTCACGTATCCTGCTTGATCTCCAACCCTCGAACCAAGTCTGAAAACATGAAAAAGGCGGAAAAACGTTCCGACCACCGAGTTTTCCGAAATGCGCAGAAATCGGGACGAGCTCGGAGAAACACCTGTGCATAGTTATCGAGCAGAGCGACGGCCACAAGACCATGGGGGACACAAACCCCATCTAACTCGCGGAGAAAAGAAACGGCTTTTCGAAACGCGCAATGAGTGAGCAGGATTAAGGAACCCCCGGAGGCGAGGAAGACAATTATCTACATAGCTATCTTTTGGCACCGCATTTCTCTGGATTAGAGTTGGGTTTGGCTAAAGGAAATACCAAGAAGAATGTCCGTTCGATGCCTTAAGAGCCCTCTGTGGCCTCTGATTAAGCAAGGTGTCGTTTATGACACAAAAGTATTGGCCTGCGGGTTGGCGCCAACACTTTTTTCGGTCTCCATTTCCGCCCCCCCCCCCTCCCTTTTAAACTTGCCGTTGAAGCTCGGCCAGGTCTATCACACTGTAATTGAGGCCTGGGCTCGAAAAACTTGACTACAACTATATGGCTTCAATGCCAATGCGCTCCTGGTTTTTGTGTCGCTTTCGAGGCTCACGCCAAAACGAGAGAAATGGTGCGTTTATCCCGCCCGAGGAACGAGAGTGCAGTCCACAGGACGACTGAGGCCGACCTCGTAAACCATCAAAAAAAGAAGACGTGTTCCTCCATCCTTTCCTTTCCTCCTCACTAAATAAAAAAGCAACAAAAACACTACACGCTTCTGGCTTCTTGGCCTCCATATCCTCAGAACAGGCCAACGCTTTGCAACGGCAAGAATGCTTAATTTGGTGCAGCGTAATTGAAAACAAAGTGAGAGAAATTAATGTAAAGCATATGAACTCGTTCATGAGACCCATTAATTAGGCCTCGTTACATCCACATCTGGTTTGCAAACAAACTTCATTCATATTTTTCAAAACAATCTCAAAAGGGAAGGACCCCAAGTGTGAAGCTCAGATTTCCTTTAAATTTTCCACACATGTCAGGCATAGGCCATATATCAATGCCTTAAAGTTTTAGCTTGCGCTTTTCAGGCCTTGCCGAAATATCTGAGAGAGCACGCGAAACACGGAGAGGGGTCAGAGAAAAACACTTTTTGGCCATAACTTTGCTAGTTTCGTGAGGAAAAAAATTGATTTTTGTGGAAACATTACCCTTTACGGTAGAAATGCGTAATTGACGTTTTTGTCATCAGACCGGATTTGTCCCCAGGACGGTTTTGTCGCCACCGTTTTTATTGTTTTGTTCCCCGACCGGTTTTGCCCCCTGGCCGTTTTTGACCCCAGTATTTTATTTTTGAAAATTCTTTCACCAGCTACACAGGGAACTTGGATTTACTTATATGCACGCCTTTTTTTTACTTATAAGTACCGCTATTCGTAAATGTAAGTAAATAAACGTAAATATAATAAGTGAAAATAAGTAAGCCCCGCCTTGTTTAACTCATAAGTAAGTTTTCGGTAAATATAAGTAAGCAAAATTACTTATAAGTAAATCCGAGCTCCCTGTGCAGCCAATGAGTTTAAATCACAGCCAATTTTTTTTAATGTCTAGCCAAACTTTTTTGGCTAACGAAATTGTCATACTTGCTATAAAAAATAGCTAGCTGAAAGATTGGAATGGGTATCAAAGCGTAGGAATGACGTCCGGTTTTTTTAATGGATCGGCTAGCCAAAGTGTCAGAAGCCTTGAAAAAAGTTAGCCATAAGGTTGGATCCAGGCTTTTACTAGCCATTTTAATAATTTGGCTGTCATTTGCAACTTTTTTACACCCATTCCAACTTTTTAGCTTTTTTCAACGCCATTCGGAAAGCTTCGCCTTCGGATAGCCATTCAAAAATTTGGCTGCAATTTCACAACTCATTGGCTAGCTGGTCAAAGAATTTTCAAAAATGAAATATAGTCATGGGGACAAAACCGATCTGGGGACAAAGAGGCCGAAAAAAGTGGGGACAAAACCGAGTCGGGGACAAAGACGGGCCATCGTTTCATTCCAAAATTCGCAAAAAAAGTGTCACATATGTACGTTAAAAACGCTTTCCTCACTTTTTTTTGAAAAAATAGAATGGAAAAATGAGGCCGACATGAGAAAAAAAGCTCGAGAAAGCAAATTTTGCGTCTTTTTCAAAATCTGAAATCGGTCTTATTTCCTCACTCTTATATCATTGAGGCTAAATATAAAAACGTTCAACAAACAAAGCTGTCTTAAATTACAGAAAGAAGGGGTCCAAAATGGGTACAAAAACAGGCTCAAAACAAGGCAAAAGCTGATATTTAGCGCAACTTGAAGGTAGACGAGATGGTAGAGATTTGATACTTGGTATATCGGATCTAAGTGAAAATAATATTCCGTGCCTGCACTCTTAGAGCCCTCAAGAATTACGAAATTTGGTCTTCTTTCGTATAAGATGTCGCTAGCGAATTCCAAATACAGGCCGCAGCCCGTGGCTTTTCTTCTACATGATCGATCATTCACAGGAAAATCTATTTTTAAATTTTCAATTTTTTGGCAGCTAAAAAATTCTTTTGGTATTCCGTTGCAAAGGATTTACTTATTTTTTCTTATGATCCAAAGAAAAAGCTAACTTGACAATTTATCGTGGTCGTATTTCATCTATTGTTTATAGCACTAAGAATATTTTGTATTTGACAGAATGAGTTACAATCAGAATCATCGACGATTTAATGGAAACCCAAATCACTTTCAACAAGATCGATCTCGGCTTCAACAAACCTATCAGGACTATAATTTCTTCATGACTCCTCCGCCAGTTCCACCCAATTTAGGTCCTCCGATAAATGAGAATCGAAGGGAACCGAGACGAAGCGATCAAAGAGAATATCGTAATATTCAAGGATATCAGAATAATCGACATTCTGACAACCGGCATTCTGACAATAGGAATGTTTTGAAATGGGGGAACAGCGAGCAGGACAGTCGAAAAAGAAGGCATGACAACTCTCGTTTCAATGTAAGTGGAATAATTTGTAGTGTTTATTTTTAGGCATCATATTCCTCCAGCAGAAGCAGCTTTGGTGTAAATAGAGATCAAGACGATGGGAGCCGACGTCAAAGCTATCAAAAGCAACAATCTATCCAAGAGTAAGTTTCATTCGGAAAATAATTTTTACTTCTTTAGCAAACCAGCTGAATTTGATCATCCATTTGAGTCTGAAGTCGAATGTTCCGATGATGAGCTTAGGTATTACCTTGGAATTACAAAAGATGAAGTGCCAGTTTATGTTTTAAGAATGAGAAAAATGGGGGCTGATGGATATCCTCCGGCATTTGTCGATGAGTATGTACTGTGCTATCCATTAGAATCGATTGTTTAGGTGTGTAAAAGTGAGCAACACTCTTCCCTTTTTTGGCGACGAACAGATTTACACAAAGAGGATAATAAAGACATCCGATTTGACGCCAATCAGGGGCTACACTCATGTTGAAGGCGAAGATGTTGCCCCTGAGTTTGTATCATATATGCAGAAAGTAGCTGATGTAGATTACGAGAAAAGTCATAGCGAAGTCATCAAGAAGGCTAGGAGATCCGGCCTAGACTTGGATAAGAGTCGTCTGGAGATTGTGGAAGAGAAACAGATTACGGGTACCTTTTTCATTCAATATTTTTTAGAATTTTTATTGGCTCAATAAGTTTGGTTTAGAAACAATACGGTTTGATATACCAGATTACAAATTGAGTGAAGACGAAGGATATGCCCTCGGCGAGAATACGAAGGGAATGAAACACAATTTGGATGGATTCAGGGATGGTAAGCAATTATTTTTATTGATAAGTTGTCTTCTTGTAGTGGACGTATATCAATTTATTTCAGGTATCCAACCTTTCGTCGCCTCTGAACCCAACACTCCATCCAATTTCATGTCGAAATTGAGAAATCTGATGAGTAAAATCGAGCCTAATGAGTCAACCGAGAGCCTCCCCAGTCCATTAAATGACCTGATCTAATTCTTATCTGTTACGTAATCTCATAAACCTGTTATTGTGGGATGCAGTGGATGTAATGGGCAGTGAATTGCGAGATATATTTGCGGAGCTAAAAACCGAAAAACCAGTTGCGAGATTAGTAATCTCGAAGCTGGAGTGGAGAGCCTTGGAAAGGTCATTCAGCAACCTCCGACGAGAGTCTTGCCCCGAGGCTATAGGTCTTGAGGTTGTCTTAATACCTTGAAGGTCGTCTCGGCGATTGTTCAGTCGGACGGACCAGCCTTTTTGCCGAGCCGGAGGAGAAAATGGCGCCGCCACAACCGGTTTTCGGAGCTAGTGGCTCTTCTTTCCACTGCGATCGGTGAGCGCGAATGCGCATCACAAAAAACACAATAGGAGGGGCAACGCTACTCATCCGCCCGGGTACAGTAGAACCAGATCGTTTTCGTATTATGCTTTTTACTTTTATGCAGTTGCAACACCGCGTTCGTCCTTCGAATGGATAACATAATGTGCATGTAATAGGTGTGATCCGTGTCTCCGCTTCCTTTCCGGGGATTTCCGAAGCTCTCGATTCTCATCTGGCTTTTGTTTGTTCTTGAAGCTGCGCTGACCTGTCGGTAGCAGAGAATTTTCTTTTTTCTGTTCTCTGTGTCTCCAGAATCTTCAAAAAAATATCCCATCTGCAGAATCGAGATATTCTAAGTTGAATGGGATTGTCACCATACGTGTAAGAGTTAATTTTTTATTGGTATGCCTTTGGTGGTATAATGCTTTTTCAGTAACAACATGACTAACCACTTTGATCACATTTTTACGTCTTTCTGTCAAGTTCTGTGCGTATCCGTAGACGAATGTCTCGCATTGCAAAGATAGCATGCCGTTTAAAAATAATATGAAATGGGATCATCTTCGCAGCGTCGCTGACCTGATTTGATTCGAATTTCGGGAGCTATGAATCTGCACAATCTTTGACTTGACCCGCGCGCCCTCTTCCGAAATCTTCCTAAACAAATCTTCCGTTCTCAACGTTCTATTTCCATCAGGTAATTGGGACCGTGACTTTCCCACATTTCTCCGCGACCTACATTGTATGATGTCTTTATGTCAGCCACTTATAGCATTTTCTTCCGTTTCGTCTTCTCACTCTTGTCGATTCCTTCAGCTTCAAATCTCATTCGCCATTAAATTTAATTCAAATTGCTGTGAAGGGCTTACAAAGATCGTGTTGTTATTTTATTTTTTCGCCTAGAATTATGCGGATTAATTTTTTAAATACGACGTAATATTGCATAATTTTTTTTTTCTCTTGTCATCACTGAATTAGAATATTATTTAATAAGTATTAGATTATTTTATTTTTCCTAAGTCTTACACACTGATACCTCTTCCTATACTATGGATTTACGAATGCTTTTGCAGTGTTCAAAATATTAAAATTTTGTGAATTTGTGAGGGGGGGGCGGCGATATCCTCGGCTTTCATCTCCAGACGAATTCATGGACCGTAGAAGGAGCGGAGATCGCCTTTCGGAAGCAGCCAACCGCTTTAATCTTTTTCACTTTCGAATTTTGATCCTAATTCAGGTTCTTCGGACAAAAAGAAGATTTAAGCCGCGCGGGCGATCCTCTTTCGAAGCCCTCCGGCATCTAACATTCCGTGTCTTTGCAGGGTTGTATGAGGTACACGTCGTTGGAGCCCCAGTTCCGGCGGTTCTTCCATTGGTACGGGGGGTTTGTGCACAACTATCGAGTCATCTTGTTCATCTTCCCCCTGCTGGTCACCTTCTTCTTGTCCTTTGGTTTTCTTTGGGTTGGGGAGTTGAGTGAGGATGATCCGGCTTATGTTTTTACCCCAAAAGATGCCCGGTAAGTTGTTTGATTCTACTTCCAACAAAGCCCTTTCTTCAGATGGAAGCGGGAGTCGCATGTTTTCGAAAAATTATGGCCATTACAAGAAAATAAATTCTTGCCCGGGAAATCTTTTGAGGCCAAACGGTTTGTAAATATATTAGTAAGGGCCAAGGATGGGCAGAATGTCCTCAGGCCAATGATATTGGACGAAATACAACTCCTTAACACCTTGATCATGTCCAATGTCACCGTGCCCACGGATGATGGAAGATTTGTGCTGACTTACCAAGATCTTTGCCTTAGTTATGACTGGACTTGTGGAGCCAACGAACATATCGAAATGTTCCGTCAAATGAGCAAAGTGGGGCGAGTCATTGACCTTAAGTATCCTAAGGGTGGAAATAAGGTGAGATTCTGTGAAAAAACTTGAAACATGTTCGCATTATGTTCGTAGGACACACCGGCGTATCTGGGTACAGCGATTGGCGATATTGTTTTAAACAAGACTGACAACACTGTTCAAGAAGCCAAGATTACGCAGCTCTTCTACTTCCTGAAGCAAGATCCGCCTTCCGTTGACAAGTACTCTACGGCATTTGAATACGCTGTAGAAAAATTTTTGTTAACGGAGTTCAACTCCAATCTGATTGAAATCAGCTTTGCGCATTACCATTCCCTTCAGGACGGAATCAACGAGAATGCGGAGAGATTTGTTCCCAACTTTGTGATCAGTTTTACATCTCTGACCATCTTCTGTTTCGTCTGTTCATTCACGCTGAAGCGAGGTAAATGGGAAATCGATATCGTTCACAGTAAGCCCTGGTTGGCTTGTTGTGGACTGTTGAACACATTGCTCTGTCTGATCTCCTCCTTTGGAATAATGATGTTAATTGGAGTCCCGTACAATGTTGTGAATACAATCATCCCGTTTCTGATCATTGCCATCGGTATTGATGACATGTTTATTATGAATGCTTGTTGGGATCAAGTGGATAAGAGTCTACCGGTCCATGAGAGGATGCAGTTGATGATGGAGAATGCTGGTGTGGCTGTTAGTATCACCAATATTACTGACATTCTGTCGTTTCTGATTGGATGCTCCTCAGAACTTCCTGGAATCCAGGTATCTTGTTTTTGTCATCAGTTTTAATGCCATTTATTTTCAGGTGTTTTGTCAGTATGCGTTTGCTTCTGTGGTCTTTTGCTATGTCTACCAGATGACATTCTTTGCTGGATTCCAAGCCATTTTGGGAGAAGTAGAAAAAGCTGAACGGAACTGTTTTATCTTTACAAAAGTAAATCCAGTTGGGAAGCCAAAAAAGACAAATGCCGTTTATGCGAACGAGACCATAAAGTCATCATCTAACCTGAAGAAAACTCCTGAATCAGAGCCTTACATCCAATCCATCTACATTGAAGATAGGGAGAAAAAAGAAGGCACCAGCAAGAGGCACACAGCCTCGGATAATGTTACACACCGCTTCTTCTGTAATAAGTACGGGCCTTTCCTTCTGAAAAGGGGGACCCGGACAATTGTGGTATTGGTTTATGTTGTCTACATTGTCGTGGCCATATTAGGATGCGTGAATTTCAAAGAAGGACTTGAGCCGAAGAACTTGGTTACCTCTTCCCATTACATTGCCAAATATTTCAACGATCTGAAATTGTTCTGGAAGATTGGCCCCCAACTTCAAGTTGCTGTTCTTGATCCTCCAAACTTCACAGATCCCATTCAAAGGTAGGCTTTAATTTATTTACAATTCTGATGACTAAAAAATTTTTATAATCGATTCGGTTTTTAGAGAAAAATTAATGGCTATGGTAAGGTCATTTGAAGATACGGACTACACATTGGGACGTGAAGGAACCATCTTCTTCTTTCTCGAATACTTAAATTATCTGGATCAACTAAATGCTGAACTTGAAAATACGGATCGGATTTGGAATCAGAAACTCCGATCGTGGCTAAAATACACAGGGGGTAGCAATCAATGGGACACGGACATCGTATTCAACAAAACTACCAACGAGATAATCGCATTCCGATTTCAGGTGTGTAAATTTTCTTTATCGATTATCATTTAGTTGGCTATGAAAGATATTGTGGAACCAAATCAACATAAATTAGCGGCCAAACTCCTGAGGGAAATAGCTGATAAGCAGCCATTCCACGTTGAGATCTACCAGGAGACTTTCCCCTTTGCCGATCAATATCTCATCATTCTGCCTTCTACATATCGAAATGTTGGCATATCTTTGTTATGCATGACATTGATAGCATTCCTATTGATTCCGTCAATTCCATCGGGTATGTCCTTTTTCAAGCGTTAAATTAATAATTTTTAACTAATGATTGCAAATTACTTACAGCAATCCTGATTGTATTATCGATTGTTTCCATAAGTGCCGGGGTATTTGGATACATGACGTTTTGGAGAGTTCATCTGGACGCGGTCTCGATGATCTCCATCATCATGAGCATCGGGTTTGCTGTTGATTTGTCAGCTCATATTGTTTACGCTTTTGTTACTTCCCATGGTGAAGTTCGTGATCGTGTGATCGGAGCTTTGGAACATCTTGGCTGGCCAATATTTCAGGTTTGCGGTGGTTATAAATACGATAACTCTTTCTCAGGGGGCTGCTTCTACAATTGCCGGTATCTCGATCTTATACACTGTGAACGCGTATATCATCCTTACCTTCTTCAAGACCATCTGGTTGACCATGGTGCTGGGGATGATACACGGGCTGGTCTTCATCCCTGTTATGCTTAGCTTTATCCCTCTCGCATTCTTCCAGATCCAGGAAGATAACAGCAAGGTGAAGGAGGTAAAGGAACCCATCGATGATTGTAAATAACAAAAACGTCGACTAGAATGCGAACACGGGTATCTCCAAACATATAAATATGGCTATCCATGAATCTCTACCCTTCCGGTTTTAGGAAATATTTATTTTCACAGAGTAAACTTATTCTTATAGCGTTTTATTTGAAAGATTACCCAGAATTATTACAGATTAAGATTAAATACTTTGAAAATGATATGTTGTTGATTGGGTCTTCTCGTACTATGCATTCCGCGCAGAGACAACCTGTTCACTTATCTCAGCCATTGTGCTCAGGGTATTCGAGATCCAGTGATGAATTCCCGAACTGCGTCCAGTTCGGCGCTCAACTACTTCGTCATCAAAATCGTCGATCGACTGAAGCTTCAAACATCAGGAAAAAACGATTAATATAGATATAGTTTACAGGGGAAGTACTCCAAGTGCGACGCTCAGATTTTCTTTAAATTTTGCACACACATCGGGTATGGACTAAATATCAATTCCTGAAAGTTTTAGCTCGCCGCCGAGATATCGAACGATTTTTGCCGCCGAGAGAGCACGCTAAACGTGGAGGGCGGTCAGAGAGAAAAACGCTTTTTGGCCATAACTTTGGCAGTTTCGTGCGGAAAATTTTTATTTTTTGTAGAAACATTATCCTTTACGGGGTAGAAATTGGCATGAAACTTTTCGTGCCGAAATTCGGCAAAAAGTCCTAAATTTTCACCGACTTTCAATCTAAAAATCCCGGTTGTTTCTGCAACGTGCGGGCTAGGATTCTCGCATATATCTTAGAAACAATTGTTCTAAATTTGTGCCAAGTTTCATCAAAATCTGAGCGTCGCACTTGGAGTACTTCCCCTGTTAGTATTATACAATTTTGAGGCAACTGCTTACATTGGTTTTGCCGACGTTCTTCTGAGGCTTTATCAGCCTCTCTTTCTCCATACATCTTTTGATATCTTTCACTGTCCAGCGGTCCTTTATTCGAGGATTTAAACATCTCTTCTGCAGCTTGATGCCCTTCTCCGTGAAGACATCGTACCTTCGTGGCAGTTGTGACAACTTGTGTTTCATCCATTGCTCCCATTCCCAGTAAGGTTTGCACATTATGCTCGCCTTTTGCCAAGGATGTTTTCCTCTGAGACAGTAATAAAATAAAATTCCTGAAACAGAATAAGGTAAATTACATCGGAAAGTAAAGAACAAGCAAATCATAATCACAAACCCAATGCCCATACATCCAGACCCTTTGACACAGTACACATCTCATTGACCACGGTATCACACAACTCCGGGGCATGATACTGATTTGTGTACTCGAGATGTTTGACCGTTGACTCGACCTTCCTGGTCAACCCGAAGTCAGTGATCTTGACTTGAGAGAAGTCGCTGTCATCGAATATCAAGATGTTCTCGGCCTTTATATTCCGATGAACCAGGCCTTCCGAATGCATGTACTCCACGGCATTCAAGACGGAGATCATGATTACCTTTGTTTTTTCCTCTCCAATGCCTGAAAGATGAGGTCTTTTGTATTCCTGGCACTACTCACCCCCCACACTACACTCAACTGCTTCGCGAAGACTGGCATGAGGACAAAACTCCTGGACAAAATAAAAGGCATCCTCATTCGTGGTATGATAGACTCCATCGAAGCTGTTTATAACATTTGGATGAGCCGACAATTGTTTTGAATAACTGTATTCTCTGAGGAAGTCGGCCTTTCGAAAAGTAATCATTTAATAAGACGGCCTTACTTGCTTGGTGCAGCTTCTCGGGAAGAATTTGAGTGCCACTCTTTTGCCCGTGCTCTTATTTTGAGCCAATTTTACAAATCCAAACCTCCCGGTACCCAACTGAAATGTTTATTTACAGTAATCGGAGAGACTCGTGATTCAAATTTTCTCAGCCCGGATAACAAAACCTTTGTTTTTCCACGCAACTTTAATTTTAACCAAACACAAGATCAGAAAAAAATTAACACAGCTCGAGAGAATTGTCGTCCCAAGAAATAAACAAAAATGGATTTTAGTTAAATAAATGATTACTTTTACTTTGAGCGAAACTGTGAATTCTAAGTGTTTACCTGTTTGAAAACGTCGTAAATATTCTCCGGATCCTCTTTGCGAATCGCTTCCATGGCCGAAGAACAACGGCGTCGGCCCTCGTCCGGCTTTAGAAGTGTCTGAGATTGTTGAACCGAACTTGAGCGATGGATTCTAGAGCTGGATGCGGCCCAAGTACAACTTACAGCTGCCTGAGGGGAAGAAAAACACTGCGCAGGTTCGAAACCGGTGGATTTGAACTGTGATGACACGACTGGCTTAAGGCTTGCAGCATCCTGAAAGAAAAGAAACGCTAGGGGGAAGGAACACCGACCCGAGGCTCTTGACTCCACCTCGAGAGTGGGATAAAAGAACAATCCCTCAGGATACGGCAGTCTTTTGTGAAGCGTTAGCGTGACCCAAGATAAATAGAAACCCGGTTGTTGTAGGACTATTTGTCCCTAGGGACAATCTAAGAACTATTAAGTTGATATCAAGGAAGACTCTCCCAATCTCCCGATCCCTACTCCCTTGTTCCCACTTCCTATAGCACTTTTCGACTTTAGAGTTGCGTGCAGGAAGTCACGTCTCGGCTGTCATAACACTTAGACAAAACAATTTGACGATTTCGCACTTTCTTTGCACATTTTTAAAATACTTTTAAAAAAATATATACAGAAAAGAAATATATTAATATAGTATATATGTAGTCGAGAACAAACTTTTACCTTTTCCTCAGTGAGAGAATTCTGTGAGCGTAAGCGTGCAGCAATGGCAGATCGATGTTGTCTAAGACAAGGCTCTACAGATTCCATTTCCTCGTAAGCCTTGAAAACAGCGTCCGGTTTCAGGAAGAGTCTCGTGGCTGATTCTCGCCTCAACATGGGAGGTGGACCGGTGAGCTCGAACCTGGGATGTGTAGTCGTCATATCATGGTGAAAGGGCTCTTTCATTTGGGACAATTCATCCAGATTGGGGCCCGAGGAGTTGCTTCGTCTGTTCGAGTGGAAGGTGACGATTCTGAACCTCGGACTTCTCGAGGGCCGAACTTGCTGTGGACTGGAGAACGCCGAAGAACGGCGACTAAACGAGAGGAACGATACAACATACAGGCTTCCTACTATGGCTCGTCGTCATCGCAATGGGACAAGGAGTGGGACTTTTGAGGTACTACGTGTCTGGGCACATCCATGGCCGTACTTGACTTTTTTGGCCGAAAGAAACCCCTTCAGGACTGGTGCTTGAGAAACGTTTAAAAAGACCCAAATCTGATTAACCCCGCAGGCCATGAGGTACACTGGAATAGGACCCTCCCGATACAACTTCTTTACCGGGAACCCGATAACTCTGTAAAAACAAAATACACATCAACGCACACGAGTCTGATCCCCCCAGGGCATTGAAAACAAAACCGGGAGTTAAGTCCGAGGAACTTCTGATTTACGTACATCTTCCCTTTCCTTTCTCTCGGCCAAAAAATCTTTATTTCCTTCTTGCGTAAGAGGGCTAATTTTGGAAAAAAGTTGGGATTCCGGGGCCGCAATAATTATCGGGACTGCAAGTAAAAGTCCCGACGTTAGTAACATTGTTAGAATTGAGGAAAAAATCTTCACAGCTTTGCCTTCCGCTGTTTGATGGCATTGATCATAAACTCGAACATCTCCGAAGTACGGTACTTCTGTTCCAAGGCAATGGCTTCTTCTTTATGGGTATTTCGCAGAGCCTTCCGATATTCTCCATCCATTATTTGGGATTTTATTTTTAGTAGGGCCTAAAACGGTTTAAATTACTTTTAATACGTTTATAAGTAGAGCCGAACATGAAGTAAGTGACATACTCCCGGAGCCAACTGCGAAGCTTTCTTGAGTTGTTTGTCGCAGAACGATTGGAATTGAGCATGAGGGACCACTTCAGTCACCAACCCGAGAACTTTTGCCTCATTGGCATCTATTTTTTCAGAGAATAATAGCAATCGATTGGCTCTGATTCGGCCCATAAAAGAAGGGAAGCTAAAAGTTGAAGTTCCCTCAGCCACTATTCCGAGTTTGGTGAACGGAGTTGTGAATGTAGCCTAAAATACGGCGCTATAATAAAATCGGAAAATGTACAAAACCGGAAAATTGTGTCGTGAGCTTGGCTACGACCTGACCTAAAGAAAGTGTCTTGACCAACGCATTGAGACCATTTTCGGATAATTTTAGGCAACCTCTTTGACCTCGTTCACGACCTAGGTCGCGAGCTAGTAAAGTGCAGAAAAAATTAACACGATTTTCGAAATTAGCATCCTCGAAAACCCCTAAATCGAGTATTTTAGAAAATTTTCAAAAAATTACTTTTTAACACTACTACTTAAGAAAAAAAAGTATTCAAATGGTTCAAAAGATAGGTCTGAGCCTTATTTTTGATTTTTCCCCGGTTCCGGAAGTGTCATTATTCCGCCATTCCGGAAGTGTCCAAATTCCGGAAATCAGCGCATTGCGGGTAGGCATGGCTCCGGGCCGGGCTTTCCAAAATTTTCCGGCCCGGGCCGGGCCGACTAATTTCTCGGCCCGACCCCGGGCTTGGATTTTCAGGCCCGGCCCGGCCCGGGCCGGCCCGGTTTTTTTGAAATCTGAGTTTTGCCCGGAAAAAGGGAAAAAACAAGCTTTTTCGATAGAATTTTTCATTTTTTCGAACACAATGCTGATAGCGAAAGTAAAGTGACCATATTTACCACTCGCCCAAATAAAAAAAAAATTCAAGTCAATTTGAAAAAATTTTCGGAAATTCTAAAGTGCGACCTCATAGTTAATACGCTGGCAAAAAGAGAAAAAGGAAAATTTTTCAAAAATACGCAATACGCTTGTAGGTTTTTTCAAATCCGATAAAAGATCTGTGATAAAATATTTTTACTAAAATTTCGGTGACTATACATAAAATTTTACTATTTTTTGTAACCATATGGTAAGACAATTTATGGCGACTTAGTAATTTATAAAAATAGTCGAGGGGCAGTTGCACTATGTATAGGTTTTGCTAAATTATTCTTTACATTTTGCGAAATGTGCCATAATTTTCCCTTCATTTCCTGCTTTGTTTCTTTCCAGCCTAGTACAAAATTTTTCCGGGCCGAACCGGGCCGGGCTTTCCAAATTTTCCAAGCCCGGGCCCGGGCCGGGCTTGGAGATTTAGGCCCGGCCCGCAGGCCCGGGCCGGGCCGGGCCGGGCCGGGCTGGCCCGGTTTGCAGCCATGCTTAATTGCGGGTCGTCCAACTTTTACGCACACAGGTTTTCCGGTTTTGTCCGATTTCCGATTTTGTCGGTTTCGAGATCTAACCAAGACTCGTCATTCAATAGAAAATACTCCATACTTTGTCCGAACAAATAACCAAGTCGAATAATGTAAGCATGGTCATGCCAATTCCCACACAAGGACCGTTTACCAAGGCAATTAGGATCTTCCTATGGTCGATTAATTCACTTATCATGTCAACATAAATTGGAGACCTGGAGCCTGTTAACCTATAATAATTTGTAGTTATCACATTTTTTGTCACCCACTAATGACAGCTAAATTAATGTAAGAATGTGATTGTATCTCAAGAAACCCAATGTCTAAAAATTCCAGACACTGACTGCCGTAGTTTCATGGTCGTTTCGTTCTTATTGTGGCCATAGCAATAAACTTTTTTCCCGCAATTGCGATTTTCGGTGCACAAAAAAATATTTTTCCATTTTTGGTGGGTACCGGTTTATCAAAATCGGTGCACACTTGTTTTAAGGGCGCTACGGCACTTCGGATCAGGGACAACTCGGGTCGCGACTAGACATGGCTAGTGGGCCGGGTCGAACGAGTTTGAAAGGCCCCGGGGCCGGGCCGACCGGGGGCCCCCGCCAGGCCTCCAATGACTAAAATTCTCAGTCTCAAAACGAAGTTCGGCCCCCGGGCCCGGCCGAGAAAATTTGAAGGGGGCCGGGCCGCGATTTTCGGCCCGGCCCCCCAGCCATGTCTAGTCGCGTCAGGTCGGGTCAACGATACCGTTTAATATTTTCGCCTCGGGACTGGGAAAAAAAGAATTTTTTGGTGAATTTGAAAAATTTTTGAAATTTTTTCGCTTCGGGACTTGGGAAAAAGGGTTTTTTGGAGAATTAGGTTTATTTTTAAAACGCGTTTTATTACAAATCGTAGTTTGGCCCGGACATTGTTAAAATCGGTGTCTCAGAATTTAACGAAACTTGGTAGATTTAATCACTGCTAGGCATAGAACATTCGCTTTCTTTATTTTTTCCCAAAATTGCAATATGACGGATTACTGTAACTTTCTTCCTTAAAAAATATGTGCCCTAATCGAGAAAACGAAGCTCTGTTTTAGCGCAAATCGAGTTTAGGTATACGTTTTCGACCATTTAGAACATTTTTGTAATTATCACCAAGAACTAAAAATTACATCTAAGCTATGTTACACTTGAGGGAACATACCATTTCGGGTGTAAAAAGTGCAGTTTTGAGGTGACGCAGATTTTGAAACCGGAATATTAAACTTCAAGACTACTCTAATAAACCATAAAAATTTCAGAAAAATCAAATGTATAGTTTTTGAGAAATTGGACATTCAATGACTCATGTGCAATATCACGTTGACCCGAAAAAAACTGGCATTCTTGGGGTTTTGGGCTGACGCAGATTTTGAAAATTTCCAATACATTTTTATGACATTTTAGGAGGATACAGCAAGTTTCAGACGAAAAAAATGTATAGTTTTTGAGAAATCGACCAAGGTGACCTTGTTGTAGGTCAAGTTGCTGGAAAATTCGACCAATTTTCTTCGGCATCCCTTGTTTTTCCGAAATATATGTGTGCTACTGTTTTTTCCCCAAATTGCACCAAAGAATTCGAGCTATCTGCAAAACTTCTGTCAAATGTACGCCGATGGCTACGATTATGAGTTCTGATGACCTAAAACAAGGTATTTTGGCCGACTACTCAAAAACTATACATTTTTTTCCTCTGAAACTTTCCGTATCCTCCTAAAATGTGATAAGAACACTTGAAAACTTTCAAAATCTGCGTGAGGTCAAAAACCCAAGAATGCCAGTTTTTTTCGGGCATCTGATGACCTAAAACAAGGTATTTTGGCCGATTTCTCAAAAACTATACATTTTTTTCGTCTGAAATTTGCTGTATCCTCCTAAAATGTCATAAAAATGTATTGGAAACTTTCAAAATCTGCGTCAGCCCAAAACCCTAAGAATGCCAGTTTTTTTCGGGTCAACGTGATATCGCACATGAGTCATTGAATGTCCAATTTCTCAAAAACTATACATTTGATTTTTCTGAAATTGTTATGGTTTATTAGAGTAGTCTTGACGTTTAATATTCCGGTTTCAAAATCTGCGTCACCTCAAAACTGCACTTTTTACACCCGAAATGGTATGTTCCCTCAATTGTAACATAGCTTATATAGATGTAATTTTTAGTTCTTGGTGATAATTACAAAAATGTTCTAAATGGTCGAAAACGTATACCTAAACTCGATTTGCGCTAAAACAGAGCTTCGTTTTCTCGATTTGGGCACATCTTTTTTTAAGGAAGAAAGTTACAGTAATCCGCCATATGGTAATTTTAGGCAAAAACAAAGAAAGCGAATGTTCTATGTCTAGTGCTGCTTAGATTGACCAAGTTTCGCTAAATTCTGAGACACCGATTTTAACAATGTCCGCCCCCTGTTAGGCTAAGCTCCAAAGTGTGGCAAAACTTGTTTAAAATTTTTTAGGAAAATAGTGTTTATAGTCGAAATGATTGTATTATCTTCTTACTCCACTCTCTGCCACTGTCTGTGTTTAAATCCCGTCCTTCCAGTTAAAAACATAAACAATGGATTCGATTTTCTTATTTGCTCGTCGCTTATAAACACTATTTTCCTAACAATAAAAAAATTAAAAAATAAACCTCAATTCACCAAAAAATTCTTTTTTCCCAGTCCCGAAGCGAAAATATTAAACGGTATCGTTGACCCGAGGTGTCGCTGACTCGACCTGTCGCAACCCGAGCTGTCCCGGGTTACTGCCCTTTCGGGGGAACTGGGACGATTGGGGAAACCGAAAAGTATTATTTTTCTTCGATACAAATATCGAAATTAGGATAGTCGAGGGTGCTGATTTCGAAAATGACATTCATTTTTTGATTATAAAAATGAATGTCATTTGGTTTCGAAAATCATGTTAAATTTTCCTCTAGTACTAAATAGTACTATCTGATACTATGTAGTAGAGGTGCTAGCACCTTCGAAAACCCCTAAATTCGGTATTTTTGGAAAATTTTCAAAAAATTACTATTTAAGCACTACTTAAAGTACGCGCGTCGCCATAACTAGGGAACACTTGGCCATTTTTTAAAATAAATCGCGTCGGGACCAAAATTAACTTGAAATCGTACGTGTGTACGGTAGAAAAATAATTTTTCTGCGGCTGGAGCCGAGAATTATTTGTTGCGTTGTTGACGAATTGTCGGATTCGTGGATCAGTGTCTTTATAATTTGTATAAATAAATCGTTTGTGGTTCGTGCATATTTAGCTGTATTTTAGATTTTTTTTAAACGAAAACTAATGTTTTCGGTCCGAATTTTAGGCAAGAAACGTGAAGACGAGGTCATCTACGGGTTCACGTGCGTTGATGAGTACGATGTCCGGCAACGGAAGGAGTTCGATGTAAAGTAAATGCTCCGCGGAAGTCTTGAACTCCATGAATTCGAATAGGAAAAGCACAATTTTGCAGAAAAAGGTCAAGATTCAGAGAATCATGAAGGATCAGACTTTTGTTGGCTAGTTAAACATGGGATAGATATATCGGTTCCAAGAAAAATTTGGAGATCAACCCTGACCACCTCATCATGAAGTAAGTTCAATGTTTTTGACATTGATTACTCGGTTTTAGGATCTCTGCGAACGTGTCAAAAATGACAAGGTCCTGGAAGGGCCCGCCTCTCGCTCCAATAGAATCTCACGCATGATCAAGTGGTCTGGATCTTGATGAAGCCGGTGCCGTCGCAGAGTTCACATGCCCCAGTGGAGACTTATATAATGCGTTGAATAATAATATCAAAAATAAGCATTCTGAAGGTTAATAAATTGACGATAATACTAACAAATCATGGATAAGATAGCATTATTCACGAGGAGAAAGAAAATCCGACAGATTTTGAAAAAAATCACAAAGAACAGATAGTAAACAACTTTCTCCAACGGTCCCTGAGCTCTAGAAACAAGTGAAAATAGATATAAAACAACTTACTGAGATAAATCCATCGCGATATCAAACAACAAAATTTCCGGCTGCAGCCGCGAAAAAATTATTTTTCTACCGTACACACGTACGATTTCAAGTTAATTTTGGTCCCGACGCGATTTATTTTAAAAAATGGCCAAGTGTTCCCTAGTTATGGCGACGCGCGTACTTTAAGAAAAAAAAGTAACACCCAGAAAAAATGAATATGATTTTCGGAATCAGCACCCTCGAAAAACCCTAAATCGAGTATTTATGAAAAAAATCGAAAAATTACTGCTTTACAGTACTGCTTAAGAAAAAAGTAAGAATCGAAAAAATGAATGTCGTTTTCGAAAACAGCGCCATTGAAAACCCCTAAATCGAGTATTTATGAAGAAAATTCAAAAAATTACTACTTTACAGTACTACTCAAGGAAAAAAGTAATAATCAAAAAATGAATGTCATTTTCGAAATCGGCACCCTCGACTATCCTAATTTCGATATTTGTATCGAAGAAAAATAATACTTTTCGGTTTCCCCAATCGTCTTTTTCCCCAATCGTCCCAGTTCCGTTTTGGAAAAAGCTACTTACTTTTCCGCATGTGTAGAGTCGAGCTTAAACTCAGATCCAGAACTGAAGTAATCTCCATTGCCTGCAAATAAGAAGAACTTTTTAACAATACTACATACTTAAGAAGAAAAGTAAAGAAGACGCAATATTCAAATTTTTTACAAAGGTAAAGGGGTTTTGAGCACATTTCCAACAATTTCAAAAATATGCCTATAATGGATGGCCACGCAAAATTTATGTTTTGTTCACCTTTCATTGGGGAAAGTTTAAAAAGGGGGAGTGTTCGGCTGAGATGAAGAAAAGTGGTTTTATTATTATGTATCTACCACGGGCTAAAGATGTGTAGTTTTCATGCTTCAAAAACTACCTGTAAACACGGTGAATATAATGCCGTCATCATTGTTGGCGTCATGAAGAATCTGTGGAATCTCCCGATACATCTGAATGCCTCATTTCTGGATTAAACGGATCAACTTACGTTATCATTGATGGAATTCTTTTTTTCAGGTCGATTTAACGTGATAAACAAAAATTTCCCGCGTCGTTCAGTCAAGATTTCTTGGCTCATCTTCGTATAATCTGCTCAGCTTTACCCCCAAACCCTAAATTTAACTTACAAGGGAAGTCACTTAAATCACGGATCGATTTTTAAAAACGACTGTTACTGCAATGAAGAGGGTGGAATCTGGATATCAAATCTGAAAACCGCTACCTCCACCGGCCTCTGGGAGCCGAGATAATCGACCAAAAAGTTTGACCAAATTCCTCCAAACATTTCTTCCTTCCGAAAGAAGGAAACCCAGCGAACCGAATGGTCCGGTGGTCTGGAAGCGCGCTTCCGGGCCTTCACTTTTTCAGGTTCGAATCCGCGCGGATCTCGAACTTGTGAAAAATTTATAAAACAGTTGCTGCGATCTAGTAAATTTTCATGCAATATATTTTTAGATTTTACGCCTATTCTACGGCAAATTTTCAACCTGGAAAATTCTAATCGTTTGGAACTCGCATTCAAATTATTACGCTGAAATTTTATCGTAAAATATGCAAAAAATAAAAAATTTTATCTTACCGGTAAATTTACTGGATTACAGGAAAAGTTGAATAAATTATTTGACCCATGCGGATTCGAACCTGAGAAGGTCAAGGCCCGGAAGCGCGCTTCCAGACCACCGGACCATTCGGTTCTCTTCCTTCCTTCTTTCGGAAAGGAGGACTATTCGGAGCAACTTTTTTTGATCAAACCTTTTTGGTCGATTATCTCGGCACCCAGAGGCCGGTGGAGGTAGCGGTTTTCAGATTTGTTATCTCCGTCCTACACTCCCGGTCGCTGTAACAGTCGTTTTTAAAAATCAATCCGTGACTTAAGTGACTTCCCTTGTTAAGAGCAGCATAATTAACGCGGACTACAAAAGCCGTAGCATCATTTATTGAACATGAGATTCATTTGTGAGGGAGGAAATAAATTAAATGGAATGATGGACAACCGCCTCGTACTGTCGGAGTTCCGTGAGGTCTTTCATGGCCACATGTCCATTTCTGTCGGAGACCCAACGGCCATTCATCCCGGGTATTCGACTGGTCGGTTTTCCCCAAGTGTGATGCATAACTACCTCGTCGACTGAAATGACTCACATAATTGAATAAATTTTACATCTTCAGTGATAACACAACTCTTACCATCACTCCACATCGCATAAACATGGTCAGCTTCTTTCTGCGGCGAGTTATTCAACTTTTCCAGGAAGGTTGAGTAATCTTTCTGGGTGCATGAACTTGATGTATAGCCACATAATAGCTGGAAAATAGGTTTAAGAAAAGTATTCCCGATTACCTGGTCCTCACAACTGTATCCCGGATACAATCCATCTAAGGCGTTGCACCATGCAGGAACAGTCTGGGCCAATTGGCAAACACAAAGCCCGTAATTGGGGCCAGAAATCCCCAGAAAAGTGTCCACATGTTTGGCCAGGGATGGGCCCAGTTGACAGTTGCCATCAGTTGCAATTAAATCACCACCTTTCAGAACTTTTCTAAATACACATAAAATCTAAGCAAAGAAAATGTAGATGTTCTAAAAAGTCATCACTATATGTCGGGAATCACATATGAAAAATTACGATAAGCTTACCTAGCAAATACAACACCAACTGAATGAGCAATCACGTCCACTTTCTTGGCTCCTGTGTAGGCGATGACAGCTTCGATAAATCTCCTCAGATTTAAAAGATACGAGCATGTATGCATGGTATTGTAGCTGTCGACGACGTTTCCTGTGCCCCAGGTGTCTCCCCATGTTGTAGCATACAATTCGGCGCTACTGTAGTTCTGTTCTAAAAAGTACTGTATGGATCTCGACCACCCAGTGGCCATGGGAGCTTGAGTATGAAGAGCTGCATCTCCCGTCCCGTGAATAAATATGACTGGTTCATTTACAATCTGAAGAAATAACGTAAAGACAGACACACGGACTTTGATGACAAAAAATATATTTGTTAACAACCTTGTCTGACGGGCTGGCCCTTCCTCCAAAACTACCGTTAGGTCCAATATCGGGCCGATCAAAGGAATCACTTTCATATCCATTGGCGATCAGCCAATTCTGGAAATGATCAGTTAGAGGTCCCCGAGGGGCTGACTGGACTGAGGCCAAGTAGACGACGAGGAACAGCCAAAGCCGCGACCACATCATCTTGAATGATTCAGCCGAGCGACGCGCCGTTTTTACTTGGGATGAAACTCAAGTCGGGGAGGCTGACGGCACCTCAGGAGGAAGGAGTTCGGTTCCCGTTTCAATCCATAAACTCTTACCCATCCTAGACCTTTCTTTAATTAATCGTTCGCAACCGGTCGACGGAACGAAGATCCATCAGCAGAGAGCGTCTTCAAAGAAGACCCAAACCAGTTCCAATCTCAATCGTCACTCCCGAATGCCGTGCCACGTCTTCTTCATCGCTGTTTATTTATTCGTCCTGTAAATCGGACAAAATATAACAAATTAAAAACAACAAGTATCAGACATTGATATTTTATGTCGGCCCTCTTATCGTTCTACGAATTCCTTCTCGCCTGAAGCGATCTGTTGCGTCAGGTGCTTCTTGAAGGAGAAAATATCGCCCTCCCATCTGGTAATAGTCTGATGGTCACAGATGTAGATCGTATCAGCCACTTGTTGAACAAGACGGAAGTCGTGAGAAACAAGGATCACACCTCCATCAAAGGCATTAATGGCTTCAGCCAACGCGTCAATGGATTCCATATCCAAATGATTGGTAGGTTCATCGAGCAAAAGAAGATGAGGTTGCTGCCATGCTAGCCAAGCAAAGGAAACACGTCTTCTTTGCCCATCAGATAACTGCTTGATTGGGCAAACCTGTTCGCGACCAGTGATTCCATATCGGCCAATGATCTTTCTCATCTCTTCCTTTTCCTTAACTTCTGGATAGGACTCCAACATATACTCCAATGCTGATTTATCCAATGGAAGCTCTTCATGCAAATGCTAAAAATTCAGTTTTAAAGATTGGAAATACGCTGTTTACCTGATGATACAACCCAATCTTGCAGTGTACATGCCGTCTAATCTGTCCATCGGTTGGAGTGATGGATCCACTAACCAGCTTCAAGAACGTGGATTTACCAGCTCCATTAGGTCCGACCAAGGCAATTCTAGTATCAAGATCAATTCCATATTCAAGATTTTTGTAAATATACGGCTAAAAACGGATTGGTCATTTTTAGACATACTTACTGTGTTGTCATTATAACGGAAAGACACATTTTGGATCATGATAACAGGTGGGGGGATATCCCCCGGATTGAAGAAGTAAAACTGCTTAACCTGTTCGGTTTCCACCTTCTCAGTAAGCCCACCTGCAATCATCTTCGCCATAGTTTTCTCTTTGGACTGGGCCTGTCTGGCCAATTTAGCCGATCCGTGACCGAAGCGGGCAATGTATTCCTTCATATGAGCGATCTGATCTTGCTCCCATTTGTATCTCTTAGCTTGGTTCTCCAACAATTCCACCCGGGTTTTGATGAAAGTATCGTAGTTTCCCTAAAATACATCAAAGTACAAGTCAAGAAAATAAATGAGAACAATTTAATGTACTTACTCCGTAATAAATCAACTTCTTTTGGAACAAATGAATCATATTTGTACAAACATTATTCATGAAATCCTGAGAGTGCGACACAATCAGCAACGCTCTTTTGTAGCTGTAACATGCAATATAAATACTTTTGGATTCGATCCACAACACACTATGAACTCAATATTTACCTTGCTAACTCTCCTTCGAGCCAAACACACGCATCCAAATCCAAATGGTTAGTAGGTTCGTCCAACAAAAGTAAGGTCGGCTTCAGATATAAAGCTCGAGCCAAAGCAATTCTCATCCTCCAACCTCCCGAGAAGTCTCTGCATTTTTTCATCATCATAGTCCTGCTAAATCCAAGTCCATGGAGGATTCTGGCAGCTTTAACCTCCGCTTGACTAGCGTCCATCTCATCAAGACGTTCGTATACTTCCATCAATTGATCTTGAGCTTCTAAACAAAGAAAATAAAATTTATTGCAAAAATAAAAACTAACCATCCTCAGGGTTGGCAGCCAATTCTTCTGCCAGAGCCTCCAACCGAATTCTTTCCTGGTCAACGTTGTAAACGGCCTTCAGAGCGGTCTCGTCACTCGCTACCATTTCTCTAGATAAAAGATACATGTCTATATGGTCAGGAATAGGCATCTCTCTGTTGTAAATGGCTTGAAGAAGTGTGGACTTTCCTGAACGCAAATTACAAGAATCGCCAGCACTTACCGCTCCCATTTAAGCCGATCAAACCATACCTATGTCCTTGATTAATTTCTAAAGTTGTGTCTGTCACAATTTCTCGTCCATGGAAAGTAATGGTAAGCTGGTTGATCTTAAAGTTGACACTTTTTGGATGCGATCCGAGAGCTCCTGCAACGGCTCTGGCTTTGGCGTTGTCAATCTCAACTTGTTCAAGAAGAGCGACAGCAGCGTCCACGATTGGATCGGTGGACACGGCAGTACCATTAGTACCATTTTGAGTCCCATTTGTTTGAGGTTCTTCCTTCTTTGCGGGCTTCTTTCCGCCTTTCGCAGCCGTTTTCTTAGCGGCATCTCTCTTCTTCTTCGCATCAGAAGGCATTGTTGTGAGAGCAAAGTACTGATTAACCTAAAATTTAAACAAATTAAAAATTTTGTATGACAGTAGAAACACGCTACCGAAAAAAAGCTATATAATTATTATAATGAAATTGTAAGAAAATAATAATACGGACACTTCGTGAATCCACGACGCAGTAAATGAAAAACATCAGAGTCCGATCCGAGCAAAAAACGCACACACCTTTGCGAAAAAATCCTGTAGGCCAGAGTTGACACTTCGTTTGTCTACTCAATAATTGTGTGACATTTCGTCCCATTACGCAATCAATGGAAAAAGCACATCGACACACAACGGAACGTTCATCGGGTCACGCCAGGAAAACAAATACTTGGCATACTGTTAAATATTTTTTTTTGCCTTACAAGGAAACTATTATACTTCTATGGGCCCTAGAGTTACAGGTCGAGATATATATCAAAAAATCGCAAATTTTTCTGATTCAGAATGTGTAAAGCTTAGCTGCCTAATTTTGGTTTGTAAGGGTGAAAAAAATCCTCAGAATTTTTCTCGCAACACCACGCAAATGCCTTTTTGACCAACTCCTTCAGGTTCGTGTGATATCACCTCAAGTAATGTCTGGCTAATCGCAATAAATTGAAAGAAAATCCATTAAAACAGCAAATAACCTTCGTAAATTTTACAGTATGAATCGATAAATAAATGACAGAATAAAAATATTCACTTTAGACGAAAAGTTAGAGCTCCCAGAAAAACGGTTCAGTGTAGTGTTCGGACGGGGTATATACCCGGGGTATATTCCCGGGTATATACCCAAATACCCGAGAGGCCGGAAATTTTCGGGTATTTATGGGTATATTCAAAGTACTTTTGCATTCAAATAATGTAAAAAAAAGTCGAGTCTTGTCATAAAAAATCAATAAATGCTGACTTTTGTCATAATTTGTTTTTTGCCTCTCGAAACTTGGTCTAAGGTTGAGTGTAAGGTTGAAATTTACTTGGCCGGAGTCGGAAAATAAACGGAAAAAAATTCAAAATCTGACTGCCAAATATTGGATTGCTAAACTTTTTGATTGTTAAAGTACTAGTTTTGTTTGTTGTAGTTGGGAAAATAAAGAATATCACTCCAAACATGATTAGGTTAACGAATAACTTGCCACTTATTCATTAACGACTTCATATTGGTACTATTAATATATTGGACCAATTTAGGCTAATTTTATAAATACCCGAATATACCCGAGATTTCGGGTATATACCCGCGTGATGAAAATACCCGAATTTTCCGAACCCTAGTTCAGTGACTACTGTAGGCTTGAAAGTTCGATTTTTAGAGTTGGAAAACATGGTTTTTGAAACAGAAAATCGGCAATAACTTTTGACTTACGGCTGAAATTTGGATAATTACTTTTTTATTGTGCCATGGCATGCCACATCTTTTCGCCAAATTAGACGATCCTGTGATATCTGTATCATGATTTATAATTTTTTTTGTCTTAAAGATAAAAAAAACATAAACGTACTATTTTTGTTTATCATATTGGGTTTTGGAGTACACTCGATTAGTTTTACAAGAAAAATCGGCAACTTTTTTTTGATTCTTTTGATAAGGAGTAGAACAAACGGATTCCTACTAACTAACGTAAATTTTGTACGCTCTTTCAGATTTAGGGGTCTCATGTTGAAAGCTCACGACAGTTCCTTTCCTTGTAAGAGAGTTGAAAAAAATCACCACAACAATATCGGATACTGCAGCAAACTTTATTATTGCAATATACGAGATCTGTTTGATAATTATAATTTGTACATATTCAATATGTGACTGATGGTGGTGCTAGTAGCTGGGAATTCCTGTTTTCTTCGGAGGTGGGGTCTTCCAGGGATGCTGACGTTGATTCCTCACCTGACCTGAAATTGAATGACTCATAAAAAAGAAATAAAATGAAAGATCGGACTTAAGTTACACGGGCTATATCTAATCTACAAATAAAGTGGTGTTGTTGACGTATGCTTTCATTTGGGGCAGATCGGGTATCGGGCCCAATATTGCAAAACTGTTTGACTGGCTCGCCAACGGGGATTAGGGTACTCGTGTTCACACCGGAGAATAGGGCACAAGCTCGCGTCCTCCTAGGTCGCAACCAGGGTCAAGGTGGTTGCCTAAAATTTTCTCAAAATGACAAAACTAGGGTGTGAGGGTCAGCGTAGTTGAAGCTATTTTTTGACCAAGACTGGCTTTTCGTCACTAATGGAATTTTTGTTAAGATCTTTGGCTGCTTTTTCTTGGCTACCCGGGACAAAGCCTTGCTTCCTGATCAGGAAAAAACATCTTATACTCCGCGTACAATGTTTTGACCCCCCTCCTAACTCGGCCCAAAGTGTACTAATCCGGACCAAATTTGGTATATAGTCTACCTACAGGCTAGTAACAAAAAATAACATAGCAGGACATACCTTATAGTTGAATTGCAAAATCCAGGAGCAATTTTCAAAAATCACCTTAAAAAATCGAGGAAAAAGTTTTGACCCCCCTTAAATAAAGTTAGATATCGCCAGCGGATATCGCCCAAACCTCTCGTAATCGACGTCTCATACCTGAATACAGGTCAATAAATGGTTTTCCGTTGAATCATTCGTTGCATTTGAGGATTCAACGCGTTAAACCGTTTTTGATGTAGAGCTGCCCAAAATGGTAAAAATCTAGCCGTAGAGCTTTCCAATAGCTCTAAATTGGATTTTTATTACGTGATTTAGACCTGTATTTACCTTCTCCTTTCGATAAAAGTGCATAGTGACCTGGCGGTGTAGATTCGGCCGATATCCAATTGTCATGTCCAGCCTTGGCGACCCATTTGCTCTCTGAGTAAAGGGCTAGGTGTGGCCGTTAGGTCCTCAATGTAATCCTGAGACTCCTGTTTACACTCAGTAATGTAAACTGCTTCGATTTGACACGTTTTGTAATGGGTTTCATTCAGTTTAATCTTGCGTTTGCCGTTACTGTAGATGCCCCCGAGGACGATCACATCCCCGCAGGCGATTTGCCGTTCGATACGTCTCAAACGTATACGGCGGTTGCCGTAGCTTCTTAAATTACGTGGGCCATCTAATGCAAGCCATTTTTCGTCGGTAAAAATCCATTTGAAAAACTCGGTTTTCTGGTTAAGGTGCAGATCGGCAAAGTTGCGCCTGCAAACCATACGAGATCGTGTCAGTGGGAGTTTATTCTTTGTTTGAGAGTAAGTAGGAGTCTCAGGATTGCATTGAGAACCTAACGACCATATCTAGCCCCTAGGTCAGAAAGCTAATGAGTCGCCAAAGCTGGGCATGACAAGAGGGTATCTGCCGGATCTACACCGCCAGGTCACCATGCACTTTTATCGAAAAGAGAAGGTGAATACAGGTCTAAATCACATAATCTAAATCCAATTTAGAGCTATTGGAAAGCTCTAGGGCAAGATTTTTACCATTTTGGGCAGCTCTACATCCAAAACGGTTTAACGCGTTGAATCCTCAAATGCAACGAAGGATTCAACGGAAAACCATTTATTGACCTGTATTCAGGTATGAGACGTCGATTACGAGAGGTTTGGGCGATATCCGCTGGCGATATCTAACTTTATTTAAGGGGGGTCAAAACTATTTCCTCGATTTTTTAAGGTGATTTTTGAAAATTGCTCCTGGATTTTGCAATTCAACTATAAGGTATGTCCTGCTATGTTATTTTTTGTTACTAGCCTGTGAGTAGACTATATACCAAATTTGGTCCGGATTAGTACACTTTGGGCCGAGTTAGGAGGGGGGTCAAAACATTGTACGCGGAGTATAAAATTTCCTCAATTTTTTAGAACCAATTTTATCCTACAAAAATTCTTCCGAAAGAGTTTTTGTAGGATAAAATTTTGATCAATCAATAATGTGCGGACGAAAAGTCTAAACGCTTCAGAAAATATGCTGAAAGTTCCTTGAAAATCCGAAAATTTTAAACTCGATAAAGTCCAGAAAGTTGTATTACGTAATATTAATAATTTCGGGCACTCTGGAGGTTTTTTAGCAAAAATAGCAGGGGTTCCATCCTTTTTGAAACACCCAAACTTTGGGGAAACTTGCTTAAAGTGCAATAAGAAAAAATTTTTTTTGTGTTTGTTTTCAATCCTCCTCTCTAAATCTGTAAAGGTTTCATCTCCGAAGTGAACCCCGTCACGAGAATTGCAGATTTTAAAGTGATTCCTACCATTTTGAATCAGACTGTAAGTATTGGACCGACACCCGATCTGCCCCAAATGAAGGGTAGCCGTCTAGATCTTGCGTCTTCAAGACACGTGCGTATTACACAAAAAAAACATTAAAAAAACATAATTTGACGAGATGGCGTCGGAATCCTTTACTGGTTCGACTGGTTCTTCAGCCATAGACTTTGAATTAGATAAACGGCGGAGACGCCTCAATTCGTTGTAATACCCATCCCTGACAGCACTGAACACTTGACTTGTCAACTGGGACCTATAATCAAAAGATGCTTTACGAACGAATATTTTTATATTTCTTACCATGCCACTAAACACTCAGTAGCTCCATGTGTAGCTCCATCCAAGAATACGCATTCTGTTGTCATCGCATCAGCTATTCCGACAAAGAAATCTGGTTTGAATCCAGAGGACCTTAGTTGGGCATGTTGACTTCCAAATCTCTTGCTGAGGTTTTCCATTTCTTCAGTATCATTTACAGCGTCGACTACATTGATTAGAAATTCCCTCAAATGATCCGTTAAATCTCGCCGTTCTTCTTTTGATAGGCCTTCCACAAAGTTCATAAAATCTTCCCTTTTGTCCATCACCCTCATGTAAATGCGATGACCGAGATCTTCTTTAGCATTCACCATCGAAAACTTGAGGATTTCCTTTTGACCTGATGTGAGTCCTTTCTCTTTGCTAGTAGTGGTTCTAAAATTACCACTGTCTATACATTTTTATATTTGGATCATTGCCAACTACCCTTTGGTATATGCCGTTTTTAAGTCCAATTGTTACTTCATCACGACTTGAAGTACAGTACTTACTTGTTGTTCTCCTTGTCCTTCTTCTTCTTGATCTCATGTTTCTCCTCTCCACCAGAACCATCAGCTTCGGTCGATTTTGCGTTCCCCATCTTGAATTTCTTAAGAAAATAATAGAACGACTGCGAGAACAACTACAACAATATAATAGAAATGAATGCTTTAACCCAGACTGGTGCGGCTGCTGGAGCAAATCAAAAGGCCAAGATTGATAGGCGGATCAAGAAAAAAAGCGAAAAGGGAGAAGGAAGGCGTAAGGTCGAAAAGTTGCTGGCCTGACGTCATACTGCGTAACACGTATGTATTGTCACAAAGTTGGAGGGACCTAAAACAGCTGCAGAGACTACTCGAAATTAAATAACCGTGAAGCGGTTAGGTCTTCGTATTAGAGATTCGGCTCTCCGATAAATGGGAATTTATTCATTCTTAACACTTCAACTTCTCCTCGATATCTAAGGCAAGAGCAAAGCAAACAGTTTAGGTAAAGAGTCGCAAGTTTTTATAATTCGGTTATGTTTATTTTTATATAACACCGATCAAATGTCAGTTGTCGGCAGGCAATTGTCATCTGTCCTCCGCAGGGCACAGATGGTGTTTTCTGTTGATTCCATACGACAATTAATACATGTTGTGCATTATCGGCCGGATTTATTGATATTTATTCAATTGTCATCCTTTGAGTACTTTGAAACAAACTGCAAACAAACAAACTTTGCAAGAAGCCGCAGGCCATTGCACATACACTTGCGAAGATACGGTATGATTCCAAGGAAAAGTATTGTTTGAAGATGTCTGGCCTGTGTTTGGACGGGTTTATGAAGGCCGGAAAGTTTTATGAAAACACCGCCTAAAGGCCTAATAAAAGGACGCGACTAATCATACCAAAAAGTTTGGAATCGTTGAAGATGAAAGAAGAGGCCTCGGCGGCATAAGAGGTGCATCCGTGCCGGAAATCTGGTTAAGAGCCGGATAAAGTGCTGGCCTCTCCTCAAAGGAAGTTACCCAACAAATCTCATCGGCCATCCAAAGCAATTTACTCGTTGAATTGGCGGCGGATATAGTCTCGAAAAGTCTTGAATGCAGGGCCGAAAGTCGCGCAAGCGGTGTTTTTCGATCCGGCGGACCTATTTGGAAGAGTAAAGGGGACTCAATGCCAACGGAATTCAGTTTACCCAAGTAAAAGAGGCGGTCTGACGATGTTGTTTCGGAAGTCATCGAGGCGCCATAGAATTCAGGAAATCGTGGAGCTACTCATCTGATTGTCATTGCTGAATGGAGTGAGGCCACAAGGTCGGTCTTGCTTTTTACGGCTACCGTAATCCTTGATGGGATGGCATTTATTAACGGAGGGTGTAAACATAAACCTGTGGTTCAGGTGACTTTCCACAGACACTGTTGCGCTGAATAATTGTGAAGCGTGTTTCCCGTTTACAACCGCTACCAGGCGGGCGTTTAACTGCACTTAAATGTCCTCCTCTTCCACGTCTCTGCCATAAGATTTACGAAGAAGAGGTCCGAGATTTCCTCCCAAAACAACCAATATCTCCGCCTTAGGTTAAGCAACATGGCCGAGAGAGATTGGATTCAAGGAAGGAGAGTCCGTGACAACTCTCGTCACTTTGAGTTTTTTGCTTTCATCGGTACACCGAAACCAGATATAGAACATCAGGCCCAGGTCTGGTTGTGGTTTTGGGCGTTTTGACTGATACTTGTCACGTCCCAAGCGGCAGCCGCTCATTTGCTTCGCTTGAAAGTCGTGTGCGGTTTTTCGTCAGATAAGTGGTATAATCCCATCTATTATCTTGTTCATTCAGATGCCGACTACCTGTGGTTTTCCGAACTGTAAATTTAGATCGAGATACCGAGGCCAGGAAGACAACCGGCACTTCTACCGTATCCCCAAGCGACCACTTATTCTTCGGCAGCGGTGGCTTAGAGCAATTGGTAGGACTGAAGAAACTGTGGTCAGTCAGGTAAAAAGAGCATACCAATAGAGGTCAAAAAGCGGTTATTATAGCTGAGAATTTGTTCTGCTCATTTCAAGGATGGCGAGAAAAGAGAAGGTGACATCCCCGTACCTGACCCCGAGGTAAATCTTGTAGTCTCACTAGTTTGTGTGTATGTATCTATGTATATTTATGCTTTTTCTATGTGTTTGATGCTTTAACGAATGGCTTTGAAGCATGATACTCCGATTTCAATTCAACTGCCACCTAAAGAAAACAAGTCCTTGGAAAAAAGGCGACAGAAGTGTCAGCTGGACAGTTCTAAATGTTTGAATATGAGCACAACGCCTTTCCCTTCTTTGAATCAGCTTTATGAACGCTTAGGCTTGGGTGATCCAAACCAAGTGGCCTCAGCTTTTGCAAATGCTTTAAAATCAGCAACCGAACATACGTCGCTGGACCTGAATTTAGGATCCCGCCCATCCTCACACGATTCCCCACTACTGAATTCGACTTCTGCTTTTGTGCCTTCAAGTGGTATGTGTTGATTTTGGCGCTACGACATTTCGGGTCAGGGGAAAAAAAGAATTTTTTGGTGAATTTGAAAAATTTTTGAAATCTTTTCGCTTCGGGACTTGGGAAAAAGATTTTTTTTGAGATTTTGAACAAATTTTTTAAATGTTTTCGCTTCGGGACTGGGGAAAAAGATTTTTTTGGAGAATTGAGGTTTATTTTTAAATTTTTTTTAGGAAAAAATAGGAAAAATCCTTTTCCCAAGTCCCGAAACGAAAAAATTTCAAAAATTTGTTCAAACTCTCCAAAAATCCTTTTTCTCACGTCCCGAAGCGAAAACATTTCAAAAATTTGTTCAAACTCTCCAAAAAAATCTTTTTTCCAAGTCCCGAAGCGAAAACGTTTCAAAAATTTTTTCAAATTCACCAAAAAATTCTTTTTTCGCAGTCCCTTAGCGAAAATATTAAACGGTATCGTTGACCCGAATTGTCGTTGACCCGAGTTGTCGCGACCCGAGTTGTCGCGACCCGAGTTGTCCCTGACCCGAAATGTCGGGACGCGTTGATTTTCAGTCCAGCTATTTCACTTGTTAGCATTCACGTATAGTAGTGCACGTAGAGCTAATAACTATGATTATTAGAAATTGTAACCGTAAGATTCTTAATCTATGTCGATTGAACGTTTCAAACCGCAAATGGATTCCCGAAAACACGCTCCTTCACATTGTCTGTTTCCGCCGCCATTTTTCGAAAGGGGTTTGCCCCGGCGGGAGAAAGACTGGCTGGTGGGGGAGATCGAATGGACTCATTTCAGCCATTCCAAGACTCTCCGGAGAAGAGCCGTTTCTGCGCATTTCGTCCCTTTTCGGTTAAAATTTTTGCGCAACCTTGGCTGGATGACGCTACAACTCCACAACCCCGACACCTTTTTATTCTCGTTTCAGGTGACCGAAACAGTGCGGTGTCCGGTTTTGGGGAGTCGGAGGCGTCGCCCCTCGCCCAGCTCTTGCTGCACCCTCTTCATGCCACTGATAACCTTCAACATAATCTTGGCCCAGCTGATAACGTCGCCCCCTTGCTCGGCTGTGCGTCTTCTCTCATTGATGATTTTATTATTATTTTTTGAATGTTTTTCATCTCTAACGTTCAATTTCCGTTACTAAAAAAAAATTTCAGTAGGTAATAATCAGTTCGGGATGAGACCTCTGGTAGCATTGCTCGATGGTCGCGACTGCGCAATCGAAATGTCCTTACTGAAAGATGTCGCCACGGTTGCTTTTTGCGACGCACAGAATCCCTCAGAAATTCATGATCGGGTAGGTTAAAAGTACTTCAAAAAACTGGGCTTTTACGGTTATTATAAAAAATTCAAGGTATTTTGTTTATACTAACTGTAGTTTTTTACTTTTAGGTACTGAACGAAGCCGTTGTGGCATTAGCTTATCACTCGATTCAGTTGGATAAAGAAGATCTAATGAAATTCAAACGTCTAAAGGCGATTATTCGTATTGGGCCATCAACTGGCAACATTGACATTGAAACCGCTAGTGATCGTGGGATAGCAATCTGTAACACGAAGGCAGAATGCATCGAGGAACAATCGGATACTACGCTTTCGTTAATGCTGAATCTCTATAGAAAAACGTATATTTTTGCTCGATCTTCGAGAAATCAAGGTATCGAAGGATTGAAGGAGGTATCAGCGGGTACCAAAAGACTTCATGGAAGTTCTCTTCTTATAGTTGGCCTTGGAAACGTTGGGAAAGCTGTTGCTCTAAGAGCTAAGGCCTTCGGATTCAAGATCACCTTCTATGACCCAAATATTTCTGAAGGTAAGTTTATACCTTAATTATTTCATAGAAATGCTTAGGAATGGAGAAAGCTCTAGACATTAACCGGTGCCTGAACTTGGAAGAAGCCCTCGCCAACGCTGATTGCGTCACCTTCCATTGTCCGGTGAATGTAAACACTAAAAACATAATCAACGCGGTAAGAAGACAATGAATTTGTTTAATATTATTATAGCAAAACTTAAAACGAATGAAGAAGGGCGTTTACATTGTAAATATAATCAGTGAAAAGTTGTTAGTGGAATCGGATGTGTTAACAGGCCTAAGAAATGGGCAGATTGGAGGCATCGCCTTAGACTTGAATACCAAAAACGAATCGTTAAGTGCATTTCCCAACGTCATCTATACTCC
This sequence comes from Bursaphelenchus xylophilus, assembly GCA_904066235.2. Classification (NCBI taxonomy): domain Eukaryota; kingdom Metazoa; phylum Nematoda; class Chromadorea; order Rhabditida; family Aphelenchoididae; genus Bursaphelenchus; species Bursaphelenchus xylophilus. The sequence continues at coordinate 6,190,605 of CAJFCV020000003.1, read as the reverse complement.
AAGAATGTCATGGTATTCCGATCAATCATGTAGAGAACTCAGGGAGGCTGCTGCTTTAGAAGCAAGAAGAGTCCTTAAAGGGGAAGATCCCTTCCAATTCCATAATTGTGTTAATAAAAAGATGAAAGCTGCCGCTGAACCTGCACTTCCATCCACCTCCGTGGCCCCCAATGTAACCTCTATTCATGGGATCCCCCCATTTTCCAGCACCAATAGTAGGTCTTTAACCACAAGTCATACATTTTCAAAAAGATTTCCTCGGATTTCCTAATTGTCTCGTAAATACCCCGATGATGATGTGGCCTACCAATTTTGTATCCGAGAAGCCTGTCTTTGGGAACATTAGTGAAAACCAAAATGATGACCGCCGCGGTAAGATTAATTTAACTTTATCATATTATTCTAGCAGTGACCTCAGGCCTGCATGAAGATAGACCATCAATTTCACCGACCGTGGCAAAAGAGGACAGCAAAAATGATAAGGTAACACTCATGAATCATATGAATACACAAGTTAAGTCCGAAAACGATTATAAAAACGGTACTAATGCTTCAAAGGAAGAACAGAACAGCCATGGGGAAGATAATGATAGCCCACCCATGGCAAAAATCTGCAAACTAGAAGAACAAGTAAAGGTGTAAGAAGACGAAGTCTCAGGATATCAGATCTCACGTTTTGTTGTCATTATGTTATTTGTAAATTAAACTAGATATCTCATCGGAAAACCTTGTTTGTCTAACCTGGGGGAGGATTCAAAGGGGCACTAACTTGAGTTAGCGACATGACACAAAAGCGTGAGAAAAAGAAGTGCTAACTGGAGTGACCTCTCTTCTTTTTGATTGGTGACTTTTTATGGACATTGGCCGAACTTTTTGGGCCATAACTTTTGACACAATGGACCAATTTATGCCATTCCAAAAAAATATTATTAACGCTTGTAGTACAGAATACTTGGATATAAATTTGTAAAAATTCCTTCTAAATTATGCAAATTTTTTTTCTTGGTATCTTAACGGTCGTCTTTTAATAAAATGTTTCCAGAAAAGAAGTCATTTTTGTATCGTTTAGTGACCAAAGACGAACAAAAAGATTTTGACAACCAGAAGCGGAAGCGACCGCACAGTCCAACATTACCGGGAAGGAAGTTTTGCTCTGTATAAGATGACATAAACAAGATGTTCTTTACTGCGAGCTCTAAACCGGTAGAATGGTTACTGGCATCCGTTAGGAACAATAGTTGATGCAACGAACGAATAGCTATGATTAAAGCGGTCTGAACGACCAATTTTAATTTTGCTGCATGATGACGCCAAACCCCATATTGAAAAACCGGTCAAGAACACCCCAGAACCGCTGTGGTGGGAGGTGTTACCGCACCCGCTATACTCTCCGGACGCCGCAATGTCAGACTAACACTTGTTTGGACCGACGACACTCGATCTGAGGAAGCAACGTTTCGCTGAACACAAAAATGTCAAAAGTTGGCCCGGTGTCTAAATTTCCTCAAAACAAAAAATAACGTTTTGACTGATGGTATTCAAAAGCTGCTCAAATTGTTGGAAAATGTCGTAGTTAGTAGTGGTAATAATAATTAAACAAGCTTTAACGTAAAATTTTTTGTTTTGGTTGAAATTATAATATCAGCCGCAAAAAACGACAAAGTCATACTTCTAAACCTAATATACAGGGTGTTCCAAGAATTATGGAAAAAACTATTCATTAATAACTTTGTGCTCGGTGGTCCAATCCGAATTTTTTTTTTTTGCATTTTACAGAAAATGGGCGGGAAAGGATTCAGAGGACACAATGTGACATTTATTTCAAATTTTTGTGATTCGGCGGAGAAATTTTTTAACCTCGGCGGACGATTTTTCTTCGACTTTGGAGAGTCAAAATTAGCTAAAACCAAAACGTATGGTATCCCTGGTGGCATGGCGCCTAAATACGACTTATTACGTCTTTGACCCACTGGGAGAAGAAATAAAGGCAATTCGGCGGAGAAATCGGCGGGAAAAATTAACGCATTTTTACAGCCTCATTTGTGAAAAAAACACTCCGCCGAATCCAAGGCGGATTACGGAAGTCTACGCTGATAAAAGAAAAAATGTTTTTTTGATTCTAAAAACTCCAAGGTTTTTCTGCAAAATGCAATTCTGAACCCGATATTGCCCTGAGGCACAAGATGTTCCCCCAGGCCTCTTCGGTACCCTACGCCAACGCAGAGTGCCAATTTTCATACATGCAACTAGAAAGATTTTAATTACCAAGCTCATCAAACGTGGTGTTTTTGCGTCGTTTTTTTCTGCTAATTATGGTTTGTATCGCGACGAAAAACAAGCTTTTGGCGTAATGCCTTAAAAATTTTTTTGGCTTGCGAAGCTAAAAATTTTTGTCGGTTGCACCACAAAAACATTTTTTGCCAAAAAAATGTGGCATTGTGCATTTTCTATAATTTTCCTTTTGTTGTGGCCACATGCATAAAGTGATGTGTAACAGCATAAATAGCGTCATATTTAACAAAAAATACATGAATATATATTTAAGAAGCGTCAACAATACTAATAATCTTATTAATTTGATATTCGGCGATACCACCTCTTAGTATAACATAATCCGGGGATTGAAAAAAATTCGCGTACAGAAAATTCTGAAACTGAACACATATTTTCTCTGAATTCTTCTGCATCAACTGGCATATCGGGTATACCCATGTTTCGTTGGAACTGCGAGATATGACCGAATCTTTAACAGAAACACCCATGATGTTTTAGATGAATATGGAAAGGCTAAGATGATAACAGATGTCATGTTGATTCTTAAAGGAGCTTAGTCCATCGAAATTTCAGAAAATATCATTCAATGAGTATGTGTGCCGATGGTTTTTGCGTAAATTAGGTTGTGGTAAATTAGAATTTTCGGCGCTTCTTCTCTCTTTTTTTCAATCAATAATAGCGCCGCCCCGTTAAAAAACATTTTCCAATTACGAAAGAACGATGTGAACCGTGAATATCGCAAAAAATAAAATAATTTCGGAGAGAGAAACTTGACGCATTAGGGAAAGACGTGGCGCAGCTCGCAAATTTTTTTTTCGTCTTGCATGCGTTAGCTCGGTTTAGATTGTAGATACAGTTAGTTTATTTTGTCGGTGCATTGGATGTGTGATCAAAAAAGTTTGGACTCAATTCCGGGAACTGCGACATATTCCAGCTGTCGTAGCCTGGAGAACATTGAAGATGCGAATTCAGCGACCACGACCGAGTCATATGATCGGAAGAAGCAAAGCTGGGTCGAGAAGGAAGCGGATGCCAATTATTTCTTCACGAATAAGGACAGTTTTTTCTTCAAGAAAGCTGTCTTTGCCATAGGGAGCGGAGTCCCGCCGACTCCAGAACGACGAGATACCCGGATAAACTCAATCATGACTCCCTCAATGGCTTTGGATACCTTCAAAGAATGTTTGGACAGCTATGAGAAGCGTGAAATTAAAAGTTGTAAACTAGTTTCTCACGTTGGATCTGCTGCAGACAAGGACAAGATCAGGAATTATTATAAGAAGTACAAAAGCTTTGACGATGTCCTTGGTAGATACTATATTTTGCCACACGATCATTTGTATTATCGATATGAAATTTTGAAAGAACTTCAGAATGGCCGAATGTCACAGGTATTTTTTTATTCATGATTGGGATAGTTTTTTTGTTTAGATTGTTCTTGCTTATGATCATGAAAGATGTCAGAAAGTAGTTGCAAAAATATTCCGTAACGAACAATGGTCAAAGATATGTGCGCAAAAAGAAATCAAGATGTTCTGGGCGGCTGTGATCAAGGAGAAAGGAAGTCTTTCCCTTCCTGAGTTATGTGCTCGGAATTTTATTTGTTCTATTCTAAATCACTTCCAATTCCGAGGGCATTACGTTTTTGTTATTGAGAAGTGCTCACGGTCTATACGAAGTTTGCTCGACCATGGTATTCAATTTTCAGTTTCCGTAAGTTACGGAACAATTTTTAGGTAACTTTATCTAGAAGATTTGCAGTATCTTACGACAAACTTGTTGTGCTCTTCAATTCATCCACAATTTAAAAATTGTACATGGATCCGTTTGTCCTCAACATGTTGTTCAAACATCGGAGAAGCCATTCCAGATTCGGCTGGTAGACTTTTCCTATTCATGTCTTGAAAGGGAATGTAAATTACCTCTACATTTTCCTGAGGGGAAGCCAAATTATGCGGCTCCAGAGCTTCTGCTCGGTCGAAAATACGGAAAGCCCTCAGATATTTGGGGATTGGCCTGTCTGGCCGCTGAAATGATCACGAAAGAAATCCTTTTCAAAGGTGACACGGATACAGAAGTGGTAAGTTGTCTCTCGTACTTTTTTGTTCATGAAATGTATAACTAATACGTCTTAAAACTGTAGATGACGAGCATCGCTTCCTTACTTGGTGATATTTCTCCTCATCTTATTGTTTTGGAACCCAGTTCAGCGTCAATAAATAGGCCAGAGCAACCTTATTTCGACAGGAATGGAGTTTTTATATTTGAGGGGAAGATTCTGAACAGGACCAGCATTAGGGACTGTATACCTCAGGACATGGTGGGTTTCTCAAATAATCTCAAGTTCACCTTCCAGTTCGTTGACCCAATAAAGTCGTTTCTCAAGACTTCACTTGTATATAATCCGATTCGACGGCCGACCGTATCTACTCTTGTCAGAACATTCACTTCCTCTACTTCCCGAGCAGCCCCCGCCTCAGCTAAACTTACACATCACGGAAGTCCTTCATCCATATCACGTTCAACGTCAGCTTGCCCACTCAAATCGGAGACGGTAACCCGGTTATCTAAGAGAATGGCTTCGGAAACAGATTACAATGCCACCCCACGGAGAAAAAAGGCCAAGCCTTCTATTGGTTATAGCTAGACTAACAAAATTATTTAAAATACATTAACGAAATTATATTAGAATAAAGATTAGATGTTTCGATGTAAGCATTTCAAGCACATTGTTGTAAATCCTCCTGTTCTTCCACTTGAGAATCGAAGAGCTCGCGGTCCCATAGAAGGAGAATGAAAAGGTGAAAGTCAAGTGTTTCGAGTTCGTGCATGATGGGCGATCTTGAAGACAACCGAGAAGTTGGCTGCCTTGACCTTACCCAACCTTTGTTGGTTGTGCCCACGTCTCTTTCTCCTCGTGTATGCCGGTTTTTTCGCTGCCTCGAGCGGTATCCATTTTCGATCGGAATTAAAAAGTCGCCTTTCTTCAGTTGACTCCTTCTCCCTTTCAAAACAACCGCTTCAGTTGTTGTTGCGTTTTCAGCGTCATCGTCACGCAGTGCTGCCCTCTTTCTGATGGACCCGCACCCAGGGTTCCGGGCCAATGGAGAGGACGGGCCAGGAGGCCTGGTTTCCCGGATCCTACAAGTTGCGCTCGGGTTGTTTGTAACGACGGTAGAGCTTCCCGTGTTGGCCCCGGGAGACATGTCAAACCTAGCGATCAACTTTGATTGCGATTTCAGCCGGGCTTGTCGCTGGGGTTCGGTTGGGCATGGACTTAGTAAATGGAAACTGGCCAAGGGTCAACCAGACGCATTACTTTGGCTGGCGGCTACCGGGACCATGGTCTTACCCTCAGGCCCCTTCGCAATCCTCGAAATCCATGATGCTGACTCTGACATTTTTACATCACAAAGGATAAACTGTCAAATAGAGTCAGCCATGTTCAGTTTTACATATTGGACAATAGGTAAAAAAATTTTTTTTTATAGTCTACTAAATGAGTTTGTCCACGTAGGTTATGATTTCAGGCAGTGCCGACTTGCAAATATGTTTATTGGATGAGTATATGAGAGAGTTTAATTGTACTGGAATGTTGGAGTCGAGGGTACAACCGGGCAAGGTGGCTCTCAAGATTCCCGCTATTGATAGGCCATTCCATGTAAGTCCAAGATGTTTGGATACATAAAAGTTTGGGGAACTAAAACTAGACCAATCTATTTATATTATATGTGCCGACTTCAGATAGCGATTATACCAGACTCTCGTGCTGGAGCCATCGTATTGGACGAGATAAAATACGATGCGGAATTTTGTAAAGGAAATACCTTAGAGCAAGTGGCCACAAGGGGACCGCTATTTCCACGACCCGAGTCGGCGATTGTTGATAACAGAATAGTCGTGCCCCCAGTGTCCCCGATGACAACAAATTGGATTGAGGTGACCACAACTCCTTTTACAACAACTACGACAATCGAATATACAACGACAACCACTACAGTAGAAGAAGCAACAACCGAACTTACGACGGTTACAATAAGTGAAAGAACTACAGAAATAATTCCTGAAGAGACTACTACTTGGTAAGGGTATACGCTCTTAAGCAATCTTTTAGGCTGATGACTACACCTAGAACAACCACTTCTACGGAAGAAAACACTGACTTTGACCTATTAATCATTGGCAATAAGACGCAACCTCTATTCGACAGGAGGAGGGGTCGTCTGATTGAGGACACGGGAGACCTTCTATGTGATTTTGCCTTTAATTTCCCTTGTTTTTGGGGCCCTGAAGCTGGGAGATGGGCAATTGTTGAAAAAGGGGCAATTCCCAGTATGGAAGAGAGTGCTATAGAAGGCACCGAACTTCCGGCATACCCAGCTGCTGTTGTCATTCAAGGAACAGCAATGTTCTCGAGCGATCCCTTGAAGTGCCAAACGGGGTCAGGAAAAGTAAGCGCCCGCAGCTATCAACACTGATCCTACTCCAACGTTTTAGTTACTTTTTCGGTATTGGGCCAACAACAAATTAACGTTGCAAGTCTGCGCTCTAGGGTACAATCTTGATAGCAATAAAATACAATGCGTCGAACAAGATACTGGCACGCGGAAGGATGAGTCGGCTCTGGCAGTGTTCGAATTTTCGAATGATATTTTAGAACCATTTACTGTAAGTCGACTTTTATCTCCGAAATATTTCCAGTTGAACATCGTTCCGGTTTGGGAAAAGAATATAAAGAATGCATATCTAGTGTTGGATGAGATTGCATACATCGGAGATTGCAATACAACTCTGTTAGAGAGCTCAGAGTTGATTGACAAGCGAGTCAACAACAATAAAAAGAAAGTCGGTGGCACAAAGAAGCCTTTCGTGAAGCCCCTTCCACATACAACCACAATTGAATCCCGTCCTGTAACGTCGTAAGTTATCCGAGGATATATTTTATCGGCAACGGTCCGTAATGGACAGATTTCTGAAATCACTGCAAACACCATCAGTATAAAAAATGTGTGTTTTATGTATTAGGGGTTTTCAACGGTGCTGATTTCGAAAATGAAATTTTTTTTAACAGTACTACTTAAGAAAAAAAAGGATACACATTTCTTACGATGATACTGGGGTGTTGAGGATATTTGCAACGAATTTCAGAAATCAGCCCATAACGGTTATGACATCTATCCTTTACGGCATCTACCCATAATGGAAGGATACGATTTTATCAGATAATTTTAGAAAACTCGGTTTAATAACACCGAAGCCTGTGGTAGAAACGGAAACGACAAAAGAAAGTAAGGTTCGAGAGAGTTCAAGTTGGGAAGACATCAGCGAAGAGACCACTGAGTACACCACTCGGTCCACTACCACAATCCCTGCAATAACGACATTGTCGTACGTCGTTGTCCCCACAGTAAATGTAAGGCCCGGTTTGGTGGTACAAAAGACGACTCCTAAAAATTCGTTTACCATCCCATACACCACAACTGCCAGATTTGTCACTACCACGCCGGAACCAATTATGGATTACTGCAAATTATTAAACTGTGACTTTAATGGTAAGTCTATTGTGAATCGAATTACACTTGCATAGACAACGCTTGCCATTATCTAAACCATGGTCTCACAAAAGTCCCATGGACTCTGAGGAATAAGGGATATGGGTTTCCGCTGTCGAGACATACTGATCTAAGGCCAAGTAAGTATATTACCGTTACAATCTAAATTAATTTAGCCCCAACCAATGGCCAGTTTGTGAGTGCCATCCTTGGACCTGGGGACTTTGCAATTCTGGAGAGTCCAAGGTTCAATTTGACACAAGGAATCAACGTCTTGCTCTTCCAATATTACAGGCAAGAAAGCAGTCGCAAATACAAAACCCTTATTTTAGACCAACACACGCATCCACTATCAGGTTATGTCTAGGTACCCGTTATACAAAGCCTCTAAGAACAATTTCAAGTTTTATCCAATGCCCTCCAATCCTTCGATCACTTACATCTAAAAACGCGTTCAAATGGAACAGTGTTCACATCCAACTACCCCCAGGAACTAGTCATGTAATAAAAGCCCGCTTTTGTATAATCTGAGTCAACATTTTAGTTCTACTTGGTGGCACATAACCTTGACCGTTCGACAGAGAAGGCCGCCATAGCAATAGACAACATTCGTGTAGCGATATGTGACCCTAGGTCTTTTGATCCCTCTGTCGAAGAAACAACAGCCATGGAAACAACGACGTGACCTTCCTAATACCTTCTTTAATGCTTTCTTACACATCCGATCTCACAACAGATAGGCAATAAATCGTAGAAACAATAGTAGTTGTCTACACACGAAGGAAATCCTTTCTCCATTCGTTAAAGTTTTTGAAATCTTTTCTTTGATATTCCGGGTTGTCATTCGGTAATTCGGCCAACACTTTAGAGGCCTCTGCCTTATAATCGCGTTTAATTTCTTCTGAAAGAAGGAGTCAGTGGCAAAAAATAAGGTAACCTACTGGGAGCCTCATAACCTGGATTGTGAACATGCAATTTACTGAAGTGTCCACGCTTTGGTCGAGTGATACCTAATTTCTGTTCTATACAATTGTCCAAAACCAATTGATCTTGATGACAATAAGCAATAAAGAGTTGCGACGAGCTTTTGTCGATACATTCAGCATAACGGTCAGTCTCTGGCTTGCAAGTCTTCTTCAAGGATCTCAGGAAGTCGACACCACAAGCAGTAACAGCAGCACCTTCCTTCAAAGTCTTTCTAGGATCTTCAACTTCTTTCCGCTTCAGCATAAAATCCTAAAAAATCAATCAAAAGAATCTTTAAACCTGCCTTGATTTTCTCTTCACATCGATACGCCATATATGGAGCAACTGCCTTGAGGTAAGTCGACGAGATGTTAATCTCCTGAGGAACGGTCAGCTCTTCATCAGAAGGTAATTTCGTCTCCTTAGTGATTGACATCAAGCACTAGAAACATAATGCCGATCTAGTTCAGTAAGAAAGCTCAATCCGCGTACAATCATCCGTCTCAAGAACGACAAAAATTTCTATAAATCTTATAAAGAACGCGGTCCGACATAAATCAGTACAAGTGAACGATAAAAAAAAGGAGATTCAACTCTCATTGAAAGATTCACCACTTAGACCACAAATGTAAGATAAAATAATATAGTTTCGCCTCAGCTTGTTTTATTGGCTTCATAATGATCATGGAAAATGGACAGAGTGAAATTGGACAGATTTTTTTCGCTGCAATCGTACGAAATGTCACTATTGATCAAAATAATTATTTTTTGTCAAAAAAAATTTTTTGAAGTGAAAAATCCGTGGCATTCCTTCTCATCCCAATGTTTATAAAAAGTGTCATCCTGATAATGTTTTTTCGGCTAAAAGATAATATCATTTTCTTGTTTAGCCGAAAATTATTCATTTTTTGCCTGTTTACCAAAGAAGTAAGACCAAAATTGTCGACGTTTATCGCGCTGTTTGATGTCATTTGATGGGGTTTTTTTGATTTCTAACAATTTTTCAGTCTCGTCACGTTTTTTGTTTTCGGATTCTAATTTAGAGCGTGTTCTAAACCAAGTTCCCGGGCCCGGGTTCAAATGATGTTAATAATTTTTTTTTAGCTTCCTTCTCTTGCTTTATGTATTGATATTGTTCGTCGGAGAATTGTTTTGGCTCCGAAATGAGTCAGGAAGAGAATTCTCAAGCTCAAAGCGATGGAGTTATCATGAATCCTGATGACTCTCGACAACCTCTACTTCAAAACGAATGTGCGGGGGAAGAAAACGGAGCTTTTCATACCGTTGATGAAGAACAACATCATGAATCGGATACTAGGGTTAACGGAAGTGAGTTTAAAAAAAAATATTATGAATTTTTTAAAGTGTTTTGTTTTTATTGTTTCTCGATGAAAGTATGCCTTTTAGTGCCCACAGTTTTATGTCGAGTATGCGAAAATAATATCCCCTATGATAAGAACTCCATGCAGCATGTCGTGCGATGTTCCCAATGTAACGAAGCTACCCCCATTCGAGGACCACCGAGCGGAAAGAAGTTTGTCCGATGTCCATGCAATTGCTTGCTGATTTGCAAGGTATCTTCGAATCGCATAGCATGTCCGAGACAGCATTGCGGCCGTGTGATCATCCTCCAACCCCCATCTAATCACGCTCCCACAGCTCCAGCTCCTGCGGGAACAGCCCGAGTGCAATGTTTTTATTGTGAGGAAGTATTTATGTTTAACACCCTGGCCAATTGTATTGCTCGATGTCCACATTGTCAGAAGAGGTAATTATTTATTGTAAATCAAATACAAATATTATTCAGGTCCTCGGTTGGAGCCAATTATGTACGTGTACGTTCGTTTTCTTACTTTTTTGGAGCTCTTATTGCACTTCTAACAACAATTTGTGTAATTGTAAGTTAAGGTTTGGTTGTTCTTTATTCTGGTTTAGGTTGCTACAGTGGGGAAGTCCAGTTTTATCTTCTACATGATTTGGGTGGTCCTTGCCGGTGTCACAATATTTTTTGCTTATCGTTTTTATTACTTTATCACTTTAAAGATAAGCAAGGTATTGGGTCCATTGTAAGTATTATTTATGTAATTGTTTCGGCGAATACACTTTTCATTTTTTTTGTTGTATCTAACCTCAATAAAAGCTTTGAATTTACATTTAAACCCGATTAAACGGTACTCAATTGATTGTCTTATATTCTATGACAGGTTTTGATTACTTTGTATCTAAAGAATTTGAAGCTTTGCTACTTTTTGCTTTGAAGGGTATGTATTTTACGAATCGTCTTGCGCTCAGAACGAGCTCATTAATTTTGGCCAGACCTGCTCTTCCAGACGGTCCAAGTTTATCCGATTTTGTAAATGGGAATGTAAAGAAAACGAGAAATGGAAGGTTGAGATTACCTGAATGGCTAAAGAGGGATATGACACAAGTAGACCAAAAGCAGCTTAAGTTGAAGAAACAGCTTCGAGGGTTGAAGTTGGCAACCGTCTGCGAAGAAGCACGGTGTCCAAATATCGGAGAATGTTGGGGAGGAGGGGAGGATGTTCCGTCCACAGCTACTATTATGTTGATGGGTGACACTTGTACCAGAGGATGCCGGTTTTGTTCCGTTAAAACTGCTAGAAGCCCTGGTGCTCTGGACCCTGACGAACCTCTGAACACTGCAAAGGCTGTCGCGTCTTGGGGAGTTGATTACATTGTTTTAACTTCTGTTGATAGGTAATTTTTGTCAGTGGTGTTTTTTGCCGCTCTCACCCGTTTACTTGTATTATTTTAGGGATGATTTACTTGATGGAGGTGCTTCCCACATTGCTCAGACGATTTCCCATTTGAAGAGAGAATGTCCCAAAGTTTTAGTGGAAGCCCTAGTCCCCGATTTTTCCGGAAAACCTGATTGTATTGAGATTGTGGCTCATTCTGGACTGGAAGTGTATGCTCATAACATCGAAACTGTTCGACGATTAACTCCGGGAGTACGGGATCCGCGAGCCAAGTACGATCAATCGCTGAAGGCCTTGGAACATGCCAAAAAGGCCAATCCCTTACTGATTACCAAAAGTTCAATCATGCTAGGATTAGGAGAAACTGAATCAGAAATATTGGAGACCATGCGCGACCTGAAAGACGTTGGAGTCGAAGCTCTCACACTCGGACAATATATGCAGCCAACCAAAAGACACCTTCTAGTCAAGGATTGGGTCACCCCGGAAAGGTTCGATGAGCTCAAGAAGATGGGGGACGAAATGGGGTTCCTGTATATTGCTTCAGGCCCTTTAGTTAGGTCTTCATATCGAGCTGGAGAATTCTATCTGAAGAATATTATAAATAGAAGACAAAACGAACAGAAAGTGTTGAATGTATCTGTTTAAGAATAGAATAAAGATTTCTAGGAAACACACAAAATTGTTGTAATTGGTGACTTGACCACGTTGTATTTGTCTGAAAAGATATTACTAGTTGTAGTATGTTGGAGGTTACTGGATGTGTAGACCGGGAGAGCAGTTGTTATTTGGCTGGAGAAACAGTTTGTGTAAAGGTAGACGAGCGTTTCTTTATTTTAACTCGTATTTTAGATATTCCTGAACAACCTTGACAAGGAAAATGGAGATGTTTTGGGATGGATTTGTCTTCAAATGCATTGTGATAGGATATTTCCTAAAGGAAACAGAAATCTGGAATTGAATAATACCAAAGCTGATGTGACCTCGGTGAAACCCTCAAAAGAGGCCATCTTTTCAAGCAAGCCTGACATTATTTTGTGCAATTGGAGTGTTCCTAAAGCAACTTCAGAAGTCCGTGAGAGGGAAATGTTTGTGCCTTTAGGGTTTCCGCCGACTTTTAAGGTAATGCTTTGAATGTTTGTAATAATTGTTTAACCGCTCTCTAATTTCTTAAAATGATTTTTTCAACCCGTTTCTTAAGGGACAGTATGTGCGTTACAACTGGTATCTTCAAGTAGCTATTCAGAGGGTCGACAAGCCGATTCAAACTCTGTTTTTACCCATTCGGGTCTTGAACTCTACCGTGGATAACAAAATTAGATCGCCTTTAGTTCAGAATCCGTTTGTCCAGAAAGATGGCAATGAGTAAGGATTGCTTTAACTTCTCAATTTGATCTGTAGAATGTTTCCTTTATCACTAGCTATGGCCAGGATAGAAGAAAAGACAGTTTCATCAAGGAAGACGGTCATTTTCGATGTCACTAGTGGGGGCGATCATTTTGCTACAGTAAATCTAAATGCTGGACCTTTTAAATTGGGGGATATAGTGCAAGGAATGGTCGAATTCCCCGATCATGAAGAACGAAAACCACGGTCTATTCAAGTAAGCACACATTAATAAGGAAATCAATTTCGCTTTAGTTACTGGTTTCATTAGAAACAGTAGAAGAATGTTTGTATTCGGACTCTGTAGCACCCAATGTTGTGCGACACAACTATTCTCAGATAACTACAGCGTTTTTGAAGTCTTGTCACTTCCGAGTCCCAATTCAGTTGACAAGTGTACCCACTTTTACAGAACAATCAGGTAATTACAATGTATTCAATATTATGACCTTTCAGTTAAACTGTTCTGGAGAATTCACTTTGAATTTACCGTAACCCGAGATGATTTGATAGTCCCCAGAGAACACGGCGAGAATTTAGCCGAGAATCTTAGAGTGCAGGCGTTATCACTCGATCATCCAATATTTGTACATTCCGCGAACCCCTTAAATGTGGGTATGGCTCTTCATAACAGTCATCACTGCACCACGGTTACATTATGACTTTTTTTAAAATAAATAAATGTATTAATTTATTGTTCGCCATTTTATACGACAACTTGTTGGATTACAAGGGTTACTTCGAAGTATGTTTGCCATGTTATAATAAGACAACCCCGTAATAAGTCATTCATCTGCTTTCGGACTTAATAACAAGACTTTTTAGCGTCATGGAAACGGAAAAACCTTTCCATGTTTTGACAACTGGAAAATTCGGTAAAAGGAAGAGGGCGCAAGAAGAAGGTGATTCTCTTGTTTCTTGTGGAGGTATGTGTCAGCGACAGCCGCACAAGAACACGCACGCCGTCAAGAGAGAGAGAGAGCAGAGATGAACAGACTCTCGGGAACAGCAAGACAGCTCCAAGACCTACAGAAATAGCACACGAAAAGGGAGAACGACTTCGGGGTGAAAAAAATATAAAAAAGTGTTGAGTTAGGTGGCAGCATGGGGACGCTTCGTTCGTCGTCTGTTATATATGTGGTGTGCGTTTATTGTCCTTCATCTGTCCTAGGGGTTAACGGACGGGGGTTCTGACGTTGGGTTTTGTTTTTCTCATTGCTGCCGCTTTTTGCATACACGAGAAACATCTTGATTTGGGGAGTTGGGGTCGCGCCGCGTTCGATGATACGTGATCCACCAGTTGTCTGTCCGTTTTGAGTTTGCGACCCTTCCATTTGCCCATCTCCGTCTAAAATTTATTTGTTTTTTAATGTCACGCGCTGATTAGTATCCCATATCATAACAAGTAATGTCGACTTTTTTCAGATATTCTACTGGGTTATGAACTATAGTCAATGAGCAGCTCGGAGATCTCCAACTTTGCGAAGCAGGACTCCCTGAGCCTGAGATCAGAGAATCCCCCCGTCAATCCTCTAACTCAAGTTAGTTCGCCTGTAATAGGAGGTCAGTTTGTGCATTTTCTTTTGTGTATCAATTTATTTTGTTTATGATTGTCACTGTCTTAAACTCTCGGCTGCAAGTTTTCACTTTTCCTGTCTTTAAGTAATAATATCATGCAAGGGGAAGATCATCAATACCTCTCAACTGTAAGAGAGGTATTGATGCAGTAAATCAAGCTGTAAGATGTGGATCATCCATTGGACTTGTTCCGCTATCCCTCTCCTCTCTCCCCTTCTTCCCCTCTATTTTTCGTTTTTTAAATGTTTTTCGCACTGAATGAATGAATGGTGGAGAAAAAGGGCTCCCATCTCTTCTTCGGCAGGCAGACGTGAAAATGGACTGAGAAGAGAGAGTGCACGACTTTCAGCAACAGCAACAAAAAGACAGAAGTCCACTATCTGTTGGGGAGAGAAACGAGTTTGTTGCGGGTTGCATTTCCCTTTTAGAGCCACACAAAAGAAAGATGGACCGGGGTCTCATTAATGTCTTCCTGACCCAAATCCCCTAATCCCTATGCCAGGAGATTCGAGGAACTGCCTCCATCTTTATGATTGTACATGTCTAATCGAGTAATTGAATAATTACGGTTTAGTTTGTAAATTAATCACAGGTCTAGTTCAGCCAGCAGATAATTGGTTTTGTAAATAGACGAAAAGTGATGACATTTTGATTACTTGGTGCCTCTTCGTCTGTTTTCCATTACTTCTTTAAAACTTTTTCGATAAAACTTTTGCTTTTTGTTAGTTTTCTTATCACATTTACCTCTTTAACGTGGTTCTATCGATTAGTTTCACGTTCTTTGAGAGTGTGTTCGGATAATACCGTCGATGGTCGCTTTGACTCTCCGGTAGTTTTAGCATTTCTTCTGCTTAGTTTGAAGATATGCATCAGACGATTCTTGTTTGAATTAAGACATCTTAGGATACATAGCCGCATGGCAGTCATTACCCGATGGCGTTTTGTGACTACAAATCGTGTCAGTCTCCTTCGGAGGCAGTGGAGATCTTAATTGGTGTCGCCTCATATTATGTTCCCAGGTGAAAATATTGGACTAGTCTTACTTAACTCGAGTTTCCCTCTTTTGTTGGTTTTTGTGGCGGTGCCGGGAAACGTGGAGCCCGGCTATACGAGGACGAAAAAACACATACACTCGCAGACGGGACGCTGCGTGGGCCCTGAGGCAGCCGAGAACGGGGCGAGCAAGGGGGGATGTAGATGTCGGCCGCTTAGTGTTCATGCCCGTGGGGTCTGGTGGCATCGGCCGACTCATTGGCAGTTTGCCTGCGTGAGACCTCATTACCTGAGAACGTTCTTCTTCTTTTTGTTTCCCTCTATTTCCTTTGGTTTATAGCACAACGCCACCTTGATGCATACACCACTTCTCCCTCCCCTTTTTTGCCTGCGCTTCTTATCAAGCCAGGGCGGCATTTCTCTGCTATTTCCCCGTTTTACACTACCAATGCAATTGTAGTGTGTCGCTGCCTGGGACGTCATTTATCGAAGGGTTTTTAGAAAGGAAACGTCGAGCGACAGACGACGCGACCCCCACCGATTGGAAGTCCTCCAGGCCCAAACTCGAACAAACCATGACCGACGACGACTGGCCGTCCCAGAACTTCCGTGATCATGTCATCAACAGATTGTAAGTGGCGCGAGAACTTAATTTTATACCTTTTCAGGGAACCTGAACTGGCGAGGAATCGGCAGAATGCCCCCAACCTTCCGGTTCCTGGGGATGCCAGACAAGTCGAGGAATATGTTTTCCAAAAGTGTGTTAGTAAAGATGAGTATATGAGAACCATTGCCAAGGTCATAAATGCCATAAACTGCAACTCGAAGACTGTAGTGGTGCCTACTGTAATTCATAATGGCAACAACCAAGCAAACACAACCTCTCCCGGTCAGACGGCTACGGCCAACAATGTTCTGGGCAACAAGCCTCAAATGAGACCTCAGGTGAGCTCAACTAAATGCGCGATGATAATTAAACTGCCCCATATAACCGTCTTCTAATTGCAGGTGCCACCTGATCCCCGTCCTACACATCAACGAGGTCTTAATCTTGACATTCAAAATGGGTCCAGATTCCAGACACCACCATTGGGTCAGCCACCTCCGGTAATCAATACCTCCCATCCAGTTAATAATATGGTTCAGCCTCAGATGAGCTCACCCATCACATCCAGTTTACCCAACCCCATGAAGATGCCTCCAGTTCAGAATCCCCCTCCCAATCAGTATGCCAATTATGGTCAATGTAAGTTCGATCTCCTACGTTATATCTTCTGATTAGATAACAACAACCCACGAATGCCCAGCGGAAACCAATATGGCGCCCCTATGCCAGAGAATCCTATTGGATACAACAACATTCCGCCAAAAGGATACGATTCCATGGCTACCAAAATGGAGCCAGCTGTGCCTCTTGGCCAATCAAACTCGGTAGAACAGCAGATGATGCAACAGCAACAGAGGATGTGGACTCCTAATGGTCCCGCTGATCAGCTCACGGGACGTCCGATATATCCCAACCAAGTGCATCCAGGCCTTCTGAATGATTACGACCTGCCTCCTAACATCGCATGCCACTTCAAGAGGCCGGAAGATGCTCGAGCCTATAAAGAAAAGATCCGTACTCTCTCTAAATACACCAACACCATCAGAAATATGATACAAATTGCCAATCCGGAGTCGGCGACCAAATTACAATTTGCTTTGGAGGGAATTACTTTCCAAAAGTTCATGAGTCAAGAGAATATTAAGGGCATTGAGAGCTTCGTTCAAAGGGAACTGAGCCATCAACAACAGCCATACAGAGAGAACATGAACATGATGGGCGACCAGATGATGGTGAACGCTCCTCCGATGAATGCTTACGGACAGACATCGATGGCCTCCAATTGGCAACAGAATCCCTGGCCGCAAAATGTTCAGGGTTCTGCCACTAACCCCAATATGATGCCCCAGAACCATTCCCAATATGCTCCTCCCGGTTCCTATGCGTCTAGTTCTTCAGTATATGGTCAGCCAACTCCCCAACCTCTTTCGACCGGTCGTCCATCTCCATATCCTCTACCTCCACATCACAAAATGTACTCCACTGGTGGAATTATGCAACAAAATCACCACCAGCCCATGACACAACAGCCTTCCTCGTATCAGCAGCCTTATCAATACATGCCACCCCAACCGTTACCCATGAGCTCCCAACCAAACCAAATGATCCCCAACAGTCAGCCGAGTCAGATGAACATGACCTACGATGATCAACTACAATGTCCACCGATGGATGCTACGAATATGATGCCCCGAGGCTATGATGGGAATCTAATGCAGGCTCAGGTCACCACAGAGATGGGTGTGGGCGGAGGAGTCCTCATGAAGTTGCCTGAGCAAGCACGGACCGAATTTGCCAACTTTGATCAAAACATTTCTTATATATCTGTGGAACCAAGCAATGATGGAATGTACTTCATCGTTGTTTGTGCGTTGAGTAAGTAGAATCACAAAATAACCTTTGTTTTCTCTTGCATATTTCATCCTTTCCGTTGCAGAGCGAGAACAGATCCCGAATCTTCGGGTTTCAGTGCCACGGAATTATCCAAACCAACTAGCCACTGTTGAACGTGCTGCTTTAGATTTGGGTAGGTCAAAGGCATAGGATTACATCCTGCGTTTAGATTCATTCTATTTCGACGACCTTCAAAACGCTATCCATGAGCAATTGAGCAAGGCCCCGATGCATTCAGTAACAGACATCTTGAATATTTGGGTAAGTACGAAACCATCCGCTTATGCTTTAGGAGAATACCGTCATGCAATTCTTCAATAATCAGAGTTTGGGAGGTGGAGGATTCGACGATCTTCTGACTGGCACCAACTTTGGCGACCTCACATAAGAGTCAATCAGACAGATCTAGTTTAATGTCGTGTACCCCCAGCGTCTGTCCTCCATCCATTCCCTTTCTATTTGTTATTGGCCCTAATTGGAAGTCGAAAAGGCCGTCCCCGGTCGTAGATACCTCTGGCATTCCAATCTTGGACTCTTTTCCCTAATACGTGTCATTGTTTGACTGATAGTCGTCCAATTTCTATGTTCGTTTAGTTACAAAAGATACAATTATATCCTCCCTAATCCCGGAACAGTTGAGTAATGTTTCTATCCTCTTAATGAAAAATATATTATTGTACATATAAATCACAAAGTAATCGTTTAATTAAAAAAATAACTTGGATCGGAGATTATTTATTCGCCTTACGTGACAACAAAATTCACAGTGCACAGCGTTCTCATCTAAATATTTTTTAGAGTTCCTTACATACTTGGAAGTAGGGTTCGGAAGGGGTATACAGGGTGACAAATAAAAAATGCAACTTTTTTTCATGGGTCCTGCCGCGAAAACTTTTAGGTTTAGGAAAATATTGTTCATACCATTAAACTCTCCGTGTTTTTTTGTCCTAGACTCTCAATTTTCATACTCATATCGGTTGATTAACATGCTTGTTTCGAGTCTCAAACAGAGGGACCCCGATTTTAAACCTGTCACGGGAAGAAAAAGGACAGTGAAAGATTGCGAAATTGGTCGGTATGGGAAAACCTGACATACGAAAAGCCATCAAACAACTCAACGAGCTTGGCCACGGTGGTAAGTATCCAGGAATTAGAAGGAAGCGCATCTTGAAGACTTCTGCCAACCTTGAGATCATCAAAAAGCGAGTGAAGCAAAATCTGATGGTGTCCATGAAGAAAATTGCCCGGGAGACCGCACCAAGAGAACAGCGAATCGACGAATGGTTATCAATGTAACGTAGAGCAAGCCTTACAAGCTCCAAAAAGCTTAGCGCCTCACGGAACACTACAAGCAAGCACGGCTCAAAAAATGTCGAAAACGTGATATCCTTGGTTTTCTTGGATAAAGGGGTCATAACCACCCCGATAAGTCTACCAGCGACATTTTGTACACCATCGTGATTCCGTGGGCTCAGTAGCACTTTGGCGGTTCAAAACAGACACCGTAGCAGGATTCCGCCATCATCCATAAAGCAAAAAAGACGCAAAGCCAGGAAAGGACCTGTTTTCCCGATTTTATGTGGTCTGCGAAATGGCCGCCTACTCGCTGGATCTGAATCCGGTGGACTATGTTGTCCGTGTTAAAAGTCAGGACCTCTAGTTCACGCCAAAAAAGTTTGGAGCCGCTAATTGATCGCTGCGGGAAGAACGGGACCGATTTCCCCAAAAAAACCTTCGGCGAATCGCCCAAATTTTAAAGTCACGTTTTGAGCTCTATCTCGGGGCCAAGAACAGCCACCTTAAAACTGGCTGAGCATACTATTAACATGCTTTATGTTACTGACATTCACCGTTACTTTGGTTAAGTTTGGTGTTTTAGACAAAATATGGCCAAAAATATGAGTTGCATTTTTTCTTTGTCACCCTGTATACCCAAATACCCGCGAAGCCGGGTACTTATGAGAATTTTCAAAGTACTTCTACATTTAAAAAATGTAAAAAAAAGTGGAATTTGGTCATAAAAAATGAATGAATGTTGACATTTTGTCATAATTTGTTTTTCCGTTCAAAACTTAGTTTTGAGGTCGAAAACTAGTCAGCCAGTTGCCGGAGTCGGAAGATGAAAGGGAAAAAATTCCAAATTTGACAGCGAAATATTGGATTGTTTAAATTTTTCATTGTCAAAGTACTTGTTTTGTTCGTTGTAGTTGGGAAAATCAAGAATATCACCATACACGTGATTATGTTAATGAATAAATTGCAAACGACTTCGTATGTATTGGTATTATATTGGGCTAATTTCGTAAATACCCGAGATTTCGGGTATATAACCGCGTGGTGAATATGCTCGAATTTCCCGAACCTTACTTGGAAGTGACAAGGATTTATCAGAAAAAGCTTTAAATCCGGGCAACCATTAAAGTAACAACAAGTAATAAACTGGAATTACGAAGGAATGGAACGCTCATCACTGATATGATTACATTCAAACACAAAGACAGAGCCATTAGTGAAGGAAGAACAAATGACTTTGACACCTTTGGAAGAGGGAATGCATTCGACTCCGTAAACTAAACTATCAGGTAGATCATGGTGTGTGTTGACGGAAAGGTCTTTATTCAAAAAATACCATCCGGAATACATTGCAGCCACAAGTATCATCCCATTCTCACATACTTTGAAGTCCCAGGGATCACCATCCAACTAAAAAAATAAAAATAACAGACAGACTTATTACCTTGGCATTGTTCTCGGCAGTTTTTAAGTTTCGAATATCCAATAGCCTAAGATGATTGTCATAAGCACCAGTGAGTATTTTTGACTGCTGTCCAGCTTCTCTTATTCTTACAACTCCACCATCATGTACCTTTGAAACCATTGACATTTCATTAGATCTGATGTCAAACAACTTCAAAAAACAATCGTCTCCTCCAGTTGCATATGTATTCTCATCCAAAAACTTGCAACACCATGCCGGCACTTCACTCCCATATATTTCATGGACGATTCGTTGTTGCGTTTTGACTCCAGAGTTCTTGTCAAAGACTGTAATACGGCCCTTTGCATCGCTAAATACGCCAATGGCTGAATTTGTGGGTTGGTAAGAGACGTCAGTAATCATTATTCCTTCATTGTCTACCTTTTCGTAGGAAAGGGTTCGTTGATTCACATTGAATAAAGCAATCTTCCCATCAGCCAACTTCATGACGGCAACATCCTTATCAGCGGCGTAATCACAGTGGAAAGATGCACTGCTTAAAGGCTCTTCCAGGACTTTATTCATCTCGGCATCAAACAAAAAAACTGATCCAGACCGATTAATTGCATCGCGTGAGTATGAAGCTGAGACAATGAGGTCGTCATTCGCATGATGCAAAGAGATCAAGGGCAGCGCACCAAACTCCAACCTACCCAATTCTACGGGAGATGACATCAACAGATCAAGAATAACATTACTGAAAACATAAAATGCCGAAGTACACAATCAGAGAACAACAAAGCGCATCCAAAATCATTCAAAAGTTTTCGTATAAATTTAATACCGCTAACAAATTTCAAAAGTAACGAAGGTATGAACAATAACATAGGGGATTCTCCCGTATCAATAACGAATTACAACTGAAACCCCATCAGTAACTCAACTTGACAGTCGGTTTTCGTTTTCGGCCATGACTACTCTGGTCCAATTTGGGGATAACGGGTTGCTCGATCTCTTCTTCCTCTTCTTCTTCATCAAAATCTTCCATTATATCATCGTCTTCCGGATCCCCACCTTCCTCACCGGATAGTAGGCCACCCGTTAATCGTTTTGCCCGACATCTTCTAGCAGCAATCTTGTTTCGACCTAAAAATAGAACAAAAGTCTTAAAACGAATTACTTACCTCTTCTTCTTAATTTTTTCATCATTTCTTTCTGATCATCGGTCAAGTCATCTCGCTTCAGTAGGTTCTGTAGATCAATATGACTCATCAAACACAATTCATTTGCAGAAACAGGTAGTCCAAACTCCCTGGCGAGATCTTCATCCTTTGATTGCCTTCCTCTTCGACTTCGTGGGATCACCATTTTTTTCAAATCATATGGAGCATTGTGTACCCTCTTGGCTCGCTTCCGGGAATATTTTATCTCCTCTTGGATTGGAGATCCAAACGTACTAGCATCAAAAATTGACGAGAAACTGGGTTTCATATCCCCATCTACACCAAAGGTCACCTGGCTTGAACTCATGTCACCGGCTAGTAATGAATAATAACTGAGGAGGTCTGAAGAATGATCATCGTCAGGTTTTTCTCGCAAACCCTTCTCATACATCTCAGGGTAAGGAATGCTGAAACTTGGAACCTGGAAGATCTTTCGTTATGTAATCAAAATCTCGTGATGACTTCTAAACTACAAGAAATCAGTTTATCCTTTACCTCGTAGTTTTCTGGCGGTTCCCAGGGCTGCAACTTAAGTGAACTCCCCAGCACTTGTTCGCGGTTCGGATACTCGTGGGTAATATTCAGCCTGGCCGATGATATGAAAGGAGATGATGATTCTTGGAAATGATGACCCACGAATGAATTCTGATATAACGATTGGTAGTCCTCTTCAAACTTTGGAATCAATGGTATGTCCAAGAAGGTGCTGTCGCAGTACCCAGAGTCAGTGTTTTCAGGAAGTACAATGCAATCGAGGATGTCGTCGGTGCTGAAACAATTAAGATATGTTATATGCTAGTGAGAGAAAGAGACGACGCTTTTTTGACTGGGGCGAGGGAGCTCCCACTCGCGGCAAACTGCGTCCACAGCCTCTTTCGAGCAATGGAAACGAAACAATTCCATCGCTACTCGCCTGGTATGATATACATACCAAGAACTTCAGACGGGGATTTTATTAACATAGCTCAATCATCTAACCCAACTAAAATTTGAGATTTTTTGAAGAAAAACTTATTTCTTGCATTCAACGCATAAATTAGGTAACAAATTTTATAGTCGAGTAAAATTTAAATTCCTAAATTTAAATACCTAAAACAACCTAATACTAAAGCAGTAGATGTTATTTGAGACAAAAGACCGCCATGAAGTCAAAATCAGCTTCCCATTTTTAAATTTACGTCTAGGACGAAGTAACTAGATACCGATCCGCTCGTAAATAACATACAATTGGTTGTCCAAATCCTTTAAAACCTCTCTTGACCCTGATTCGACGTTCCAGCCATAAAGTTCGGTCTCGGGAGGACGATACTGTTCCTGTACGTTGCTTTCATCAAATTCGCATGGGTTTAATTCCATCACTCCTGCATGAAAACTTAACAATAGCAATGTATTATATCTAAAAATAAATGGCAGAACTCGATTAGTTTTATTCGTAATGGTCGTCTGTGATCTTACAATACTTTAAAATTGGTTTTAAAGAGGGATTATTCAAGTTCGGAACACCCTCATACTATAATATAAGCTCATATTTTCTAAAACTCCCGAAAAAAGCGCCTAAAAATTCGCGGACGAAAACTTTCCTGGGAAAGTGCCAACTCAAACTTTCAAATTCCGATTTTCTACGAAACCGCCAATTTTCTCAATTGTCAAAAAATATTTCCTCAAGACAGTATGTATCTTTTTTACAACGGACAATCACAAAACCGGTATCTTATAAAACACATATTCGTGATTCATTTCAACGTTGTCTACAATAAATAACGGTGGCGTTAAACTGCTTATATACATTTATTGCAATAAAACGAGGAGATTCCTAATCGAACCAATGGTCCCATTGACATCCATCAGTCCAAGCACTTTCACATAAGAAGCACCATTCAAATGTGCAATTGAGACATCTCATATGAGCACAGCCTCCATTCCGTTCTGTAGGTACTCGACATCTTGGACATGGTTTGCTAAGAGCATTGACCAGAGTGATGGACTGATCTTCGATCCCGCAAATACATTCGTTTCGGTTCCTACACTTCACACAAAACTTCCGATTACATTCAGGACATAGTACATAATTGGCATCGGATTCTGGAATCATAGAATCTGGCTGGACAAAGAAGCCGGCATTGCATTCGGGAAAGGGGCAGTAGATTGAGCCTTCTTGCATCTCCAGGTATTTCTGGGCACTTTTATTCTGGTATTCACGATAAGAATCGTTTCCCAAAACGTAAAAATGATGAGGGTCGGTCACTGTAGCTATAATTTCATCGTTACTTTAAAAGACCCACTAGAATCTTCTACTGTTCGTATTTATTTACCTGCACAGTCGACCATGGGGCATGAGAGGGTAAACCCTACATCTCTTTTGTAAACGAATAGCCACTGTCGCATTATTTGTTCCATATAGGCGGTGATGCAAGGAATACATGATATATGTTGACAAGGCAATGAAAAAACTGTTCCTTCCACCTCGCCGCATATCACACATTCGTTGCGGGTACGGTTGGGGACTATGTGATAGAGCAACGTTGAAGGTTCGTTGCATTCCCCACATTTAAAATCAAATTTACAAGTCGTTTGCGTATCGCAGTCAAGACATCTTACAGTGATCCTATTGCTAAAGCAAGCATTGTCCATTTTATACGTTTAATTACCTTAGAATTAAGTCTTCATGGTTGTTTGGTTCTTGAGTGAACAGAATAGATGTAGACGAACATACACTACAAGTGGCCCGGAGTTTTCCTGCCTGAACTCCTGCACAATTTTTGCAGTATACATTGAAAGTTGTCAAAGGCCGGGGTTTCACAATATTGTCGGAACTGTAATCTTTTTCTACAATTTCGAATCCATCAATTTCTGAGGCTTTCATAGTTGCAGTAAGCGATCTGTAAGTTATTTTTTGTTATGGGTTTTACAACTTACGTGCTAGGACCCAATTTCAAGTCTCTGATTTTCATAGCGTCATCCAACCGTCTACCAGTAAAGAGGATATTGCACTCCTCGTCACTATCCAAATGTCGCCTTATCTTCTTCTTCAAACAACTTATTGTATCATCTGGATCAATATTTATCAAAAGATGTTGCCTTCTGCTGTCTCCTTGTTTTCTCACGATTATTAGAACCGAATCCATGCTTCTCGAAGCCTACAATGAGGCACCCCGTGCAGATCCAATATTTCGCAGTCAGATTTTGAATTTTTTAATAACTGATTTTGTCCACCAAAAATTCTTTCGAAAGAATTTTGATATCTAAAATCTTTTGATCAATCGATAGTGTGTGGACGAAACGTCTAAAAGGTTCAGGAAATGCGCTGGTCCAAATTGTACCAATTTGGACCAAATTTGGTACATAGTCTACTTACAACCTGATGTAGAGCTGCCCAAAATGGTAAAAAACGTTTTCTAGCGCTTTCCAAAAGTTCTAAATTATGTTTACATTATGTGATTTTGGCGTGTAATCACCTGCATTAGTCTTTTTCTTTCGAAAAAAGTCCATGATGGCCTAGCGGTGTCGATTCGGCCGATACCCAGTTGTCATGTCCAGCCTTGGCGACCCATTTGCTCTTCGACTAGAGGGCTAGATGTGGTCGTTAGGTCCTCAATGTAATCCTAAGACTCCTTTTTACTCTCCGTAATGTAAAATGTTTCGATTTGACACGTTTTGTAATGGGTTTCATTCACCCTAATCTTTAGTTTGCCGTTACTGTAGATGCCCCCAAGCACGACGACATCCCGGCCGCCTATTTGGCGTTCCATACGTCTCAAATGTGTATGACGGGTGCCTTAGCCTGGTCCATCAAATGGAAACTGCTTTTCGTCGCTAAAAATCCATTTGAAAAATGCGGGTTTTTCGTTAAGGTGCAGTTCGGCAAAGTTGCATCTGCAAACCATATGAGATCGTGTCAACGGGAATTTATTATTGGTTTGCGAGTAGATAGGAGTCTCAGGATTACATTGATTGAGAACCTAACGACCACATCTAGCCCTTTAGTCAAAAAAAAAAACAAATGGGTTGTCAATAGACTATGTACCAAATTTTTCAGTAGACTATGTACCAAATTTGGTCTAAATTGGTACACTTTGGACCGAGTTAGAAGGGGGGTCAAAACTTTTGGCGCGGAGTGTAATTCCGAGAAAAATATTTTTCCACCGAAAAACCGGCTTCATGGAAACTCGACATAGTAAAATTGGACAATTGGACAGAGTGAAACCCGGCAGAAGGAAATTGGACAGGGGATCCCCTGCAGGGGAAGCTGGACAGAGGGAAACTCGACAGATTTTTTTCACCGCAATCGTACGAAATGTCACCATTGAATTCTCTGCGAACTGTGCCCAAGTTTGGGAACTAAAGTTAGGAAAAAAGACTTCGACCTAGCTGGCACTGAATTACTATAATAGCTCTATAGTTTTAAGGTACCTACGAAGCCTACGACGACTCATTTAGTTCTATACGGAGGCAATACTTTTAGTTCCGGACATGTTTCATCGTATAATAAAATTACAGGCTGCAGGCGTTTTTGAAGGGTAAGGTCGCTAACTAATTTCACCGTCCGGGCATTGAAAACGATGTATTGAGCCTGCACGCTAAATTTGGGCTATCAGTCTGTCGGGAAAATAACGGCGGATCGTCGCAGAAAAATGTCTCGCCTCGCCTCTATCGCGCGACAAATCTTCAGCTTCGGCAGCCGTCGCAAAGCGATGACGGGCGATTCCTAGGCGCGATGATCCGCCGTTATTTTTCCGACAGACTGATAATTCTGATCAGTTTCCGCAAAGTTATAAGTTGTGGCCAGAATAATGAACCTTTACCATTTTTTCTTATCAAATAATTATTTTCTTGCAGTGAAAAAATCGGGGGTCTCCGGAAACGTAGACTCGCGTCTTTGTGGACAAAAAATGGGGTGCCTCAGCTTCAATTTGATATAAATTTCATACAAATGGTGCATTATTGGGGGAGAAATAGCTGAAATACGGTTGGAAGTTTCGAGGGTCCCACCCTGAATAATCCGAAGGGTGGGTATACAAAAACAAAAAACCCTAGATTTACTTATAAGTAAATTTCAGATTATTTGCGGCGCTCCCCGAATATTTACGTTTATTCACTTATATATGGCACGTTACTTATAAATTTCAGCGCGCTAGTCCATCCCAACCGGTTGGGTTGCAACCCCGCGGATGTCCAAATTTGAAAGTTGCACAATCTTACACAACGTTGCGCAAATTCTCACTTTGTAAAAATTTCTGCCTTTCTCTGTCGGCTCCTCCTCCCCTCCCCTTTTTTGTGAACTTGGACTAAATCCGCCGGGTTGAGATGGACTAGCGCGCGCTATAGCGCGCTGAAATTTAAAAGTAACGTGCCATATATAAACATCATGTAAATATAAGTAAAAAAACGTACTTATGAGCAAATCCGAGTTCCCTGTGGAGGAAATTGGCTCCCGAGTCAATGTTCTAACTGAAAGTTAGCTGAAAATGGTAGGGCGCAGCTCGGAAAACACGCTTTCGTTGCGTGCTTGTCCCCCGAGATACGAGCTGCGCCCTAGGATTTTCAACTCGCGCATTGGCCTCGGGCGCGAGTCGGAAAATGAAAAAAATCTATCGGACAGAAAAAATGGCGTGCATTGGTCCCAAACCGGAAAAAAGTTTTTACCCTTATATAATATATCTTTGAATATATCCCTACAACCCACAAAAATGCAAAACGACTTGTCTAAGAGCCATGATCGTATGAAGATGATGTATAAGCTGAAAGGAAAGCACGATATTAAAAAGAAGCAGAAGAATTATAGTATAAGTAAGTTGGTACTTTGCTTTGTTTTTTTAATTTGCGTTTAGAAAAGAATGAGAAGAAACGTCGAAGAGAGGAAGAATTACTAAGTTCAGCTATTAACAAAGAGTCGTATCAAAAAGCCATCGAAATGCAGCCAACTAGTGGATTCAACACAAATATTCAAACGCAAAGTAAAGGAAGCACAAATTTATTACCTTTTTTTAGAGAAATGGTACCAGTTGAGTGTCGCTTTGCCTGGTTCAATATTGAATAATGCCCAGAGTCCAGAGCTGAAAGCGTATCTGGCGGGTGAGATTGCCAGAAGTCTATCTGTTTTTTGCGTTGATGAAGTAGTAATATTTGATGAAACGGCACGAATGACGGACAGGTAGGACTGATCAAGATTATTTTGTTCAATTTTAGCCAACTAAATGCTTATTACTCTGGATCATGGACTGGAGAAGAAAAGATGACCGACAAAAACAATGAATGTAATTTCCATTTGGCCAGAATTTTGGAGTTTCTGGAATGCCCTCAATATCTTCGAAAGGCTCTCTTTCCTGTACAAAAACCCTTGAAATTTGCTGGAATTCTGAATCCGTTGGATGGAATGCATCATTTGAGAGCTAATGATCTTCACGTTCCTTATCGCGAAGGCATTGTTTTGGACAGGATAGTAAAAGAAGGAAAAGGATCTTTTTGTGATGTCGGTCTGGACAAGGTAAGATTAATGAAGACATAAGGTTCCTCGTTTATAGGAATTGCAATTAGAAGATGGAATTGTGTTGCCCCCAAAAACTAGAGTCACTGTACATCTAACAGACACCAATCCAGAGAGAAAACGGTATCGAGGGAAAATCTTTAGTCCAAAGAAGATCAGAAACGAAGCCGGCGTCTACTGGGGATACAATGTCAGGCTTGCCAAAAGCCTTCATGATGTGTTCTCAATCAAGTATGACGTGTATGTAGGCACATCGGAACGAGGCAAGGCTATTGGAGATGTCGAGTTCGAGCAAAAGGAGGGATGGTGAGTGGCATTATTTTACCGTTTAATTTCTTTTAGCAAGATTCTGATAGTTTTTGGCGGTTTACAAGGCTTGGAGCAAGCTGTACAGTGCGATGAGCAAATTGAAGACGAAGATCCAGCCAGTCTCTTTAATTATTACATCAACTCTCTCCCCGATCAAGGAAGTCGGATTATCAGGACTGAGGAAGCGATCCCAATCACGTTAACTGCTCTTAAGATGAAACTTGGATGATTATGTTGTTGTTAATTGTTACCGTTATAATGAATTTGTTTTTTCAATAACCTAGTGCGGGCTAAGCATGGTTCTTATCCATTCTATATTTTGAGGCTTGAAGGGTGCATAACTGAAGTAGATGCAAAGGCGTTGGATTCCTTGGTTGTTTACATCAACGAGGGCTTTGAGTGCTGGACCCCAGAAATCCAAGTCAAAATGGAAGTTGTATCTTTTCGGGTCTACAACTGTTGTTACGGGGCTGTACACAACGAAGGTACTATGGCCAGATGTCCGCTCTCAGGTCGACCCGATACATTATTATTCGGATTGGAAAGTAAAATAAAACTTCGTCGTTTAAGCCTTTCTAGATTCGGGTTTATACATCTCTGCCATTAAACGCCATTTCCAAGTTCACAGGCTTTGCTTCAACTCTCTACATCCCTACAATTTTACGAAATCCTTTATATGGTTTGTATGTTCGGATTTATAATTGCAACATGGATGAGACGATCCATCCCGACCTTAAGGCATACAAATCCTTTGCGGAGTTCTTCAATCGACCGCTATTGGAAACAGCGAGACCCATTAGTGCAGCCCCAATGGCAAGTGAACTGATGTTTGTATTATAAATTAGGTATCCCCCGCTGATGGAACGGTACTGCATATCGGAGAGATCGAAGATGGACGGGTCGAATACGTCAAGGGTCATGACTACGATGTTCAAGAGTTTCTTGGTCCTGTGTCTTTGAAGTTGAAGGTATTTTAAGGAGAATAAACACAACCTCAATTTCAGCCGAATAATAAACTACTTCAAGTAGTCATTTACTTGGCTCCAGGGGATTACCACGCCTTTCACTCTCCGGCCACATGGAATTGCCACCAACAAACTCATTTTCCGGGTAAAAATCTTTAAAATTCTATTGGTTTAGGACATCTATTATCTGTCAGACCATCAATTCTGGAGAAGATCCCCCTGTTATTCTGCTTGAATGAAAGAATGGTTCTCAATGGAGGTTGGAAGGATGGATTCTTCTCAATGACTGCGGTTGCCGCCACAAATGTAGGAGATATTTCTATAGAAAAAGTAAGTTACCCCATCACCTATAACATCAGAAACAGAAACTAGAAGAAAGTCGGAACGCAAAAACTCTTGAAACGGAGGAGTTTGAATCGACGAAGGCAAGTGGAATATTATACAACACCGGTGAAAAAGTTGGCGAATTTAGACTTGGATCTACAATCGTTTTGGTAATAATAATGGGTCATTCTTACATAATTTAGATATTCGAAACACAAGGATCCGCTAAATTCGCGATACAAGCCGGCGAGAAGGTTAAGTTTGGACAAAGTCTCCTCCTTGAGGACTAGAATGATTATAGGCGGTTTGAATAAATTTTAATGCGGGTCAGATACATATTTAGTGCCAATAAACAAAAAAAATGAGTCCTAAATCTAATCCTTCTTCACACCAAACTTGTCCTTAAGCGATGGAAAGGCATCCTTGATCCACTGTACGTAAAACAATTCCTGTCTATTCTGCATCGGGACAAGGCTGTCGTTGTTCTGGATCTTGTAGTATGCATAATGTACTCCTAAATAGGTAAGAAAGTACAATTCGATCTTACCTCCCAAAAACAAGAAAAAGGCACCGATTTCTTTCGCTCTACGTGGTGTAATCGCCGACATCTCCCAAATATGTTTCCCACGGCTGCTCTAAACGGAAGATCTGCAGAAGAAGAAGAAAAGTGGCCCTTCGTTTTTTTCTTTTTTTAAGCGGGGCCGCAGCTCGCGGACGCCAGTGGTAGCTGTTTTCTACTGTAACAGTTGACCAAATTGAGGTTACTGACGCCAGCGTTTCTCAAAGGAAGGATGTCACTGTAGAAACTTGATACTGGGTATATTGGATCTTCCTGAAAATAATATTCTGTGTCTACACTCTTAGAGGTCCGAGCGAATTATTGCGGAATTTGATGTTACTCCGTATAAGATGTCACCGGCGAATTCTAAATCCTGGGCGCAGCTTGGGGGTCCGTTGTGTAAAAAAATTCGTCCGATGTTTTTCCTCCGAAATTTATACTTTATAAAATTTTTTGGCTAAAAGTCCATAAAGCCTTTCATGGAATGCAATCTAACAGTAGAACGCATCTTTCGAGGGTATCAAAGGCAGATTCGTCCATTTCACGGAAGAATGTATTATTCGTTCCTGGATCTGCCAAGTCTGGTGCTGATGAACCACTAGATCCTTCGCCATCGTGTTCAACAATCGCGGGACTGTCCCCAAAAAAGTCAGCTCGAAAACCGAAAGAGAAGCTGCAGAAACGAGCAGCAACACAGTGGGGAATTGAGGAAATAATTATATTTTATGAAGCCCTGAAGGAGGTAAGTGTTTCAAACCTTCGTTTTGAATGTCATTTGGATAATTTAAGTATTATACGTGTTTCAGAACGGAAAAAATTTTGAGCAAATCTCGTATTATCTTGAAAAGAAGAAGTACGTTCGAGACAAGGATCAAATTAAGAATTTCTATTACAATACCTACAAGATGTACAAAGAGAAGGCCGGTATTACTGATGAGGAATGGGATGGGGCTCCGCATGGGGCGAGAGAATTATTTATTGTTCTGAATGCGTTAGAATGGAAGAAACGAACTTCGAACGGAGTGATTCAGCCTCAGAAGTTTAAGTCTTTAGTCTTAACTGGATCTGCCGTCCTCAAAATCCCTCAAAAAAGAAGTTCGATAACAATAAAAACGCCTTCTTGTGTTGCTTTTCACAAATACTTTCCTTGTAGGTTTTCTTTACTATTTATTGGTAATAATTTTAGCCTTAAGACAATATGCCCGTGCGCCTCAGACCGTCTCGGTATTTTTGACGCCCTATTCGTACACATCTAAACATTATGTGAATACGAAATGTGAAGTTAATCCTATTCTTAATGTGAATATTCCTTGTGGGGCTTCTTTATCTCAATTATTTGATTTTCTAGAACAAAAGTGGCAATTTTGCGAAGGAGAAGTGAGTCCGATAATGTCTTTGTATAAGGTCGTGTTTAGGAAATAACATCTCGACCGATAATTCGATTGTATTCTCCAGACGATTTTAAGCCGAGCTTGGTCGAATTAAGATTTGCGAAAGAAACAATTCCGTCTTTGAATTCGTTAAAGCAGATTCGAAAGAAGAACAAAGAAGATCGGGCTGAATATCTGGACTTTGGTGATATTTTTAAAAATGGAATCGACAGAACAAATTGCCACACTCTCAACTTCCTGCAGCTTTTTTTGTTTGTACGTGGTTTATACGGTTGGTTGAACCACTCATCGGGTTTCTTTTAATCTGAGTATATCCCTGATGACTTTAATACGTCTTATTGCAGTTCAATGAGAGCGAGAAGATAACTTTGAGATATGAGATTGCATGTGACACGGAACGCGTTAATTGTTTCGAGAAACTGAATGAACTCTTTGTTGAATGTGATGATATTTTTGCCGAACTTAAGATGGACAAGCGATTCAAGGAATTTTCGGAGAGTTCTGAAGGCCTTCCATCGAAACGACAGCCCAATAAAAGATTGGCCGAAGTAGTTTGTAATCAAGGGAATGTGGTTGACAATGAAAGAAATATGTTTGTAAAACAACTTGCGATGCTGCGAAAGACCGGACGGGATAATAAGAAAAGAAAAGGTGCTCCAAATATGGTAAGATTTCTTTCTGTAACTATTTTCTGAATATTTTTTTAGCCACGCCAAAGCCCCTCTCCGTCTACCTCGAAAGAAATGCCCACGGACTTTTCTCCAATTGGTGGGCAAAGTGTCTCTGTGGCTGAATTTGCAACCAGCACAGAGTCGGCTCAACAGCCTGTTCATGTTCAACTTGAGTGTTTCGAGCAACCCTTGGAATTCGATGATGACCCTCATGAGGATCGCCAGTTCTTCGAAATGCAAAGTTACCCAGTATGTTTTGTTTTTGTTGTATTTTTCTTATTAAAACTGTTTATTTTATTTACTGTGTAGCGGTTGGAAGGGATTCCCGGATCCAGCAATACATTCGACCAAATCCTGAACGAACCAGGCCATCCGGAATTTATGTCCCCATCCAAAAGTTTACTGGATGACACGTTCCATTTATTCGACTCCATGATGGATGTAAATAGCTGTGATTTAATCGCAAACTTCTCTCAGTTGGTAAATCATATGAATGATTCACAAAGTCAGTTCTCGAATTTGTGAAGAGGGTTTTTTCGAAGTGAGACTGACAGGGGAAGTACTTCAAGTGTGACGCTCAGATTTTCTTTAAATTTTGCACACACATCGGGTATGGACTAAATATCAATTCCTGAAAGTTTTAGCTCGCGCTTTGCGGGCGCCGCCAAGATATTGAACGAGTTTTGCCGCCGAGAGAGCACGCTCAACGTGGAGAGCGGTCAGAGAGAAAACCGCTTTTTGGCCATAACTTTGGCAGTTTCGTGCGGAAAAATTTGATTTTTTGTAGAAACATTATCCTTTACAGTTGAAATAGGCATGAAACTTTTCGTGCCGAAATTCGGCAAAAAGTCCCAAATTTTCGCCGACTTTCGATCTAAAAATCTCGGTTGTTTCTGCAAAGCGCGAGCTAGGATTCCCGCATATATCTTAGAAAAAATTATTCTAAATTTGTGCCACGTTTCATCAAAGTCTGAGCGTCACACTTCAAGTACTTCCCTTGTGAGTATGAAAACCGGGTTTCTATTACTGTTACTACCTAGGTTCCTTTAAGGACTCTTTTTGAAAATTTGTAGGCTTATAACACATGGTACTGCAAAAAACGTTTTCAGCATTTTGCAGGTCGATAATTTTAGTGCTGGTGCTTAATCCCCAATATTTGATTTTGTCTCTTGAAATGCTGTTGTGTAATCTCATACATCTTTATTTTTTCAAATTTCATTGAAATCAACCAAAGTTTTCCAAATTTCATATTCAGTAAGGCACCCCAAGATTTCGCTTCGTTTATGTAAATAAACTTTTTTTAAGAGCCGAGTTGATGAGTACGAAATCCTTAGAAACAATTTATTGCGCTAGAAAATGTAGTCATTTTTAATTTCATGGACGGAATCTGGGGCCCATGCGTGGTGCCAATGCACAGTCGACCTTGTCAATCTGAAACATAGCACAGTCATACATAATGGCTGCTGTCCATCTACCTTGCCCGCTTTGAAGTCGTATCCATTTTTTTTGGCATATTTTACAATGCTTGGATATAAGCACTGACAAGTAAGGAGAAGGAGCACAACGAAAGCACCCAACATCAGAAGAATTCCGTTGACCACCAGTAAAAGGACCAGATTTAATCGTTCTCTGTCGTCACCAGAGAGCTAAAAATAGGGAGTCGTAGAAATTCTGCGAATGTAAAATTTAACCGAAACGAACTTACGGTACTGACGGTGGTATAATTTGGTGTTATGGTCGTGGCTAGACTGACAGAAATCTAAAAATGATAATTCTGTGAAACAAGGCATACCATGAACATTAACCAAGCAAGTAGGTCTAATTTATTCAAGCCCATTCCACGGTGCACGACCGTTCGGATCCAAACTTCCAATTAGAAATACTCCCTGTCCATCTTTCGAGATATCTTTTCCCCATCAAGTGACACGATTCACGACTCAGTCAATCAGCGAGGCCTTAACATTTTCGATTTTGAATCCACACATGGATATGACCGCATCTATCATCCAAACGCCGTTTGCTCTGATTCCCCAGCAACCTAGTTCTTTTATTTACAATTAAAGCAATTTAAAATAACGTCAAATAGCTCAAAACTGAGAGGACGCAGAGCCGTAAAACGGTAACGAAGATGTTTTTGGGTAGTACGCAAGATTTATTTCAGGTGGCCTGAGTCCGATATCGTGCATGTCCAAAATATTCACAAAATGGCCAAACTAGACTAGGGTGCGAGGGTCACTTTGGTTACGCTTGGTCGTGACCTAGCTCGTGAGCTAGTTCAGGTTTGCCCCTCCAAAAGACTATCATAGTCATGCATTGAGTCCATTTCCGGGTGTTTATAGAACTTTTTGAAATATAGAACTTTGTTTATTATACGAATATTCGCGAAATGTACAAAAAACCGTATAATTAATATCGATACCGGTATTGGTCGTTCAGATATGGAGGGGGATATACATCTTGATAACCGTAATTCCTAGTCCCATATGATCTTGAAAGGAAGGAGTGATTGGAAGGAGGCAACTTACGGCTTGTTTGGATTCATCGTCATTGCGTAATCGTCAGTAGTGAAAGCGGCTTCTGTATGAGGCTCATGAACAGTGCTAGGACAGGTAAGATAAAGCGAGAGAAGAGAACCTACTACTTCGTGAAAGGTGCAGCATGATTATAAAGCCGAGCGAGTGTATTAGCCATCATTATTAAAGGAATGAATAATACTACACTGATCACCAACGACATCCAGATTCCGTTCAAGGGATCCAGAGTATGATCACAGACAGCCACTCTCATATTATCCATGATGTGAGAGATTGGCTCACAACTTGTTATTTGTGATTCGAGAGAGTCCTGAAGCTGGGAAAAGTATTTGGTGACAATTCCCTTGACAGAGTTAGTCTCCTCGACAATCACTGCATCCAGAAATTTGGAGAGTTCCTCCTTATTTGACAATGTATTTTGAGCAAAACCGAGGGACTCATGGCTGGGGAGAGATGACAATTTCTTCAAGGCCTTGTCAATCTTTTCAATTGTCGGCAGATATGGTTTCAACATGGGGTTCGACTTGACTTCCTACAAAAGTTGATTCAAGACACAGTAACAAATAACATACAGTCAGGTTGATGGTGGACAGAGCCTTCAACTGAGAGATATTATGTTCGATCTCGGTCACATTGAGATCCACTTTCTCGATATCGGACTCAAATGAATTGCGGATATTGTCCCCCAACTTTGAGAACTCATCAACCTTATCATTGAAAAGCGAGAAACTTTTGTAACGATCGCGGATTCCGAGCATCTGAACAAAGGTGGTGCCATTTCTGCACCCCTTGATCAGCTTCTTGATGTTCGTTTTCTTCCCCAAAACTTCCGCAAGCATATCTGTCTCCGTCCGAGTATTAATAAGCTTTTCGTAGGTGATCCGGTCGATGAGATCAATCATTTCCATGCGGTCCTCCGGATGCTCCCATGTGTCACAGATGAGATCAGTCGCATTTGCAAATATCAACATAAGAGAAGAGGCCACCACGGCCAGAACAAATAGAACAAGAATGGCCATAGATACTCCGCTGAAATATTGATTAAAACACGGGTTTTGGTTACGTATCAGCCGTGGAGATAGAAAAAAAAGTTGACTTTGAGATTTTTGTTTTAAAATTTCCGGAGGCATCCTGTTAGCATACATTCTCTACAACATATCCAAAAGTGAAAAAAATTAATTGCCCTTTCCGTCGACTTATACGTCAAAATGTAATTTTTGCGATTGGTCCCGTTTTTATTCCCACGACGGTTTTGTCCCCATTTTTTTGTATCTGATCAAAAAGTTCATTTAATTGTCCTAAAAGATGAGACTAAGGTCGCTTTTGGGCGCTGAAAATCCTAAGTCGGTCATTTTTCAGCCTTGATTACAAATTCAGTTTAGAATTGGCAATCGAGTCAGGCCGATTTGTGCTGTTTGGCCCGCTAATACAAAAGGTTGGAATTTTTACTGAAAGCTTTTATGCATTCCAGAAGTTGTTTTTCGTGTATGTGTGAAATTCTAGTCGGACGTCTGGAATAGCCGTAAAGGCAGCTAAACCTTAGCCAAAAAGTTGGGTCGTGTCGGTTTATCCTATTTAAATCGCGTCATCAAATTACAGCAAATTCTTTCAGTCTACCACCTAAAGTTGCAAAAATTTCTCCCTGCATATTTCGGTAAATGTCGACCACCAAAAAATCGAAAAACTCCGTGTCCGATTCATTTCAAAAAAGTAGACAACGCTGTGTGGCGGGAAATTTTTGAATCAGCCTAAGCTAAAAAAGTTAAACGATTAAACTCACCATCCATAAAACTTGCCCCCAGTAGGCCTAACACAGCAGTCATCATTGTAATAACTGGCTCTACGGCCACATATTCCGTAGAAAACACCGAATAAGAAACACAAACTGATGAAGAAAAGAACGGCAGCAATACCAAGGAAAAGAGCCCATCTGAGAAAGGTCTCTAATCCTGATTAGAACTGACTTACCCAATGTTGAAGTACTGTTTGTTATCATCAAACAATTTACTCAATCTTTTGGCCTCTTCGTGGATTCCAGTAAAGTCGAGGGAGTCCAATTCTTTCTTTATCTTCAGCTGAACATCCTGGATCGTGCTATCTTCCTCATCAATTCGTTGGGAGATGTCTAAAATCATTTTATAGTTTAGTCATATGAATGACACTAAGTCACTCACCTTCCACATATCTATTAATATTCATTTGTATTTTCATCGCTGATTTGTCAATGGTTTCATTCAATGACTTCAATTGAGATATTTGACTCAATTTAGGTAACACATTGCGCAATCGTTTGATCATATTCTATACATATTACGTTAACAATAAAATCGAGCTTACTGTCTGTTCACTGGTCAAGATAATCTGAGTGTTATTTTCCGAAAGAAACGTTATCAGATCGAGAAAGTCTTGGTCATTGTTCAAATTTATCAGCTCCACAGTAGCTGCAAAAAAATATTATTGCCCCAGCAACAAAAATTACCTGAATCAATCTTATTGAGTTGAGAAATGAGGTCCTTAGACCCCTTATCATAGAGACGAGTTACCACCAAATGACCCGTATTATGCAGACTTGATTTAAGTTCATCCTTCGTGATTTTCCAATCGTTTTCAATGATTTCATCAGCTAACTACATAAGGAATAATTAAAAACGGCATAAAACATAACTTTAAGTAAACATACCTGATTGTTGTAATTTTTGTACATCTCTAAATCATCGCCAAACCATGTGAGAACGCTTGGGAACTTCTCCACGGACAGTGTCGCATACTGTGAACACAACAAAACAGCCACAGAAGCAAAGATATTTAATGTTACCAAGACCAGAAAGATCAAGTTGAGGAAATTTCTTTTACAGCCATCGAAACGACCATCAACTTCCTCTTTGTTTGAGCCGCAACAACACATGCAACATTTGTAGAAGATATAAACCAATGTAAAAAATAGAGATCCAACAATTAAAACAATTTCCATTAACAACCACCACTTCTCATGTAAAAGCCACTGAAACAAAACAAAGCGATGAGTTAAGACCAAATAAACTTACCGCATGGTGATTATTACGTGTAGACTTGACAACATCAAGGTTGATGAAGTCCTGATCAATCAGGATTTCTTGAGGAAACGGTCGGTTCGAGAAGAGATTGATAACAAGGTCGTTAAACAAATAAAAATATTTCATGGCTGGATCGTTAATTCCATCTCGTTTGATCTGGTCCGTGTTGTACTCCAGAGTCGAATTTAAGGCCATTGAGGTAGAAACGCACAGAAACCCGAATAATATCAGAAATGAGCATTTATTCGGCTTCATAATTATATTATGCTAGGTATCCGACCTCTGTCACGTTACCATCAAAAGAAAAAGGTCTGAAAAAAGAGTAAAATAACATGGAAAAGACGGCACTAATGCAATTTCCGAGTCTGCTCGCAGAAAAAAAGTGTACATAACGATAACAAAGCCAAAATTGAGTCATCGCGACGACTTTTCTGGAGAAAACAAAAAACATGGTGAAAAAGAGTAAACAAGATAAACAAGGAAAGCAACAAACTAGATTCTATTGGTAATAGCGGCATGTCACTAGCGTTCATCTTGAGGAATTATATTGGCTAGTTGTTTTCTTAAATTTCCACAGGTAATTTTTTAGAAAGATAATAAAAATAACACTTACGTTCTATGTTTTCGTAATCGTTCAAAGCTTGTGATAACCTTGTGAGAATAAGTTAAACGCGTTTTTTTCGTAATAATTGTCTCATTTTTAGCTTGGCTAAGGGAAGCGATTTTGAATAACAAACGACCAACAATAAGTCAGAAGTCGTTCAGAAAAGGAGAGACGCGGCAAATGGAGTAAATTTGGTGAGTAATATAAAGGGTAATATAGGGGATCTCAAGGCGATGACGCTCACCCAATTATATCCCTAATCCGAGGGAAATGGTCTTTGTTTTCTATGTACAATAAAGAAGACGGAGAATACGGCTGCTTTGTTGGTGGGCGAGAGCAAGAAGCTTATGGGATCGGGGAATTAAAATTAACCGCTCGAAGGGCCCGAATGTCTCCTTTACCTCTGGCCAGGTCGAGTCGCCGCGCTGGCTTAATGATGTGCGAAGAAAAGGAATAGGTATGACCGGCCAGCAAATGGAGCATGATTCCGAATTACTCTCGAGAAGTAAAAGGAAGAACGGCATTGCTAAGGGCAGGGGGTGGGAGGGGGGCGACCGCTCGTTTACAGCCCCTCAGGTGCAGATCTCGGCGATAAAGGAGTCGAGGCGGTGGGCGCTAGTCTGACCGAGGCGCTTCCTCTGGCGGGAAAATGGAATCAAATTTGAAAAAACCGCTATGGCGGAACCGAAAAACTTCCTGCGCGAATCGGAAAGATTGGATTGCGATGAACAAGAAGAAAGCGCGGAAACCTCTTCAAGCCGGGATGGTGCGACAACTGCGGTGGGGCCCGTAGATCACTAATATCAATTCACACAGCCTTTTCGTGACGTCCCCTGGGCGGAATCACTCTTAATTTATATTCTGAGCACCATAGTCAATTTAAGTGAATCTCGTCGTAGGGAGAACGCTTTCGACCATACGATGCAGTTTCAATTGCAAAACTAAACTTTCCGGTCAAAAAACAACGTTGGTATGTCTCTGGTTTGTAAAATGTTACAACAGAGGAATCAGATTTTTTGGGATAATCATTAACTAGAGTGGCAGCTGTCTGCTTCACAAATAGGAACAAGATTAGTGGGATAGGTAATCATTTATTTCTGGATGCGATTAAATAACGGCGGATAGTAGAGAGAAAGATGAGAGATCAAGCAGAGCGTGAACGCTGTTCCATGTCCTTGAGAAGCTTGCGAAGGTAACCGATCTCGGCCTTGAGGTCGATGACGGTCTCATTAAGTTGTCGGTTGCGGTCGGTCAGATGTTTTTCCTCGACCCACAGCTGCTCTTTTTCTCGGCGTTTCTTCTCGCGGTATCTGGTGGCGGCGACGCGGTTCAATTGCTTCTTTCGGTCGTCGTTGCTGATGTCTGTGCGTTTGTGAGAACGTCGAACCTTCAATTTCTAAGGCGGAATTTATCCCTCGGACGTTTTATCTTACCCTTGATGACGTAGAAGGAGGCGAATG
Organism: Bursaphelenchus xylophilus; assembly: GCA_904066235.2. NCBI lineage: Eukaryota > Metazoa > Nematoda > Chromadorea > Rhabditida > Aphelenchoididae > Bursaphelenchus > Bursaphelenchus xylophilus. The sequence goes on along the minus strand of CAJFCV020000003.1, from coordinate 6,150,361 downwards.
AGAGTGACGCTCGATCTCGGCGCATTCTCGCTGAATCTCTTCCAGTATGTCTTCTTGTGTCATCGTAGAATCTCCGCCTGTACTCCATTCTCCGGAAGAGTAAGTGCTGCCTGGCGATGAGAAGCCGGTCTGATCACTGAAGGGAAACAATAAGTACAGTTTAGAAGGACATGGAGGAAAGAGCTGAAATTATTACTACCTTTCTGGGTATATGGATTGAGGGACTGTCTCTGGTGTTATATTTGGTATGTTAACATTGAGTGAGTGTGTGGACTCCCAGCCTGGGATGACGACATCCATCTCTGTGTCATCAAACCATTGTGCGTAGTTGATCTCGCCGGCGTTCTGACATTCTTCGAATCCACCGTTGTAATCGCGTTTAGGCCCAACAAACACAACACTGGGATCCCTGCAATGATTTAGTAAAAGGTGGAATTTGATGACTTTGTAAGTGATGGTAACACCTACTTGACAAATGGGAGCGGAGAAGCTGGCCGACTGGACCCCAGGAAGGTGTCTTGGATAAGAGGGTCCAGGCTGTTGATAGCCATCTCCCATGGTAACTGGGGCACCAATTGGCTGTCCATATTGTAGGATCCGAGTACTGTATATAGGTTGTTGGTGTACTTGGTGAGTTGTTTGTTGTTCATCAGTTGTGGGGAAAGAGACCTCCATGTTCATGTTGAAGGAGTTCATCGTGAGTGACTGTATCTCTGAAACAAGGATAAATTTTAGAAAATATATTGAAGAATAGAAATGAAAGGACGGAAACGTCAATATAATGGAATTGATATCAATAATAAAACGATGGATAAAGAGGAAATGAAGGAAACGTGAAAGTCCGCGGACTGGTCGCCCTGAAATGAAAAGACAGTTGTGCAAATGGGGGTCGCAGATTGGTTAAGAAGCCGCCCGCCTACTTACCACAATGTTCGTTGACACCCTTGGGAGTTTAGACTGAAGCCATCGCACAGATCGATTGGCTACAAAATACTAAACCTGAAAGCAAAAATTATAGCTTATATTATTCTCGCATTCTTGACTTTTTCATGATTATAGGTAACCTTTTATGATAATTGTGTAGGAATAGAAGAATCCGTCGCGAGTAGAAGACACAAACCCACCTTGATTGTGTTTTTATTACCCGGAAATTGAGTTTGTTTGAACCCCGTTTGAAAAAATTGACGACTCAAGAGAAATAAAGAATCAAGACGTTGTGATTCATGTAAAATCACAAAGGCATATGAGCATTAGGTGTTCTCAGAGGTTAAACTAGGGAAATCGATAATCTTAGGAGCATGATGCAAAAGTAAATTTTATTTTGACGACATCAACATGCTAAGGGGCAAATATCCGAGAATCTGAACAAAAATCTTAACCGAAGTCTTAAAAAAACGAAAAACCTGTGGAAATCAGCCTTTTTCTAGCAGGTTTTAGGCAAAAAAATAAATTTTCGTTTGGGAAATGACGGTGGTCTTTCGAAATAACGAGAGGATGCGGAATGAAGGGAAGGAAGGAGCAAAGGGGGTGGTCAGGGAAAAGGCATCTCCTCTCCGCATGGAAACCAGCAACAGCTAGCTTTATCTTAACGCTTTCACAACACTACAAAATACGAAAATGAGCTTTATAACGGCAGAGTCCCCACTATCCGAATTTATTTATAAAACATTTGAATTGAATCAATTTCACAAATTCCATGACAAGAGTCGACCTTGGTTCATGACTAAAATCGTATTACTCGAAATAAATTATTAGTTTTTATAAGCTCCAGGCTTGATAAGAGAAATGGTCGCTGTTAGATTGAAGAGATCCACCGGACACTTGAGAGTCGAAATCGTTGGTATAACAAAGAGAACCCGTACGGAGATACCAACGATCTTTTGCCTTATTGAGAGACGGGAACACCTTCGAAGATATAAAGGTTATTAGTGGCGGCTAAAGCGACAATATTAGACGTGGGGTGCCATGCACAATGCAATATCTTCTTAGAGAAGTCGAGATGGTCGATGTATATGTCTTCCTTCCGTTTGCGTCCCATCAATCCACTGTTGTTTTTCTTTTGCCGATACATAGCTGGTAATTTACAGAGATCAAGGCTGGCTTCGTAGGTCGATTCGATTCCAAATCCACGTTTAAATGTACGGAAGAAGTTGTTATACGATCCGGTGACAATGTGCCTGCAATTTCAGTAATGGATTTAGCTAAATGTTTGTAACATACGTGTCATCCCCACTCCAACAGCATTCAAATTTGTCAAAAATGGAATCATTTTCATATAGAGTGCATAATTTTGATCTTAAGTAGTCGTGCACATAGTATGTTTCCAAGGGCTTGTTTTCCATATTCAGATCCCATACCTAAAACGTCAAATAAATGAGAAAATCACTTACATTTACTGTAAGGTAATCCCTGGTCATTATATATCTGCCATTATTTGAGAACTTGATGTCTGATATGGATGAGATGATCTCGGAGAAGAAGGATCTAGTTGCAGGGTCTTCTTTCTCTTCGAAAACTGTAAAGTTGTTTTATATTAATGGTCCTGAGTTAAATGGTTACCTCTTGCAGCGTGATCACAGAGGGCAGAAGTTCGTGTATCACAAAGTCGAATAATGCCCTTGGAAGAACTGTAGGAGAAAAGATTCCCTTCGGATGGGTGGTATTGTGCGGCAGTGATGACTTCGGTTAATTCCTCCATATTAACGGGCTTTATATCGACGATATTGAAGCTCTGATTTGTGATCTCATGATGCCACAGATTGATCCTCAAGTCATCAGCGGAGATAAATGTTTCCTAAACACTTTGATTAACTGTTCTAATATATACCTGATCGGCGTTTATGCTAATAGAGTTTATGTGATAAGTGTGGGCATTTGCGTATACTCTCCTTGGCGAAGCTTCCACCACCAGCTCCATGGGTTCGAGCCTGGGTAGAATGAGGTCTTCATTCCGTATCCTGGATCCGTTCTGGATATTGTAACTGCCATCGGCCACCTTCCTTTCGCGTTCTGAGATCTTCCACAACTTGACAGTCTTATCTAACAACAGGTTGTTTTGTCTTTTTATCTTACCATTCGTGGAGATGATAAAGTTGGCTGCATTTTTCTTCTTCAGCCATCTTATCTGGTTGATTTTTTCTTCGATTTCGAGAGATTTTAAGTAGTCGAATTCCGGTTCGTGTGACTGGAAAGTGGAGTAGACGTTGTATTCACTGCTTCTGTTTCCAGAATAATTCCACGACTAAACATAAAGTAAGCAACATGTGCAAAACGGACCTGATTCCTTTGAAAAATAACGACTCGTCCACCTTTGTCTCCAGTTGCCAGTAGTTCTCCGTCGTCCGAGAACTCCACGCATGATATTAGGTCTACTTAAAATAACAATTTTAAAGAAAGTATTCTTATTAGAATATTTTTATAACTTATGAAGACATACCATCAGTCGGTTGTTCGTCGGTTTCTATGATCCCTTTAACTTGAGAAAACCTCCAATGGATGTCGTCTGATAACGGATTCGAAGAAGTACCCTCTTCTTCCATGAAGGATCTCACTTTATTTCTACTGTTTAAAATTAAAAGGGAGTAAGCCCGGATACAATCAAGTGAACCGCGTTTAATTAAAACCTCCGTCAATTTCTCGCAAAAAGGAACATTTATGTAATAAAAATATTGGACATTAAAGTGGATTTGAGAGAAAAGGAAAAACGCAAATCCCTAGTTCTGTGTGGACTGATCACATGCAAAGCTAACATGAGAAGAACAGAAAATTTGCAGCGTCTCAAAAACAGACGTTGGAAAAGTTTTATTTAATACATTATCTTGGAATCTGACTTGTACTACCTTTTAATGGAAATTAAAGGGCCGAGTGAGGGGAGGGGAGGGAGGGCGTTCGATGAGGCTGAGGAGCCTCTTGCTTAATAGTGCCAAATCCAAGCGCTTGACATTGGAGGGACGGGACCCTGCGTAATAGATCTTCTGTTTCGCACTTTGTATAAAACACTCATGTCTCTCTGAACAGGGAACAAGTAAAAAAGACTGATAAGCGAGGGAAGTAACTCTCGACTCTCTTAATCCGGATCTGCGTGAAGCGACAAGAAACGAGGACTCTGGCAAAGTGGGGAAAGAAGAGGGGTGCATTAAACGACGGCGTCGGTGGCCAAAAAAATTGTTGTTTTCTATTACTCTGACTTCTCTCCTCTTCTTCCGCACCTTATCTCCACACTATTCCTTGCATGGATTTCATTAAAGCTTAATTTTTGGAAGGTTTAGTACATATAGAGACATCAGCGATTAAAAATATTTTATATGCCTAACCCACAAAATAGCTTGCGGTAAAAAATACGGTGACACATAAATAAAATTTGAATAATCCACAATTATACACAAAAAGCTCGGAAATATATTCCTCTGTTCAGCTCGTGAGTCTAACACGATGTTTTGCGTTCTGCTTTCTGAACGCGCCAGCCATCTGTCATGCTGTTAATGTCCCGTTCCTCTCTTTTCCTCCAACGCAATTTCTGTATTCCCTTTAATTAAAGTCAGTTGAGGGCTTATTGCGCAGTTGTCAGTTGTATTGGTTCATTGACAGAGTAATTTAACTCCGAATTCGTACAAATCTCGTTCGGCTGATCCCTTTCGCTCTTAGTTCCCCATGCCTTTTTCTCATCGCTCCTCTGCGTTCTCCTCCCAGTGCCCCCCCTCCCCGGGTCCCGTGGATCAAGGCTGCAAGAGCAACGAGGGGAATCTCTCCAGAATTTCTTTTTTTTTTTGTTTATTACCGGCTTTTTTGAATATTCCAGGCTTCTTGTAATCGCTGCGATGCGGGTTTTAGAATCGCGGTTTTGACTTTACCGACAGTCGGGGGATTTTTTGGTTTTTAAGGTGATGTAAAATTGTATAACGCGCGGCAATCCGACATAGTTTGAACATAATTTTATGTTTTCTGCTCTCCAAATTAAATCTTTTAAATTTAGACTGAAAAGCGGAAGTATTCGGGACGGCTTCAGAGGGAGACCGAAACCGAGTCAAGAATCTACCAGACGGTGAAGAACAAAGACCGGGTCGGGTTTTGGAGAATTTCCGCCGGCATCGAGGGTCAGTGCCCGGAACAGGCCCCATTGGACACACTCAGCCAAACGCGCACTCTGACTGACAGCTGGAGGCTGAAATCCAGGCGGGTGGTGGTGGGTGTGTCTCTGGCATAAAGACCAAACGACCAGGCCAGTGCTGGGGACTCGGGTCCTTGCCAGCGGCGATTCCCTCTCGCAACCCGTTCTCCCCGCTCTCTCTTCAAGACTTCCCGCAAGCAATCAACTTTCCTCCAATATTGTTGCTACTTTGCTTATCATCTTAAGGAATGGGTAAGTTCCTTCCTCCTTCCGTCGAGTGATAATCCTCTTGTCAGCTTTTTTCTTGCACGCAGCCTTCACGTGTCACAGATAAGGTGTTGTCTGAAAGATAAGAAAATATTTGCGTAAATACGAAAACTGTCTGCCACATCAAGAGAATTCTGATTTATGCTGACTAAAGACTAAGGAATAAACAACCGTATTCTGAGTTTTTTAATCATATTTGCAATTACAGGAAAGAAGTGTCAAATCTGCAAAAAGAAATGTTCGGGCGACATTCTGCGAGCGGACGGGGATAAATACTTCCACATTGATTGCTTCAAATGCAAAGGTATGTCATCTAATATTTGATTGCATTCACAATTTAGCTTGTGGTGATTCTCTGAGTGACACGGGCTTCTACTCAACTCCAGATGGTTCGTACTTCTGCCCCACTCATTACCGAAGTCTTAATACGCCCTTGTCCATAAATGCCGAGCATGGAAGACCCACTGATAAGGGATTATCAAGCCCGTCCTCGCCCACTGGTCAGTAAATTAGAAATTTGTGCTATGGTTTATTTACATTGTAACGCGAGTAGTCTTTACTGTCTTAATGAACCCGCTTCAATTCTTAAGGAATTAGCCAAAAGCTATATTAGGAAACAGTAGACCAATACTGCTCAAAACTGGAAATATTCCATGCTTTTCTAATTTAATTATCTTCAGCTTGCGCGGCTTGTGGAGATCTCCTAAGCAGCGGCCAAGTATTAAAAGCCCTGAACAAAAGCTGGCATGTTTCCTGTTTCAAATGCGCGGAATGTGATGCTGTTCTGCAAGGAGAATATATGGCATTTGATGGGAAGCCAATGTGCATCCGAGACTACAATAACAAACATGGTGTTAGATGTTATGAATGCGATAAGTTTATCGCTGGGAGAGTGTTGCAGGTAAGAACTTGCAACGGCAGTTAAAAACGCGTGTTATTTGTCATCCTAAACAGGTATTATTTCTTAGGCCGGGACTTACAAATTCCATCCGACTTGTGCTCGATGTACACGGTGTGGAAATCATTTTGGCGACGGTCAAGAGATGTACATCCAAGGGAACGACATCTGGCATCCCCAATGCGAGGATTTCCCCACCGATAATTTGGCGGTCAGTTTGGTTGCAGATTAGTTTGATTATGAAGGGAATGGTGGGAAAGGAAAAGCCAAAAAAGACAGGAAAGAGTGAAGTGCATTAAGCAGGACTTCAAGGACGGCACTTTGAGGATGCGCCGTACCCTTCCTTCGTACACATCCTTATAGTAAATAGATCAGGCCCCACCCCTTTGTGCCCCCTGCCCCCTTCAAACGCATAGCTACCGGTTTTAAAAACCTATTGTAGTAATGAAAGACATATAGGGTAGTAATTGGGCCTCCAGATTACCCGTATGGTAGAGGGTTTTGTTTTGTTTTCTTGGTGATAATCTTTTTCACGTTTTAGCTAACAAAATCACCATCCAAAATGTCTCAACCCAAATATCAGAAAGCCTTAGCGCAACAAGTCACCTACATGTACATGTTACCAGAAGCCGAGCAGACGTATCTAAAGCATCCCATCGCTCCACATCCCCCTCCACCGGCCCAATATCACACTCCACAAGCACCGATCAAAATCAGAAAATCGAGAATGGCCATGTTGAAAACAGGAATGCAGCGATTAGCGGAAGACCTTGAGTCAAAGTCTGTTCCCCGAGCCAAATCTCCACATATGGATAACGAAGAACCCATCGAATTGGCCCATTATCCTGGAGCTCGAGAGCCCGAACCTGATGAAATCCCGCCCATTGAACGAGAAGACTTCCCTGCCCCTCCTTACCCTTACGCGGTTGAAGGTACGTACAGTTTGAGTTGACTGTTGCGATTTGTCGTTTTCTTTACGTAATTTTTTTATTAGAATTGAAACGTCGTTTATCCTCATCCTCCGTTGAAAATGATGATGATGAAGACGACTACGGTGATCAGACAAAAGTCGATGTAAATAAAATTGAAAAGAATGTTAAAGCCCTCGAGAATCTCGACAGAGATTCATCAATTGCCCATGTTATCAAACAAAACATCGAGGAAAGTAAGAATAAACAACGACTTCCTTTACATTGGGATCCGCGGAATGCAGCACGGACCCCCTCGGGCAGGAAGATGCCCCATCTCAGGTTCCGATACGACACTCCGGTGAACGCTTGTAAGTCTGACAACTTATGTTTCTCCCGATATTTTGCATTTTAATTCTTAAGAGTTTGTTTCCTCATATATGTAGAAGAATTTGTTTATTCTAGCACCATCTCGGCACGCCAATCGTCCCAAGCCTTGGGCCTATTGGATTGATGGGGTAGATCGATCAGCAACGACCATTATCCCCTCGTTCCACGTTCCCGGAAAGGGCGGAACCCTGGGAACACGCGCCGCAACATTACCAGAGGGTTACTTTTACGGAGACACCATGAATTCTACATTCTCGGACCGTAAGGATTTATCTCGAAGTTGTAATAAATGTTTGAATACACACATTTCAGAATCTTTGAACCTGTCCGCCGGAGAAAACGATCAGAGCTTTTCTCCCACCGGCGATATCCGAACTAACCTCCGCGCTTCATTGCCCGACTTGAACAAGAAGGTTAAAACTTATAAACTAGAAGATCTCCAAACAACGAACAAGAAACTGCCCTCTGATGTGGATCGTCAACATTTGGAACGACATTTAAATCGAGATGAATTCGAGGAAATCTTCGAGATGACTGCCATCGAGTTCTACAAGTTACCCGAATGGAAGCGTGTGAACCTAAAACGAAAATTTAAACTGTTCTAGAGTCTTTTCCAATGCTTTGTTCTCTGACAAAACCAAAAGAATACCGCTTTTACTACGACGTGCATCTCGGAGGCGGTCTTGTTCTCCTTCAACGTCCGTTAAGAAGCTTCCTGCCACAAAAAACTCTTTTCCGTCCGCTGAAGTTTATTCACCATGAAGAAAGAAAGGCAAGAGATAGATGCCGTGTTCTTTCGTTTATTTATTTTGTCATCCTCACTCATTTATTTGCTCCCTGATATGGCTTTTCCCCGAGGGTATTCCGAGCACCGCCAAACCATTTGTAATTGTATGAGTTCAAGTATGCGTCTAGTAAATAACTTTTAAATTAAAATAGATATGGTATTACAGTTGCACGACAGTAATTGTCTGATCATTGCCAATAAATAGTTGTTGACTCGAGGCTTGAAATATCCTTACGGATTTATAATGTGTAGCACTAAGCAGTAGAGCTTTTCTTGAAAGATGCTCGACCCGTCGGAGGAGAGCTCTTCTTGTCGAGATGCATCATCGAGATGTCATTCTCGAATCATATCTGGCCCAAAAAGCGCGGCCGCCACCTTTTGGCATTGGATGCTTTGCTGCCCTCGGGCTATAGAATGACAAGATAATCAGACAAAGGGTGTTTATCTTTGCCGAATTCGCGTCAGCCAAGAGGAGAAAAACGAATTAAGACAAAAATAAAAAACGCGCTTCAGTGCATCAAATTTGGATGGTCTAAAGCCGTTTTCTTTAGACGATCGAGGCAAAGCACGGCCTCTTCAATAGTGCTCTTCATGGCTGACCAGCTCCCCTTTGATGATCTTTTTGCAGAACAATTTGTAGACGCGAACAACTATTATCGTCGCAAAGTAAGTAGTGTTCTCAAACTGGACGTGTTTAGCATGGAGTCCCCGATCTCACCCTAAACCTTGACCTTTGTTTACAAGCTAAGAAGTGGGCGGATTTTCTAGCCAACGAAAGGCATCTTATTTACCGGGAGAAGCCAGGTAGGCTCTTCCATACCACCTAACCTTACACTTAAGGATCAGACATTGGCGAAAATATTACATTCTTCCCACGATCTCTAAGTCCAAGGGATATCTGCGACTACTGGTACAAGGAAGGTAATGCGTATGAATATGAGACTCCTGGGTGGCAGAGTGGTACAAATTATTTTACTCAGATAGTTTGGAAAGACACAAAAGAAGTAAGGACCTCTTAAGCAACAACACTAGATACTTAATTACACGTTTTATTAAATATAGATAGGAATCGGAACATCGACATTACCCCCAGTGTTTCACAAAAACTCCAAGACGGGTGAAGTTCTGGCAGACTCACTAAATGATTATCAAGTAGTGGTCGCTTTCTTCCGTCCCTCTGGCAACAACAATCATGCAGGTGAATTTGCTTTAAACGTGGTTCCTCCCCTCCAGAATGAGCTTAAAAACAATCAAATAAATAATGTGATACAATAAAAATCCCGTTCTCACTTAGAAAAATAATGTATTAATAAGATTTAATAAATAAAAGACAAAAACAACTAATTAGGCTGGCAATTGGATGTTGCGATTTTGTTGGATTACTGAAAAGAGCATGTAATTCAGTGCAGTTGAGATTAAAGTTACCTTTTGTGACATAAAGATAGAAGAAGTCGGCATATAAAACGGTCTGCACGATCCCAGCGACGACTGCAATTACATCCAGGAAGGTTTCGTTATAATAACGGTAGATCCAGTTGAAGATGTACAAGGCTCGATAAGATCCAAGAGCAAAGAGATAGTGAGCAGTAATAGTTTCGGCGGATCCGGTAGTCTGTAACATGTATAACTGAGGCATGATGGCAACGGATTCCAAGTAAATGGAGAAGGTCCACAGAATTTCCATAATTGAAAATTCATGGTTGATGAGAAGACCCAAAATAGCTGTCGGAACAAGCAGGAACTCAATTCGGAAGGTATCGTGATTCCTGAACGCAGTAAAAAATAAATTAAGTCTCGAAAAACGTACCTGTCGTAAGTTGCTCTAAACTTGAAATAGATAAGGTAAACGGTTCCAATTGATGAAGCCAAGAAGAACAACTAAAAAGTAAATTACCAAAAAAACGGTTTTCACTTACCTTCATGACCGAATTGTAAAGCGAAACAAAGTTGGTGAACAAATCCAAATATCGGCAAATGAAGACAATCGCAAACAGCACTTGGGATTTCCCGGATATACCTAAAATATAAACGTCTAATGAAATGGAGAACAACCTTACCTGCACAAGACCTCGTCTTCCAGATCTTGGCCAAAAGAATCCCAATGGCCAGAAGATGCGACGCATCTGCTACTAACCGAAAGATGTTCATCTCCCCTGCAACAGAAATTAGTAGATTCCAACAAGAAAAGATTCCGCGAAAAAAGAAAAGCCAGCAGGAATGGTCACTCTCGAACACGTCACTTTCTTGGCATAGTGTTGCTCGCATTTCAAGGTGAGAAGCTCTCATGCAAGACAAGTAACCCATTATCAAGTCAACGTAAGGTCAACCTTCATAATGCGCGATTAAAAGTTATATGGCATAGCACAACAAACATAGGGGACCTTTTCGTCCGTGCAATAAATTATACTGAAATGGATACACCACTTGGCCTGTTATTACAGGTAATCCATTGACATTATTCGAAGTGAAAGAATCCATTTCATTCTATAAAGTTACACCTGTACCACTCCTGTCTTATCAAAAGCATTCTTTCCACGATGGATGACATCAGCGAGTTTTTCCCAGGGGTGGTCAGCGGGCCGGGCCGGCCCGGCCCGGGCCGGCCGGCCTCAAAAATGGAAAATTACAAACGGGCCGGGCCCGTCACGGGCCGGGCCGGGCCGGGCCGCGGGCCTGGGGTTTTTCCGGCCCGGCCCGGCCCGTCTAAATTACAATGCCAAACCGTTGGCATTCATTGTTTTCGCGCCGGGAAAATTAATTGATGTTGTTATAGTTGCTGTTTCTCAAGTTCTAACACGTTTACAAGTCTATAGTTCCATTATAGAACCACAAAACTATCACATTGATCCTTTACTAGCTAGATCAACGCCTTTTTTGCCTCAGTTTAGATCCCGAGCCTGGGCGCAGTTCGCAGAACCCTCTATAGACGGGCCTGCACGGGCCGGGCCGGGCCGGGCTAGGCCCGTCACGGGCCGGGCCGGGCCGGGCCTGGAAAAAGACTAGACGGGCCGGGCCGGGCCGGTGATTAGACGGGCCGGGCCGCGGGCCGAAAATCGGAAAAATAGGGTCTGCTGACCACCCCTGGTTTTTCCTGCCTATGGACAAGACTTGACGCACGTGTCAACTCTTTCCGCTGTTCTCTTCAAGAGCTGCAGCTGTCTGCTCTAATCGATATTGTGAGAGGTGAGCTGCTGCAGCGAGCAAATGGCGAATCTGTGACTTTTTATGCATACCCAGCCGTTTTCAAATTTCCAATCGTTAAGTTTTGCTTACATTTAGGTTACCCTCTCTTATTTTATGTTCTGATTCTAAAAAAGTATGAGAAATGTACATATATGATACTAGTCCTTCCGGAAAGTCGCCGGACGGAAATCAGCGATATGCACTCTGCGAAAATGAAAGTTCACTTTGCACTGTGCAATTTCTTGCCTTTTGCACCGTGCAATAGGGTTTTTTGGGATGTCGCTCGCACCCTGACTTTTTTCGCACAGTGCAAACCCCAAAAATCAGTCCGGCGACTTTCCGGAAGGACTAGTATTATTTAAACATGATTGCAAGTGGTAGACTTCTATCCTTGCTCAAGGAAGCCTTTTAGACGGAGTTTTGGTGAACAAGATAATATCAGGGTGTCGTTTCGAAGCATTCGCGACGAAAAAGACGGATTTCCAATCGTCTCTTCATTCGGGGTTGAAGCAGACGTTGTAGATGATTCTCCAACTTTCTGGGTTATCAGTGTTGTTCGTGTTAAGCGACCTTTTGCTTCTTTTTTCGGTGACCAGCCATCAGCGCGATTCCCTTACTGGTTTGAAGCTCAGTGTCCCCCTCCCTTTCCTCGGTTTCACAGATTTTCAATTAATTCGCGATCTGTAGATGACCTTGAGCGAGTGGTTTCGGGCGATTTTATTTGATTTGACCTTATTTTAGTGGCAAGCTCATCCTAGACGATGTCAATCTCGACTCTACGACGGCAAGTCAAAAACGTGGCCTACAACTTTACCGATGCGCAAGTCAAAGTTCGGGAAGCTACGAGGTTTGTTTATAAATTAAGCTTGTATTTGTTAAGCTAGTGTAATATTTAAATTGTAATTCTTCAGTAACGATCCTTGGGGGCCAACCACGGCGTTGATGTCTGAGATTGCCGATTTAACACATAATCCGATGAGTTTTACGGAGATAATGTCCATGATCTGGAAGCGGTTGAACGACCATGGAAAGAATTGGCGTCATGTATATAAGAGCTTGGTCCTCTTGGACTATCTGGTTAAATGTGGGAGTGATAAGGTGGCCCAACAGTGTAAAGAAAACATATACAGCATTGAGACTTTGAAGGACTTCCAACATATCGAGGAGAATAGGGATCAGGGCTTGAATGTCCGGGAAAAGGCGAAACAAATGATGGCCTTATTGAACGACGAGGAACGCCTCAAGAATGAACGGGCACGGTTTCAGATGACCAGGAAGAGATTTGCTCAGACTGGATCGGGTATAGCGTCGGATGGGACGGTACGGGGAGGAAGAAGGCATGACACGGGTGCTGTTGTTGGTAAGATTGCCGTTATTTTTATTTATTCCTCTTTAGACTCGGAGTTGGAAGAGGCCAGGCCCTCAAGCATCGGTGAAGAAGAGATGCAACTCCAGATCGCGTTGGCCTTATCACGAGAAGAGTGTGAGAAGGAAGAGGAACTCCGGAAAGGAGATGCTATCCGACTTCAGATGGCCCTCGAAGAGAGTAAGAAGAAGAAAGAACTCGAAGCGAAGAACCCCGAGAGTGCTTTGGATGATCTGTTGTCACTCAATCTTGGTGATTCTGCAGCTCCAGGACCAAGCGGATTGGGGACTTCAGGGATCAATGATCCATGGGCTCCCGTCGTTTCATCGGCGCATGTGGCCAATTCGGATCCATGGTCTCCCGTGAATAAAACTGCTGTTGATCCCTGTGAGTTTTCACGCCGAATGGCTCTGTATACAATGTTGCGCTTGCTGTAATTAAACTTTTTATGCTTTAGTGGAGGCTTTGCTCGGCAGCGCCACTACCGCCGCTCCAGTTCAAAATGATCCATGGAATCCTGTTCAGTCTACCCCAGCTCCCGTTCTTGTCGCCCCAGTGCCATCGGCTCAAAGTAACGGAGACCCTTGGGCTGCTTTCGAGGCACAAACGACTCCTGTGGCCGTGGCTACCCCCACCTCCACTCCTACTCCTATATCTCAAAACCGATTGAATTCGAAGACTCCGGAAAGTTTTTTGGGCGAGAACTCATCATTGGTCAATTTGGACAATCTGATGGGACCATCAACCGCTCAGGCAAAGCCAGGTAAGGATTATAGTTGTATGCATCTATGGAGTTGAAAGGCCAGACAAAAACATCCAATTTAGCGAGCAATCCATTCGTATCGGCTCTCCAGACCTCCACCACGCCAACGAATGCGACTAATCCGTTCAGCGCTCAACAGAAACCTTCTCCTTCCTTAAACGAAATGATGAATTCTCAAAGGACTGGTGGATCCAATAGCAGTGCTACTCCTAATCCTGTTACCAATCCGTTTGCTTTGTAATTACATTGCCGTAGTTACACTAACGTCGTGTTTAAATATTCACATCCTAAGTTCTGTACTTGTAACCGTACCATGTCTGGGTGAGCCGTGGTATGACAATGTCTATACGGAGTGAGCTTTCAAAGTATTCATACTATATGTAAATTTGTCGTTTGTTTCCACAAGGGGAAGGAAGCTCTGTCATTTCAAACTTATTTCTTTTCTACGACTAACTTCTTAAGATATCCGGTTCGGCATTGGCTATCAATCATCAAAAACTTAGACCATCTTGTCACTGTTCTTATGTTTGTGCAACACTTTCTCTTTTTAAACGTTTCTTATATCACCTATTCTCTGTAAACTTTATTTCAAGTAAATTTTTTATTTTTTTGGGTTGATTGGTTGGATTACCAGAAGAGGGCTTCCGAACTCTAAGCAATATCTTAAGCATGCGGATGACTCCAAGAGCAACCAGTTGTCGCCCAAGTTAAAGCTTTCACTTTTATAAAAAGGTACAAATTTATATTTATAGCAACAAATTTCATAAATAGATGTACATTATTATGATTCGATGTCTATGCTCACATTATGGCTCCCTTGTTTGGATAGGAGACGATGTTGGGGCAAGGACGACCTCCTTTGTTGTCGTATCTCGGCATAATAACCATCTCGGACACTGCTGAACATGGACTGCATTAATTGTGACCATGCCAGTAATGTCTCGCATCTTTTGTGTGCACCTCCATCGAGTCTGACGCATTCAGCAATGGTAGCGTCGGCGATAATTGAAAAGAAATCCGGACGGAATCCATAGTTACACAATTGCACATGGATTCGCCCAAAGTCTTTGGAGATCTCCGTTATCTGAAGGCTGTTTTAAACGAAGGAATTCTTACCGTATCAGCACTGTCAACGTTGTTAACGCATTCGGTGACAAAGTTGTATAGATTGGACCCCAATTCCTCGACCCGGTCTTGCGGCAGGGATCCCAAAAAAGGTTTAATTTCTGGCCTCAGGGCACACGCTCGTTTCAAAATCAACGAACCAATAGTGGGCCTGCAGATATTGTAAAAAATAACGAAATTGATTACATTTAAGTGTTAACGCTACTTTCTTTGGAAAATATTAAAATGTATCATCGTTTTACTCACTTTGCCCTCTTAAAGCAATGCTGAATCCTTATCCGCGCGAGTGTCGGCAAGGTTCCATTGGAGGATCTTCTTGACGTCGAACTTCCCGAACTGGTTTGGGAGTTTTGTATTGCCTATAATAAATAAATATAACTTCATATAGTCATCTAATTATTATATCACTTACCGCACAGTCTTTCTGCATTTGCTGGGTGCACAGGGAGCGGCTTCTTCTTCTCCCTCCAGCTCCATTGGCATCAGGATCTAATAAAGTGGTCATTTCCTGGCAGGAGATTTTCCTGGAGTTGGGATCTATGTATGGAGTATCGAAATCTGGAACCCGGAGTAACTGTGAAGCTGGATTTTGTGGATCTGGAGGAGAAGATGAGGTGACAGCCTCGGCTACAGAAGTCTTGTGACTTTTTTGAGCTGAGGTTTTGCGAAGCACGGCCTTGGCAGCTGTCCCACAACCAATAAAGGAAGAGCCGGTGTCACTGTAATTACGGCTATTTGTTACAATCACTTTCATATCAATTCCACTCATGCTATACTATTATCAGTTACCACTAGAAATTACAAACTCTTTGCTCCCCACGACCACAAATAATGCACTTTCTATTCAACTTTAACGTGCAAAGATAATGTGATTACTCTAAAGAAAGAAGAGTTTTGGTTGGTGGGCCAAAAAGCCGTGGCCATAGAAGTCGGCCTCCAACCTCAAATAAAGTTTCTTTCGGGGAGTGTGAAAACGTAAATGGGATGATTGAATAAAACAATAAACAGAGATACAAGATCAGAAAGCCGCAGGGACCCCTGAAGGAATGCTTATCCCGAAAAGAAGGGATGTGAAGGTGTGTGAGAACACGGAATGTAACATAAGCCAACAAGTGCCAGGGAATGGGACGGAATACCCACAAGTTCCTTTCTGTTTTTGCATTTCCTAATTCCGTCTGCCTAAAGTAAACAATTCCCCTTCTCTTAATCATCATAAACCATCGCCTTAAGCAATAATTAATCGAAATGAAAATTATTTTGAAATAATTCAGTATACGATATCTAAGTGTCCCATGGCCATAGAAATAAAACGCTGGTCATGAGAGAGCTGTCATCATAAAGGGAATGAGACTAGAAACTGGAGGAATCGTCCTCTCACTTACCTGTCAACGGAACTCGTCCTCTGATTCTGTTCCAGAAGAACTCTTTTCTTGTTGTTCTTGGGGGCATATCGTCGTTTCTTGAGGCCGAATATCTCGTCTGTCAATCCATCCTTGGTCGAAGACACCGAAGAAGATTCGTTTCCCATTTCCTGAAATTTCATTACAACTGAGTTACAACTTGAAAAATGGAATCGTGCGATTTCACGAATGGATGACTGGAGGGCGAATAAGGTCGAGATAAAATCGGATTACAACCAAAATAGATGACTCTTAGTGTCAGGGAATATTGTCTGAGAGGGGAAACGTCACATCCAGAGACGGAGCAAGAGCAAATCGATGGTCCTACAAGTCATTACGGCCCTTACACGACACAAATCCCCCATCCGCCCATTCACACTTGAAACGAGCATCGTTCCGCGGCTTCAGATGGTTTAAATAAACACAAAACTATGCCCATCCACTCCTAATATTCGATGGGATGTATGTCTTATTCCACATCGGGAGCTGTCAACTGCATTCGTCGAGATGATAGGGTTATGGAAATGCCCTGAGGCAGTAACCGCCCACATGAAGGAGGTCATTCCAATCTCCGAGACCCTTCGTGATATCAGAGGCCTGGTTTTGAATGCGTTCTAACGAGTGGAGACCACAAAAAGAGCCCGGTTCTTGCGACATTATACTTGGACATTCCCCTAGGTGCACGAAAGGCTCCTTATTCGGCCCTCAAATTGTACGGTTTACACTTTCCGGGCCTTGATTGTAGTTCGTAAAGACCCTCGGAAAAAGTAACAAATCCAGTAGGTCCGCGGGCTTGTGTACCCTGTTTACAGCGAAGATTGTCTGTCTCTTCTTACCCTCCGGTAATTAAATTACAGTGCCCGGAACATCCAGCCCCCTCCTCACTTAGACCTGGGATGAAACTCGGCTTAAGTAAGTTGAATTAACAATCCCATGATAGACTTGATTTTAAATTTAGATTCAACTTAACGATGAGGACTGGGGATCGCGGATAAATTATTCAGCCCAAACAAAGGCCTTCTGATGTGGAAGGTTGAACAAGAGTCAGAGTATATTTGGGAATATCTAATTGCAAATAAAGGCAAAAGTAACTGAAGCAAAAGTTACTGAGTGAACGGAACTTTCAATATATCTTTATCTCCGGTTGTGGATTACGTTACAGTGCTTTAAAAATGACGTAAAAAAAGAGTAGAATTTTGAAAATAAAGAGAGGCCAACAAAGGCTCATCTTACTTCGATTCAAATACTCTCAACTTGATGCTAATACGAAAAGACTTTTCAAACAATATATTTTCATAATGAAACACTGAGTTTGTGTACCTTTTAAGGAGCGAGAAGCAGTAGCTGATGGCCCAAAAAGTCTTGTGAATTTGGTTGGCGAAGGTTGGGAACGATCGGATTTCAGATCCTGGGAAACGCAACTTTTTTATTTATTTATATAAGACACAAGTTTACAAATGCTTTATGGATCAAACCTTGGATTTTTTGAGAACTCTTTAGTATTTTTAAATAATAATTTTATAAAAATATTTTTTAAAAAATCTGAGTTACATACACTAACAACATTGTTGTCATCTAAAGTAACTTTTGATGGGATAAACTAGATCACAAGTATTCTTGATATACGAAAAATATTCGAATCAAAATATCAGTAAAGTTTCAAAAACCAACATTGATTTCAAAACGGTATATTTGAAAGCCATCATTTTGGGTTACTGTAGAAATGATGACAAATCAAACATTTTCCATGGAATTGGAACCATTTAAAGATTCAATCGCAATAAAAAAGTTGTGAGGCCTCCTGGTTCGTGAATTATATCGCCACGACAAGCAGTATTCTACCGTATCTGAGCGAAAATCTGCTCTTTTCCGATTCAAGAACAAGATTTGTCAGCCAGCCGTGTAATAACCTCAGGAAGCGAAGTTAAACATCAGTTATTCGTGCGTGCGGTTATAATTTTGCCACAAAAAAGTATCAAAATTTTGGTTTTTGCAGCTTTTTTCCAAAATACGAAAAATTCTCAAAATATTTTTTTAGTACATCATTTCTAGCGCACTGATGCGTGCGTAGTAGTGCCAAATATGACACTTTCTGCTGACAACCATAAAAGTTACAATCATTTTTAAAGTGCGGTTATAATTATGACTGTTATAAAATCCCCGAAATATAAAATAATTTATTTGTACGGTAAAAATATTTTCACCGTATTCATCGAGATTTAATCCAGTAAAGCCATGATTTTTGCGGTTTGCCGATCTCTGAAAGCATTCAAATTACGGTAAATCGAAAATACGAAAACTGACTTCATCGCGGACTTGGGGCGAAATCGTGGATTCTCGATGGCGGCCTCAACCTTGGTGTCCACAAAGTCGTTGTAAGACAGATATACTGGTCTGAGTTGGGGCTCATTTACCCGAGAGAACGAGCTTATTGGAGCAGCAGATCTCATGTTGTTACCCGTGTACGCTATGCATTTGAGTTGCCATTCTCCATTCTCATCATTCCAACAGACATACTTCTCGATCAGATCCACAAATTGCTCGGGGATATAGGCTTCGATGAGTGCAATATAAAGTTTTAATTCTTTTTGGAGCTCCCGAACATTCTCCAAAAGTCCCTCCATTTCCCGTTGGTGCTCTGTTTCGATGTCTTCGAGCTCTGCTTTGGCCTGATGATAATGGTTGAAAGCTCTTTTCAATTTCTTATTCTTGACCATAACTTCCTCTTGCAGACTGTTGTACTTCTCCTCGATATCTAATCTTTCCGCCTGTCGATCTTCCAACCGTTTTCTGAGGTCATTTTCTGTTGCTCTAGCCTGTTCCAATTCTCTAAAAGTTTTGTTAGCATTAAACCAAAGAAATCTATATTTTTTACTAACATGTTGCTCTGGTCGAGTAATTGTGCCTGTTTCTCGGCCTTTTCAAGCAGATTCTCGCCTCCAATAATTAGTTTTCGTTCAATGGCAGCTAGTTTTTGTTGTAGGGTATCATATTCCTGCCTTATTGAGTTGAGATCCCTTTCTTTGGCCAATAAATCCGTGGCCAGACGTCTTCTGTCATCGTCCCCAATATTCCGAACGTCATCCAGATGCTTTCTTCTGTCGGCTATGTCACTTTCGAGATGTTTTATTCGATCTTCGTAATGTCCTTTCCTCTCTTCTGAGGGTTGTTCGTCTTCAAATTCACTGTCGTCTGATCCTTCTAAACAAAAATTAATTTTTCTTTTTGAGACGTACCGTCGTCATTCTCCAATTGCTTTCTGAGTTGTTCGATTTCTTGTTGGAATTTGCGGAGCATGGCGTCTTTCGGATCTTCGTTAATTCTGGCCACATTCTTAATATTCTTGGCCCTATTTGCATATCTTAATGTGCTGATTGTCTCATCGTAATTGTAGGTAGCGGGTCCGATGTTAGCTATCATCACCGTTTTGGAATTTCCACCTAATGAATCTTGCAATAACCTGGTTAATTTTGAGTTTCGGTATGGGATATGTGTGGATTTGGCATCAACAAGAGCACTGATGACATTGCCAAGCGTTGACAAAGAAAGGTTAATTTTAGACGCCTCCTTCAGTCGATCTCCCGAGGCTCCAGTTTTGGATTGACGTTCACTTCCCTAGGAACAACAAAATAAAAAAAAAGACGAGAAACTTACAGCCAAATCCACTAAGTGGAGCTTTCCTTGAGTCAGATGCTGATGTCCATTCAGATTCTGCGAACACTCAATAGTCACCGTGAATAATGCATGCGACCGGGAGCTCTGTTGATTCATATTAGTCGCTCCAATATGACGATTCAGATTCCCAAACTGCATGATCTTGAACATGTGATCAGCACTGGAAACGGTGACATTGGACAAGTTTTTGACGAAAACCCCGATGTCCGGCCTTTCCTTCACCTCCAGGCCATGATGATCTTGGTTCTTGGCCAACAAGTCTCGAATTTCTTCGTTATAAATTTCCAAATAAGAGACTCGAACCAGAAATCTAAGATTTTAATATAAATGTTATGAATCTCCTCACGTTTTGTCATGATTACACTTGGAGATGTGGTCGAAGATGTGGGCGAAGGAGTTGGGGATGATCCCCCGTTCCTCCGGATTCCCATCCTCCCCAGACATTGTGTATGTCTTCCCTGTTCCAGTTTGTCCGTAAGCGAAAATGGTTCCTTTATTTAAATTTATTCAAATTACTTATACCCCTTACCATTGTAACCTTTCAAAACATTCTCAACTATCGGCCTTGCCACCGAATTGTAGATGGTTATCTGGTCCGAGTTCCAATCGAATACTTGATCGAATGTAAAAGTTTTCGTAAAATCCTGAAGATGGAACTCTTACGAATAATATTTTTTAATTTACATTTTGACTTTCGACGGAGATCGTCTTGGCAATTTTATCCACTTTGACTGTGGCCTGATGTCCCCCACGAACTTCTTGTTCAGATAATGGCCGGCATCTGACAACTACCCTGACATTGTCACTGCCATCGCCCATATTCGGCGTACCTGCAACAGAATTAAAATAATTTTTCTTATTGTAAAAATTCGTAATGCAACAAACAGTACGCTCTGCAGAGACAACAATAAAAAGAAAAGAAATTATTAAATGGCCATTGCAAAGCGCGCAAAAGAGAAGCGCCATTGCCAAGAGCAGAGCGAGAGATTGCAGGGAGCGAAGAGACGACGGAGAAAATTGTTCCGAGCCTTTTACCGACAGCCGGTTTCTCTCTCCCGGAGGCTTTATTGCGTTCGTTCGACTTGCAGAAGATCGCCTCCATGAGACTGGGCCATCTTCTGATGCTCTGCGATTCCACCGAGGTAAATGTAGTCTCCTCAATCTTCAATTTTCTCGCGGCTACTCTGGTATGTCAATGTTGATTGTTGTATTCAGAGGTTCAGGCTGTGTGTGCACTGGTTAGCAATGACTGGATTCTCTTAAACAATGAAGACATTAATAACACACGATCTCTGAATGAATCGCTTTACAATAACACTTGGGATGAGTTCCTTTCAAAGATTCAAAGCGATGAATTAAACGCTTTGAATCTGATTCCTTGTGATTCCATCGGCTCCAAACATTTCTGGATGCCCGCCAGATTTGGCTCTTTTGTCGAACACAATACCAGACATTTAATTTACAGCTACAATCACAGTTGTAAGTCCATGATTGCTGGGATTACTACGTTCTGTTCTTTAGCCCTTATCGATTGCATCTCCCCGACAGTTGCAAACTACTTTTATGTGATCATTGCCTTTTGTTTTGTGGTCGTTACAACCGCTTCCTTCGCTTCGGTCTTACATTTTATGGCGCCACCATTTGGATTCTTCATCTGGTTGAAAGTAAATACGATTCTGGAGTTGTGTAATTGTAAGCCCTCTTTCTCTTTTGTTCAACTTTTATAGGCTCGATTGCTCTCCTTTCTATGGCGGCTTGTATGCTGAGCAGAGCCGAGGTCCAGGCACTGCGACCTGAGGCCTTTATTACCTTTGGCTTCGGCTTCCTTCTGATCATGGCGACCTTCTTCTTATCACTGATATCAGCCTGTCATGCCCAGAGAAAACAATTCAAACTGCGGAAAGCCAGAAGAGTCGACAACCAAAGATTGATGTGCACACGGACCCTGAGGTCATGGCGAGATGTCACTCAACGTCCGGGAGACACGAGACCCATCATCAACCTGGAACGTTATCTTCTGGAGCCCGGGCTACGCAGAGGGAGTGCAACAACGATCTCCACAACGGCCGAGAGCAATGAAGACGGTCACGAACTGGTCACCTCTCAATCAGAGCTCCAGAGCGGCGAGTTGTGAGCCCGCCTTCTGAATCACCTGCCTTTTCCTTGAATCGCTCTGGCCTTGGGTCTCAAAAAGAGAGGGAAACGAATCGCCGGTGGCGTCTTCCCTGCCATTTGAGGCGTTATCACTTCTCTCTGATCAATAGACATGCTCCATAAGTTGTTTTCGGTTGTTATTCTCTGTAGTCAGGTAGGTCGTACAGGTGTAAAACCTTTTGTAAATTACTTTTTCTTCCCTCTACATTCATCTTGTGTACATAACATAAACTTGTCTTCACTCTGTATATATGGAACACTCAGCACGTGAATTGAAATGAATAGAAAACGTCTCGGTGTAATTGTGATCTAAATAAATTTAATGATTTGGAAATAAAAACATAATGTTTAGTTGGCCTACAGTATCCAAGAATCAGTTTCCCAAGAATGCGATGAAGTAAGGAAAATGTAATCAATGTAAATAATTGACGAATTAAGGAAACTTTCTTCGATGGTTATGACTGCAAAAGATGTGCAACTTGTGGTCCTACCATGTACATCAAGAAGGCTTGTTCCGAAAGTACAGATACAGTATGTGATTACTGTCTGAACGAGAGGCCGACTTTAAATGAAGACTTTTACACTCGATGTAACGATTATCGAAAATTATTTGAGAATTTGAAAGGGGATGTGTCCCCCAGACTCCATGCCCATTTTGAAGGAACTTACCAACATTATCATGGGATAAATTGGGCCTTGGCTTCCTTGGTTGCAGCCATTTCTGTGGCCTTAATTTTGACCATCAACAAATGCATCAGACGTCCCGCCTTCAGAGAAGTTACTATTACCCCTCCTGAGTTGACTGAAGAAGAGAAACAAAGTTAGTTTGCATTTGAATTATGACATTTTAATACACATGCATGCATTTCAGATATAATTTTCGCGGCCGAACACCTCCGTAACAAACGTGGAAAGTACCACCGTCTGGACTATGTTTAGAGTGGCGGGAATTCCGTTATATCCTGGTGTTAACATGCATTATCAACGATACAAAACAAAGTCTTATTCTCAATAAATTTTACAAACAATACATAATATATTATATAATATAATTAGTTCTTATATTACTGAGGACTGTCGCATTGTTCGTACAGTCTCTTCTCTGAGGGCCTCGTTCGAATGATGGATTGGTCGATTTCGATAGCTTCGGGCATTCCTTATTTCTTCCCCATCTTCTCGGTATTCTTCCAAGGGCTCTCTCCGTTGCCGCATTCGCTGATTGTCTTGTAATTCCCTTTGTAGTTGAAGATGAATTGATGGCGGATGAGGGGAGACATAACTCTCCCCGCTTCTTTCCGCGCTGATTTCCGTGGTCTGCGTGGTTGGAGGATAATTTTCTAAAATTACATGACATTCAAATAATGCCTATCCCAGCTTCGCAGACACACTAAACATACCATAAAATACCCGAGATTCAGTGACTACTCGCTCCATTCCATCTTCTTCGTATACGTCAAACTGATGGTTGTCATAAGCAGCCCCTCCTGCTCTTTTATGGCCATTACCATGCCTTCTGGCCGCTTGCTCTCGACTTCTTTCCTCTCTGATCGCCTGTTCCCTCATCCTTTGTTCTCTGACCATCTGATCCCTCCGTTCATCCCTTCTCATCTGCTCCAATCTTCTCTGTTCTTCTCCAGTTTCCCGTCGTGTTTCTTCACTTCTCTGATGGTGTCTATCTACACTCAAACTTCTTCTGCTTCTGTTATTTATTGATGGGTGTTCGTTGATTAACCGCACACTTCCATGCCGATCTAACTCTCTTCTTGTTAGTCCACTAGAATCAGAGAGTTTCTCGGCCTGAATCCCCTTTTCTATGGTGTAGATCTCTTTGTGCGGAACTGTGTTTTCTGTAAGTCGTGTTCTTCGTCTTCTTCTGAGAAGACAACATAGACACAGGGAGATAATCAGACAGAGGAGAATCAGTAGAAGTATGAAGAAGATCAGCCACAACCACCAGGGTAGTCCCCAAAGACATCTTTCACATCTCTGAGGGCCCGGCACTGGAATGGGAGGGGGTGCCAGAGGGTAAGGCAAGGGGGGAGAGGGGGCTGGAGGGGCAGGCGGGACGATGGGATACGGTTGAGTGGGAGGGAGGGCATAGGGCTGACTGACCGGGTAACTACATCTGATGGGCATTGTGAAGTTAGGATACCGTATCCGCGGATGAGTGTGACAAGAATGCTGGAAGAATAATTAAGTCATCAAAAATTAATTAAATCAACACAAATTGGAATTGCATTATCAACTATAATAGCAACTCACCTCAGCACATCCACTGCAAGAAAATACGGTGATTACACACTCGATGTTGAGGAACACATCCTGGGGATAAAAGTGGACAAGAGTTCTCTTCACAGCCCCCGGGCGTGTATACTGCTCGGTCTCCAGATAGTCGGAGAACACGTTATCTGGACGCAAACACCTGAAAGCTCTTCCTTTTTCGTTTTTATCGTTTATCCAATTTCCCGATGGTCATTCGGGAGATGAATCAGTAAAACACCTGGGGCAGAGCAAACATACCCGTAGCTATCCATAAAACGAATGTTATTGGCCACACAGTAATCCACCATGTAATCGAACTCGTCCACATTCCCCATGAAAATCTCCAAGGTGTAAGCCTTATTTTTGGCAATGGGTTCTTATAAAATAAAATTATAATACTAGAAAAGAGATCTTACTAAAGTAAGGAGGCTCCATGAATCTGTCATTAAGACCAATAAAACCCTCATGAAGGTTGATCAGCGGCGTTGGAACAGCTGATAGATAAGGACTTAAGGACAGGGATAAGCAACACAAAAGGGTCACTTTCATTTTGACCTACAAACCACTACTTTATGTTGTAGTAGGGGCTGTCTCATGGAAGGGAATGTGGAGATCCCGAATCAGTCTTAAAAGAAATCGAAAGCGGTCATTCAGAGGCTGATGGTTCTGAGTCAGAGGTCCTTTCAGGAA
The DNA here is from genome assembly GCA_904066235.2 of Bursaphelenchus xylophilus. Taxonomy (NCBI): domain Eukaryota; kingdom Metazoa; phylum Nematoda; class Chromadorea; order Rhabditida; family Aphelenchoididae; genus Bursaphelenchus; species Bursaphelenchus xylophilus. The sequence goes on along the minus strand of CAJFCV020000003.1, from coordinate 6,125,386 downwards.
TAGTACAATCTCCATACATCGCACTTTACTATGCATCTGATCTGGGTATAGACGACATCTTGAATATAAATGTTATTTTGGACGTTATAGTAATATTTCCAACGGTTTCCTTACTCTCAAACAAAAAGCTTACAGAAATACAGCTTGAAAACAAAAAACATAAACGACTGTGAAATGATGATAAAACTCATGAGATCAGACAGTTTTTTTTTCGTAATAGTTCCATTGTCTATTCGCGCAATGCCATTAATGGCAGAATGACGGAGAGTCTTTGTCAGGATGCATTGTCTCACACTCATAACGGCGCGCCTTAGTAACGGAGCCTTGTTCCAAAGTTATCCATGACATTTGATCACTGAATTTGAACTGTGGTTCCATCTGCGTGGTCGTTTCCACTTGTAAATCCATAATTCTGGAGAAAGTAACCTTTCCATGGATTTATCGAAACGTATTCCAATAAATGCGAGCTCTTCCCTCTCTTCAAAATATCCACGAAAAAAGAGGAGGATCACTTTGCTATGTCAATTATTATTCAAAGAAGTGCTCCGAGTGGCGCTTGCGGCTGCACGAAGAAGGTCAGCTCAGCTAGCCTGGAGTCTTCAAAGCTGCCGAGATTACAGGCGCTCTCTTTAATTTCTTTTTGTATCTTTGCGTGGAATCAGATGTCTTAAGTGTCATTTCTCGCAAGTTATCCCTTCAGCGACGCGTGTCTTCGTTTTATACAACCTTTATTCCGCTAGAAGAATATTCGGAATGCCCAAGTTGCGTTTTATTAACGTTTAGGTTCGAGTATTTTTCATTTCGTGAATTATAAGTAATCTTCGGGAAGGCACGATAAGATCACGGTTTCGCTATGTTGATTTATCAACCAAAAAATTGAATAAAAATATTACAACAAATTTTTCATGTTTTTTCGGAGGGATATTTATGAAATCACTCAGGTCTTTGATTAAACCTACACCTTACAAAAAAAACTCTTAACTCAATTTGTTTGGAAATATTCCGCGGTCACCAGGGTTCCATTTAGATCATAACCCTGATATGAAGTCCTCCCCCTCTTCTTGGATACCCATCTCTTTTCTTCTGACATTTCAGTTTTACTGTGTTGCCACTCAACCCGAATATAATCATCTTATGAAGCGAACATAAGGGGAATGGTTGCGCAACGATCCTCCGGATTCCCGCCTGGTCGCGTCTTACCACCCCCATGGTTTCCCTTCTCCTTTCGAGTTGAGTTTCCCCAGGTTTCACCGTGGCTAGCCCCTCGCGCGACTTCCATTTTTGGGGTAAATGGGTTTCGTCGTTTTCTTTGTCGCCATGCACAATTCCTTCGTCTGTTCAGTTTTTTGCAGCTAATCGATTTCATGCGGACTAGCGGGATTAGTGCCAAGGGCGGCAGATCAAGGGGCTAGCCAGCCAGATCCCGGCCTAATTAGAGTCGAGAGCAGGCTTTCTCATTGCACTCTTATGTCTGACCTCCCGCGCAGGCACTCCCCCTCCTCGTTTTCCCATTCTTTCAGACGCGATCGCTCTCATGCTAATGTTTTTGTGGTCTCTGTGCCCCCTACCTTCCCCTTCCTTGCGCCCTGCCAAGGTGGTCGAGTGGCGTTTACGCAGGCTTTGGTAGAGCGCGGGGCGACCCACGAGCCGAGGGGATTCGCTCGCCGTCCTCTTGAACGGTTCGAGACTCCTCTCCGACGCTGTCTTCAGTTACAGGCCGCGCGCTGGACCTTGTCCACCATTTTTTGTGTTTTCATTTCACTTTTTGTTGTTTGCAGCACCTGTTTCGCGCAGTCCAGCAAGTGATGCTGGTCATCCCGTTGTGGGTAATATGCCTGTTGAGTGGCGGGGGAGTCGTTGCCCAGATGCAGGCACAAGTCAAGATCTCGGAGCAGCCATTCCCAGTTTCATCAGCAACTCAACTAAATGAAATAGTGTGGACAATGGTCGGCCGAAGTTCCAGTAATACTATTTATTGTGTCTCTGACCATCCCGTGAGTCAACTACGCTTTGTTTGCGTAGACTGTCCGCAGAAGAACATCACGGACATCGTTAATGTTCTGAATTCAGCCCAGGATATGACAAGGACGGCTGGATTCCCCGTAAGTCAAGGAGTTTATTATAGTTCACATCCTTTGAAAGAAACATAGCTATTACGAATGTTTTGAAGGAACAATCAGCTGACCTGTGAGAGCGATTGACCTTTCGAGGCCTATACAAACATTCCACCCTGCCGATTAATAAGAAGAGTTACCTGTAAATATTTACAGACTGTCGCGTTGAGAAACGTAGAAGCCAATCCATCCTGGTCTGGGGCCACGATTATCTGCCAAGCCGCCCTCTCAACTGGACTCATTGATTCTGCCCCGGCCCAAGTCGTGGTCAGATATCTTCGTCAAGTCCACGTGGTAGATGCAAACGGTCAAGGGCCTGTAGTTATACCCAACCAAGGACTTCATTTTTATGTTGAGTGTATTCGAGGGCCGGATAACACTTGTAATCCAGGGAGAAGAAAGACCCTGAGGTGCTCAATCCAAGCGAATCCACCAGCCACAACATTCAGATGGATGAAGAATGGTATCACGATTAATAATGATGGCCCCGAGCTGTCCATTGGAGTGGAAATGATCGGTCAATCGATCCAATGTTCGGCCAATAACGGCCTTTTCGATGAGAATGGGCTGTCCTCGGAAGCCGTCTCCATTGATCCCTATTGTAAGCTCATTCTTATTTAGACCTGATTTAGAATATGAGTGCTATGAGATGACTATCATAATTTTTTAGCTGCAGCAAGAACTGTTCAGGACAACTTCCAACAAGTCCTGACATCTCCCCCTTTCCAAGGCGGCCCTCAGGTCGCCATGGATCAGGTTGTGAAACTCTCATGCACAGTTGAAGCCAATCCCCGACCTATTGTCTATTGGAAATTGCGTCATCCCAACAATCAAGTGGTCGATGCAGCGTGTGGCCAAGGTCTGAACGGTGTCTATAAAGAGATCCCTGGTCCTCTGCCTGCCAATGTGGTTCGATTGAACTCAATCTGTGAACTCCGAGTGAGCAATTATTCTTATTCTGGTCAATATTGGTGTTCGGCTTGTTCAATCGTATCTCAAGGAATTCCTGAATGTTCACCAAGTCTGGAAGTACCGGGCGAGAGGACTATTAGTGTGCAAGTACAAGGTCCTCCGATGGCCTCTGACGTTGAGCCCACCGTTGAGCAATACGAAGAAGGGGCCGTTGTCACTGTCCACTATTGCGCTGACCCATCTCCTCAACCGCCTAGAGAGATAGTATTCTCGATCGATAACAATGACATCTTTGTTGGCCAGAGATGGCAGAACTTCCACTTCGAGGCCAACCTTCAGAACAGTAGCTCCCATTACTGTGCCATTGCTCGTCTCAGAATATCACCGGTTCATGAAGATGACCAGAGTCGATCCATCTTCCTCAAAGTTCAAAACTCTCATGGAGCCAAACAGTAGGAGAAATGGCTTCATAATGATTACTTTTCAGGATCAATGTGCCTCTGGGAGATCTGTTAGGAGTCGGTAGTTCGGATATTGGCCAACTACCAGCATGGGTACTACTTCTTCTTGGAGCGATTGTAGTTGTACTGGTGCTTATTGTATCTGTTATGTACTGCATGAGGCAACAGATGCTATGTTTTACAGGTATGTTCTTTGCATTACCATAATTCTGGAGAAATGTTCCAAGTATTTTTATCAATTTTTACCCATAACTTTCACTTCAGGCGAGAACAACTCCAACACCGATTACTCACAAGATAATTTCAAACAACCGTAAGTTGCCGGCAATGCGACCAAAGTATTGTTTAGACCTCATGACACCTACAGCGATGACATCCAACGAGGATTGTACGGAAGTTCAACGACCGAGGTAATGCGACCGTCCCCCCTCACAGACCAGGTGTATATGAGCCGAGAGGCCGTTGTCTGAGGCACATAAGTGATGTGAATATACAACTATTCCCACCTCCACTCCATGTTTCTTGTTGGTGTTGTCATCTTTTAATTAATTCTCACCTTTTCTTGCAGCACTTGCCACCATTTAACAATTTCGGGTGATTCTGTAACCTTATTCTAGATATATGATGCCGCATTGCAAGAAGCTTACTCGGAATGCACGGGGCTTGATGGTGGAACCAGAGTCTGAGAATTGTTGGTGTTTTCTTTTTCTTGTTTACCCTTCCCCTCTTATGGTGTAATATCATGTTGTGCCTTTCTTAAAGTTGTCCCTTGGTTTGCTTTTGTAACCCTGTCAATGTTGTGCTTCTTTTATTTGCATTCTCAAAGCACGCCAAGCCGAGATTTCAGCGAGCCAATGCCAGTCATGAGAGCCTCAAATATCTGGAGATGAATTTGACCGATCGAATTCGGGAGAAGCCCCGGCAACGGAGCATTGCCGTCTAATCTAGCAACATCTCCGCTTCCTTGCTCAACTAATCCTAACTACTCATCGATCTTCTCACTTTGTTTTGTATATTTCGAATACTCTACAGCCGGGTCATTTCTTTTCACTTAATTTGCATAATTCGTCTATTTAATAATCAGGTTCCAGAAATTTTAAATCGATAAATTACAAATTTATTATCAAATATTTCCGGTTTTAGGCCGTTGCAACGTAAATCAAGCAAGGCCAAATATAACGTGACTTGGGAATCGGCTAAAAAGACCACAAACAACCTCGTGAACAGTGAAGATGCCCTAGGTTATAAGCGAGTTTAGATGGCCACAATGCCGCACAAAAATAACCGGCAATGACAAAATCGGAAAAAACGAACTTTTACAATGGCCAAAACAGCATGACTTTAGAATTAGATCATAATTATATACAGATTAATCTAAGGAATGCAAGGTATATTAAATTGAAACCAGGTATCTTACGTTACGTATCTGATCCAGTAGTGACCACATTCTTGTCCACGAATTCAATCAATCGACGGGCATACTAAAGATTAATTACAGAGTCGTGTCAAATTACCTGTTCGGGTTTGACTGTGGATATATGTTCAGCTTCAGCCCCATATTTAACTGACTTGGCTGCGGATGCTGTTCGTTTCTTGACCCCATAGTAAGTCAGAATATCAACCAGACCAATGAAATAGATAAACTTCTTTTGGTGCGGCGAGTCTAAACCGAAGATTTATGTCACATTACTCTTTGATACTTACCAGCACTAACAATGGCGAAGAATTCTTCATCAAGATTAAATGCAGACACAGACGGAATAGGACTATCTGGGGGAGATGGAGCAAGTTCATCTCCACTATCGTCCTCGTTCTCCATCTCCTTCTCCGCCAAACTTTCTTCCATTCCTTTTTCAATGTCATGGATCCCGACCAACAGAGAATAATCCATAAGATGCAGATTAGTCAAGAAGTCGGTGTCGTTCTTTAATATATCCAAGAGCTGTTTCTTCACATCGGGAGGAATAGTCAACTTGTGATTTTCTTCGAGGAAGTCGTTGTCCTTGAATGTTGGGAGTTCTTTCGACTTTTCTTTTTCGCTAGCCTGCCGTTGAACCGTAGATCCCTTCAGGTCATACTTTTTGTGAATAGCGTATTTGGACCCAAAAATATTCCTCATGACCAGAAAATACTTATCAGTTCCGTCAACTGTAATTCGGTAGAGCCCAAGATATTGGGGAAGAAGTGTCTTTCCTTGTCTCTCCACGACATATGAGTGATATTTGAAAAGAATTGAATGAAGTTCAGCCACGCTTTCAGAATCAATCACCTTGATCACAAACATTCGATCAAACGAAACGAAAAAGTTGTTCGATCCTTCTTGTGGATCTAACTCTGGCTCAATGGCAGTCAAAGATCTCTAAAAAAATAAATAATGTTTTTATATATGCCTTACTAAATAATGCCTCTGGTCAACTCCAAATTGTTGTCTCAAGCTGCGAAAAACATTCGGGCAATAGTGTTTGACTTTGAAATGGCTGGGCATATTCTCCCTGAATTCATCATTAAACACTCATATTACTCATACTTGTTAAAAAAGTGATTGTCCACTTTGACCTTGGAGAAAGCCCGGAATTCATCTGGAAATAGGAGACCAGGAGGTGGAACGTGCATCAGTTCAGTTATCTAGATATGAAAATATTAGCATTGCATTGGTGTATTTCTAATATCTATAAACGACCTAAATATTAAAAGTCGATCATAACTACCTTACCGTGTTATTGACTCCCCACATAAACACGGACATTACAGGGTCCTTCGCTCGGAACACCTTCCATTTAGGTACCAACGGCTTCTTCCTCAGTCCACCATGATGTTTATGATGCTTTGTACGGCTCGCCATAACTGAAAAGCTGAACGATTTGAAAACGGCAAAAGGAGCGGCCGCCAAGAAAAAAAGGCCAGCCGGGCCTTTTATTTTTCCTTGCGCGCTTTGGCGGCCGAAAAGAGAAAGCGCGTCGTTGTCCATTCCTAAACCGGCAGAACTAAAAAACGTCAGTCCGTCCCCCAAAAAAACTTTGCAAACAGAAAGTCCGGTTCGTCTCTGAATGAATGGGGATTAAAATAATACAAAACATTCACTTCATTGCTAATTCAAAACTTGGCTGCGAGACTATCTAAAATCTCGTCATTTGAAAACGAAAAAATGCTATATATTTGGGCAAGACGAAAAGCAAACTAAAAGGATAAATCAAAATTGAAGATTATCAGGTGGAAGCGACAAAAAATGCATACAAACAATACGAATATAGAATATTGGACTAGTATTTCTGTTTTCTTTCATCCTGGAAATGGCCGACAATTGACTGGGAAAGCGTCAAGTTTTCCCAGAGTGGGTCAAGTTTCACCCATTCAGAATACGACGAGCAAAAATCGTCGTATTCTGAAAATGGCGATGATTTCGGAAATCAGACTCATTTTTTCTAAATCTTACAATTTTTTAAGTAGTAATGTTAGATAGTAACTCTCTAGATTTTTTTGTTGAGTAACTCTGATATCTGGGCTTGACAAGTAAAATTAGATATAATTTTGACATAAATATAATGGATTCCCTATATAATATTATTCGAAAAAATTCAAAAAATACATCTGTAAGATAAAATTCTAAAATTTTCAGAAAAAACAGATACGATTTTCGAAAGTAGCGCCATCGATTTTCTCGGAATTATTTTTTTTGTCAATTTTGACACTTCGTTAGGACGAAACTAAAAAGTCAGGGGTGGCCACCGGGCCGGGCCGGGCCTGGCAAATTTTGAAACGGGCCGGGCCGGGCCTGGGATTTTGCCGGGCCGGGCCCCGGGCCTGAAATTTGGAAAAAGAGGCCCGTTTGCCACCCCTGTAAAAAGTGGGCGGGAAACATTCTTCTTCCATTTCGCGTTGCTGTGCGCCGTGTTGGGTACTGCAGCGGGAACAGCCCTTATTTGTAGGGTTCGGAAGATCCGGGTATATTCACCACGTGGGTATATAAAATCTCGGGTATCACGGTTGGGGTGATATTCTTGATTTTCCCAACTACAACGAACAAAACAAGTACTTTAACAATGAAAAAGTTTAACAATCCAATATTTCGCAGTCAGATCTGGAATTTTTTCCCTTTCATCTTCCGACTCCGGCAACTGGCTGACTACAGGGCGTTCTTAGAATTATGGAAAAAACTATTCTTTAATAACTTTGTGCTCGGTGGTCCAATCCGAAAATTTTTTTTGCGTTTTGCAGAAAAACCTTTGAGTTTTTAGAATCAACAAAAAATTTTTTCTTTGATCGGCGGAGACTTCGGTAATCCTCCTTGAATTCGGCGGAGTGTTTTTTTTCACAAATGATAAATTGTTGTATGTGTGAAGAAAATGGGCGGGAAAGGATTCAGAAGATACAATATGACATTAATTTAGTGGTTCTAAGGTCCTCCCTGATAGGAGTTCAATGGAGTCCCAAAAGCCACACTAAATCCCAAGTACCCCAGCGGAACTATCCAAAGGAGTCAACAATGCCAACGATAAATACAAAATAACCCGTTTATCCAGAGGAAGGGTCGATACAATCACGTAAATGTCAAAATAGGTAAAACCAAAGTGTCGACTGGCGGAACAATCCTTGCCAGCCGTCTGTCAATCTGTCCTATTGTCCGAATCCAACCGACCGCCACCCGGCTCTCCGGATCGTCTCTCAATTCCATTCTCTCACGTTCCTTGACTTTCCAACGGTGCGTTAGGTTTCGCGGCGGGACCCAGCCCGGGGTTCGGTGCGGTCCTGCACCATTCGCCCCCTAACCAAGTTGGCATCGTCCCCGATGTCAGTGAAGTCGATGCGCCGTTGGGGAAGTTGATTGGTTTCTCCTGGGGCTTGTCCGATCTGGTTTGGTATCGGTGAATGTAGTCGAAGTCTGAAATTAAAAGTGATTACAAGTGAATAAAAGTCCCTAAAAATCCCTAAAATATCCTAAATAACCCCCAAGCTCCCCCCTAACCATCTGAAGTCGTTCTCGACTTCAAAAAGTAAGTTCCGGGTTTTCAGGATATTTTATGGGATCCTGAAACTTATTTAAAAATGAAATACGAGTTGATGTTTTACCGGAACAAAATAAGTAAATAGTGAATTTACGAATCAAAAATTGAAATACCTTTAAAATTATACAAGATACTACAACAAAATACGGTATTTCCATACTAAAATAGCAATTTACGGTCAAGTTAGCCGCACGGACGACGTAAATCTCCGAACATTTAAATTTGGTTCCCTTTCCTTCGATTCGCGAGGAATACGACCATTCTATCGAGTTGTTCTTGTCGAAATCACCCTTGAAACTGTGATTTTCTTCCAAGAACTTAAATTTGCAGCCTTTACCAGGGAGAAATGACTTCAGGAACACATTATCATATAGGCAATTACCAGGAATTTGAATATTTTGATTGACTCTTGGCACAATTTTTGCGAAAAGTTGATTTCTCTTCTCAAAACTCTCGAAAGTATCTTCCTTCGGGATGTCAACATTGACTTTCGGGTCTTTGATCTCAAGGGCAGTAGTACTAAACCATTTTTCGTAGACGGAATTGTCCAGGATCTCTTCAAAACTCGGAATTATCCCCTTCTTCTCGTGTTTCCAACTCATAAACGCGGATTTTGACAACTCCGATGTGTAGCCTGTCTGTTGGTGGACTTTTGAGGCTAGATGTGAAATCTCGGGCTCAGCGAATAATGTCTCGAGATCTTCGGATTCGAGTTCATCGTTACGTGTACTCAATTCCTCAAAACTTGAGCATGTAAAAGGTTCCTGACATGATTTCATTTCGGGTTTTTCTCTCAGACTATCAATTTCGTTTATCGTGCAGTTTGCCGTAATTTTAACTTCAGAATTCTCCTGTGGTTCTTGCTCCACTGGACCAGCTGAGATGATTTGCGGAACGATTGAAGATCCTCTATTCGCTTTATAATTTACTCGAGCTGCTAATGCCTTCTCTCTGAGCTGTTTCAAATAATCCTTCCGTTTGTGACAGTCCTTCTCCAAATGTTCTCCTCCATTGCAATACTGACAAAATAATCGCGCTTTAAAACTGCTGATGGATTCACCCGACTCTGGCTTGCGCGAATTTATTGCAGGCCGGGTAGGTGAAAATCCTGTTGCTGGTTTGCAATTGGGCCTACGTTTTCAACCGTTGGTTGAGGAATTGATCGATTATTTTGAGACGGACCGTTCCAAAAGGCACTTAGATGCGCTGGAGCATGACTGTTTAAGAAATTCTCAGCTTCGAATGATGGATTTTGCTGGGATTGATACCAGTTTCCTTTGTTGTATTCATACACATTGGTGGCAATCTTGACCATCTCTTCGAAGGGGAGGTTTTTGTGCAGTTCCGCGGCGAGTGCGATGCTAGCTTCTCTATGATTTAATCCAGCCATAAATTTCGAGATCATGTGTTTTTCGAGTATATGTTTAGGTGCACCCGCGAATGCTCTGATAGTGATGTCGCTTATCTGATCAGCGTATTCGCGGATAGACATATTGTTCCCTCGGATGAAAGGTTTGAGATAAATAGAAGCCCAATCCCTATGATCTGCCGCTCTACTTTTCAACTCACTCTCGAATTCAGCTAAGTTTTGATCAAAGTCGCTACTTTCCGAAGCCATGCTCGTGTGTTCCCACAATCGAGCTGCTTTTCCCGCTACCTTGGCCTCAAGGAGATCCCTCTTCTCCTGCGTGGTGTGATTTACAGTCCCCGCGCGAAATTTGTAGAAGAAACTGACAACTTCGCTTTGTTTTTCCTTCCCCGTCAACGTGGGGAGCCTCATCTCTATGAACATAAGATCGGCAACTGATCCCCCGGTTCTAGTCGGCGGACTCTCTAGGCGCGGCGCAACAGAAATACTCTCGTCTTGCGGTTGCTTTACTTCGCTTTGCGCTAATAAAGTTTGAACAGCTTGAGATAACTCTTCTATTTTCTTTCTATCTTCTTCAGCCTGCCTTTGTACCTCAATAAAAGTCTTATCAGATTTTTCCCGCTGCTCCTTCATGAAGCGCAATATGTCTCCCAAGACTTCCTTACTACCCTCGCTGCTGTCCCCTTGCTCCATTTTTTCTAAAGAACAAGACACTAAATCAAAACACTCACTTCAATTCCACTTGTCAAGGTTATGATCCGGAGTTGTGGTTCTTGGCAACTCGAGTCTCCGATTCTGCAAAGAGTAGAATTAGATCAATGGCTTCGCGGAAATCACGAACGCAATCACGCAAATTATATACGAACACGTACTACACGCAACTCTTGACAAGACAGCACAAAGTTTCAAAGTAAATACAATTCTCAAAAGCTTTCTCAATCAATTCCGATTTGATACCTAAAACAATATCAAATCACAAAATTCTCGCAAATTCCCAGATAGTTACCGCGAAAAATTCGTCTCACGCTGCTCAAAAAGCTTGGATGCAGCTATAATAACTCGAATTTGTCAATGAATTCGAGTATGGCAATACTTCTGATATTACACTTGCCTCCAGACGTATTTCGATAATTCTTCGATCGAAACCGTCCGTAAAGTGGTAACTCTTCTTTTACCACACAGATCTTTAGTAGTGATCTGTTTTTACAACTCTGCTCTTGGTTTCTTTCGAGACAGAGTTGGCTTGCGCTGACCTATTCTTCTTTAGGTAGCACAAGAGTGGGTTTCTCAAGCAGTGAGTCCCACTTCGATTCCACCTGGTTTCTTGAGGTGAGAATCGACTTGGAGTGCCCTTAGTTTCTTTCGGGTCAGCTCCGATCTCGTTAGGAACTATTCTTTTCCTTCCGAGATATCTCTACGATTTTTTAGATCGAGAGTCGAGATTTTTGGGTAAATATTCTTTTACCCCCAGAGAATCCACGTGAATCCTCTTGCAGATAAACCGAGTTTTACGTCGGACTATCTGATCTCTGCCAAGCAAGCCTAAAATGCAACCAAAAACAATAAAACTTACCTAAAAGCCAATCGATCTTCGTCGCCAAAGTGTTGTCGACTGCGCGGTCGCCAAGTGGTTCTAAGGTCCTCCCTGATAGGAGTTCAATGGAGTCCCAAAAGCCACACTAAATCCCAAGTACCCCAGCGGAACTATCCAAAGGAGTCAACAATGCCAACGATAAATACAAAATAACCCGTTTATCCAGAGGAAGGGTCGATACAATCACGTAAATGTCAAAATAGGTAAAACCAAAGTGTCGACTGGCGGAACAATCCTTGCCAGCCGTCTGTCAATCTGTCCTATTGTCCGAATCCAACCGACCGCCACCCGGCTCTCCGGATCGTCTCTCAATTCCATTCTCTCACGTTCCTTGACTTTCCAACGGTGCGTTAGGTTTCGCGGCGGGACCCAGCCCGGGGTTCGGTGCGGTCCTGCACCATTATTTCAATTTTTTGTCATTCGGCGGAGACATTTTTTAACCTCGGCGGACGATTTTTTTTCGAATTTGGGGAGTCAAAATTGGCTAAAACCAAAACGTATGGTATTCCTGGTGGCATGGCGCCTAAATACGACTTATTACGTCTTCGGCTCACTGGGAGAAGAAAAAAGGCAATTCGGCGGAGAAAAAATGAACCCATTTTTACAGCCTCGTTTGTGAAAAACGCACTCCACCGAATTCAAGGCGGATTACGGAAGTCTCCGCCGATAAAACAAAAAATTTTTTTTTTGATTCTAAAAACTCCAAGGTTTTTCTGCAAAATGCAAAAAAAATTTTCGGATTGGACAACCGAGCACAAATTTATTAATGAATAGTTTTTCCCATAATTCTTGGAACACCCTGCAGATTTCGACCTCAAAACCAGGGTTTGAACGAAAAAAAAACAAATTATGACAAAGTGTCAACATTCATTGATTTTTTATGACCAAATTCCACCTTTTTTTACATTTTTTTAAATGTAAAAGTAATTCGAAAATTCCCATAAATACCCGCGTCCGACTTGGTACCTCATCTAATCGAAATATGCTTTGCGGACGTGGTTTCGGGCTTCAAAATTTGAAATGAAAATCTCAAAGGTCAGTACGGCGCCTCCGGGAATGCAGACCCGCCACAGTTGGTGGACAAACAATGGGCTGGTTCAGCTTCAATTTTATATAAATTTTATAGAAATGGTGCATTATTGGCGGGGAAATATTCAAATAAGTTTGGAAGCTCCGGCTGAACCACCGTTTATTATTTAGAAGCGTAATGTGTTAAGACCCTAATTGGATACATAACTGTGAAGTCAGAAAGCTCGTTCGAGTTAACAAGGAAGGCGATAAGAAGGTTTAAAAAATGCTTAAAAACTTCTAATCATAAGTACCCAGATTGTATACAACATGCAATAATATGACATATAAGCATGGCAAGTATTTTGGTAACTCCACACGTCCCGACTTTTCAGGTCAGGGACAGTTCGGGCCGCGACATTTCGGGGCAACGGCAGATGGGGTCAGCGGCTCTTCGGGGCAACGACGTTTCGGGTCAACGATACCGTTTTATAGGTATATAATCAAGGGATTAGGTCCGAAAATTGCACCTGACGCATTTTGTAATGTATTCGTTTTCGGACAGGAAAAACGATTTTTTGTGTACAGGCTGTTCCAAGAATTATGGAAAAAACTATTCATTAATAACTTTGTGCTCGGTGGTCCAATCCGAAAAATTTTTTTTGCATTTTGCAGAAAAACCTTTGAGTTTTAGAATCAAAAAATTTTTTTTTCAGTGGGCCGAAGGCGTAACAAGTCGTGTTTAGGCGCCATGCCACCAGGAATACCACACGTTTTGGTTTTGACCAATTTTGACTCTCCAAAGTCGAAGAAAAATCGTCCGCCGAAGTTAAAAAATGTCTCCGCCGAATGACAAAAATTTGGAATAAATGTCATTTTGTATCTTCTGAATCCTTTCCCGCCCGTTTTCTTCACACATACAACAATTTATCATTTGTGAAAAAAAACACTCCGCCGAATTCAAGGAGGATTACCGAAGTCTCCGCCGATCAAAGAAAAATTTTTTTTGATTCTAAAAGCTCAAAGGTAAAATGCAAAAAATTTTTTCGGATTGGACCACCGAGCACAAAGTTATTAATGAATAGTTTTTTCCATAATTCTTGGAACACCCTGTATACACCCTGTAGAACTGAACAAAATTTTGAACTTTTATAAGAAAAAAATCTGTGCTATATTCGATGTTCACATCTACATATATGATACGTCCTATCCTAACCGTCAGCAGTGGAATTGGACGAAGCCAAGAACAAGAAATGGAGCGATAGACTTATTATTTGCATACAAGCATTACGACTACTATCTTCTTACTCCTGTCTGCGTTTAAATCCGATGCTTATAGTTAAAGGCATAGATAATGGATACGATTCTTATCTGCTTACAAACACCATTTTCTTAAACAAATGAAAAACTGAATCTCAATTACCCCTAAATCAACGAAAAAAATCCAAAAATTACATTTTTACATTACTCTGTAAAACAAAATTGTAACATTCGGATCAATTCTCAAAAAAAAATTTTCTGTCCCGGAGTGAAAACAATAGTGTTTATAAGCGACGAGCAAATAAGAAAATCGTATCCATTGTTTATGTTTTTAACTGGATGCACGGGATTCTTAAAAATCAAATTCTCCAAAAAATCCTTTCCCAAGTCCCGAAGCAAAAACATTTCAAAAATTTGTTCAAATTCACCAAAAAATTCTTTTTTCCCAGTCCCGAAGCGAAAATATTAAACGGTATTGTTGGCCCGAAATGTCGTTGACCATTGTGCTGATTAAGAATATATAAAAATTAGCTGCCCAATTTCGGATTTTAGGGGTGAAAATGCCCAAAAGCTGTTAACTCCTTCAATTTTAAATGCCATAAAAAACAGTGGACAAAATTGACACACGCGGAACATTATTTCTCCGTAGAATCCGTATTCATCGTTTACGATAATAAAATCGACAAGTTCAGCGAGCAAAATTGGCTTTTTTAGCAATCGGGTGAAGAGTGATTATTTTTCGCTTAAAAACGTTTTTCATAGCAGTAGATTATTATGGGAAAAAGAATCAAACGCAGGCCTTGTTTAGTTTTTGAGATTCAGATTGATCCAAATTAAATGAGCGGAGTATACGATGACAAATTTTGTTTTCCTGCTATGGATGAATGAGATTGACGCCATTACCGTAACCCGAGATGACAATAATTGCTGTTAATTACTTTGTTAGGTTTTAATATACATACGTAGTAACATAGTGATGGTTTTGCAAAAAAGGCAAAGACTTAAATTAAACAATAAAAAGATTATCGAAAAATCTTTTAACAAGATGTCAATTCTTGTACTCCGTTTCGGGAAAGCACGAGGCGTCTAAACGGTTATTGGATTGTAACTGGATCTGTTTCGGCCGGGCAATATTGCTCCGTCCATTTGGTTTATTGCATTCCGAGATGGGATGGCGCGAAAATGGGGAGATTTATATTGTTTTCGGACTTATACGAGCTGTCCACTCACTCGAAATGAGCACTCGATGTCTGTAAGGGTAAGGTGGTCACAAAACGGGCGCGCTATTTGGCCAAAAGAAGGAGTCTTGGCCTTTCAGTTTGGACAAGCCCTTCGCTCACACAATGTAAATGCGTCTTTTTTTATGATTCCCCATAACTTTGAACATTTTCTCGCAGTAATTACAACATCTTCTAACGGGCGTTGGGAATGGAATGACCTGAACGGGAAGCAGGGGCAGGTGTGGGAAGAGGAGAAGGCGAGATGAGCACCCTTCTACTTTCTTCTTCATTCCAAGTCCAGATTTGGCTGTTTCTTTGGGGTCATTAAATCCGGTTTGTTTTAAGGATTGGAGGGTGAGTCATAAACTGTTTCGTTTTCCCAATGAAAAGCGACAGTGGGATAGTAAAAGAATGTCTTTTTAAAACCGTCGAACTCCCTCCGAAAGAGGACCGATGGATGCCTGTTCAAGGCATCCATTCCTCGCATTGTCTCCAAAGACGGCTTCCTGGTGGCAGAATAAGTGTTGGTCAGAGGGAAGGGGAACGCTTGGGAGGAAGAGCATCCAGCCCCAGGTCCTGCAGGTGGACATTCAACATAAAAGGGAAAGGGCTTTGTGGGAGCAGCCGGAAAGAGATGGGAAATGTTTGTCGCCGCGTGTCGTAGATTTGTCCTCGACTTTTGACGTTCCCAATGGACCTTGGGGTTTCGGAACTTCACCAATCCGATGTCCACAATCTCTCTAAAGGCTGCATCCATCGGATTCTCGCTCACAAATCATTTCTCTGACCCCTTTTCTTATCAGTCACCGGATCTATCGCCCACATATTGCGGCCATTTTTTATCGACGCGCCCGTTGGTGTTGTGATTCATTTGCATATTACTCAAGGCCTTCATTGCTCTTCCTCTTTTGGGTAAACATCCCTTTCCCGTCTCGTGTTTATGTGATTTTAAAATTAAGCGTATTATGATCAGATATGAGTCACACCTTTCCTTCACGTTTATGTGGGGCTTTTTACAGTCATTTAAATGTAATAATATATTTATTTTGTCTTCAGATGAGGTAATTTGATGGATGGCCATGTTCAGGCGTGTATTCCTATTCCTCCTTCTGAGGTTCGTAACTTCATTCAATGTGGATATTGACCATGCTGCAGTCCATTGGGGTCCTTCCAGCTCTCACTTCGGTTTCTCCGTAGCCGCTCATTTCCGTCAAGGCCATCCGCTGTAAGTCCATCTTATTTTGGCGGCCTCATTTTTGTTATTTACGACACTTCTGAGGGATGTAAACTTTTTCGGCATTAATTACATAGCTTAGGGTACCAAGCGGTGCTTTAGGAGAAAGTAAAATAAATCACTCAAGCTCAGAAATAATTCATTCATTACAGATTACTAG
Source organism: Bursaphelenchus xylophilus (assembly GCA_904066235.2). Lineage (NCBI taxonomy): Eukaryota > Metazoa > Nematoda > Chromadorea > Rhabditida > Aphelenchoididae > Bursaphelenchus > Bursaphelenchus xylophilus. The sequence goes on along the minus strand of CAJFCV020000003.1, from coordinate 6,109,051 downwards.
TAGGTGCCCCGAGGGCAGATTCTGGACAGCCAGGAACTCAGGAAGCCGGGGCTGTTTATGCATGTCCGACAGAACAAGGGATCCACACAAGTTGCCAGCAGTTGAGAATTGAGTATCCAACTCAAGATGACTACACTAGAGCCCCCATCAGGCTGGATAATAAGGTCTTGCATCCTGAGGGAAAAAATCATCAGATGTTAGGGTTTGTTGTCCAATCTACTGGCAGTGCAAATGGGCAGGCAATGGTTCGTTTATGAATAGATATTAACTTTAATTCATTAGACATGTGCTCCTTTATTAAGAACGGGAGTTAACGCATACACAGATGGCGTTTGCTATCTTCTGCGCAATGACTTGAACCATTCAAGTGTCATCAACACATGCCATCCTTTGCCCAAAAAGGACCGGCACAATGACTATGGGGCATGTGAACAGGGATTCTCGGGCTATATGGATGATGTAAGAGCCGTTTTAGAATGGATATTACAGTTGAATACGTAGTATATGCCCCGAAAATTTAGAGTGTGATATTAACTGGATTGCCTGGAGCGCGTAAATGGACGGGTGGGGTGTTCGGCCGCTTCATGTTTACAGCCGATGGTTTCCCCGATTCGGTGGACCGATGGACAATGGAGGTGGGCAAAGAGAATGAGGGAATCATCAATGTCCTTGCCTCTCATGACTACCTCGGCTATTCCGTTCGCTATGGATTATTCGGATTTCCATACGAAACCAAAGACAGGAACAACTTCACTGTTGTCAGTGGAGCGACCAGATACGGTCAAACTGGAGCAGTCATCTTCCTCCCTTTTTATGGAAATGCCAGGCCTGAAGATGAGAAACTTCTTGGTTTAGATAAGAGCAGATTCAAGTTGGATGGTCGGCAATTAGGTTCTGGGTTTGGCTATCAAGTAGAAGTCCTCGATCTGAACAAGGATGGGTAAGTGACTGAGAGGTCTCCTGGTATTCCTTTTTATAGATTTGATGACTTATTGGTCAGTGCCCCATTTGAATTTCATTTCGAAGAAGATCTTGAGTTTGGTGGAGCTGTTTACTTATATTATTCTAAAGGACGAAGAGTCAACCCGGGCCAAGAATACGATGTCTTCCAGGAGCCCATCATCCTCCGAGGACGAGGTCTCTATTCCCAATTTGGTCTTAGTCTGGCAAATGTCGGAGATATCGACCGAGATGCCTCCCATTACGACGATTTCGCTGTCGGAGCGCCATTTGCCGACCATGGCCATGGGGCTGTCTACATCTTCCATGGTCAGGAATATGACCAATTCAATACCGAACCAAGTCAGGTTATCTTGGGAAGTGACTTGGAGAACATCACAAGGAAGAAGGTGAAGACATTTGGATCTGCTGTTAATGGGAAGGTGGACGTTGACGGAAATGGCTTCCCAGACGTAGTGGTTGGAGCGTATGCATCTGATCTCTCTTATGTATTCAAAGCTCGGGCAGTCGTTGATGTGGAACTGGACTACTCCTTTTCTCAAAAATACATCAAGATAAATGATGGATGGGGATGTCCTAAAGGCTCCAAGACCTGTTTTGAATTGACAACATCATTATCTACCCTAGACAATAATAATATCAGAAACTTGCTCAACCTGGGGCAAGATGTTTACACTTGTCAACTGAAGATTATTTCAAATCCAAAGGCCCCTTTGAGGGCTCTCTTTGTTCAAAACAAGGCCAACGAAATTTCGTGGCCTTGCGGAAGAGATTCCCTCGGATATCAACAGAGACTCAAGCACAAGGTCTACATTCCTGACACTAATCAAGACTGGGTTAATCCAATCAAATTCAACTTTACAGCATCCATGACGATGTCACCTATGCGAAGCGTTATTCCGGTTATTAGAGAGAGAAGGGCGTCAAAGCTATTTGAGACATCTTTCGACAAACAATGTGGTGAAGACAACGACTGTTATACGGACATTTCAATCCGACCTATTCTGCTAAATATGACGTAAGTGTTTTCTGCCAATAGAAGAATTTAATTTTTCCAGTCGAACTGCCAACGGAACATATTCATCGAAAGTGACCGAAAGAGACTCAATTACAATTCGATTCTTGGTCGAAAACAAAGGAGAACGAGCTTTCTTGGCCCAGTTATACGTATCCTATAACCAAGATGAACTAGACGAACCGAGACTGTCCAAGAATCTGGATGGGATTGATGTCATCAAAAAAGAGCATGGTCTGGCTGTTCTATCTCTAGGAAATCCATTGGAAGAGGGGAAGAAACTCAACTTTGATCTCAGTTTTCATTTGGTCCGGGGAACCTCAGAAAGGATCAGCACTGAACTTATCTTTAATGTCACTGCTAACAGCACATCTATCGAAGAATACCAACAAGACAACGAATGGAGCGCCCAGGTAAAACTGATAAAGGAAGCCGATCTGGAGTTGATTGGAGTGTCCAAACCATCGATCATACGGTTCTCGAAGGGAAACTATAGACCCAGATATGAAGAGGACATCGGATCAGAGGTTGTGCATACCTATACGGTGATTAATCATGGACCGTTCTACGCAAAAAATGTGACAGTTACAGTAAGATTTGTTTATATTTTTGGTCATTTTTTTAGATAAACTGGCCATTGAAGTTGAACACAAACGATGAAGAATGGGTGTTATATACCCTTGAAGACCCTATAATTCGGTATAGAGGCAAAGTTCGAACTTGTAAAGTGGACAAGAATCTTAGGGCCATTAACCCCAGAGAAATCTATATGGACGAGACAATGAAACTGGCTTACAGTACAACTTATGGCCTATTGAAACTTCATCGAGAGAAAAGAGAGTTAAATTCGAAAGAATATCAACAAGGAGAAGATGTCTCCCAGCTCACAGCATCCATCTTTGACAATAAAAACATTAAAACTAAAGATGTCACTGAGTTCTCAGGTGCGACCGTCAAGATTGTTGATATAGTAAGCATTTGTTTCGATGTCTAAAATTCAATGTTTAGAATTGTAAAGACGAATCGGCGATCTGTTACCCATTAACTTGTAACTTCGACTACATCGGGACCGATGAGTCAGCATTAATAGAGATCAGGTCTCGCCTTTGGAATCAGACCTTCAGCAGTGACTTCCAGAAGATCGAATATGTAGCCATAACCTCGAACGGAGTGGTCGAAGTAGATCCAAAACAAGGGATAATGGAGGACATGACCAACAACTTTGCTCAAGCCATCACCCATGCATATCCAGATCGGCCTTCCCAGCAGGATAAGCTCAATATCTGGATCTTGCTCTTGGCCGTTCTCGTCGGACTTTCTCTTTTGGCCATTTTGATCCTTATCTGTTACAAATGCGGGTTTTTCAAACGAAAACGGCCAGAAAGACATATGTTGCACAGAGCTCAGCTTCAGCACGAGATGTATGGCTAACTATGATTACCTACTGACTGCCATCCATTCAATGTCTACCATATTTTTGGCAAACAAGTTCACTTCCGGGTTTCACTTATTCTTTTCCTCAGTGATTTACAGGTTGTTAGTCCAAGATAGTATACTTTTTTCCTATGTTTTTTGTTACTATTCTGACTACCAATTTTACTTATTTTCTGCGATCTCTCTATTGTAATAACATGACATTTGATAAGCCATAAATAAATTTTATTAATATAATATTAGCTCACATTCGATATAAAATTACAAAATATACACGTATATATAATATTTACATTACTACTATGATATATCGGCAAACTCGTTCGGACTTCGTGTTGAGTTTTGGTCAAAATTAGGAACTTGTGGCTGCAAAAGTAAATAACAACAACGGGCTGCTGACATACCTGACTTTTATTGTCCCGTTTCATAATCTGAGTCAGACATTGAAATCGCTGGAAAGTGTAATGCAGAAACTCTCCCTTATCGGTAACAACTGGATGAGATGACGAACTTGGAATATTCCCTGGTGCTAAATGCAAAGAAAAATTATAATAGGTTCCAAAAAACCACAAATGATTAAAACGCGTTTTATTACAAATCGTAGTTTGGCCCGGACATTGTTAAAATTAGTGTCTCAGAATTGAACGAAAATTGGTCAACTTAATCACTGATAGGCACAAAACATTCGCTTTCTTTGTTTTTGCCCAAAATTACCGTGTGACGGCATACTGTAACATCTTTTTTTTTTAAAGATATGCCCTAATCGAGAAAACGAAGCGCCATTTCAGCGCAAGTTGAGTCCAGGTATATGTTTTCGATCATGTAGAACATTTTTGTAATTGTCACCGAGAACTAAAAAGTACATCTAAGCTATGTTACACTTGAGGCAACATACCATTTCGGGTATAAAAAATGCAGTTTGGACGAGGCGCAGATTTTGAAACCGGAATACTAAACCTCAAGCCTTGTCTAACAAACCATAAAAATTTCAGAAAGATCAAATATATAGTTTTTGAGATATCGGACATTCAATGTCTCATGTGCAAGATCACCTTGCCCCCGAAAAAATCTGGCATTCTTAGGTTTTTGGCAAGGCGCAGATTTTGAAAGTTTCCAATACATTTTTATGACATTTTAGGAGGATACAGAAAGTTTCAGAGGAAAAAAATGAATAGTTTTTGAGAAATCGATCAAAATACCTTGTTTTAGGTCATCAGATGCCCGAAAATCTGGCATTCTTAGGTTTTTGGCTAGGCGCAGATTTTGAAAGTTTCCAATACATTTTTATGACATTTTAGGAGGATACAGAAAGTTTCTGAGGAAAAAAATGAATAGTTTTTGAGAAATCGACCAAAAGTACCTTGTTTTAGGTCATCAGATGCCCGAAAAAATCTGGCATTCTCAGGTTTTTGGCAAGGCGCAGATTTTGAAAGTTTCCGATACACTTTTACGACATTTTAGAAGGATACAGCAAGTTTCAGAGGAAAAAAGTGAATAGTTTTTGAGAAATCGACCAGAATACCTTGTTTTAGGTCATCATATGCCCGAAAAAATCTGGCATTCTTAGGTTTTTCGCAAGGCGCAGATTTTGAAAGTTTCCGATACATTTTTATGACATTTTAGAAGGATACAGAAAGTTTCAGAGGAAAAAAGTGAATAGTTTTTGAGAAATCGACCAGAATACCTTGTTTTAGGTCAAGTTGCTGGAAAATTCGAACAATTTTTTTCGGTATCTCTTCTTTTTCCGAGATAATGTGTGTTGCTGTTTTTTTCTTCAAATTGTCACCAATAAATTCGAGCTCTCTGCAAAAGTTTTGTCAAATGTATGCCTATGGCTACGATTCTGTGTTCCGGTGATCTAAAACAAGGTATTTTGGTCGATTTCTCAAAAACTATTCATTTTTTTCCTCTGAAACTTGCTGTATCCTCCTAAAATGTCATAAAAATGTATTGGAAACTTTCAAAATCTGCGCCTAGCCAAAAACCTAAGAATGCCAGATTTTTTCGGGCATCTGATGACCTAAAACAAGGTATTTTGGTCGATTTCTCAAAAACTATTCATTTTTTTCCTCTGAAACTCTCTGTATCCTCCTAAAATGTCATAAAAATGTATTGGAAACTTTCAAAATCTGCGCCTAGCCAAAAACCTAAGAATGCCAGATTTTTTCGGGCATCTGATGACCTAAAACAAGGTATTTTGGTCGATTTCTCAAAAATTATTCATTTTTTTCCTCTGAAACTTGCTGTATCCTCCTAAAATGTCATAAAAATGTATTGGAAACTTTCAAAATCTGCGCCTAGCCAAAAACCTAAGAATGCCAGATTTTTTCGGGGGCAAGGTGATCTTGCACATGAGACATTGAATGTCCGATATCTCAAAAACTATATATTTGATCTTTCTGAAATTTTTATGGTTTGTTAGACAAGGCTTGAGGTTTAGTATTCCGGTTTCAAAATCTGCGCCTCGTCCAAACTGCATTTTTTATACCCGAAATGGTATGTTGCCTCATGTGTAACATAGTTTAGATGTACTTTTTAGTTCTCGGTGACAATTACAAAAATGTTCTACATGATCGAAAACATATACTTGAACTCAATTTGCGCTGAAATGGCGCTTCGTTTTCTCGATTAGGGCATATCTTTTTTAAAAAAAGATGTTACAGTATGCCGTCATACGGTAATTTTGGACAAAAACAAAGAAAGCGAATGTTTTGTGCCTATCAGTGATTAAGTTGACCAATTTTCGTTCAATTCTGAGACACCGATTTTAACAATGTCCGCCCTCTGTTAGGCTAAGCTCCAAAGTGTGGCAAAACGCGTTTTAAATCCTAGACATCAAAACAGTTAGAAGGGGGACAAAACTTTTTTTTTTATAGACAGGGTGTTCCTAGAATTATGGAAAAAACTATTCATTAATAACTTTGTGCTCGGTGGTCCAATCCGAAATTTTTTTTTGCATTTTGCAGGAAAACCTTTGAGTTTTTAGAATCAACAAAAAATTTTTTTTTTGATCGGCGGAGACTTCGGTAATCCTCCTTGAATTCGGCGGAGTGTTTTTTTCATAAATGAGGCTGTAAATTGTTGTATGTGTGAAGAAAATGGGTGGGAAAGGATTCAGAAGATACAAAATGAGATTTATTTCAAATTTTTGTCATTCGGCGGAGACATTTTTTAACCTCGGCGTACGATTTTTCTTCGACTTAAATTGGCTAAAACCAAAACGTATGGTATTCCTGGTGGCATGGCGCCTAATTACGACTTATTACGTCTTCATTTCTTCTCCCTACTGGGTGAAAAAAAAGCAATTCGGCCGACGAATCGGCGGAGAAAGAAATGAACCCATTTTTACATCCTCGGTTGTGAAAAAAGCACTCCGCCAAATTCAAGGCGGATTACGGAAGTCTCCGCCGATAAAACAAAAAAATCTTTTTTGATTCTAAAAACTCAAAGGTTTTTCTGCAAAATGCAAAAAAAATTTTTTGGATTGGACCACCGAGCACAAAGTTATTAACGAATAGTTTTTTCCATAATTCTTGGAACACCCTGTATACACTCATAGGTCATGTACAAACAAAAATAGAAAATTTCTTGCGTCCACAGCTGCTTCAATGGGACATAAATCGTGTGTTAATGGCTTAATCATTTAAGAGTTCTGTCTCCGCACCCCCCAAAACTTACGCATAATGGGCTCGCATTCTCCAAAGTCGTCAAAGTTGGAGGTATCTGCGATTCCTCTGACTTCTATCCGGATGGGCGCAGGTAGTTCTTTTATGTGATCCCAGTCAACTCTCTTGAAGAAGGGACATTGCTTTACCTCATCAATACCCTTGTTATGGCCCATTCTCTTCTCGGATTCACAACAAAATCTTTTTATCGTCTAAAAAATAGCATTCCTCGCATATTTTTAGAATGAAACAACCTACGGCCTTTGCTTCAATAGAAATGGGTATCTCTGGAGGGAATATCAAGGTCTGCTGCCAATTACACACTTTCCTGTATGTTTCCTGTGGAGTTTCCGAACAGAAAGGCGGATATCCAATCAACATTTCAAACATAATCACTCCCAAAGACCACCAATCACAACTCTTCGTATATCCATTTGATTGGAATAGCTCCGGGGCAATATAGTCAGGGGTCCCTACGGTAGAATAAGCGTACGCCCGTCGGTTCTTCTTCCAGGTCTCAGCTTTCCTCTTGGATTCGAAGCCTTTGGCAAAGAAATCTGATGGCAATTGAGATGGCCAATTCCGGTACATCTCTGTTCGGTGGATTCGCTTAAGTCCAGTGCATAGACCAAAGTCTGACAGCTTTATGTGCCCCTAAACAACAAAGATTAAACTTAACATAATCCATACCCTCGCGTCCAACAGAAGATTGTCCGGCTTAATATCCCGATGAATGAAATTCATGTTGTGGATCGCTTGAATCGCTAAAGCTGCTTCCGAAATATAAAATAATGTCTCTTCTTCGGTCAGAGTGTCCCGTTTTATCAACAAAGTCATCATATCTCCACCTGGTAGGAATTCCATTACCAAATACAAATTTAATTCGTCTTGGAATGAAAAATACATGGTGACAATCCACTCGCAATCCGCCTCAGCGAGAATATCGCGTTCAGCTCGGACATGTGCAGTCTAAAAAATAAAATAATAACATCATCGCAAAGCATTAAAGATTTTTACCTGTTCTCTTTCTAACATCTCGGACTTTCGAAGTATCTTCATGGCGTAAATGTGACCTGTATCTTCCTTTTGAACAAGTCGAACCTCACCAAAGGCCCCTCTACCGATAACTTTCAATGATCTAAAGTCCGTAACCGACAACCTCGTTCTTTTCAGCCTCAAGTAATCGGATTCCTTGGTTCCTTGAGCCTTTCGTTTCTCTTCTTTATCCGCCTCGCTCAATCCTAACATCATGAGTAGAATAAAACTAACGGTATTACCTTTCTCAGTCATCTGTGTTTCCAACTTCTTGGCTCTTCGATCCCTTTCGGCACATTGAAGTGCACTTTGTGCATAGTACGATTCGATCGAAAGCCGTGTACGATGAGCCTTATCCCAGGCATATTGGGACACTGCAGAATTAGACTCCACCATTCCTCGATAGATTAACAACAACTTTCTCGAGTTTGAGAAGAATTGATCAATTTTTTCTTTCCTTTTTTATATTTTCTGGAGAAATTTCCGGGTCTCAACACGAAATATTCCAGTTGCTAAATCGGATCCCGAGTGAAAGAATTTGGCACCGCCCATCGCTTGCAATCGCAACCGCGCTTGTGACCTCGTGGTGGCCGGTCGTTTTGGTTGCCTTGGGTGTGGGTGTCCTTACTTTATCATTTATCACTCAAGTTACCAAAAGTCAAGCGTGGCTTTAACTGTTGTAAATTGTTTTTGTTTCAGACTACGAATAAGACTTTATTTCTTCAATGGAATCTTTTGATTTCAACTCGAATGGCTACAAAGTGAAGAAGGTCTTCAAGTCTAAGAAAGAGAGATATGACGATCCGGAACAACAAGCTGAGGCTTTATATGCAAAGGAGAATGGATTGCCGGCTCCTGTGAAAAAGCATAATTCGGCTGAAGAAGCCAAAGCGGCTGCTATCAACTCGCGTAACCGTGAGGACTGTATTTTAATATAGTATTCAGTGTTTAGGCTCTAAAAGTACCTCAGATTTGAAGCCAAGTGCGGCCAAGCCGAAAACGAGTAATGTCAAGGCTGATCGGAAGGCGAGGTCTCGCGGCGTCAGCGGGTGTTATTCGAAGAAGGATGGAAACCGCTTTGAATATGGTCTTGATGACTATGTCAACCAAAAGGAAGATGTCATTGATGAGTCCGATGTGGAAGATGGAGGGGATTTGAGTGAAGATTATATTGATTATGTGTACAGCTTTGACGTGGAGAAAGTTCATGGGGCTCTGAAGGAATACTTTAACAATGGAAGCGTTGAATGTGCATTAGTGAGCTTGTTTTATACTTTTTTCAAAATACTGGTTTAGGCAGACCTGACGGTTCTTTTGTTTGACCGGGAGTCGAAGAGCCGTATGGCCAAGGAAGTTATGCGCTGTTCGTTGGATTACGATCAAGGTCGAGTCGTTCAGGGATATAAATTGCTTTGTGCTCTATTGGACGAGGGCCATCTCTCGGATCGAAATGTTCTTTCGGCCATTGAGGATCTTCTGTTAGAATTGGAAGAGATCATCCACGATATGCCTAAGGCCCGAGGATTTCTGGGAACTTTGATTGCCAAGCTTATCTCTGATGGAGTTATTGGCCGGATCGCGTTTGATGACATTACAAGCAAGTTGAATCACAGTCGGCAAGCAATGTAAGATGACGCAATATTTTGAAACTCGCACAAAATTAAAATTTCAGGAGTTGTGCCTTGGAAGTTTATATGTACCTCAACAATAAAGCCTTGTTAAAAGGAAAATTTGAAGATTGTGGCGCATATGCCCCTTTGGAAGTACTTCGGGATCAGATGGAAAAGATTCTCAGGGAATTTCTTCTTAGTGGTGATGCCGACGAGGTTTCTGAGCGCCTAAAGGAGCTTCATGCTCTTCATTTCCATCATGAACTTGTTTATTTGGTGGGTTTCTATGCACTTGATCGTATGCGGGACACCACAATGGAGAAATTAGCAGGCCTTCTGAAAGTAAGCGAAATTACCATTACTTATATTCTTCAGCACCTGTTGAACACCGGATACCTCTTAGAATCGTGCATTGAACCTGGTTTCCTTCGGTTGTTCAAGGAGCTTCCTGATCTCGTGATTGATATTCCTGCGGCATATTCCCTTTGCGATGTCTGGGTCAAGAAGTGTAAAAAGTCTGGTTTGATATCTGACGGCCTCACTGAAAAATTGCCAAAAAAGTGAGTCCTTTGCTCGATTTTATTGAGTTTCTTTCTTCTAGTTCTACCAGAAGAAACCGTACTCTGTCAGAAGGTGCTGATGGAAAGTTTCAATATATTGATGCTGCCGGAGAGGCCATGCTCGTGGCCTAGATCTCATGAAAAGACAGCGATCCTTACCTTGTACATTCTCCCCAAATTTGTCTGTTATCTTTTACAGACTCCTGTACATAATTTATCCTCGATTCCATTTGGAGTCCAATTTAGGTAGTAAGAGAAGTTACTTTTAGTTACGTTTACTGAAGTTTAAAGACGGGATTTTGTTAAATTTGCCTTGGTTGATAATAATATTAATTGATTTTTACATGTTATTTGGATCGCTGGTTATTTGTTTCCAATAAATGCTTTACTACCAGTGTTTATCATAAAGGTTTGGTCCCAGTAACAAAATGCTAGTATCCATGGTTCACTTCACGTAGTCTGCTTATTGTTTCCTTCCATATTCAAATAGAGTTTTATGTTGATAGGCGCAGGTGATCCCACGGAGGATTGACACATGGGGCATGGTTCCCCTGATCGTTCCAATCTAAACAAAAAGAAAGATGATCGTCCATGTGACCGAATGAGTGTTTTGGGTCACGAGGTGTGAGGGAAAAAGGGGGAGGGGCGGCGCATTTCCTGACGGGTTTAGACGTTTCGCCCACATACTATCGATTCAGAAAAGATTTTAGACGTTCAAAGTTTTTCTGAAGGATTTTTGGTGGACAAAATTGGTCTCATTGTCAAAAATCAAGAAAAATTTAATAGAGAGTTTTGTTCAGATTGAAGCTTCTCATAACAAAGGACATTTCCAAAAAACGACCATCTAAGATGGTTCCTTTGCATTTTGAAAAGTGATCCAAGGCTGCACCTACAATTAAAGTGACAATTGTAAAAATGTTCCCCATGGTCGAAAACGTAAAACAGTGAGGTTTTGCCCTTTACTCCTTGACGGTTTTACACATCAATCCAACGTTTCCGAAAATTCCACCTACCGTAAAATAATAAGGTGGTTTCCGAAAATATAAATTCGTGCAAATTCTACCTGTGACGGAATGCCGCATTGACTGAACCTTGTCAGGAAAACCCCCGCAAAAGACTCACTTCTGCAATTCGGAACAGAATGCTGGCATTTTGCACGATGAGCAAAGTGAGAAGTCGGAGTCGATAACATGTTTTCCCTAAAAGATTAAAACAGATTATGCGAGAGTCGAACACCCAGTGCGCACGAAACAAGAATTCAGAGCATGATCTTCATAGTGTCACCAATGATACTAGTCCGTGCGCAGAGTCGCTGTATTGATTTCGGCGACGTGCACTGTGCAAGAAAAGTCAGGGTGCGGGCGACAGCCCGAAAAAGCCTATTGCACGGTGCAAAAAGCCAAAAATTGCACAGTGGAAAGTGAACTTTTGTTTTCGAAGAGTGCATGTCGCGAAAATAACTCCAGCGACTTTGCGAACGGACTAGTAGTACCTGGACTAACGATTATAAATTTTTTTAATTTTGATTTTTTAGCTTACTGGAGGTGTATTTTCATATTTGCTGTATTTGATTAGGGCGGGTCCGATTGGCTCCGGATTTTTTTCATATGACAGACCCTGAGATTCTAAGCAGTTTCATAGTTGAATATATTTTCCTGCACCTTGGTTTAGTTGCTGCAAAATTTGCACAAGCAAAAAATCTTAATTTTTTTCAACTTGCTTTGCAAAAAGTCCCCATATTTGATTACTTTTAAATTAGCTTACAGGGGAAGTACTTCAAGTGTGACGCTCAGATTTTCTTTAAATTTTGCACACACATCGGGTATGGACTAAATATCAATTCCTGAAAGTTTTAGCTCGCGCTTTGCGGGCGCCGCCGAGATATTGAACGATTTTTGCCGCCGAGAGAGCACGCTCAACGTGGAGAGCGGTCAGAGAGAAAACCGCTTTTTGGCCATAACTTTGGCAGTTTCGTGCGGAAAAATTTGATTTTTTGTAGAAACATTATTCTTTACGGTTGAAATAGGCATGAAACTTTTCGTGCCGAAATTCGGCAAAAAGTCCCAAATTTTCGCCGACTTTCGATCTAAAAATCTCGGTTGTTTCTGCAAAGCGCGAGCTAGGATTCCCGCATATATCTTAGAAAAAATTATTCTAAATTTGTGCCACGTTTCATCAAAGTCTGAGCGTCACACTTCAAGTACTTCCCTTGTTAATAGATTCCTTACATCACGACGATTCGAACGGTACCAATTTGTCCTCAAAAGCGGGGCTGTACGAAATGCCTATGGAAACTTAAGTCATCATGACATTACAGTAACCCAAAATAGTTACCGACCGTAATACATAGGTCCGCTAGGGTTCATCTAATTAAAAATGCTTTCCACATTTCGAAAAATTAGGCGATTTTTGTAAGATATTTTTAAAATTATAGTCAAAGGAATTGAACTTCTTAACGTAAAAAAACATCACAACGTAAACTTGCATAAATACTACTGCAGAATTGAAATAGCCAGGAGATCCCTTTCTGAACCTTGTAAAATTGTGAACGATAATTTCTAGGCTTATTCAATAAGCTTCACGACCTTCCTAGAAAAATTAAATTTTTCTATTTTAATACGTCGCGTAAGACCTCTTACCGATGTGGGAAACACAGGTAACGTATTTTATTTTTGTATGGGAGATTAATCACTACAGTGTTGTTCGTCTCTTTTTTGTTGTAAATGACAAAATACACGAAATCCTGTAAATGCCCTAAGCCATTGTATAAAAAGTCTCAAAAACGGTTTTAGAACATATTAGGGTTGCAATTTCGGTCTACGGTAATGTCATGATGATGAACTTTCCTGGGGCATTTCTCAAGTGTGGTCCCGCATCATTCAAACACAAAATGTATACCGTTGGAGTCGTCGTGATGTAAGGAATGCTTTAACTCAATTTAAACGTAATCAACAAAGGGCACTGTTTGGAAATAAAGTTGAAACAGGAGTTTTTTTGCATAATATTGCTAATTTTTTTCAGCCACTAAATCAAAGTGCAGAAAAATATATTCAACTATGGACTTGCTTACGAGGGAAGTCGTTCAAATCGCAATTGAGTTGAGTTATGGGACCGGTATATTCTCATTCTCCATACTCGAAAACGGTAAGAGCCAAAACAATTTTTCCATCTGGGCCCTGGTTTTCGAGAAAATCGACCGTAAAGTTTGTCCGGAAGCCCCGTTAGATAGTCCTTCGAGTCCCGCTAGGACTCGAACTAGCTTCATAATATTATTATGAAAAAGATCCGGGGTTGATGCGACACGCTGTTTGTCGAGACTGAAAACTTGAAAATGCTACAGTACGCCTACAGTAACCCAAAACACAAATTTTTTCAAGCGATCTGTAATTCTTATCACGAGTACTGTTTGGTACTGATATCAAGAGCCACCTGTAACATCTTGTTTCGTGTGCACAGCCTGGCTCTCAATGCTCGATCTTCTCAAAAAACGTGTTTTAAGTAGAAGATTTTTTGCAAACAAACCGTCACTATACAATACGGGAGGGTATTCTTGCATCCATCACAAAGAGTTTCAAATTCTCGGACCGAATGACCACAAAATGGGCATGACGTCATGATTTCGGGAGGATCAGCTACATTCTCCGCCTTTCTGAAATTGAACAACGCTTAAATACATTGCCATTAATCTAACCTGACTATAGTCTCGATGGTGCGTTTGTATTTCTTGTCCAATTTTTCTCGCATTCCTGGCTTTATTAACCTTGTGGCCAATTCGTATGCTGTTCCCCGAAGATTGGCCTTTGCGCATGTGATTACTGTCGATGTTAATATCTGGACTTCATCTATAAGACAATGGCAGCTGCATATCTCCTAACTTACGTTGCACAAATCTGCTTACATTCCTGGCCACACGGACTAAAAGTCTACCCGCATTCAAATGATTCCCTGCGGCCACATGTCTCTAAAAATATACTCCGCGTATTTAATTTGGACCAAATAATATTTTGAGCGCATCAATTTCTTGCACTATTTCGTACGACACTTTCCATTAAAAGAGTTAACAACAAAGGCGATAAGAAAATTCCAATAAAGCCCAAACACATTGACCCTTTGATAAAGCCTCCGCCGATTTGTCCGCCGGACCAAAAAAAAATCAGAAATCTTTGAAAGATGATGTTGCTCTGATGGATTCTTGTAGCTGAGATTTTTCCCGGACTCCTAACGATAAGACTGCTTTGACTCTTCGATAAAGCCTCCGCCGAATCCTCCGCTGGGGAAAGAAAGTACGAAATTTTTGCCATCTGTGCATCGGAAGACAACAAAAATCGCCCCAACCTCCTTTCCAACATGAGTTTGCAAAAGCCGAAGGCCCAAAACAATGTCCGCCGAAGTCTGAGGTCTCCGCCGCGCCTCCGCGGATGTGCGTAAAATCAAAAAAGCAAAAGAGCACACCGTGAAATCCACGAAGGTGTAACGTAAACTTGATTTCAGCCGTTGCAACGGCGCTTCCGCCACGTAATGCAACGTGATTTTTAAAAAAGGCCCTAATTGTCTCCGCCGAGAAATGGGCCCTCCGCTGACGAAAAAAAAATTTTTTTAGGGATTCTAAAAACTAACGACGTCAATTTTTTGATGCAAAAAGAATTTCTTTGATAGCTGCAAAGAACACAAAGATATAAGCAGCTTATTTTGTCCAAAATTTCTGAAACACCCTGTAGATTATAGAAAAAGAATAAAGTTCAGGCCCTCCTTAGTTTTTGAGATCCAGATCGATCCAAATTAAATGCGTGAAGTATAAATTTTACACCTTTACCACTGTACCTTTGCTAATATATAACTGTGCAAGATGAAAAGCCAGTCCTCGAGTTCCATGGGAATGTAAATCTTCTGATCTTTTAGTTGCTGCCTCATAGTAAACAGTAATTTATGAGCACTTTTGTAAGAACCTCTGTTCTGTTGATCCATGGCTATGATCAGCGCTATTTTGGCGGCTTTGGAATGCATTCCCAACTTTGTATAAAGATGAAACAAAAACTTGGGATCCTTGGGGACTCCTTCGGGTTCTCCCATTAAATAATGAACAACTTTTTCAACGAGAATTGAGTTGTTTGACTGAGCCGTGAAGTCGACTGCATCCATGATCGCTTCCTCGTTGTCTCCAGCCTTTATGAGATGATTAATCGCCTTAACAAAAATAATATCCGAAAATGATGACCTACACTTTCGTATTCCTTAGCAAGCCCATAAAACCTTCCGGCCTCTGCATTCTTATTTACAGCATTGTAATAATCAGCCAATTGTAAAAATTGTTGGGTTGACCCATGATCCTCTACGGCCGATGCATATACTTCCATCTTTTTGGTGGATAGGGCAAGATTGTAAGCCTCTTGGAAACATTGGGAAAGAACCAAAAATTCTATGGCCGAGTCGTCATTTCCAACGTCAGTGAAGAACCTGATCGTGAGATGGTGATATTTTGCGGATAATACCTACTTTGCAATCATCTTGAGACCATCCAGGCTTCTACTTTCTCTGGCTATCTCAACTGCTTCATCGACTCGGTTCATGTGTTTGAGAAGCACCATAACAACATTATCATGGCTCCTGGCACGTTGGAATACCTGATACGCACGTTCGTATTTTTTGTCAGCCAAAAGTAATTTTCCGTATTGAGTGAGAACTTTTGGGGATTTTACATGCTCTTCAATAGGCAATATCCGCATCCTAAGCTACAGTAGTCTCTCATTGTTTACAACTCTTACCAGTTTTTCGACTTAATGTAGGCCACAGCCGCGCGATCGTAGTATTTCCCAACCTCGAATATTTGGGCAGCATCTGAATACAGTCTCATTTGTTCCAGAATTATCCCGCACTCTCTTTTTATTTGTCTGTCAGCTAATTGTGATGCTATTTGGAGACCCCTGAAATCATAGCACATAATATACAGGGTGTTTCAAGAAATTTGGCAGAAACTAATTGCGAATATCTTTGAGCTCTTGCTAGTTATCGCAGAAATTCTTTTTGTTTCTAAAACTTGATATCGGGCGGTTTTGTACTGAACAAAAAAAAATTTTTTTTCGTCGGCGGAGGGGCCAGTTCTTGGCGGAGACATTTGGGGCCTTTTTTAAAAATCACACCTTATTACATGGTGGAAACTCTGTTACAATGGCCAAAATCATGTTTACGTTAAACCTCCGTGGATTTTACGGTATGCTTTTTTTCGTTTTCGATTTTCGCTCATCCGCGGAGGCACGGCGGAGAAATCAGGTTTCGGCGGACGTCGTTTTGAGTCTTTGGATCATTCAATTCAGGTTGGAAAAAAGTGTGGGGTGATTTTTTGTTGTCATCCGATGCACAGATGCAAAAATTTCGCTTTTTTCCCCGGCGGAGGATTCGGCGGAGGCTTTATCAAAGGGTCAGAACAGTCTTAGGAGTCCGGGAAAAAAACTCAGCTACAAGAATCCATCACAACAACATCATTTTTCTTATTTTTTGGTCCGGCGGACACATAGGCGGAGGATTCGGCGGAGGCTTTATCAAAAGAGTCAAACTTTTGTTTTGCAAAATTTTTGCCATCTGCACGCCAATTTATTTTCTTCTATAAAAAATCAAAAAAATAATTCGTGCCAAGTGTCTCCCTGGCCCGTTTGGTCAAGTGTTTCCCTCAGTAAAACACCTACCGTATCTTGGCAGAAAAAAAGTCAATCATCGCAAAAATTGCACAAAGTAAAGAAGAATAACAGACAAATCGAAAAATGTACACTCAAGACAGATACAAAATAAATCTCTGCCATATTTGGCGGCATCTTTAATGTTTACCCCTGGAGTAAGGTAATTTATTTCGTTCATAACTTTTTTTTGAGGCTCGGTACCTTAACTTCTGAGTCTATAGAATTGTAGATTTTTTCATGCTCTATCAGATGGGCATAATTTTTTAAAACTTTCAGAGAAGCCGCGGGTGTTACAAGTCAAAAATTGTGAAATTTTAAAT
Source organism: Bursaphelenchus xylophilus (assembly GCA_904066235.2). Taxonomy (NCBI): domain Eukaryota; kingdom Metazoa; phylum Nematoda; class Chromadorea; order Rhabditida; family Aphelenchoididae; genus Bursaphelenchus; species Bursaphelenchus xylophilus. The sequence continues at coordinate 6,091,781 of CAJFCV020000003.1, read as the reverse complement.
TTTTCCAGATGAGTTTTGACTTATTCTCGCAATCTGAGAGCGGAATCAACGCCTTCAGGAATGTCAACCTAGACAGGAAGAGACAGCGGGATCTGAGGCTCCAGAAGATGCGTGAATCCAAGGCGCTTGAAGCAATTGACCGCCGACCAGGACGATTCTACAGTAACCCAAAATAATGGAAATTTCACCTTTTCCACCAATGAGGTATGCTTTTTCTCTGAGATTGGTTCCGTTTTTAGATATTACATAGAATCTAACGTGCGCTTTCAAATGCCGTTGAAAATTCGGAAATCGGCAGCGTACTTTTTGATAAAAATGGATTCAAAATAAGGGTCCTAAGGGCAAAAAAATGGAAATTTTGAGTTTTTTTGGTGTTTTCGCTTGCAGAACGCTCTAAATGACATCATAAATGCTTCGTTGACTCCTAGAAGGACTCCTACTGCCTCGATGAATGGTCAGCGTGAACGGGCGGCCGTGGCAACTGCCTCAGGGAAAAAACTTCGGGAACTCACAGAAGAAGCGGAAAAATTGCAAAAAAAGATACGTGGCGAATTAAAGAGCTGACAAACGGGATCGACAGTTCTTCATGTGCCGGATTTTTTTAATCGCCATCAACAACACCAGTCAGTTTCAATCAAACCCTGATTCAAACCAGTCAAGACTAAGTCAATCCAGCAAATCCAGTCAAAAAATCTACGAGTCCAATGCCGAAGGTGATCAGGTGATCTTGATGTTACATCTTAATTATATTTTCCTAATTTATCTCATTTTTCTTGTTGATTTAAAGGATTCTCAATAAAACGGAAAAAATCTCAATTTTTACCCTTAATTATTGCGCAACAGTTGCCAAGATGCGGTAGTACAGTCCTTTTTTCTGAAAACACTTAAAATTCTGCACTAATTTCTCTTTTCACCGGTTGCTTTCACCAAAAACGGAATTTTTGCCTTCTTTGTATAAAATGGCAACCAACATTCTCACAAACTCGGGCGCAGCTCACAAAAATAGTTTTTGAAGAAAATAAATTGGCGTGCCATCTGTGCATCGGATGACAACAAAAAATCGCCCCAACCTTTTTTCCAACATGGATTTGCAAAAACCGAGGGCCCAAAACAAAGTCCGCCGAAATCTGAAGTCTCCGCCGCGCCTCCGCGGATGTTGCGTAAAATCGAAAACGCAAAAAAAGCATACCGCAAAATCCACGGAGGTGTAACGTAAACATAATTTTGGCCATTGTAACAGAGTTTCCACCGTGTAATAAGGTGTGATTTTTAAAAAAGGCCCCAAATGTCTCCGCCGAGAACTGGCCCCTCCGCCGACGAAAAAAAATTTTTTTTTTGTTCAGTACAAAACCGCCCGATATCAAGTTTTAGAAACAAAAAGAATTTCTGCGATAACTAGCAAGAGCTCAAAGATATTCGCAATTAGTTTCTGCCAAATTTCTTGAAACACCCTGTAATGTAATAATAGAGCCTTGTTACCTCTGTACCTCTCCTAATTTTGTTAACATCCTCGCTTGCCCAGCCAAACAAGTGTTATTATGCTCGGCCACAGTTGTATTGCTTTCATCTGCTGGAAGAAGAGCATCTTCGTAGTATCCCAGTGCATCCGAGTATTGCCCCCTATCATGTTAATTTAATTGTAAGACGACTTACATAAACTCTAGCTGAGTTGCATACTCCAAGGAAACATAAGGAAGCTGGTCTTTAGCAACTTCATTGGCGAGTTGTAAAGCCCGATCCCAATCTAATATGTTCCTTCTCATCTACAACTGTGTTTATAATCGAAATAACTCACTTCCAATGCCCTCCAAGGCTCGGATGAGAGACAAAAGAGTTCATCCGCCTTCTCGAATTCGCCCAATAAGGAGAGTAGATGCCCACTGAGCAGATTCTCCTCCTCAATGTCCTTCAGTTCCTCCAAAGACATCACCATACTCGCCTTTCCCATCCGTCTGTATACTCGGATTGCCATCTCCATATTCAATTCTCTGATCGCCGCTTCTCCTAACTTCTCCCACGCAATTTTGTCGTTCATCTGATCACATAATTTCCATGCATTTCTCCACCTTTTGAGGTTAATGAAATGATTTAAGGACTCCATCAACTGATCATAACTTCTCAGATCACCTCAACTTACCTGATCACGATTCCTCCCTTCAGTTATTATATCGCTTTTGTGAGTATTCAATAATATGGTGTTCAACTTCCCATTGCTGGTGTAACACGTAACAATGCCTTTGCAGAGTGATAGAGGGATGTTTCCTGCAGGTATTTTGACAACTCCAATTATGTTCAAGGTCTGCTCTCCGTGGCTGTTTCTTGAGGCAACAAAAGCGTAGATATTTGTGGAGTCAGTCAGAATCATCGAATCTTTATCGACTGTGAATGCTTCCCAGAAACAGGCTTTATACTGAACGGGCATTTTTAGAAGCCTTATTACTAGCAGTTACATTTAATTACAATGTAACTAACAAGGGAAGTACTTGAAGTGTGACGCTCAGATTTTGATGAAACTTGGCATAAATTTAGAATAATTTTTTCTAAGATATATGCGAGAATCCTAGCTCGCGCTTTACAGAAACAGCCGAGATTTTTAGATCAAAAGTCGGCGAAAATTTAGGACTTTTTGCCGAATTTCGGCACGAAAAGTTTCATGCCTATTTCAACTGTAAAGGATAATGTTTCTACAAAAAATCAAATTTTTCCGCACGAAACTGCCAAAGTTATGGCCAAAAAAGCGCTTTTCTCTCTGACCGCTCTCCACGTTTAGCGTGCTCTCTCGGCGACAAAAATCGTTCGATATCTCGGCGGCGCCCGCAAAGCGCGAGCTAAAACTTTCAGGAATTGATATTTAGTCCATACCCGATGTGTGTGCAAAATTTAAAGAAAATCTGAGCGTCACACTTGAAGTACTTCCCCTGTAAGAAGGAAGCATACCCGAGAACTGGCTTTGAGGTCCGGGAATCTGTAGGCTTCGTCATCTGAGGGATGGTATAAGAAGGTGTCATAATTGTCATCAAAGAAGACAGTACGGATCCCACTGGGTTCTCCAAAGATAGAAGTCACGTGTCTACTGTGTCTGTAATCCGCAGAATATGCCCAATCTGCCAGCGAAAAATACCGTAATCGATTCTTCTAAAACAAAAATAATCAGTCAAGCACATCGCAAATTTCAAAAACTTACATCCGTCGAATAAACGAAGAATTTATCCATGAGATCAGCCTGAAGAAGCTTCTCATTGTCCTTGGTGTCCTCCGGAAACATCTTAATATGATCTTCTTCATCAGATTTCACAATCTAAATAAAATGTTTCTGCCACAATGACGACATTACCGGATGCAATTGGACCCCTTTATCCAAGACAACCATAACATATTCCTTGTTCAGTTTGATCTGATTGATCGTGGTAATGTATTCTTCTTCGACCATGAAAGTAACAACTTTAAACAAATTTGTGAGCAGAGTAACCATTCATTACATACCTTGTCCCTTGTACTCGTAGAACCAGATGCGGTTGTTGAAGGCAACTGCAATGTGGCGGTGTCCCAAGGCTAATATAGAGGGTTCTAATTTGGCATTGAAAGAAGTCGAATTGGTCTAAAACTCCAAAAATTTAAATGCCGTATTTTATCTCCTACCGAATTAGAATCTTCGTAAATGGAAACCTCAGTCAGAGAACTCAGGATGGCAACTTTATTACGGTAAGTTGCATAAACAAGCGGAATCTTGGTAAGATATACGAGCAAGGCTGGCGTCTCCGTAGCCACAGCAACCAGAGTGCCATCTTCAGAACAGGCTACCCGGCTGACAGGCTTCCCGTCTCCATTTCCATCAATAATCTCAACCAATTGAGCCAAATCGGAAGTGTTGCGGACTTTCACTCTGAAAGGTAATTGTCACCGCGGTGAAAATGTTATACGGTGACGTCACCGTATAGCATTCTGTTTTCACAAACATGTCACACAAAACTTTGACATCTTGTCTGTCAAAAAGGGTATATTAGGGGCAGATTTCTGAAATCCGTGCAAATATTTTCTGCGGCTCCGCGACATTTCCGGAATTTGGACACTTCCGGAACCGGGGAAAAATCAGAGATAAGGCTTAGACCTATCATCCGAATGGATTGACCGTTATTAACTTCGGAAATTTTTTAATTTTTTTTCTAATTGTTACTTTTTTTATGTAGTAGTGTTACTAACAAGTCATTTTTTTGTAAGTCATTTTTTCAAATTTTTCTGAAAATACTCGATTTAGTGGTTTTCGAGGGTGCTGATTTCGAAAATCATGTTCATTTTTTCTGCGCTTTACTAGCTCGTGACTGATCGTGAGGTCAAGAAGGTTGCCTGAAATTACCCGAAAATGGTCTCAATACTTGACTATGACGGTCACGACCTAGGCTTAGGTCACAATTAATGTCCAAAATCCTTTGAAAATAATGTTACTAGTTGTTCAAAAAAAAAGCTTGGTGACCACCTGACCTAAATAAAGTGTCTTGACCATCATAGTCAAGCATTGAGACCATTTTCGGGTAATTTTAGGCAACCTCCTTGACCTCGGTCACGACCTAGATCGCGAGCTAGTAAAGTGCAGAAAAAATGAACATGATTTTCGAAATCAGCACCCTCGAAAACCACTAAATCGAATATTTTCAGAAAAATTTGAAAAAATGACTTACAAAAAAAATGACTTGTTAGTAACACTACTACATAAAAAAAGTAACAATTAGAAAAAAAATTTAAAAATTTCCGAAGTTAATAACGGTCAATCCATTCGGATGATAGGTCTAAGCCTTATCTTTGATTTTTCCCCGGTTCCGGAAGTGTCCAAATTCCGGAAATGTCTTGACGCGATTTTCTGCAACATTGGCTATAAATATTGGCCCGATACCCGATCTGCCGCAAATGAAATCTGCCCCAAATGAAGAATAGCCAAAATTATTTCAAGGTTAACTTACTGGCCATTATCAGCTCCAGAAAATAAACGTTCACAACTAAGACTGGTATACAAGCAAGTAATTGTACTAGTGAATTCTTGGACAGAAAACAACTCGTGGTTAACATCATTCCAGTCTTGTGCTGATAATACAACCAGGAATCCCATTTCGAATGCAATCATGATCATTCCATTGTTGTGCCAGCTAGTGTCCACAATCTGGCCATATTTGTCTTGGAATTGAAGACTGATGGGACTCGAGGTGTCATTGGCTGTTACAATACTCAAAGTTCGATGGCCAACAATATAGCTTATCTTAAAATAATTGTAAAATTATTAATTTTTCCTCACAAAAAGTTCTTCCTTGTCTCTTTCGGCATCAACTCTTCTGAATTTACTTATTTTTAGATTGGTCGGCTCGGCTGTACAACTGATGGTGCTTAGTGTCTCTCCTTCTAAGTTGTTTACAGTAATACTTAAATCATCTGAACCCAAAGCAAAGATGTCTTCATCAAAATCTCCAGTTATAATTGCCCGTTGATGTTTACCGACCAATGGAAGTTTTCTAAACATTTTATCATGTTATAGTAAAACGACCTTACTTTGACGAATAATGATTGTATATAAGGATACTGCCTTGATTTGTGCCTATAATTAGTACCTGATGTTTCTTTGACCATTGCATAAAGGTGGGTAGACCTCTAAACGAAGAATAGACAACAAGAGAGTAAATTACTTTGTACCCATGGATATGTCCAAGGTTATTATTTGTCGGGTCGCCAACTCGTACAATTGAACGGCGGACGATTGGCCACTTGCGATAGCCAAGATCTCTCCTTCGCTATCCCATCGCAAAAGATCTATCTTACTATCGGAGAGATGAGTAAATCTATAAGTCGCCTACTCACCTTCCACCCCTTACTTCCTCAGTTCTTTCCCCATAACGATCGTATAAACAAACGACGCCATTGTTTCTAAAAAACGAAAAGTAAGCTGGTGATCTTGCTTACCCTCCCACCGCAATATGATTTCCCCCTGGTCTCCAGTCGAATACAATCGACCCATTTCCAATCAAGGACTGATCCGTTTCTCTAAACAAGACCTTCATCTTAAATGAAGGATAGTCCGACAACGCCACGAATTTCCCAGAACCCCATGATTTCCATGACAACCAAACTATAGTTTAAAAATTTATTACCCGTGGTAAAAATATACACCGTATTTAAAGATCTGGCATGTCTTCTAATTCATGCTTTTCAAATTTTCTGCAATCATTCACCATTCTGTCCGAAAGCCGTATCTTTGGTTCTAGCATCAATCCAATGTTGACGGATGCTGGTATCACCATTCCCTCGAGGGCTCCTTTTTTCCTTGAATGTTTTCGCTTATGTCCTCCAAGAGATCGGATGCTGAAGAAGCTCTGTCCGCATTCTTCACAAACAAAGTTCCTGAGGTTTCCCCCGTCGTCATGACCATGCTGATGCTTTGATTCCTTATGCCGCAACATCTGGAGATTCGTGGTAAACACCTGGTGACACAAATTGCACACCCTTCCTGCAAAAGCAATAACTTAGTCACTTCCTATAACTTTTCGTATAACATAATACATACCACCTACCCTCTTCAGTCGGTGTATAGTTCGAATTGGTTGGATTATTAGAACATAAGAAGCAGTGTAATTGTAAAGACGTGCAACTGTTGGTTCTGTAAGAGCAGAAATCACATCCTAATTGAAGATAGCCAACACCGTCGTATCCATGCGCATTGAAAATATGATCCGACATGTCTGGCTTCTCCTCGTTACACAGTTTGCATATCGAATCAGCAGAATGAGTCTTGACGTGCCTATCCAACGCATCCATATCCGTACACCTTGCGTTGCACAACACGCAAGCGATATAACGATGTAGGTGAAGAGTGTGCCTTTCAACCATATGGGCATAGAAGTATCTCTTATTGGCCAGTGTAAGATTACAATAGTTGCAATACTCGCTCTAAAGAGGCAATATAAACAGAAGTCTAACCTTACCTTGATCAGCATTACATCCTCACCAGAAACATCTCCATCTTCCAATACTCTATCCACAATTGAGAACATTATACTATTCTCCTTCTCCATTTTATTAATCTTGCTCTGAAGAGACTCAAACTCGTTGGTAAACTTGTCAAACTTCTTGGCTACATGTTCGGATGTCTTTGACGTTGATGCTTTTTGAAGTGTGTAATTGAGACCAGCGAATATCTCATCAAACTCGCGTGATTTCTCAATGAATTCAAAGTCGACATGAGTGAAGCTCTGAAAATAAAAGCCTACGTAAAACAAAGATAAATTTCGAAGTCTCGACATCCACCGTCCTAAAGGAACGACAGTGGACATCAACACCATCTCCTACACAGACGATGCCTCTTTTACCGATTTAAGAAATTTCATCAGTAAAAGAAGAGACTTCTAATAACACCAAGAGAGAGGTTAGCTGGTTATTTGCTCATGTTCATTCCCAAGTTTGAGGCTTACAAATAAAAAGACAAACTCGACAAAGACACGAAGAAATAAAATAAACAAAAAATGCAAAACAATCTCAGCACCTTATCCTTCTTGGATTTCTTGGCCGAAATCCCGGCTGTCGTAGATGCAGAAGACAATCGTTTCATCGATAAAACGATAGAGAACCCGAGGACTAATCTAGCTAGATGTCTGCGATGAAGAAATAAATAAATCAATGTTTCCTCCCAGCGAAAGTCAGGGAAACGCGCCAATTTAAAAAAAATATAACACACCGCGGCGGTTTCACACAACAGAAAAGCGAGATCTTCGTTTTGTGCTGTTTTAAGCGGGGGCGCAGCTCGCGGAGGCCAAACATGACTGTTTTTTACTGTAAATTTTAATCCTCGAGCTTTCCGGACGAGTCTGCACGTCCCGGTAAAATGAAACAGGGTATCCTACTGAATAACAATATAGTAGTGGTTCAGACCATCGAAGCATTATTTGGGACTTATGACAAAAATTGACATCGCTCTTATAAAATTTTTGAACGAGCCGCCGGAGCCGAAAATGTTCCGTCCGAATGTGGTTTTTCTGAATCTGTGGTGATTCTAGATTCTTTTTAAATGTTTCCAGAAAAAACCTATGGGGCATATTTCTGTAAAACGCGAAAATGTTGAAAGTGTAATTGTTCCATCGTATCAAATGTGGCCGCAAGCCGAGAAGGGTCGGGCGCATCTCGAAACAAGAAAATAAGATTTTTTTGAGAAACTTTTTTTAGTGTCGACAAGCTGATATAAGGATGAAATACAGACAGAAATAGCACTCAAACATTACCTCAATGTCGTTTTTATATTTTTACTCTGTTTTCAGGCAAAATCAATCGATTTTAATTCCTCGAAAAAATGGTGAAGAACCAAGGTAGCGTATAACTTGGTTCCGCAGTTTGCGCGCGTTTCATTCGTTTCTTTTCCAAAAATTTTCACGAAATCTTGTTTTTTTTGAAACCGCCGTGATAAGTATACTCCCCGTACAATGTTTTGACCCCCCTCCTAACTCCGTCCATAGTGTACTAATTCGGACCAAATTTGGTATGTAGTATAACCACAGGCTAGTAACAAAAAATAACATAGCTGGACCTACCTTATAGTTGAATATCAAAATCTAGGGGCAATTTTCAAAAATCACCTTAAAAAATCGAGGAAAAAGTTTTGACCCCCCTTAAAAAACGTTTGAAATCGCCAGCAGATGCAACGCAAGCCTATTGTAATCGACGTCCCATACCTGAATACAGGTTAATAAATGGTTTTCCGTTGAATGCTTCGTTGCATTTGAGGAGTCAACGCGTAAAACCGTTTTTGATGTAGAGCTGCCCAAAATTGTAAAAATCCTGCCCTAGCGCTTTCCTAGAGCTCTAAATTGGGTTTATATTATGTGCTTTAGACCTGTATTTACCTTCTCCTTTCAATAAAAGTGCATGGTGGCCTGGCGGTGTAGATTCGGCAGATACCCTCTTGTCATGCCCAGCCTTGGTGAGCCATTTTCTCTTTGACTCAAGGTCGAGATGTGGTCGTCAGGTCCTCAGTGTAATCCTGAGACTCCTAGTTACTCTCAAACAAAGAATAAACTCCGGCTGACACGGTCTCATATGGTTTGCAGATGCAACTTCGCCGATTTGCACCTTAACGAAAAACCCGCGTTTTTCAAATGGATTTTTAGCCACCAAAAACGGCTTCCATTTGATAGACCAGTTAATTTAAGACCCTACAGCACCCACCATACTCATTTGAGACGTATGAAACGCCAAATGGTAGGTGGGGATGTAATAGTACTCGGGGTCATTTACAGTAACGGCAAAGTTAAGATTAAGGTGAATGAAACCCATTACAAAACGTGTCAAATCAAAACATTTTATATTACTGAGAGTAACTAGGAGTCTCAGGATTACATTGAGGACCTAACGACCACATCTCGACCTTGAGTCAAAGAGAAAATGGCTCACCAAGGCTGGGATGACAAGAGGGTATCTGCCGAATCTACACCGCCAGGCCACCATGCACTTTTATTGAAAGGAGAAGGTAAACACAGGTCTAAAGCACATAATATAAACCCAATTTAGAGCTCTAGAAAAGCGCTAGGGCAAGATTTTTACAATTTTGGGCAGCTCTACATCAAAAACGGTTTAACGCGTTGAATCCTCAAATGCAACAAAGCATTCAACGGAAAACCATTTATTAACCTGTATTCAGGTATGGGACGTCGATTACAATAGGCTTGCGTTGCATCTGCTGGCGATTTCAAACGTTTTTTAAGGGGGGTCAAAACATTTTCCTCGATTTTTCAAGGTGATTTTTGAAAATTGCCTCTAGATTTTGAAATTCAACTATAAGGTATGTCTTGCTATGTTATTTTTTGTTACTAGCCTGTGAGTATACTACATACCAAATTTGGTCCGAATTAGTACACTTTGGACGGAGTTAGGAGGGGGGTCAAAACATTGTACGGGGAGTATAAATCAGAATAGACTCGGCCTTTTTTAAACTTATATGTGAATCTTTGTAAATTCGTTTACCTATAGGTAAATAAAAGATCTTATAAGCGTTTGCGAGTTCCCTGTGTCGGAGCTCTCGTTGAGGAACTCTGTTCTTCCCGTTGAAATGCGACCGTGTAAGCGAGATACGTTCGATTATTCAAAGGTATTGAACGTAATCGTTGATATGAGACCAGTCAATGTCCTCGAGGGTCCAATTGCGAAACAACAAAAGGTATTTTTTCTTCTATTAAGCATGAGCTTTATTTTTAGAAGCAGATTGCCCCGAAGCCACAAAGTGTCTTTTGTGTTATATGCCTTGATGAAGTGACACGAGTAGCACATATTAAGTGTGCGGAATGTGCTCATCCAAGTGTCATAATGTGTATAGACTGTTTCCGATTGGGAGCAGAGACAGGTTCTCATCGACGTGGACACAATTTTCAACTTATACACAAATCAGGACCGGCGGTATTTACTTATAGCGAATCCGAAGGCGATGAATGGGGAGTTTTGGAAGATTTGAGTCTCTTGGAGTGTCTGCAGAACAATAAAATCCATGATTGGTAAGGATTGCATCTATTCAAACATAATTTAATTTTAGGCCGGCTGTAGCTTGGGAAGAATTTCAAAAACAGAGAACGGTGCAAGAGGCCAAACGACACTTCGATAGTTGCTTTTTGAGTTCGATTTTTGGCCACCTCGCTCTCTCTCACATCCAACCGTAGGAATTTTCATTTTTATGTTAACGTTATGTAAATCTTTCAGATCTAAAATCCATATATGTGATTTTCCCGATGCTGACGAATATACTGGAGAATTCTTCAAGCCTACGTCGAATGCGGAAATCAAAAACGGTAATTTCGACAAAAAGCGAACTTATTTTTTTTCAGAATTTGCTAAACTTTTTGCGTTTATTCCGCAAAAACAGTCAGCAAATAAGCATAATGTTGTTCCGAAGTCACTGGCTGGCGTAAAGGTGAAAAAAGAGACCATTGAAAATCTTGTATGCAAGTTTACAAGCGTACATATAGATCATAATCCACCCGTCGGAAACGAAGCTGACGATTGTTACCTTGTACAATCTTTATGCAAGTTATCAGAGGTTGCGCAAGATGGCAAGGCAAGTACTGGGCACGGTATTTTATTTCTTTAGGTGGAGGCTGACATCCCAGTTCTCGAAAAGGCAACACCAAAAAGGAAAAAGAGAGTAACACCGAGAAAATTGTCCAACACTTCTTTAGCTTGTGATGATAAAGAGAAAGCTGAACCAGAGGAAGATCTCGATGACAATCGGTATCCCTTGAGGAGGCGAGAGTCATTGCAGTCGCCAAAGAAGTCGAAAGGAAAGTGGGATGTATCTCCTACCAGGGAGGTAAAGGTAAGTGTATTACGGTTTCTCATAATGTTTAGTCCGAACGGCAACTTTCGGGAAGAAGGGAATCAAAGAAGTTGGATCGACTCTCTATTTCCCCTAGAAAACCGCGATCTACGGGGCGAAGCAAGTCAAGAGGACGGAGAAAGTTGGATAAACCGCCGATTTTGACCCCAGAGGTTTCAACTGGACATCATGCAACCCCGAAAAGAGGAAAGCCAAAGAGTAAGGAGCATTTGTTGATGTTATTCATACGTTTAGGGCCTTTAGCTGAGTTCAAAGTCCGATCGATTCTCACGGTCAGCGAAATTTTAAAACGTCGAATGAGCAATCCCTATTTGAATTTCTTCACTAGAGATATCCCTCCTTTAAACCGACAACAAATCAGAGGGTTTGATTTAGAAGATCTGAATTTGGTTGCGTTTAATCCAAGAAGGGACGACTTTGAACATGTAAGCATGAAATGTGTATTCCTTAATGTTGCTTAAGGAATACCGGAATGGCGCAGAGGATTTTATTTGCAAGATATTCTTGAATGGAGAACAGTTTCATGACACAGAGGTTGATCAGCTCAGAAATGGTAGGTCCTGCTGTTGAGTTCGAAGTCTATGCTTTTTTTACAGCTGTTCGCGTCGCCCGAGTTCATCGTTATAATCGTATTTTGGAACGCAGAATAACAAATCATTCGATCTGCAGAGAGCACCAACTTCTCAGCGAGTTCCTTCAGATCGTGAAGACCAATGTAAATGAGAGAAACAAGTACATTGTGATAAATGAAGAAGCGTTCCCCTCGAAGAAGAGAGCTGAGGAATGCCGTCCTTTTCTGGCCAAATTAAGACGAGTCTTAACTCAAGATGAGCTTAATGAATTTACGGATGATTTGGGTGAAATGGAGACTCTTATATCAAGGATAAGGACGTTACGACAACTGCAGATGTCTGGGGTCACAGAACTAAAAGGGCGCTTCAAAACAGAATATACTCCCGGAAGGAAACGAAAGAAGGCTAAGAGGAATGACTGCGATATTAAAAAGTAAGAAATGCTCAAGTATTAGGTTGATGCAAAAGGAATTGCGGATTTTTTAATTTATTCGTATTTTTTTATAGGATAGCTCAATTCAAAAATGGAAAAAGGTATATGGTAGTAAATTTTAAGAGGATTTTTCTGTATATGTGCTATTCTTATAAAAGTTATCAAACGTTACCATAAGTTACCACGAAGGTACCCTAAACATGTTAGTACATTTTAAACCAATTTTTTTACATATTTTTTTGCGGCTTTATCCATTTTTGAAAATATTTTGATAAAATACGTTATATTCTATCAAAAAACAAAAAAAACCCCATTTTTGGCAAAGCGTTAAAACGCTATCCCAAAAATTCAAATTTCAGCAAATTTTACAAATCGTGTCATATCTTTTTTTTAATAAGTCCAAAATAAAAAATTCTTTTTGCTTTCGATTAGTAACAACATTTTTAAGGCTTTCGTGAAAAAAGACATCAAAATCTTGAATTTTATTTTTTGGTCAAAAAATGTCAAAAAAATAAATTTTTTTGATTTTGATGTTTTTTGTCACAAAAATCTTAAAAATGTTGTTACTAATCGAAAGCAAAAAGAATTTTTTATTTTGGACTTATAAAAAAAAAGATATGACACGATTTGCAAAATTTGCTGAAATTTGAATTTTTGGGATAGCGTTTTAACGCTTTGCCAAAAATGGGGGTTTTTTTGTTTTTTGATAGAATATAACGTATTTTATCAAAATATTTTCAAAAATGGATAAAGCCGCAAAACAATATGTAAAAAAATTGGTTTAAAATATACTAACATGTTTAGGGTACTTTCGTGGTAACTTATGGTAACGTTTGATAACTTTTATAAGAATAGCACATATACAGAAAAAATCCTCTTAAAATTTACTACTATATACCTTTTTCCATTTTTGAATTGAGCTATCCTATAAAAAAATACGAATAAATTAAAAAATCCGCAATTCCTTTTGCATCAACCTAATATCTCATTAAGAAATCACCAGGTTCAGAATGGGCCACTCGGAAATTCCAAAGTTGTTTCAGGTATTTCGTTTAGTGCACCAATTTCTATAAAATTGAAGTTAAAGACAGCCCTTTTTTGTCAACCAAATGTTACGGGGCACAGCGTTCTGTACTTTTTTGGAATGATTCCGACACCGATTTTTTCGAATTTTTCTAAAATAGCCCGCATTTACGCGGGTGTCGCTAGGGAATACTGTAAGATTGACGTGTAAAATTTTCAGTGTTTATAGAGTAAAGAGAGATCTTTCCAACGATACAACTTACGTAAATTAATATGGAAAAAGAAATTTGTAATCAGCGCTGAAAAATGACCGACTTTGGATTTTCGGCGCTAAAGATTGCCCTTCGGCAGATCTTTTAGAAGAAGTGGATGGTACCACCTTATGCGGAATTTAATTCTCTACAACATATCCAAAAACTTCAAAATTTTACTGCTTTTCCGTCGAATTATGCCTCAAAAATGCAATTTTTGCACTAGTTTTACCAATATTTTTAAAAAATTTGCACTTTAAGGGTAGTATTGCAAAAACAGAGTCGTACATATTGAAGCTTGCATGGTAGCTGAGCATACTGCTCAATTTTACCCTGTCATCTTTCTCCATCTTCAAGAACAACGGAGCTAAAGTTTGGTGCTTGGACCCAGCATAAAAATGCCCTAAGGGCAAATTTCAAAAATGCGATATTGCCACTGAACATAGAATTTTTTGTACTACAGGTACTCCAAATTTGAGGAAAAAATCAACGTCGGAAGTTTCCGGAATAGTTTGAAACATCGGTGGCCTCATGAACACATTTATGATTACATGATGTTGCATGGATTTCTCGGAGCAGTTACAGAAGAAGGAATTGAATCGTTGCCTTTTGAGCATGGCTGTTTGAACGCTTATTCTACGTTCAGTCGCACTATCGCATTTTTGAAATTCGCCCTTAGGGCATTTTTATGCTGGGTCCAAGCACCAAACTTTAGCTCCGTTGTTCTTGAAGATGGAGAAAGATGACAGGGTAAAATTGAGCAGTATGCTCAGCTACCATGCAAGCTTCAATATGTACGACTCTGTTTTTGCAATACTACCCTTAAAGTGCAAATTTTTTTTAAATATTGGTAAAACTAGTGCAAAAATTGCATTTTTGAGGCATAATTCGACGGAAAAGCAGTAAAATTTTGAAGTTTTTGGATATGTTGTAGAGAATTAAATTCCGCATAAGGTGGTACCATCCACTTCTCCTAAAAGATCTGCCTAAGGGAAATCTTTAGCGCCGAAAATCCAAAGTCGGTCATTTTTCAGCGCTGCTTACAAATTTCTTTTTCTGTATTAATTTACGTAAGTTGTATCGTTGGAAAGATCTCTCTTTACTCCATAAACACTGCAAATTTTACATGTCAATCTTACAGTATTCCCTCGCGACACCCGCGTAAATGCGGGCTATTTTAGAAAAATTCAAAAAAATCGGTGTCGAAATCATTCCAAAAAAGTACAGAACGCTGTGCGGGGTCTGCGTTCACAGAGGCCACCGTGCTGACCTTTGACATCTTTATTCCAAATTTTAGAGCCCGAAATCGGTGAAATTTACAAACGAATGGTCCAAACGATCCGTGGGATCCGCAAATGAGACCTACGTTTCTGAAAGAGCAGATAAATTTTACTAGGAATCCGTTTTTTTCTACTTGCCTGTGCGACGAGAAATATCGATCGAAAGTTGTGTGGTGCAGTGGGAGTAAAACACGCTTAAAAAATGTTTTGGGGAGTAGAGCGCGTAGGTTCGAAACCGGTAAAGACTGAACGCATAACGAAAATCATTGCAACATTTTTAGTACGGGGGCTTCCGTGAAAGTGGACCCGTCATATTTGGTTGACAAAAAATCGGTTGTCTCGATTCCATTTTATATGAAGTTTATAGACATTGGTGCACTAAACCAAGTACCTGAAACAAGTTTGGAAGTTCGGAGTGGTCCACCCTGTTTAACTTACAGGGGAAGTACTCCAAGTGCGACGCTCAGATTTTGATGAAACTTGGCACAAATTTAGAATAAATTTTTTCTAAGATATACTGCTCCACGAAATGATAGACGCACCCTGTTTTTAGCGATTATCTTCCTTGTACTAAATGATATCGAATAATGTTCAACAGATGAAATGTGACAAATTAAACGAGAAATCATGTCCCGTTGCGATTTTGGAACAAAATTTTGCCTTGACTGAGATATGACATTTTTTTGACTTTTTTGGGGTCCACAGAATGATAGACGCAATTAAGTAATTTTTCGTTTATTTAAAAGAACTTTGAGTCAACCTGCTCTTATTGCACTTCCTCGTGTTCTCTGTAGTATTAGAAAGGTGATTACATTTATATCCGCCGTACTTCATCGACGCAATGGCCTTATGGGCCATTTCCGACCTTGTACATGAGGTAAAAATTCGTTTGAAAAAAAAATTTGATTAACGATTTTGCTTTCGCCAAAAAACCATCTTAAACCATTTTAGATTACTTGTAGCAAATATAAGACATAAAATAAACCAATACCGATCCGTTTGAAGTCGTTTAATCGACCATTAAATTACCGTAGACCATCTACAGTAACCTTCAAAGGCCCTAAGGGTACAGAAAATTTCCATCGATGGCAACTTTTTGCTCAGAAAATCAAACTCAGCATGTTAAAAAACCTATAACAGCAACTTATTGCTTGCTTAAATGTACTATGTGCCGCAGATGATTAGTTAAAATATAAACGTGTAAAAATGGGCCAAAATATGCCTATTTTTGTGAACTTTTTTTTAGAAAGAGTTTACAGACCCAATTTGTTCTCTAACGGCTGATGAGTGCAGCATTACGTTTTCAGGCATGCTGAATTCGAATTGCAAATCAAATTTTGCCAATCCGTTCATTCGTCTTGGTATTTCGGGGGTCTAAGTGTATTACGGTAGCTACTTGCTGAAGATTATAAGCCAAGAAAATACCCGAGATCTTTGAACAAGCTGTTTTTTTCCCATTAGCGAGATTTACACGTATAATCTAACAGTATTAGCTAGTTTTTTGCCCAAGAAAACAGCCCAACCAAATTTTTTTTTTTCAAAATGAATGTTTACCTCATGTACAAGGTCGGAAATGGCTCATAAGGCCATTGCGTCGATGAATTACGGCGGATATAAATGTAATCACCTTTCTAATACTACAGAGAACACGAGGAAGTGCAATAAGAGCAGGTTGACTCAAAGTTCTTTTAAATAAACGAAAAATTACTTAATCCTTAAATTAATTGCGTCTATCATTTTGTGGACCCCAAAAAAGTCTAAAAAATGTCATATCTCAGTCAAGGCAAAATTTTGTTCCAAAATCCTATGGGACATGATTTCTCGTTTAATTTGCCACATTTCATCTGTTGAACATTATTCGATATCATTTAGTACAAGGAAGATAATCGCTAAAAACAGGGTGCGTCTATCATTTCGTGGAGCAGTATATATGCTAGAATTCTAGCTCGCGCTTTGCAGAAACAACCGAGATTTTTAGATCGAAAGTCGGCGAAAATTTAGGACTTTTTGCCGAATTTCGGCCCGAAAAGTTTCATGCCTATGAATCTGAGCGTCGCACTTGGAGTACTTCCCCTGTTAGTGAGACGTGGATTGAAAATGATAAATTTAGAGCCGAACTGAGATGGAATCGTATCAAGAAATGGAACAAACAAAATAAGGACGCCTAATGTGCATAGTTTAATTTATTGTAATTATTTTTTAAATGGGTAATTTTATTTTGTGGCACCTCTTACCTTGTGTCGATCTCATAAATATTCTGTAATTTTATTAAATTATTTGTAATGAGTGAAATTAAAAAAAAGAATGTTACACTATTAAATTAAGATTACGTTTGAGCTTAAAGCAAGATGTGAACGAACGACGATGGCAATAAAGTGAGCATGGTTAACAGGGGATAATAATGATAAAGTACTGTGATGGACTAGAAAAATTTACAGATACAACTACTCGTATCAATAATAAATAAAATAAACCCGTGGAAGAATGTGAAAATCTAGTAAAAGTTAGAAATCTCAGTTCTACTGGAATATTTTTGAAGGCGGGACGTTATGAATGATCCTAAGGTCACTAAAGAGCACGTGGGCGAGCTGCGACTTCGTGCCGAAGGATTGTTTTTGACTCAACTGGCATCGCGCCATATCTGAAGGACTCAGGTCGGGGCTACATTTCCGTGAATGATACCGTATTCTCAAGGAAGGTTCTATTGATCGAAGCATGTGGACATCTCCTTGGCTCAGGAAGATCGCCGAGAGATCCAGGAGTCGGGTTGTTTCTCCGTCATCTGTCTTCTGCGCCAACTTAGATCGGGCGTTTATGTAATCGGTTCCATACAACGAGACAACGCTGAAATCGTTGGTATCGAAGAATCCACGGTCTTTGTGCACAACCAGCTGGCGTTGGGCTACCATTGTGGGAGGGATCAGATCTCGTAAATATCTGATTCTCCCTTCCAGGGCTTCTTGATTATTAAGATCGAAGAACATTTGGGTGTTATTGTTTATGCCAGCCTTTTCCTGCTCCTTTTCGGCCATATTTAATATCCTATCTGCATTCACGATCAATGGATGGAACTCCGCAAATGGCACGGGGAAGAACACCTGAAGCAAGGTAAGCCAAATAGAATAAAAATACCTGAAAATGCCTGATAGTGTTAATCCGCACTCGGTCCAATAGTTCTCTTTGATAATCAGCAAACGGTGACAATAAAACATATATCATTTGCTGCCCGAAATGATCAATAGCTTCATCGAGAGCCGCGGCTTCAATCATAGCATGGCTTTGGGGTTTTAAGGGAAGAAGAGCAATATCCGTTTGCCAAGATTTGCATTTCCTCTTCAGATGTGTCAATTCGTCTGTCAGTTGATGCATTATAACGTCAGAAATAGCCCGAACGGCCAAAACAATCCGTGTTTGACGGGAGTCGATCATCGATGAAGATGAAATACAAAGTCTGATATGTCTGATGAGAAGAGCTCGGGCAGCCTCAGCTTCTTCAACTGTTTGTATGGGGATTACAATCGTAATATCAGTGTCTTCCTTCACATAGGGCACCTAAACATCAAGCATAAACCCTCACGGAACTACGTACCTGATGCAGTAACTCAGTAAAATGAATCGGACGGCACACGTGAAGTCGCTTTACCAAAGGCTCCCGCTTCTCATCCCTCAACCATTTATACTCTAGATCCACTATGTACTCCATCCCTCTCTTAGCGTTAAATACCCGGTAGCCATGTCTCAATTGAACAAACTCCATGATATTGGGATTAAACACTTCTGAGATGTCCACATTCCCGTCTTCTAGATCGACCTCGACTTTCCTCCTGGCCACTTCCACTACCTCCCTGATATCTAAGGCATCATTCCCTGTCAGTGGTCGAGAGTTTTGCGTCGGTTCGTTCTTGAAGATGTCCAGTTCGGTGAAATATTCCCAGACTGGAACTTGCCATCGATTAGGAGGCCGGGTAATCGAGGAGATACCTATGGGCCAGCTCCGGTCTCCATCTAATTCCTCCTCGAAAACCCTTATCTCTTGAGAAGTCCGTTTGATTTCAGACGTAATCCGTCCAATCTCGACATTCACAAAGTGCTCATGAAGAGTGAAGGCGTCTTGTTCACTGAGTAAAGGAGATACCGTCAAAGTATTGTTAAATTCTCTGCTGGAAGCAAGCCAATGTACGTGGTCATGGATGGCCGATCCAGTTTCACCAGTCTCTTCTACACGCCACCATCGATGAGATTGCCCCTAAACAATAAAATAAATAAGGGAAAACAACAAACAAGGGCCATAATAAGATGAATGAATTTACCTGATCTTTAGATTGGCATGCAAGATTTGTGGTATGCCGAATACACATCTCGAAGGCCTGTTGATCAGAAGCCGCGACGATTGTTTGGCATAGATGCCGTTGTCTAAAGAAATAATCAAACCACATGGGGAACATACTGTAACAAAGCCTGGAATGCAGTATTGGACAGCAAGATACCAGCTTCAAGGATGCAATTCCCATCAGTGTCAGCCTGTCCTAAGGCGGTTTGTCTGTTCCAGTTTAGTCGTTTAATCAGCCGCAGTAATTCGAATGGATTAACATATGTCGTGTCCGGGATGAAGAAGAACCAGTCGTAGTTATCTTGGAGAGCCTATTAATATTAAGCCCACAAAATTAGGTTACCTGATCAGCTATAGAATTGAGAATATGGACATGGGCACGTTGCCCTGACAATCCATTCAGTCGATAAGGAATGAGATTCGTCAAAACACTCATATCTGCATCAATCCGGGAAGCATCAGCGTAAATCTGCATTCGTGGAACATGCTGGCCAATGGAAGCATTTAAAGCGACGCTAAGAGCACTTTGGGCCATTACGATTAGGATTAAGCGGTCACGGATGCCTAGTTCTGTTGCCGCAAATCGCGATCTAACAACCTAGAGGAAACGGATGATGTAAGGAAAAAAAGTTATTACAAACCTTATTCTGCGTATTCTGACTATTGACACCTCCCACCGGAAAAGTCTTTTGAACTCGGACTTCCCAGTTTACAAATCTTTGAATATCCTCTACAGACTCAACCTTGAGTTCCTTTTCGAGATCATTTGATGTGTAGAGAAGGAATGCTAAGAACGAACCCATAAAAAGTCCGAGACCGAATGGCATCCATGTTCTGATACCATAAGCCATGACTGGCCAAATGGCCACTGAAATGTAGACATTTAATAAAAAATAAATTAACAAAGAAAACAGAGCCGATATTAAAATGTCAAAGAACGTAACGTTTAAAAATGATCGAGGAATGGAGAGGAGGGTCGTCTTCGGTCTGCAGCTCGATCTCTCTCCCTTTCCTTGACTTTCGTGTCGCGCAACAAGCCAGCCACCCAAAAGAAGTAGCCGGGGAAGAAACCCCCGACCGACAGAGGAAGAGCTGTTTTCAATGGGTCACATACGCTGCGGATTCCAAACAGAACAAAAAAAGTGCCATCACAAAGCTAAGCGCGCCGAGTTCAGGAGAAAGTTTGCAATATGCAAGTCAAAGGCACTTTCTCACTCAATTACCGCCGAAGCTGGTTTTTCCAGTAATTGGAATCAGTATAATGACACGCGTTCTCCAAAATCTTCCAAGCGGCGAATGAGAACCCGAATTCTTTGAGAAAAATAGGAAAGCAAGCATAAATCCAATTACTGACTATAATACAAGTTGGTTCGCCCGGAGCTTCCTACCTTATCAAGTAGCATGGACCCGTCATTTTTAATAGACAAAAAATGGGATGTCTTAGCCTTAATTTTATATAACTTAATTTTTTTATGGCGGAGAAATAAAGGTTGGAGGCTCCGACTGAACCACTCTGCAAGATAATAAAATCCAGGATTAATTAGAAAGCTTCAAATCAATATAATCTTTGTAAATGATCACGTATGGAAAAATAATGAGTGTTCTGCAGAGATAAAAAGTGAATCATAAGAAAAGATGGAATAAAATCAGATCGAAAGAACAGTTGGATAAACTGCTCGGAAAACGAACCCAATTCCAATTCTCTTAACAATTTGCGAGAGAACTCTTTCAAAGCGAAGACGACATTAAATGAATAAGGGGAGTGATGGGAATATTAAACACAAAACGAAAGTCAAAAGCAGACCGCAGAAATTATAAACAAACTCCATTGATGTTGGTGCAAGAAATAATGAGTGTCCGACAAAAAAACTTTACAAAGGTGTAACATTTCTTATGTCTTTGGCATAGCTTGTCCTAATGTAAATACCCTATTTTCAACCAAAATTTATTTTTTTATATATTTATTTTTCAAATTGGAATATTATTTTTGCAACTTTCGAGTATTTTTCTCGCCACGAAACTTTTATTGGCATAACGCTTCAAGAAACCGATTCTCAAATTAGACGAAGTTCGCGCGCGCGTACGCGCGTAATTACAATGCATTTCATCGGAGAACATGCTTGATCTTTCACTATCTCCTGGCTAAATGTGGGACCAAGCAAATAAAAGGTTCTCCTGGTTTGCTAAAGGGATTGGAGCTAAAAGAATTACAACTGCCAAAAAATGTATGTGTATTTATTTGTTTTAGTTTACAGATTGTAGTTCAAAGTAGCGGTCTCATACCACCGACCTTGGTTGAAGAGAGCAGTGTTCCTAAGTTTTATCGGGATGTTATAGTTCAATGTGGAGCGGATACGACGAACAAGACGCCTGTCCACAAAGAGGTGATGTCCGTTATGTGGAGAACGGGTCTTCCTGAACCTGTTCTCCAAGCTATTTGGGAATCCGTCAGCCCGTCGAATCCAGAACAACTAACTCGACAAGAGTTTTATTCTTGTCTAGTGTTGATCGCTCTTGCACAGGTACGTTTTCCTACTGTTTCTACTAGGCGCTCTAAAAAATCCCGACAATTTTCGCACCGTGCATTCTTCTTTCATTTTC
The DNA here is from genome assembly GCA_904066235.2 of Bursaphelenchus xylophilus. Classification (NCBI taxonomy): domain Eukaryota; kingdom Metazoa; phylum Nematoda; class Chromadorea; order Rhabditida; family Aphelenchoididae; genus Bursaphelenchus; species Bursaphelenchus xylophilus. The sequence goes on along the minus strand of CAJFCV020000003.1, from coordinate 6,069,944 downwards.
ATCCGCACTTTTTCACATTTGTCGCCGCAATTTCCCGTTTTTGACCTAGCAACGTGCACTTTTGCGCGCGACAACCGGTTTGCAACCCCCAAACTTGCGGGCGCGACGTCAAAAACCCGAACTTTCGCACGGTGCGAAAATTGTCGGGACTTTTGAGCGCTGGTGGTGCCACAATGTTAATATTTAGCGGAATCTGACGATTGCGGACCTCAGCTTTATGAAGACGTTACCCATCCCCACGCTTTCTTCGATTAAACCCAAGGAATTGAAATTGAATTTCAAGAAAAACGAGAATAAATCTAAACCCAATGGTCACCTTCTGAAAACAGTGCACCCTTTGTTTACGGAACAGAACGTTAAAGTAGATGGAGATCTTATTATGTTCGATGGTCAGTCCACTTCTAAAAGTAGGTGAGCTTTCTTGGAAATCGAAGGCTTTAGATGTGGATCTAGAGCTCTATCCGTCGACGAAATTAAATCCAGAGGATATATGCATTTATCACGTAAGTATTCTTGTTTTGTCTATTATGTCTGTTTTGTTTTAATTATTTACTTATAATTTTTAGCAAAAGCTAGCCCCTCATTGGGAGAGTGTTCTACTCGCTGCATCAGAAGTTTTTTCTGCTGTAAAACAAACCAATTCGGCTACGGTGGAGGTGTTTAAGACCGAGCAAGGCTTTCGTTTCGTACGATCTCTCAACGAGATCCAGCGGGTTCTTCGGAATATCCACAAGAACGCTACTTCCATCCCCAATGTATCATCTGACTTGGTATCCAAGTGTGAGATATTATTTGCGGTGTGGGCCAATCTTCTCAACATCTTAGAAGAAGATAGCCTCATGTTAGATCTGGTGGATGAGTTCGAGAAGACTGGCCATATGTGTAATATTTGTGGAGACTGGACAAATGTAAATAATACGCATTTCGATAAGGACACAGAGCTGAGTTACCACATTCCATGTGCCAATCTTTGGCTCAATTTGGTGAATTCAACTTTACCGAGACCTTGAACGGGTTTATTTGAAGAATTATTCAAATTTTATATCGAGATCAATGAAATATCACTACTCGTCTGACTTGATTGTTCCATTGTTTTGGAGTTCGGATGGTCTGAAATGAAGTTCGTTGGGCAATTCATTTAAAAAATGTAATCGGAGACAACATATGCTTTTTTGACACAAATTCATCACTTACTTTGAGGACGGCTCGCTTTTTTCACCCTTTGGCTGAGCTATTTGAGTGTCGGTTTTCTTTTTGATTACTGATTTACTAAAGTCGTGGAAGTCCTCTACGGGGTGTACCGTTTCCATTTTATCCGCAGTTTGTAACTCCTCCGATTTCTCGAATATGAGTTCGCTCTCCGTTTCATGTACATGATTGACTACAGTTGGCTCCTGTAATAATTATGGTTACATAATACTTGAGTTTTTTTGGGAACTTTTTTATTTAAAAGTAACCTATTAATTGTTTTTACGTTTTCGTCTTAATATATTCTTGAGAATGGGAGGCCTCTAATATTAATAAGCAGGGCCAGTCCTACCTTTTTAATGGAGTCTGGTTTTGGATTCCCGTGCGGCTGGAGATTATTCACATTATTTGACTGAAGCCTGGTTTGGGGGTTGTCTTGCTTGACATTAACACTAGGTTGTTCCATGGCCCATTGTTTTAGACTTTCTTGATGCATTTTAATGTCAGGTTCGGAAGAAGCGTCATCGTCTTCGTCAACACGAGATGGCCTTACTTGTCGACTGGTCGAAGGTGCCGGCGGAAGATTTGGTCTCGGTTGTCGAGGACGTGATTCCCGAGAAGTCGCAGACTTCGGAGGGATGCCGGAAGAAGCGACGCTTCTCATGGATCCATTGAATGAGTGAATTGTCTGAGACCTTATCTTTGGGGGCCCTTTAGCATCGTAGATTCTATGTTGCAGCGGAACTTTCTGTTGATGAGACCAGTCCCGAGGAGTCGAGGACCCAAATGCATATTGTTTACTGAGCCGGCGAGGACAACTTTCGGAGCGAGCTGTAAAGTTAATTATTATATTTGAAAAGCTCTGAATATATGAAAATTTGGAGATTCCATGTTGATCCTGAAGAGGCAGAAAAGCCCTAATGACGTCCTAGTCAACTCTATCGCTTAACGAGCGTGTTTAATTCATTCCGAGTTCCTCTACCTAGTCCGCCCGGGATATACTATTTATGTCTTGGTCATGTATTTGGGCCCAGTCATCCGTTGGGTTTGGTTTCCGTCCAAAGATGGATGGCAATGTCGTGTCGGGATAGTTGTTTTAGCAGTCCGTATGGGTGCTTGTCGTTGATTGCCCGAGGCGTTTGGCGAAGGCCCATATTTAATCCTCGGGTTTGCTGTTAATTCAGGCGCTTTCAGAGCCGCGGGTTTTGTTTAGACGTCCGTTCAGCACTTCCTTTACTTTTCCAATACTTTCTGATGTGAGCCTGGTCTCCCCTATCGTCCTATAATTGACCAAATCAGCAGGTGGTATATGGACTGACGGCACTCTGCATTATGTACATAGCCCGAAAGGTTCAATGAACGTATTGTTGGTTATCTTCTCCGTGAATATGTTCTTGCTCATCCTGGGGATTGGAATCAGTTGGTATGACATCAGATTGTATGGCTCTGGTCTCTACCTGGCATTGGTATCCATCGTCACGGTCGTAATAGTATTGGCATTTTGCTTGGTTGGAACAGATGAGCAGACGCAGCCGACTGTGGCCAAGCAAATGTGGTCCAAATCACAACAAACAATAAGACGATACACCACAGTGAGAAGAGGGAGAAACAATCAAGTGAACCTGGAGATGGTAAGGCATACCGAAGGCAGTGAGAGCAGCAACATCATCTGTGCGGAGAAAGTTGTCGTCAAAGTAAGATATTATTTCACGAATTCTATATACATATTGGCGGTGATTTACAAATTTTTTTTCCAATCGGATCTTGTCAATGGTTTGGAATTTGAGTGAAATTTTATTTTTGGGACAAGACCCGCCGGAATTTAGTCCAAACTTAATTTTGGGCTGAATTGGCCGCTCTTGACTAGATAAAAAAAAATTGTAAATCGCCTCCTATACGTCCAGTCACATTTTTAGGTGAGCCATTCCCCTCCCAAAAAACAACAATCTGTAAGATTCAACGACATTGAAGAGCAACTAAATAGTTCCGGAACTCTGACGGCATCAACAAGTGAGCCAAGTGCTATCATGGACGGAATGGTTAAGCTCAAGATGGACTTGGAGACCGGCAGTTCTCCGGATTGCACAAATGATAGCTCTGGTATTGCAGGAAGTGAAAACAATGTTATATACCTCTGATGCTTTGAATCGTGATTTAGTAAACTTAAGATTTCTATTAAATTTAAAAAAAACTAGCCTGCGTGAATGCTGCGAACAAACGGCCGGACATCGTGAGCTGCTCCTTGTCCCAGGGCATCTAGCACGGTGGATCGATCTTTCGCCTTTTGATGGGATAATTCCCGAGGTGTCGAGGACCCAAAAACGAAACCTTTCCGCATCTGAAAGACTATGGTATAGAATGGAAGGAATCGAATGCTGAACACGCAAATACTTGTATGTAGTATTATATAGACTCGGAAATGGAGGGTCAGTAACCGGATTGAGGAAAGCATCCAATATAGTTGAAACTCGAACCTGCAATCCGCTAAATGGCTTGGGAATACTACGCCGGTGACTGGCCCCGGTTTACGACTTGGCCAGATTCCATTTATTTTTCTGCGCAATCCAACACTGATTAAAATATTAAGTGAAGCCGGGCGGAGACAGAATAGACACATCGGCTTTCCTTCTAATGGCTCCAAATGTCTTTGAACGGAACAACAGACTTCCGGTCGGAATCGCTCGGATTCATAATTACGCCTTGTCCCCGCCAGTAACTTTCTGTCAACACTTCCCTCCTCCCTGGGGGCACACGCTACAGGGAAAGGTATTTTGGCCGGAAATTCTGCGGGGCTTCTCTCATAGAAACACCCTTTCCTTAAATCAACCATGAAATTTGGAAAGACCTGGACAAGGCACAACTCGGCCAAAAACAACTCTCGCTTATTTTATAAACTTTATTCCTTTTAAATTAAACATGACGACTACAATAAATGCTGATAAAACTATTCTCTGCTTCAATTAGGAAAGAGAAACTCAAAATGCAAATAAAGGAACCGAAAAATAGAGTGCGATGGCAAAACGTAGAAAGAGACTGGAATGTTAGAAGACCTAAACGGTCATGGCCAACCAAAAGAGAGCGTAGTAGATTGGGGATTGGCAATCGAAAAGGAATGTAAAGTGATTCTTCTGCATACATCGGGAACTTCTTAGGAACTCAGGATTAAGGCGACGATCATACCATAAAGCCCCAAGACCTGAAATTGAAAGTTATAGAAATCAGTGTGTTTCTTATTCTTTCCGTCGTGTCGCATCGCAACTTACTTCAGAGAAAATCAAAATAAGGATCATTCCGACGAAAAGACGAGGCTGTTGGGCAGTACCACGGACCCCAGCATCCCCAACAATACCGATGGCATAACCGGCACCGAGGCCGCAGAGACCACAGGTCAGGCCAGCAGCCAAATGAGAGAAACCCATGTTAAGATCGTAGTCCTTAGAGGCAGGCTTGATACGACCCTTGAGCACCATGGCGACAACCAGACCATAGATACCGATGATACCAGCCATAATAACAGGGATGACCGATTTCATGATCAATTCAGGACGCATCACACCCATAGATGAAATCCCAACGGCAGATTTGGCTGTTCCATAAGCAGCCCCGAACACGGTGAAGATTTGGGCGGCAGCAGCTCCCATGTATCCAAAGAATGGGGCGTATGCCGGCTTCTCAGCGATCTCAAGGTTGTAGGACATGATGGCTGGCTAGCTGGTTATGAACGAAAAGCCTGAATAGTTAATGGGTTAGGCCAGGGTTATTAAAGCAAGCTAATTAACAAGTGCATCTCGAAAGCGCGAACAAAAAAACCAAGACCAAGCTCCCTCCTTTCCTAAAAACTGATTAGAAGCAGAGGCATCGCCATGATAACAGGAGACCAGTGGTTAAGTCATCGGTTTCTGATTTAAAAACCGAGGCCGCCAAACCAATTGAATCATCTAAAATCAACATTAAGTAAAAAATAAACATAAAATAACACCATTAAATAAAGATATCTAACAGCATTAAACTGTTCCAGCAGCCCTTCAAACTGGACAAAATATTTATATTAAATATCTCTATTCATTCGTACAAACATTCGTAACGATGTGTTTAAGTGACTGGTGAGTCTATACAATGAGGAAAGTGAAAGCGCCGTATTATGTTCTTGATTTAAGCTGCTCCCAAGATCAGAGCAACGATCATACCGTAGAGTCCCAATACCTAAACGGCAATAATAAATTTAAAAAAACGCAACATACCTCAGCGAAGATAAGAATAAGGATCATGCCAACAAAAAATCGGGGCTGTTGTGAAAGCGCTCGAACTCCAGCATCTCCGGCAATTCCAATTGCATAACCAGCCCCAAGCCCACAAAGACCACAAACCAGGCCTCCAGCAAATTGACTGAATCCTGTGTAGACATGATAGTCAGGACCTCCAGGGTTGATCTTTCCTGAGATGATAACAGAAACAACAAGTCCGTAAATAGCGACGATACCAGCCATAACTACCGGGATGATGGCTTTCATCACGAGATCAGGGCGAGCGACGGCCATAGAGGCAATTCCAGTCCCTGATTTCGCTGTTCCGTAAGCTGAACCTGCTGCAGTGAAAATCATGGCAGCTGTAACGCCCAGCGATCCGAAGAACGGGCCGTACATAGCCTGTTCGGCCAATTCTAATTCTGTACTCATAATATCTGAAAACAAACTATTGGAAATCGAACCTGAGACACGGATAATATTTCCATTACTGACAATAAACAAGGATTTCAAAACTCTAATCACCTGCCCAGGGCGGGAGAGATAATGCCCACAATCTGAGTTTAGGTTCCTAATAATAATACAAAGGCACTCGTTAGATTTAAAAAAGCCCTCATCAACCTCGCTGGTCGAAGAGGCCCCCGGCCAAAAATCGAAGAATAGGAACAGAAACTAAAAAGAACGTGGTGATGGTGGAGAAAAACAGACGAGGATATCGACTTTTCCGCGTTTAGACACGAAAACAAGCGCTTTTATTTCTCTTGCTTTCCGCAATTTTCAGGTATTTTAACAATTTAGCAGCTGAATATTCGGGTGCATGCAGGGACCAAGCTTTTATTGCAGTAAACCGGAAAAAACTAGATTTAGCTTATAATCGACCATATGGAATTTACTTTTCCTCATTTTTTATAATTTATAGAGGGCATGCCGAAATTTCATTCAGTGTTTTGCGGCATAGCCGAGATTTTCTATCCCTAATAAATTCGTTAGTGTCCCGATTAGGGTAGGTAGGATATGAAGCAACTAAAGTCACATTCCTTGTCGGCAGCTACTGGTTCCTGAGTGGTGTTGGTATAATCCTCAGAAGCTGTAGAAGACGCTGACATAGCATCATTAATGTGCAGAATTTGAAAGTGTTTTTATAAGCCGTTTTTCCGAAATGTTGCCGAGAAAATTATGGTTAAAACTTTTTATCCAACCTAATATTTGATCAACTGTTTTGGTGTTTCAATTCCAGCCGGGCGGATTAAGTGTCGTGTATTTCCATTTCTGACGCTTTTATTTTCAGATGTCTCGATGAGGGTGTCGTTTAGACGGTTAATCTATTTAATCGTCTGCACATTAGCTGGTGTCTGGCTAATTGCCAATGTCAACTACCAACAGGAGGAGCCCAGGTATTTATTTTCCCAATTGTGTGATTTGCGTTTAGGGTCGAAATTCCTTCTGATCATCATCTCTGTGTGTTGATTCCTTTCCGAAATGTAGAACACGAGCTTTCGATTTTGATTCCCGAATTGGATGCATTCCTTCTGAATCAATCAGTTAAACATTCTTTTCTTGTATTAAATCAAACCGACTCATATCGCTTCAACCGAGCTTCTTTAATCAATGTAGGATGGCTAGAGGCTGATAAAATTGGCTGTGATTACATGGTGATGCATGATGTAGATATTGTACCCCTGAATCCTAATCTCAATTACCGATATCCAGGGGAGGGAGTTATTCGTCACATTTCTTCGGGAGATTATCATCCAATTAAAAGATACAACTATAAGAAGTTCATTGGAGGTGTTTTGATGTTAACCATGAAAGACTTCAAAAAAGTAAATGGAATGTCTAACAAGTATTGGGGTTGGGGGTTGGAAGATGACGAGTTCTATATAAGAATGAAGTAAGTTTTCTTAATATCTATTCTTTTTCATTTAGAGAGAAAAATCTGACGTCCAATATTGAAAGGCCAAGAAATCTGACGACGGATCGACACAATACCTTCAAACATATACACGGACCTGAAAGAAAGAGAGATTACGCAATGATCGGACCCCAGAAGAAGATGTCCCGGAAACGGGATAGGATAAGTGGGCTTGACACTGTCCAGTACACCATTGTCAAACGGGAAAATTTGATGTTTGGAGATCAAAAAAACATTCCGGTATTATCAATACACATCCAACTGGTCTGCGACTTTACCTGGACGCCGTATTGCACTTTTTGATTAGGGTTGGCAGTATGCTTGAGATTCTAATTATTGCTAAATTATTGTTAACGGGTTCAACTTTTTCATATCCTTTCATTTTTTTAAGTTCCGAGATTATAATTTATTATTTGAGCATAATAAAAGAAACTTCTTTAAGTTTGAGAAATTAAGTTTACCCTAATTGAACGAGTTTAATCCTCTGAAACGTTTGAACAAACAAGACTTGGTCAAGAGGTTTGTTCGTTTCATATCGAGGCGCGTAAGTCGGAGGAGTGAGTGGTTTTTTGGCTGCGGGGCCATGGCATTGGCCTGTGTCCGAGGCCAGTGTCGGGACTCTCGAACCCCGCGCTTTCATTTCCTCCAGCCGTTTTCTCTGGCTGTCCATTTCCTTACAGAGCGGTTTATGGATAAAATAACCTTTTGTTTCAGCGATGACTGCGGAGGAAAGCCGTACAGGTAGTTGCGGATCCATGGGAGACGACGATCTTTTTGAGGAATCCCTTCTTCAAGTCAAGAATTGGTCAGGAATGGGCTGCGAATCCCCTTCTCCTCAGGTAAAAACCTGCTCGTGTTTCTGTGTCGAGTTTCCTGTTTGATCTGTGCCGCCTCCGCTGAAGACACGTCTCGTCGTTCTTGTTTTATTATCCATTCATCCCGTTAATTCGATAATTTGGGTTCCATAAATCTGAGCCTTTTTTCTGGACTAAAAGGGACTGGGCCAGCTGCAGTCATTTTCGATTTGATGGGCGCTCTTTGGTTTTATGAAGTCCCAAATATCCTCTAGACAAAGGACGGGGCTTCTTGAGTGTTTTTGATCTCGAGATCCGGCCCGATCATGGGTCGGATCATAACTTTATTTGCCAAAATCATCCATAATTTATTTGGATTGGATCTGTGCGGATATAAATCCGACCTTTGTTGACATACCGAAGGGCTTTAATCCCGAAAAGACGCGCAGTTCTGTTTAAATCAGGCCCGGCCATAATTCTTTTTAATCTTCTCTTCCAATTCTTATGGTTCAAATTGAAAGACTTTTATTTCTGAAAATAAAGGTTCTGATTTCAGCGTCGACAACTCAGTTTTAACGAGATGCCAATACAACATGACAAACATTTGAGGTAAGCCATAATTTTTTTATGACAGTTACAGTCATCATTATTGTTCAATGTTTTTTGCAGAAGCATGAAGGAGTTGCTGACCACAATGGACAACCAGGCTGACCCCAATACCCATGTGGAGTTCAAGGAGAAGACTCACATTTTGTGTTCCCGGTTTCTGGGTGGGGCTTGGAAGACAGTATCCCTTGATAATCTGAAGATTGTCAGAGTAAAGTAAGAACTCGTACATTTCAAAATTGACTGACACTATGCAGAGGTGGGATGAGTAACATGCTGTTCCTGTGTCGCCTGAGTGAGAACCATCCTCCTCTACGGAACGAGCCAGATAAGGTTCTGCTCCGAGTTTACTTTAACCCCGAAACAGAGAGCCATTTAGTGGCGGAGAGTGTTATATTCACGCTTCTTTCCGAGCGACATCTGGGTCCCAAACTTTATGGTATCTTCAGTGGAGGCCGCTTAGAGGAATATATCCCTGTAAGTGGATCTTGATGCTTAAATCAATTTTTTAACAACGGCCTTCTTACAAGTTCATGATTATAGTCCCGCCCTCTCACTGTGGATGAGATCTCAGCGCCATCGATATCCATGAAGATCGCCCGCAGAATCGCCAGGGTCCATCAGTTGGAAGTGCCAATTTGGAAAGAGCCCGATTATATCTGCGATGCTTTGGAACGGTAGGAGCGATGTCATCGTTCGCTATAACTGGGTTATTTTAGATGGTTTACTCAACTGAAGCGAGTGACCACACCGGATCAAGTGTTTGAAATGCCCGAAAAGGGATGGGAATGGACTCCGAAGAAATTGACCTGCGATGATTTGTGGTTGGAGATCGAAGCATTACGGTAAGAGTCAAAAACGTTTTTTGACTCTCTTTCAGTCCATTAATTGCGAAGAGTAAAAGTCCTGTAGCATTCTGTCACAACGATCTCCAGGAAGGTAACATTCTCCTTCCGAAGGCCAGTTCAGGGAATATTCGCATGCCATCAGTTTCCGAGGACACGAAACCCTCCAATTCTTTGACCGCATTCAATCCCACCGATCCTCGTCTAGTCCTTATTGATTTTGAATATGCCGCTTACAACTACAGGTACTTGTCTAAATGTATAACACTCACCAATTTGCTTTCAGAGCATTTGATTTTGCGTCGCATTTTGTGGAGTACACCATAAAATACGACGTTGAGGATCACCCGAATTACGAGTTCATGCCAGAAAGATTCCCAACCAAGGAGCATATGTTCGAGTTTATGTCATCATACATCCGAGAACTCCAACCGAATGCCAGTGATGCTGTTGTCCGATCTCAAGCCGAGAATATGGTGAAAGAGACGATCCCTTTCATCGCTGTATCCCATCTTTTCTGGGGTGTCTGGGGCCTTCTTCAAGTCGAGTTGTCTCCAGTCGGTTTCGGATTTGCCGAGTATGGCCGGGACCGTCTCAGCCTCTACTATAAGAACAAGGATCTCCTCAAAAAGTTTGCAGAATAACATCTTTACAGGTGGATGACTAATCACCTGCTAATTGGTCTCTTTATCCCTCCCTAAGAAGATTTCCGTCGTTCCTTTTCTCCGGTTGTGCCTTCCAATTCAGATATGTTCTTCATCTTGTTGATTGCTTATCGTTAGAACAAAAGAATCGTATGATAAAAGTCTAATAAAACATTTCCTGATTTATTGCTGGGAATGCTTAAGTGAAACAACAGAGAAGATCAGTTCAATCGATCATGGAGAACATGTTCAGCAAGGCAGTATAAGAATGGACCGATTATTCGGAGATTTGGAACAGATCACAGACAAAAATAAAGAGATGAACATCCTCAATGACACGAATAGAGAGGACCCGTATCGCCGAAAGGGCTGGGCTAGACATCATGGATCTTGCCCTCTTTATTGTCACAGAAATTGGTCCACAACTTCTTGGCCAACTCGTAACAGGAGAGTTCCCCTGCATGAGTAGCCACCATCCGAAGCAGGAAGACTCCGTCTTGATGGAGAAAGTGATGAACAAACCGCCTCAAGGACTGGGAATCCACCATTTTATAGCCTTCAATTCCGGTCAGATATTTACCGACGAAATTGAGTTGACTAAAAATATTAATTGATATTGGTATACGTATCATTACATACCGAGACGGAGTATATGAGATATATATCCAATATAATAATGAGCAAAACGTCGCAGTACCCAATATGATGTACCAACACCAAAGGAATAAAAATATTTTTTCGTTGAACATGTTGATCATGAGAACACACTGCACTGTATGTCTATGTACGTTTCCCAACACCTAAAAGCAGCATATTGAAACAAAGAGGAAGCAACTTACTTTTACTTCAAAGTCACATAACGTGACCCTAGGGAAATGACCGGACTCTGACCACTCCCGACCATTCAAGATGTCACTAAGAACTTCAAGACCATAGAATTTATCTCTGGCTCCCAAAAATGTATTCAGTAACATGATCTGCGCGAACACATTGATCGTGTACAGGGCCTTTGTCGCTATATACAATGTGGTCACTGCAGCGCCACTGCTTCTGGTGCAGATAAAAATATTCAACAGTTTTAATTTTTTTGTGCCCAACTGAAAATAAGCATGGAGCAATAATGATATTATTACGCAGAATACCTGGTTTTTAATGTGCAGGCATTCCTGAACGTTGGTGGCAATCGTCTGGAGGGCACGCTGCCTCGATTCGTAATCCAGGACTCTTGATTCGCATGCCATATTTACAAGGGATTGAACATGGATTCCTAAATATTACAATGTCATCATAAGAATGCTTTAATCACGGTTTATGAATGTCTCATAAAGGATCTGTTGAAATTAATTAATCTACCCACTTACCTGTCTGCCACGTCAAGAATCTCCAGACCAGGGTAGGGACGTAAAAGAAGACGGCCTCAAGGGCCAGGATGAAAGGCACCCATTGATAATATCCAATTTGGCGGTTCTCTCGCTCCGCTTTTTCGAAAGGAATAAATTCGCCAAGCGGCAAGAAGTAGGTATTCTGAACCCAGCAGTAATTCTCTGTGTACTGTTCCATGGGCTCGGTGAAGGTCGCCGGGACCCAGCATTGGATTGGATGCCCCACATATTGTTTTCCGGTCACCAGGATCGCAAATACTGAAACCCCGGAGTTATTCGAGGCAACGGACTTACCTATGATGATAGTGGATGTATAGTAATAGTTGAGCTTGTCGATGATGTCATCGTCGACGCTGAGGTTGATTCCCTTGATCTGGTTGACGAAATAATATAGCATCTCCCCGCCCATCATTGGGCTTGGTGTTCTGGTGGACGACGCCGCTCAGCTGGGCTGGCGACGTCCACCGGAGGGCTGAGAGTGGCCGACTACAGGCAAACACGGCTTTGCCTCGGGCAGTGTGCGGTAAGGCGAGAGTTGTTGAGGTCGAGGTTCAGCCGATTAAATCTCTGCCCATCCTCGAGTCGAGTCTCAGTCAGACAGCGGCCACAAAACTTTATGCGGATGGAGTCGGTGAAGCCTGAAAGCGTCTCAAATGAACTGTGTATAAGGTAGAGAAAGAAGTGCACTTCTGTGTCCCGCTTCAACCCATCCAAACCAACAGAGCCCTTAAGCCAAACCACAAGGAAAAAGAAAACGCGCCGTTCTCTCCAAGTAGGAAACCACTGGAGCCAAGGGATAACGAGGATTGATGAGTCGGGCTGAGGGCGTGATCCCGACCAAACACCTGCGGCCACTAATAACCAAACGAGGCAGATCGATCCACAAAATGAATTCATTATTTTTTTGAGATAACGTGTTGCGTAAGAATTTAAAATTTTAATAAAGCCGATCAAGGGGACTCAAGTTGCAATAAAAAAACAACGACATCCAAAATGGCATCATAATGGTGACATTACACATAAAGCACGCAACTTTACGACCCGAAAGACGAGAATAAACAAATTATGGACAAACTTGCTTTTACTAACGACCAGCTCTTTTCTACATTTGTAAAAGCGTTACTAGAAAAAGAAAAGAACGACTCCCAAACCGGTGGAACTACAAAATCTGGCACCGAAGGGACAATGCGTAGACATTTAACAATGGGTGAAATATCATTATGATGCAAGGTTTCGGGAAAGTCGAACAACGGCAGAGAGGGGGGAGGCACTTAAAGGCCTGGCTAATTCAAAAACTCTTTAAAGCCAATGAACCGCCGGACTTTGCCACTTGGCCGAAAAAAACAAAGGAAGCCGAGGCCGTCTAATCGGTTCAAAACCCCGCCTAGTCACCGAAAAGGCCTTGGCCAGGTCTTTCCAGGGCCGGGAATGGATGCGCGGACAGTGGATTCCAATTTCTGGATTCTCCCACATAGTACAGCTCTTCGGTCTTTGACTGACATGCCATAAAACGTCTCCGTCTTCCTCCTCCCGCCTCATCCACCCATCCACTTCAGAACCCCGTGTCTTCTCCGTTTTTTGTCAGGCCGCTCCCCTCTGGCACTTCTTGCGAGTTTTTGCGTTCTACGTGGAGACTCATCTTCATCACATTACTATACTAACACGTAAATCTCCGTTTCAGAACCGTTTTGGAGCTTTTCCGAGTGTTACAGTAGGCCAAACAACCGCGCTCTCGCATCACCTTTCTTTAGTTCCTGCTCCCTTCCTTTTCTTCGCTCGCTTTTATTTAATTAGTCGCTCCACTGGTTGGCTGGATTTATGTTCCACGGTAAAATATGGCCACTAATCCCATGTAATCTCGTCTTTTATTCCTCCGATTGCTCCTGGCTTTGCGGGAAAGGGATTACGGTAAGATGTTGTAAGAATAAAACAAAAATTGGAAGAAGATCAGAACAGAGCATGCGATCGCCGATGCCTAGATAGGGAGGCCTTTCGGCTCGGCTTCGGCCGCCACTCAACGAGGCATAAAATTTATGCATATATATTGAAACGCGCAAACAAACCTAATTACGCGGTGGGTGTTTATAGGTCTGTCAAGCACACAAGAAAATAAGTTCGTTAAACTGGAAAGCGGGACGAAAAGAGCCAGCTAAATCGTTGTAAAGGATCCTTGAGGGCATCCCGGGTCTGAGTGTGGGAACGACTTGGACACACGGCACGTCGTGCTCCCAATAATCATGCGCGATATCAAGTTACCCACAAGACGTAAAATAATAATGCGGGAGTGCCGGTCGGACATAACAACTACAAGTCGAGACACGACAACTTCGATCCATCATCTCTAAGTCCGCAGTAATATTGGGACAACAAAACGTCCAGATCAATCGCGCCCTGCCTCACAGAAACGGCACAGCCAAGCAAGGCCACAGTCATTGTAACCACATTTATTGCTTCCGCTGGCAATAAACGCTTTGCAGTCAAAACCGTAAAGCACTCAACTTTTCCGGCACCGAGTCAGCGGGGAGCTATGGAACCCGGGGCTTCTTTACGCCCTCTTCAGCCCCGAGGGCATAAAAATAGTGCTATGAAGCCGTCATGTTACGTCTTTTTTGGAGACAAAAAGTGAGAAAATTCTGGGATATAAAACCTGTGGATCTCCCGACTTGAGATTTGCTGGCGACATGTGAGGGTTAATATGAGGGGCTACATCACCACAAGGACAGGTGGCGTCCGCCTTTCTTTCGGCCGAAACTTGGACCAAAACATCACTCTTGAGAGGCCGCCTGCACGCAATCCAGAAGTGACCAGCAGGGGAGGGCGACGCCTCAAAAACCGGCCGCTGCTTGATTTGAATGCGAACTAGACCCTCGGGCACGCTCTAATCAGTTTAGGGAGCCGTTTGGGGCCATACGAAAGGGAAAAGCGCGCGGTTCCGCCCTCCGGCCAAACGAAGAGGAGATCAGGTTTCGGCCGCAAAACTGTTTCACTGACCTTTTTCGAATAAAAGGGGTGGCTTCAGTCATCACCTTCTCCCCTTTTCCCGGCATATCCCCTCTTCCTCACCTACTTCCCAGTCAAGTGAAAACAACAGAGCCAACTTCGATTATCCACAGAAAATAAGCACAACAATGGCATTCTCATATCCCGCACAAAAACAACGATACTCACTGACACCAAACAGAAGACGGAACTTGACCCGGAATAAATCGTATTTCTTTTCTGATATGGTAATCACCCTAATCTCAAACAAACACGCAACGTTGACGCCAATCATATGAGATAATAAAGTCTTGAATTTGGGACGAGGAAGCAGGTCACCGCCATCCCCATGGCACATTAAACTGAAAATGCATTAATGTGCCCAGAAATGAGAAGGGAATAAAATGAGCCCGCGCAGGCGTTTGCGACTTCAAAAAACGGAGGGACGGCTGAAGATGTCCCCAGGGCCCTATGCTGGTTTGGGTATGATCCATCACCCAGAGCTGACACCGGATTCTCGGAAGCCGTTCTCTGTAATTCGGTCCTGTTTTTCGAGCCAATCAAGCTGCAAAAATGGATTTGAAGCCAAACAATCGAAGCCGGCGACCAAATTGGATTAAAAATTAAGAATTCAAGGGGAAACAGATGTGGATCTCGAAATAACCAAGAGTTTTTCCAAGGGGGTGACTTGTATTCAACCTTAAATTTTTTTAAAAATGATTAACAAGGTAGACAGTTTTTTTGCCCTCAAATATGGATAAAAATGGACTATTCAGTGTTTATTCGTTCATATTGATTGAGTGGATGTAGAGGAGTGCAAGTGCCCAAAGAGATGTTCGAATACTGTCCGCAACAGACCGTGGGGCTCTCTTTGGTGAAATTGTTCACCTTTCCTATGCCATCAATCCATCTCAGATAACAAGGAACTTGGAAAGATACTGTAGCGATGTCCATGACAGCAAATGCTGTAGCCATTACCATCACAAAGAGACCCACCACTGGAAATAAATAATTTTTTAATAAAACATGACTTACCGATGACGCAAAGGATAGGTATTAGATGGATAATTTGGGTCCTTCTAAGACTCTCCATCAGCCCAACCTTATACTCATCGACCACAATCTGTACCGACTCTGAAGGTTTCTCTTCTATCGCGCTTTCCATCAATTTTTTGGTCTTTTTTTCATTCAATTTTTTATCCAAAACATTAAGTTTCAGATAAAACATCGCTGGAAATACGAAGGAAGTCGTTGAAGTAAACACACCGCCAGCCAATGCCATCAATGGACCAAATTCTGGGAATGTTTCAGCGATGAAAAGAAGCAGAGCCATCATCGAGAAACGAATCACAATCCGATGAATTCCAAACTCTGAAAGATTATTCTATTTATATAGAAATAAAATTACTGTGAGGCGCATGCAAGAGTTCCTCGACTGTTTGCATGACCGGATTGATGATCAGAACTACAGTAAGACAGCAATGTATAGTGATCAGGATGTTGACTGCGTTCTGGACCCATTCCATCTGGATGTTTCTGATAACGGTACTCGAGAGATTCTCATTATAAGCAAGATTCCCAGCCAGAGAAATCGGGAAGTAGAGACATGTGATTACTGTAAATGACAACTGTAAGCTCAAAAATGGAAACTCCTTCCGTTTTTTGGCCCACTCTCAAAGAAATACAAGGTTTCACAAAAAACGTGAAAGGAACTCGAAGGCTGTAACGTTCGGCGGAGGCGGCGCAGACATTTAGTTTTTGGAATATGTATTTTTAAGCGACATTAATTTTTGTCTACACAGGGGATTCGGATTTACGATTTTTTATTTCTCTCTGAAACTCATTCCCAACCTTTTGGCAACTTTTATATAGGCTTCAAAGACATTCTGACACTATGGCTAGCCGATCCATGTTCCCCAAATCCTCAAATGAAAAGCCCTAAATGAAATTTGCCTCAAATGAAGGGTGGCCCAATTTTTGCAAAATTTGCAACGTGTAGGCAATTTCCTTCCGTGTTTTCAACATCAATTCTGTCTATCGTAAACATCCAAAAAATCCGACATTTCTCGATCATTTTAAACCGAAAAACACTGGTTTTCGGGGTAAAAAATGCTGCTACGCAAGAGGTCGTAGCGACCTCAGTTTGCACTTTAAAATCGTGTTCTTTCATAGATAAAAATTAATGTCACTTAAAAATACATACTCCAAATACGAAGTCTCAGCACCGCCTAGGCCGGAAGTTATGGCCTCCGACTTTCCTTCACGTTTTTTGAAAACTTTTTAATTTTCAATATAACCTTACATGAGAAGGCAAAAGCAGCCGAATATGTGAACTTATGAGGACTTTTCATGTCATTCTGGACTGTCGGGAAGGCAGCATGACCACCATAAGACAGCACAACGTTGCCCAAACTCGCAAATGCGGACGTATATTGAAAGCTTGGCGTAGTAAAAGTGTCCTGGCATACTGTAAGGTCATTCGAGATTCCAAAAATGGCCAAGGTTACAGCTGCCATTGTGCAGACCATACCAATGACCAAAGCCCACCTAAAAATCTTATTATAACCTTGTAAGACCATTGCTACCAGAAATCTTGTGGAGACTTCAGAAGACTCATCGGAGACACCAACAGGGTGATGATGATGGCTGAATAGCAATAATCCAAGTCATATCCGGCAAAATGGTGGATAAGATCACCCAGATTGTTGGCACTGATCACAATCAAGATGACAGTCGCCGGCAAGGAGCCAAAGTTCAAAGTGATCTCAACCAGCCTCCTGAATTTCATTTGTTTTTCAAAAATAAATTTAGTTTTTAGCCACCCACTTCATCCACGTGCCATAAGATCTATATCCAAGTTGAGCATAGGGATCTCGGCAATGATGACGATAGACGGGCCAGTGTTTTTGGAGGATCAGAAACGATCTTCCCAGAGCCATCGAAGTGTAAATACACATAGCCGCGCACACGAGCAGGAACATTAGACCGAAATACACCCCTGCAGCATTAGATTACAACCACAAGATTATGGGAATGTACAATTGCACCCTTATATGACTCACCCAAATTTCTGACTGCCAGAGGCAACGCAATGACTCCAGCACCGGCCAATTCCCCGGATAAAAAGAGACCGGTCACAACCCAGGACAAGCCTTTCGACTTCTCCACATGTCCATTATCAGTAGAGGTGAATTCGGACGAAAAGAACGGAGTCGTCTCCGCAGATCCATCGGCTTCATTTTCTGTTTTCTTACTTTCAGAGTCAGTAAAAGTCATCATAGGACATCAAATCTGTCTCAATTCACAACCGGTCCACCAGGTGGAGAAAATCGGTCTATTCCAAAATCAAAATTATTATTAAACTTTATTTGCGTATCATACAATGTCAATTTATGTGTGGTTTCTCAAGAATTCCATGAAATCTCGACCCACGGATGAGGCGGTCTTGGACATTTCCTTGAAGAGATCGCTCTCCTTCACCTCCTCGATCTTCTTCAACAACAACTGATACAAATGTTTCAGATATTTCTTCGCGTTCTCAACTTGTTGCGCAGCCACACATTGGACATCACAATCATCCTGGAAAAATTTACATACGTAAATGTATATCTACTTACGGTGGGAATGACAGCCTCGTCTACATAAGTCTTCTCATCCTCGGCTTCACACGACAAGATGTGGATCTTACTGTAATTCGGGATGATGGAAGTGTCGAAATTCTTGTTTCCGCATACATCGATCCCCTTAACACTTATGCTTAAACAATAGTAATCGGCTTACCAAAAGATCTGGATATTTTTTCAGGATTTCTTCTTCCGAAGGCAGTGTTCTGATGTCATTTCTGGTGATTCCAATGGCCACAAATCCCCTCAACCTCTTATCCGGCATGGGCAATTCGGTTCTCGAATGATTGTTGTGACAACTGACTACCTCTTGATCGGTATCACAAACACAACTTCCATCCACACATTTGAATGTAGATGCATTTACAGTCAGAAAAGTTAAGAAGAAAAAAATAAAGAGGTACATCTTGGCGAGAGAATAAGGGAAGACTAAAAACAGGAGATATTAAATAGCTCCTGAAGAGACAGACAACTGCCGCTTTCTGACCTCTGAGGCCTCGTCATTCGAAGGAAATACCCGGGTAAAAATGACTCATCAGATGGGAAAACAAGATTGGTTAAAAAGTTGTAGGGAGGAAAATCGTTTAGGCGGTTCATAGAGTAAAGCTACTAACAAGGGAAGTTACTTTCATCACGGACCGATCTCAAAGCGAAACCGGGAGCAAATTCAAGAACCTGAGGAGTTTACTGGACACATGTACCAAATTTCTGCCTGGCCCATGCGTTTTAAAGAAACCGACCGGTAAGATTCAGTGAAAATCCCCGAGCGTCAGTGCGCTCGCTTTTTGCTCCAGACGGGTCGAGTTGGAGTCCAGCCGATGACAAAAGTCTAATTCTTGTCTGTTTTTTCGGTTTGGTACAATATATTTTTGGATATTTTTTAGATGTGGTTAGAGGTTTCATAATTATTATCCCAAAACTCCCGACTACGAGTGTTAAAGGACTCAAATTATTGTAACGCCGAAGTGCGGTCTGATTAGATCATGACCCTCGGTCCCACCCGGCTAGGTCCGTTGTGGTATTCTAATATAACAAAAGTTGGTATTTGCAATCTAAAAGCCACACAAGTGTCGCAGGCTGCCCGCAAAATGTGACCCCTCAAATTTTTCCAGAAAGTGGTTGCCCGAAAGAGTGCGCCCGCCCAATTTCCGGGCCGCCACGTTTCATGAAAAAGGCAGAAATTTGGTCTGTATCCAGAAACCCCTAAGGGTCTGCATTTGCACCCGGAGGGTTCTGAAATTTAATTCCTACAATTCTTTGGCAAATCTAAAAAATCCAAAAAATGTGAATTTGACAACCAAATTTATATACACCGAAGATTACACCAATATAACAACGTGATGTGCCAAATTGACGACTTAACAACCCCACTATATATGGGAGGTGCTTTATAAATTTCAGCGCGCTAGTCCATCCCAACCCCGCGGGTTTAGTCCAAGAGTTCACAAAAAAGGGAGGGGAGGAGGAGCCGACAGAGAAACGCAGAAATTTTTACAATTACAAATTGCGCAACGTTGTGTAAGATTGCGCAACTTTTAACTTCGGACTAAATCCGCAAGGTTCGGATGGACTTGCGCGCTGAAATTTATAAAGCACCTCCCATATATAATATCAGTCTGTCCAGAAAATAACGACGGGTTGTCGTGCCTTGGAATCGCCCATCATCGGTTTGCAACGGCAAGCCGCACTGGAGATTTGGAGCGCGACTGCACCCTTTTTTCGATGAGGCAAAACATTTTGCTGCGACGAGCCACCGTTATTTTCCCGACAGACTGATATAATCCATGTCGATTTTCTCTGAATCGTAAGATTATTACACAACTTTCGCTCTGCAAAGGCCCATCACATATATGTCCACCCACTGTTCTTGGCAGCTCTTTCATTAGTATATCTATTTTAGTAATAAATACAGAGTACTAAAATATACTGCTGACTTCCGGACGAATTCTTAGAAACTATATTGCTTAAAGTGTTGAGCGGTCAAAATTAAATCACTGCGTGCTGCTGCGTATAATTTTGAAACTGCCAAAAACATTCTCGTAGGGCGCAGTTTGCTAGAAAAATATTTCTAACAAGGAAAGTACTTCTATGGGGTGTGGAATTACCGGTCGAGATATACATCAAAAAATTCGCAAAAATTTTCTGATTCAGAATATATATAAATTAGCTGCCTAATTTTGGTCTAATGACATGTTTTTGTCCTCAGAAGTTTTCTCGTGACACCATGCAAGTGTCTTTTTGACCGTGTTTTTACCAATAAAAAAATTTTGTTTTATGCTAAACTAAATTCTAAGGCCATGACAAGCCTTAAAATATCAAATTGGATTACAACTACACCTTAAAAGTAGTTCCAATGTAAAAAATGGGTTCTAGTGTGGCAAAAAGAATCGAACCCGTTTCCCTCGGATTTCCAACCCAGCGCTCTAACCACTCGGCCACACCGCTCTCTTCCGAAGGAAGAGACCGAGCGCGCTTTTGTTGCCGCAGATTTTTTTCCTCGAGAAAAACATTTATTGAAAAAACTCGCTGATAGACCAAAATTAGGCAGCTAATTTATATATATTCTGAATCAGAAAATTTTTGCGAATTTTTTGATATATATCTCGACCGGTAATTCCACACCCCATAGAAGTACTTTCCTTGTAAAATATTATTTTGGCAAAAAAAATTGAACACGGGTGTGGATAAGACAAGGAATGTTGGTGAGGTATGGCTCACTAATAAGTAGACGCCGTATTTCATTTTTTTCTTACCGAAATTTTGTTTTCACACCTGGCTTGAACAATAAAAATGTAAGTTTCCTCTTTTCTTTACATTTGCTTTTAGAGAAATGATAAGCGAAGATTTATCGTGCCAAAAACCCTAAAGAAACCATTAACAGCAAGAAAAGGAGTTGAAGATTTGGTGTTTCCCGTTGAAATAAATCCGTCTCATCCAAATGCTTCGGTTTCCAATTTCGAACATAAAGTCCTAAAAAGACAAGAAATCTCAGCCATTTTGGACAAGTTTTGCCGGAGATCAGAGATTAGAAGTGAAGCCGAATCTCATGGAATAAACGATAAATTGTTTATGAAATGTTATCAGAAGTTTAGAGATAGATGTTTGGATCCAGGAGTGAGAGGTTCGATGTTGGAAGTCATTTTGAGTGACATCAGAGATTGTGGGCACAGTGTGGACCTTCTCTTCCCTCATTTCTTGGAGCATTCAAAAAGGATATTCCCTCATTTGGAAGCTTTGGAAGAACTAAAACACATATCAGACCTTACTCAGCCTCACACTTGGTATGAGGGAACTAGATCTATTCATAGAAGAATTATATTTCATGCAGGTAATCCTCATATAGAATTAATATTTACTTTTTAGGCCCTACAAATAGCGGGAAAACTTACAATGCGCTGAAGGCTTTCAACGAAGCCGGGACTGGAGTTTATTGTGGACCCCTGAGGCTCTTGGCAGCAGAAGTTTTTAGGAAGAGCAATGAGTTAGGCGTTCCTTGTGATTTGGCCACAGGGGATGATCGGCAATTTGCAACGAGTAATCATGAGCCTGCCCAACATCTGTCTTGTACAGTAGAGATGTTATCCCTCGAGATGCAGTTTGATGTGGCTGTTATTGATGAAATTCAAATGTTGAGAGACTCGCAGAGAGGCTGGGCTTGGACTAGAGCTTTGTTGGGTGTTTGTGCCAAAGAAGTTCATGTGTGTGGAGAATCAGCTGCGTTGGATATTGTCTGCAAAGTCCTTGATCCAATCGGAGAACATGTCGAGGTCCGAGAATATGAAAGGAAATCTCCTTATCATATCAGCACTCATGCCCTGAAGAACGTTAATAATGTTCAGGTATGGGATCTACTGATTTTTCTATTTGAACTTTAGGATGGGGATTGCATTGTATGCTTTAACCGAAAGCATATTCTGGCAGTGACAAGGCAGTTGGAACGTCTTAATATTCCCTGTGCTGTTATATATGGAGCGATGCCACCTCAGACCAAATTGGATCAAGCAGCACGTTTCAACGATCCGGATGACGCAACGAATGTCCTTGTCGCGACAGATGCTATTGGAATGGGATTGAATTTGAACATTAAAAGGTGAGTGTTTGCTGCTCAGATTTGATTATTTCTAGGATTATATTTTTTTCATTGTGTAAGAGCAGTGGATTAATCCCGAATTATCATGCACTACAAATAGCTGGACGAGCCGGGAGATACGGAACTCAGTATGCTGATGGGAAGGTAACCACTTTCTTCGAGAAAGATCTCGGTCTCCTCAAGGATGTCCTTTCTCAGCCAGTTACTCCAATTGAACAAGTTGGGATATCTCCAACAGCAGAGCAGATTGAGTTGTTCGCCTATCATCTGCCGAAGGCATCTTTTGTTAATCTTTTGGACATCTTTGTTTCATTATGTTCAGTAAGTTAGTATTTTGACGTAAGTCCTCTTCAGGTCAGTGACGATTATTTCCTCTGTGATATCGAAAATGTTCGGGAATTGGCCTTGCTGATCGACAATATTCCACTTGATTTGTCTGTCAGATTCAATTTCTGTAAAGTCCCACTGAAAAACAAAGGCCCTCTGGGCACGTACTTCCAAAAAATGGCCCGAAGATATTCTTCCGGATTTCCGTTGACAGAAGATTGGCTAGCTCAGATGATTGAATGGCCGCCCAGTCCTGCCGAGACTTTGGCTGATATTGTTCATCTAGAAGATCTGTACGATATTTTAACAGCTTACATATGGCTTGGTCTGAGATACGAGGTTGGTCATATTTGTCTTTTTTCATTGAAGTGCGGGATTCCAAAAACATTGCGCCCAATGGGATTGTTTTTTGCGGTGGGACGCGCGGATTTGGTACTGAAGCAAAGTTCCGCGTACCTCGGCGAAAAAACAATCGCATTCGGCGCGTCGTTTGGCGGACCTCGCACGTTAATTTTGTTTAGTTTTCTATCCCCCTCATTTAGCACATGTTCCCGGACGTTGAAGTAGTACAGAAATGGTCGGCAGAAATAACCGATCTGATCGGTGATGGTATCCAGCGATTGATATCTTGCCAGCCCCAGAAGCACAGTCATGTCACTACGGAAGATTTCCCCGATGACGATTCTTGAATCCCCTTAGGTTTGTTGATTTGTCTGTTATAAAAGATTTATACCGATAGGTTTATACGAGGTTTTTATTGGAATATTACAACTTAATTAGCATTAGTTAAGAGAATTAATTTCCTTTTACCAAAGCGATGAGGCCTTCCTTGTAAGAGCCAGAACAATCTCCGGAGATGGCACTCTCCAGGGATTTACCGTAGATTCTGTAATATTCATTGCGAATATCCGCCAGATCAATCTCGGATCTGCTGACCACGATTCTGATTAAATCTCCATCACGAGTTCCCATTCCTTTCATTGCGTTGTAAAGGAGCTCCGCGAAATAGCCAGGTCGATTTCTAATCGATTTAATGACAGCCTGAAAGGTTCCAAGTATAACGCATAGGATGTGTCAAGCTACCTGCAATCCATCTCTGATATCCCCACTGAATTCGGAGGCAATTGCTTGGTCAATGCTATGGCCGCAGGTCTTTTGGTATTCATCGAAGACCATTCTCAACTGGGCATAATTTTGGGAAGCCAAGATGGCGTTGAAAGCTGACTCATCCGTTCCCAACCTTTGTTCTCCGGCCTTATAGAGTTTTCGGGCATCTTGATTGGCCCTAAGGGGATCAGTTTGATTGCTTTCATCTCTGGCACCAGTACACAGAGAGACAAGAAGACGTTTGAAATGGCCAGATGTCTCTCCGATCAAGTCTTGCTCGAGTTCCCTACCATAAATTTGCTTATAGACCTGCTTTAACTGGAAGATCTGAGCGTTGGTTCGAGTAGTCATAATCTCGATGAGTACTGATTCACGAGTTCCAATTCCCTGAAAATTTTTTTTAATTACTTTTGAATGAATTGCACAAGCTGATGTAGCATTCCACTTACAGCCATAGCATGGCGCAACTGATCGGCATCATACTTGACTGGGTTCTCCATCAGGGCCAGGATCAAGTTCTCAAAGTCTCCGCTCAACTCAGACTTGAGTTCACTGATCAGATCTTTGCCATAAAGTTGTTTGAAAGCCAACGCAATCTGTTGTCGTTGAGCATTTGAACGTGTACAAAGAACTCGGATGACCTTGTCTTTGTTGCATCCAAGTCCTTTCATCGCTTTTCTCAAGGTCTCAGCATCGTGCTGGGGATTGCAGCTGGGATCAGGCTTGATGGAAGGATTAGAGTACATGGCTGGAAAATATTGGATTAAAAAAGGATAAAGTGCGCGGAAAAATGCTAAACCGGACGAAGAGACGAATAGGCTTTGATAGTAAACAACGTTCGAACTGGAAGGGAGGCTGATTTTTTGGAAGAGGGGAGGAACGGATGGACTTGGAGTGAATCATCTCAAAGGTGACCTTTGTTTCCGTCCCCACAACAACATTCCCATTACAAACATTCGCTAATGTAAGTGATGCTTGACATGCATTTCTCCGAAAAATAACGGCGAATTGGAATGATGGAGACCGAGAGTTATTAAACCGAAGAACTTTACCCATAAATAGAAAGGACCTTTTTACGTGATGCGTCGCTTTAAAAAAAGGTTTACTGAATGTAATGAGGGGTGGAACATTTAAGCCTTAAAGGCAAATAAAAATGTGTCACATAAGAAATGTTTTGGGAAATCTCATCACATGTTTGAAAGTTTACCTGACTGAGCAGGGCCGGGGTAATGCCTTTGCATGGAATCGAATACGTGTTTCTGCTGAGCTCCATACGATGGCTGATGCAAACCTTCAGGCTGGGATTGTGGAGGATAAGACCCGAAAGGATAGCCGGAAGTTTGAGGAGGATAACCAGGATTAGGAGGATAGCCGGAGGATGGAGGATAGCCTGGATTTGAGGGCTGAGGGTACCCAACACCTTGCGATGAAGCTGGGTATACGGGATCTACGAAACCAATCTGGCCAGACGGATTACCTGGAGGCCCATTGAAGCCATATTGAGAAGAGGGATTGGGGTTCGGGGGATAAGTAGACGATCCGGATTGGGGTGGATACCCTGGCTGACTTGGATATGCGGCTTGGCTGGGGTAGCCGGACTGAGGAGGGTACCCGGGTTGTTGACCGGGATAGCTGGATTGTCCTCCATAGCCTCCTTGAGGAGGGTACCCTTGTTGATTTTGTTGTGGGTATCCTTGCTGATTTTGTTGATATCCATAGGGTTGATTGGCTAAAACAAGAAAAGATTATTTAAGTAGATAAAAGCAAGCAAACAAACAGAAGGACACTCACAATTGGGATACATATTCTGTTCGTACCGATCCGTTTGGTTCTTCTCGGGTTTTCTCTCCTTCAGTCGATCCTGGAGTTCGTTCTTGGCGACTTTCTGGAAAGATTTGAAGTTATATTGGATGAACCTACTAGTAATTCCTTGGCCAAAAAGGACATTATTAAATAAAGCGAATTGTTTAGACCCTGCGGGTTGGGGGCTTGTTTTATATAAGATTGAGAAAGCGAGGGATGAATCACGCCTCTCCCACCAACCCCCTCCCAAGAAATCAGTAAAAAATGTTAAGAAGACCTTGCAAATGACTCAGAAGTTCGGTTTGAAAACAACGTCAGCCTCTCGTGTTTTTATTTACCCGACCACATGGAGAGGGATGTATTATATAACGTGTGTCTTTCCCTAGATCCCTTCCTCCTCTGAGTCAACTCATTTTAAAATTTGGTTTAGATTTCTTAAATGAATAAAAATGATTAATTCTGATGACGAACAACCAGGAGATTGCACTATGCATTACGTCATCAGTATGTTGTAATGTTAAAATCTTCAGGAAAGGTTTGGTTGTACACGACTCATACAGCTCTATGATGTATATACAGTCAATAGTTTCTAAAATTCTTAATGTCGTGATTCCCATTACATAATTCCAAAGATAAAAAAATAAAACCGCCAAAAGTTCCGATTTCTCTTTTTATAATAAATTCCATCGTATTTACAAAAAATATTGATCATCGCACGAAAGAGACCATAAGGAGGAAAGACTGAGAGGAAACCATTTCTTGGCAGGAATATGAATCATCAGCATGGTATAACAAATATCATCTCGTTTGGCCTGATATTCAGCTCGTAGAGGGTCATGTTCGCTGTAGAACGGCTGATTTCCAATTCGCAATACGGATTCTGAAGCAGGAGTTTATGATCGAGCAGGGAAAGACCTTGGCTGGTCATCATATCATAAATCGGCTGAAATAAAAGGTTTAGATTTGTGATGACAAATTAAAATTATATTTAAAAAACGAGTTTTTAGTCGCTGAATCCAACCTCTAGTCAGCGGTAAACATATATCAGTCTGTCGGGAAAATAATGGCGATTCGTCGCGTCTTGGAATCGCTCATCATCGCTTTGCGACGGCTAGCCGCAGCTGGAAATTTGGTGCGCGACCGTACTCTCTTTGCGAATATTCTACTGCGGCAACCCGCCACTATCTTCCCGACAGACTGACAATACATATTGGTATTTTCATAAAGTGGCTTGTGAATTCTCGGGTGACGAAGAAAATATTATACTGGCTACTGAATAGGGCATAAGATTGTCAAAAGTTTTTTGGGTTTTCGACCATCAGGAATCCGAATAAATCTGGAAAAAGATTTAAAACTTTAACAGTGTTACGTCATATTTAGTAGCCATCAGTAAAATATTTTCTTTATCACGAATTCACCCGCCCCAAAAATCGACACCCGAATTCGCATCAATGCGATCACCCGAAAGGAATCATCCGAACTTGCACCACCCGACCCTGCGTCACCCATAATTTCTCGTCCCCGGAAAAAAATTGATTTTGAGTTTTTTCAAAATGATGGGGCATAGGCATAGTAAACAAATCCCGAAAGAATTTTTTCAAAATTATGACGATATGTTTCTATTATAACCGCAAAAATGCTAAACGTTCTTGCCCAACACGGGAATTGAACTTGCTTGGATTGCCTCAAAGCCTGCACAGCAACCACTGCTATTGAAATGGCCCTCTGCAGGGGAATTTTTTTCCAAAGTGGAAGAAAGATACATATTGGTCTAGAAAAACTAAATTATAGCATGCAGTGGCAGAAACGTATTCAGCAAAAAAACCGTGTTTAAAGATCTGTCTCTTGGTCCTTCCATTTTTACTCGAACCCTGCACGTTATAAATTGATGCCTTCTACTTCAGAAAGTACAACATTAAATATTTAATTCAAGATAAACATTTTGTTCCTCAAAGTAATGAAATCATATTCTTAAGAGCTCTCACCCTGATGGTCTGGTCCTCAGCCAGATTAAATCGAATAATCTCATCAGTTGGAAGTCGCAGATACAATGGGACTTTTGTATCCGATTGCAGCATGTTACATGAACGGTCTGGGAGTAACAACTTCATTTAAATTGACTTATCGTACAATATAATATAACGGAATCTAGACAACCCACGCCTTGAGGAGATTATAAAAGAGTGCAAATAAAGATGAATGGGATCGGCTGAGAGAAACGCCCTGGAAATGCACTCTTCGGACACAAAAAGTGCACAAGTATAGACAAGCAGTAGTGGTCATTCGAATTAAATCGGGTCAGGAATCTGAAGAAAAGGAAGTTTCGCAATGGATGGGCGTGCTGTTACTGCACTTTATTGACGGAAGAGACATATGGAGACTGCGGCGACCTCTAGAAAATGCACTATGACGAGGTCTTATATAATTTTAACCGGGAATAAAATACTCCTTGCGTAATAATCTTTCTCACATACCAGTACTAAAAAGTATCACTCCCGAAAATGCCTCATCAGACAAATCGTAGGCCAGACTGGAATCCAAGAGAAACAAAATAAGAAACGACGACAAACACTGCCTCTGGCATTAGAACCGGCTTCGACTGACTGACTGCACTTTGTCGAATCTGCACTTTCCTTTTCTAACCTAGATGTAGGCGACAACTAAAAACTCTTTCGGAAAGTGCATCTTCTTCTTCATAAAAACTGTTCTCTACCCTTTAGGGACGTCTGACAAGGAAAGTACTTCTATGGGGTGTGGAATTACCGGTCGAGATATATATAAAAAAATTCGCAAAAATTTTCTGATTCAGAACATATATAAATTAGCTGCCTAATTTTGGTCTATCAGCGAGTTTTTTCAATAAATCTTTTTCTCGAGGAAAAAAATCTGCGGCAACAAAAGCGCGCTCGGTCTCTTCCTTCGTAAGAGAGCGGTGTGGCCGAGTGGTTAGAGCGCTGGGTTGGAAATCCGAGGGAAACGGGTTCGGTTCTTTTTGCCACATTAGAACCCATTTTTTACGTTGGAACTACTTTTAAGGTGTAGTTGTAATCCAATTTGATATTTTAAGGCTTGTCAAGGCTTCAGAATTTAGTTTAGCACAAAACAAAATTTTTTTATTGGTAAAAACACGGTCAAAAAGACACTTGCATGGTGTCGCGAGAAAACTTCTGAGGACAAAAACATGTCATTAAACCAAAATTAGGCAGCTAATTTATATATATTCTGAATCAGAAAATTTTTGCGAATTTTTTGATATATATCTCGACCGGTAATTCCACACCCCATAGAAGTACTTTCCTTGTGAAAAAGTTTCATTTTTTGTCTGATTGTGAGTTCCGGATTTTTTTTTTTGAGAAATCCGGAATTCATAATTTTTTGTGTATTTATAATATTATTGTTTTTTTTCTGGCTTCCCAATTCTCATCGTATTTTGAAAATCAAAATCCGAAGTATAGAGATTGATAATCTTTTATAGATCTGAATTTTATTATATTGGATATTAGCCTAAGAACCAGTAAATACCTATAAAAGAAGAAAGAATCAGAGATTGAGATCGAGAGGAAGACCCGCTGTCCAAATGCGCATAATTCCGTTCGGTGAATTGATCCGAATCCTCGTGGATCTCAAAGGAAATCACCGAGTTCTGATCCACAGGATGCTGAGGTTTCGATTGGGGAAGATCCCGGGCTTGGGGGACGATCACTGGAGGAATCGTGGAGGGAGGGATGCCCTGCAACCGCTCCAATTCCAATTCTTTTTCGGCATCTAACTTCTTGGACTCCCCGTTGAAGAGACAAGATGGCATCAGAGTGCGCGTCGTATCTTTGAGCACTCGGAAGATGACATGCCAGGCCTCCACGCCACAATTCAGCCAGATATGTTGACGGACGCAAGCCGAGAAATAGTTGAGAGCCCTGCAAAAATATTATGCGAATTAAAGCCCACACTCACCCGCACATATACTCCAACTTTACGTCCATCCGGATATTCGATTTGCTGTTTGCATTCTCGATTTCCTTCAATGTTTCGTCATGGCATTTCTTGACTGCCGGCTGCTGATCCAAGGCCATCAGGCATTCGGCACTGTTCATAAAAGCTAAAACAACATGTAAATGAAATCTTAACGCAACAACCAAAATTATTGAAATTAAGTTTGTTTTCTTTCACTTACTTTCGTATCCCTCGTTACACAAGAAGCCGTACGAGGCCTCGATTAAATTAATTGTAATATGTTTTGGACAGGGTTCCCGATACTCGGCCACACAAACTTCAAAGTCCCTGATTAATCTGAAAAAGAATAAAATAAGGATTGGATGTTTTTCTCACCGGCACAACTCCCTGAACACCTGTCCCCCGAGTTTGGGTAATTGTAAAGCGTTTCCAAATTGAGGTCCATTGGTTGAGTTATCCTAAATAGGAGTTACCGAATTGGGATAATTGCAACTACTCATTAAAAGACGGTTCCTGAGTCAGAGCACCAGCCGTCAGTTTAGCGTGGACATAAAAAAATCTCAAAATCGTATTAAGCTTCTAAAATTATATAAAATCCGTTTTAATCTCCAATCCAGATACCATTATTGTTTAAAATTACTTCGTATAAATCATACAGCCCTCTTAAAATCGAATTCAGGTGTTTTTCGATATTTGCACCCACTCGGAATCGGACCCGGGACGCTGGATTGGTAGTCCCGCCCATTACCACTATACCACCAAATTTGTGACAGAGCAGAATTGATTGTTAAAAAGTAATTTTTTGACATTACCCTGTATGTAAAAATGTAAGTATCAAAAAAATTGGATTTGATTTTCGCAATCAGCATCATCGAAAACCCATAATCCAACGTATTTTAAAAAATGAAAAAATTACTGCTGAACAGTACTAGTTAAAAGTAAAAATCAGAAAAAATGAACATGACTTTGGAAATCTACGCCGCCGGTTACCCTTACTTCGACACTTATATATAAAATAATATTTTCAGTCTCCCCAATGGTCAACTTCCTCAATCGTCGCTCCAGGTTTAAAACATGGTATCTTGTTGAAGGATTTTGGATTATATAAATCGATTTTTTTTCTATGTATGTCCTGGGCTAATTATTTTCAATGACTCAGGAATCGTGTTTTAAAACTACAGGGTGGGCCTTGGGGCTTCCAAGCTTCCTAATGAAAATCGTTGGCGGGGGCCTCCGAATTACCCCGCACTGATCAACGCTCGGACTTTGTTGAACCTTGGCACAAAGTCGTATAATGCCCTAAAAAACTACTTTTTTTAAACATTCGTTCAACTTGGTACATCGCTGAGACTAAAAATGTGCTTTTGACGCACAGTATGATCATGAACACCATTTTTTTAAAAATTTTCAGCGGACTTTGCAACTTTTATTTCGCAAATATAGGGATGGTGACATACACATCAAATCGTGTGTCCTGGCCAGAAATATTGTCTGTTAGGCCTCTAGGCAAGAAATGCGCAATTCTTGTCTGAGCAGAGAAAAAAAGAAAAAAATCTCCACAGGGAGAGAGCAGAAATTTGCGCGATATTACGCAATTGAGACAAGAATTCTTGTCTAGAGGCCGAACAGACAAGAAATCGCGGTTTCTGGCCACGACACCCATTTGATGCGTATGTCACCATCCTTATATAATAATGTCCAAAGTTCGAAAACCACAATTGAAAATCACTGCAAAAATTTCCTTTTGAATGAAAATGTCAAAGGTTCACGTTCACGGGGCCTCCGTGAACGTGGACCCGTCATATTTGGTGCACAAAAAATAGGCAGTCTCAGCTTCAATTTGAAATAAATTTTCTAGAAATTGGTGCATTATTGGCGTAGAAATACCTGAAATAAGATTGGAAGCTCCAAGTGGCCCACCCTGTAATGTGATTGGCCCCGTTTCCGATCGCGTCATCCCCTGACTTACATGTTTATTTAAAACTTTCGAATATTCGGCGACCGGCTGAACACAAAACTGGATTTTATCGTTCGCATGCTCAGGACAACGACCTTGGCTACAGTTGAAAAATAAAATGAGCACAATTACTATAATAAAAAGTGATTTATTCCGACCTTTCCCTACCTGGAAGGATGGGCATGCTTAATTAAAACAATTTAATTAAGGCGCAAGGGGCGCCCAAACTTTGAAAAGCGGCCAATCTTGACAATCCGAGACCTGAAGTGTTCAGATTACAACAGGAAAACACATTTAAACTAGAAATAATATCTATAGTACCAAGGCTCGGAAATCAGTCGGGCTAAACAAATAAAAATAGACGTGGAACAGGCCAAACATGGACATGATGCAGGTGCAAGAAGCTCCAGTTACAGCCCCACCATTCATAAATGCCCTTTCGACGATACACGCAATCATCTAACAACACACCCTGCGGCTATTTCAGTGCAAATCCCCTCAGGGTCTCTCGAAATTTTAAGGGAAATTATATTATTATGGATGGATTACGCAATTCAAAAGATGCAGATTACTTGTGAGCCAGTAAAATTACAGTCTTGCATCCCTCCACATAGCTAAAAAGAGGATTCCAGAGCCTTCAAAAAGGGCAATCCTCGCATTACAAAGGTCCACTGTAATTATCGCCTCAAATTAATAAAACGTTTCCGGAGACCGCAGCGCCCAAAAAGAAAAGTTTTCTGGAGATTGGCGGAGTCAAATGAAGGTCTTTAAAGCCCATCAGCGGAGGATGTCATAAAAAATGAAAGACATTCATAACGAGGCAGAACAACTACCAATTTGGGAGTTTCGCATATCCGCGCATGATTGACAACCGAATGGATGGGATGCCCGGGATCAGAACACACCCTGTAATCATCCAGGTAGGAACTAATAAAGGCTATAATAACCCTCCCCCAACCGTCACTCATCGAGGGTAATCACGCCGATCATAGGCATAAGAGATATAATTGGATTACATCGAGATGGGCATCCCGAGATAGCCATCTCCACACTCGGCCTGCTTCAGAAAAAAAAGACTGGACCGGAATCTGACCACGCCTCGCAACGGAAACAATTTAAATAATTCGCGGACACATTGTTCATTGTGTTTCCGCGGAGGCTTAATAGTCCGTGCATGATGTGTACCTGCGTAATTGATCTCCAAATCGAGTGCAGGGCCAAGTGGATGGCACTCGAGGAGGAGCATCGGCATCAAGAGCTCCTCAATCTCGCCACAGCGGTCATTCCCGACTTTACAACCGCCGCCCTAACTCTTCACGCGACCTCCCGTCCTCTTTCATGCCGATTATCTCAAATGCCTGATGAATAATTAAAAAGGATTTGTAAGTGAGCAAATTGCGGCGACTTAAGAGTGTCTCGGACAAGGTAAATAATTAAATTGGAGAAGATCCTTGGCACGAATCTCCTCCAAATTCTCCGAACTTGGCCAAGAAGTCATGCAACAAGCGGGGACATGCAAACCCCACCAGAAATGAGATTTAAATGTAAATAAACGGAAGCCCGGGGACCAACCAACAAAAAGCATTAGCAACACTCACAAAAAGGACAGGTGAATGGTGATGAATGTCCCCGTATAACGCGGCTACCACCCACCGAACAGACGGTCGGATGCGCGAGAGGGCACATAGGTGAATGGATTCCCGAAAGTCAGCGCATTATAATAAGTCGGAGCGGCGTTGCCAAGAAATATTAATGAGAAAATTGAGGGGTCCAGCCCCAAGCAACACAATGGGCGACACCTCAATCAGAGCGCGCTTTAATTGCAGGTTATTTGGGGAGACATCCAGCAACGAGAAGGTCTTCCTTCCCATATTGCTGTATGTTACCGGAAGCCATCGGAAGATATAAATCGGAAGATAACATTGCCGATACCAAAATAAGCAAATTGCCCGTAAAGCGACCCCAAACAAAAGCAGCCCCTTCCCTCGACAGCTCCCAAAGTTTTTAGATCGAATAGAGATTAGAGACGTCATCTATATTATGCAAAAAACGAAGGCAAAATTATCGAGAGGATGCCCCACATTCGATGATATATGTCGGAAGAGACCCGTCGCGAGAACGGTCCCATCGCAAAATATTGGGACCCAAATCACCCTCCAGGGACCTTTTTTATTGTTTCTACCCAAACCAAGATTTACTGCACTGCAATCCTTTTAAAGGAACCGCTTCCAAAGTTGCAATAAACTTTAAAACTACAGCAAAACTTTTCTTCTTTCCGTTTTAAACGGTTGCAAGAGAGATAGTGTTACAATTAACCTAAAATCTCTTGTTATTTGAATATAAAAAATACAAAAACATAAAAACAGATTAACGCTGCGAAAACAAAAGTACACATATAAGAGTGGTGTTTTATACTTATTCTTCCAAAAAGTTGCAAAATCATAATACTTCATTTTCTGCCTACCTCTGCTGTAGTGGCCTACTTCAAAATTGCGCCCATATCATGGTACTTGTTGATTGAGCGCTTCAAAGTGAAGCAAAAAAAATAATTTTACGACATTGCCGCACATGGACTAGGCAAAAAATTTTCTCCCTAGTCCACACACTTGGAAAAAACCAGACAAAATTGAAAGCCGAAAACAAAAGGCGTTCCGGGCAAATTCAAATTTTTTTCGGCCAATTTTCGGCCACGAATAACCCTTTCCAATGTAACGTTCAGAAAAAGTTTTATCATGTCTTGGGCTCTGCACACTGAAGCACAAAAAATTCGATATGACCGAAACGCGCGTCTGAGCATCATGACCGAAAAAATCCGAATTTACCCGGAATCCCTAGAATTTAAATTAAGTCATTTTGCAACTTTTTGAGAGAATATAAAGCATAACTCTTATATCTCAGCCATGCCGTTGATATAAGTCGATTAAAATGAGGGTTAGGTGTAATATATATAGGTATTATATGAAAGGCTTAAGACAAGAGCAGACCTAAAGAAATTTGATGAAGGCAGGCAATCAGATCAAACCATCTGTTGTAATGGACATGGATCAAATTTCAGATATAAATCAGCTATTAGAGGAATGGTATTATCATCAGCTTTAGGTAAGTTCAAAACTTCATTCTGCCGCACACCAGCTGCGCCCGGGAATCTGTAAAATTCGAGCTCTTGCTTATGTCCAGAATATGTGTCATTGTGACACGTTTTAATCACTCATTCTCGGAATAGGTGGGCTACACATAAGTTGTAAAGAGTTTAAAAGTTTATACAGTACGTTTACAATCTTTTTTACAATTGTCATTAATAAAAACGCGAAGCGTCATACTGACTTATTTTCTGTAAAGAGAAAAAATAATTTCCAAAAAATTGGAATTTTGGAATAGAAATGCCGGGATGGAAAACATGTTCTCTTTGATATTCGCTTTGTCCTGTTTGCGTCTAGGGTGGTGTCTTTACGAGGAAGAAGTTCAGATAAACAGATTAAAGTCGGATCTGGTGAATTCGGCATTAATATTCAAGTTTAATGAAGACATCTCGAAAGACTCGGCGTTGTACCTAAATCCGCTGTATCAGTTGTTGTCTGATAATTATGTAAGCCGTCTTGAATTATCTGTTTCCCAAGGATTTTGGCGATCGGATTTATTTGGACAGGCCATCCATCCAAATCAAGTCAGCGGAGTTCAGATCGTCGCTTCTTTTGAGGATGTTGAAGAGTAAGTAGTACCCACATTTTTCTAAATTTTAGGTCGGACTCCTATTGGCGGAGATTGGTCTCCCAACTTAATGGGATGTTGTGTACTGCCGTCCTTTCCGTTGGAGAAACGTTATATGCAAAACCAATATTGCCATCAGTTTACTATGGAAATAATACGAAGTTGTACTACGGAGCTTTTACTGGAGACCGAATTTGCACTGAAAACATTGACTCATTCAAGAAGTTATTGCCATGCCAAAACGTGAGATTGTTTTATACAATAAATATTTTATTTTTTAGACGGGATTCACTCGATTATTGGGATCCCCTAAATATCTATATGAAACAAAGTTCACTTCTGCCTCTATAATTGTAAACCGGCAGGATAAGCAATGGTCAGGAGATGTCAGATTCTCATTCTTGAAGTCCATTGCCTCAAAAAACATAAAATTCAGCAATATATTTGGATCTACATTGACAACAACCTGTTACTTTTCTGATACAAGCCGAATAACCATTGATGGTGACAGTAAACTCATATCGAATTTTGATGTAAACGCGACAAATAGGGACTGGAAAGTAGAATTAGCTGGATCTAAGTATTCAGAGGAGCCATCGTTGCGGTTATATGGCTTTACCCGTTTTAAAGGTCTGTTAACAGGCCGTTTCGTCGCAACTTTGAAAAGTAATGATGTCCATGGTGTTCTCTACACTCATCTGATTCCATGGGAGATCAGTGTTTGGTTCAGTACAATTACAGTTACTTGTGATGGAAAAGTCAGTTAACAATACGCTAATAACGTGTTTTAGGACGTAGAATCTGTTATTCGACCTACTCCTGCGTTTCCGAGGAAGTCGCCGACCTTGATTGAGATCAAATTCGTAATTTCTTCAGGATCTATTTGCCAAGTCTCATATGAGTTCGAGAAGAGTTTTCTTTACATGAATGAGTATCCCCCAGATGCAAATCATGGAATCACGGTTCCTGGAGCGATTGTGACCTTACTTTCGAGCCCGGAGACCAAGTATTATTCAGAGCCCACAGTTATTACACTTCCTTCTCCTGATGTCACCATGCCTTACAACGTGGTCTGTTTCATTGGCACGATGGGTGCACTTATCTTCCAAATCATCTTCACCTTCACTACGCAATAGTAAGTACAATGTTTAACGGGTAAACTTTTTAGTCAAACGATAATCAAACCGGGTCCCTCCAAACCAAAGAAGCTGGTTATTAATATTAAAGAGAAGATAAGTAGGCTTCTCAAACATTAATTTATTCATCTGGATTATAAATAAAAAACTTTACATTAAAATTATTCGCGATTCAACAAAGAATTCCGTGCTCGTAGACTGGCAGAAGACTTGTCCCCTAAAGGTTTGCAAAATAGACTCATTTAGTAACTAAAACAGACCTTTCCCAAGGATGAGTTGTGGTAATTCGTTTCTCTCAAAAGATTCTCCAACCCCTTCTCGGACTCTTTTCACAACGGCATCAAGCGCCTTCACAGAGACCACAGGGTCATCAGTCTCATTCTCGTCTTGGTCCTCTCCTTTGAAGAGATCATTCAGCTCGATCTGATCGTAATCCCTTAACCGTTGTCTGAAACTTCGATCCCATTGATCTTCTTTTCGAACATCGAATTCTTCTTGGATTTTCTCCACAAATCGATCGTCCTCGTCCCTTCTCAACTTCATATAAGTCTTCATGTTTTGTCCCCTGACCTCGTCCATATCCAGTTTGTCGTTGTCCCCTTCCTCGGCCATATAATCGCCAATATCCTCCTCATCATCAACATCACTTCCTACATCAGAACCCGATAATTCGGCCTCGTCTTCGAGTAAATCTCTATGAAAATAGTAATAAGTACAGCGTTACATACCGTTTCTTTCTTGGTGATTCAACCGCATCTTCGGCTTCGAATACATCGGATTCGTTTTCCCATCTAAGGTTATCCACTGCTGTCCTTGCCTTGAATGCCTCGTCATCATCCAACTGAACTCTCGTTGCTTGAGAGGTTTCGATTATTTCTTCATTATCTTCAACTTGGAAAAGATCATCGTCGAAATTGGCCTTTTTATTTTCACTTATTTCTTCTTCATCTGAGTAAATCTCCTCCAATCGTCTTTTACGAGATCTAAAAAAACAAACATGTGAAATCTTATCATCGAAAAAACTAACCTTTTAGGTACATTTTCCTCTTCAAATTTCTCCATAATCCGATCATAAATTGAAGGCCCGTCCGTCTTGAAACCCACCAATTCCGTTTCAATTTCAAATATCTCAGCATCAGAAAGCACGTTTAAAAGTTCTCCGAATACTATTTCTCGGACCAAATCATCAGATGCAATAGATTTTAGCAACTCTTTGTTGACGCCATCATCAACAAAGAAGGTGGCCTCTTGGGAACCCATCGGGTGATTATAATCACCTGACTAAACACATATTAATTTAGAAGCCATACTTACCCAATCGATTAAACCACCGTCTCGGACTATATCTTCTACTACCTCCTTCCTTTTTTCATTCACTTGAGAATCATCTGAAACCGTGAGGTCATCTTCTTCTTCTTCATCGAGTTCTTCATTATCTCTTGAATTGTTTTCAGCCTGATCGTCAAAGGGTCTTTCATCGTCAGAGACATCCCCATCATTTTCTCCTTGATCTGATCCCTCCTCATCAGCATTATATTCTTCTTTGTCCGAATCACCGTCTTTCTCTGCTTTCGGACTTTCAGCCTTCTCTTCAGGATTGCTTTCCACCCGTACCTCTTCTTCATCATCAATGTCAAACTCTTCTTCTTCCTCATCTTCCCACAGTTCATTGTCTTCGTTGAATTGTTTCCTTCGTTCGATTAGTCCTCGTCGTCTGTCCTCTGCCAACTTCTTAGAAAATTCGGCTTTCATGCAGGCCCAATCTATAGGTCATAATCCTTAATAAA
Organism: Bursaphelenchus xylophilus; assembly: GCA_904066235.2. Lineage (NCBI taxonomy): Eukaryota > Metazoa > Nematoda > Chromadorea > Rhabditida > Aphelenchoididae > Bursaphelenchus > Bursaphelenchus xylophilus. The sequence continues at coordinate 6,031,861 of CAJFCV020000003.1, read as the reverse complement.
ACAAATCCCTTACTTCGCCTTGGCTGTGACTTTGGAGTAGACACCGTGTGATTAAGAATGACATCCATCTTACATGGAACCTTGGCCGTTTCATCTGCCAAATCAATGAAGTCTGCAGCAGCCTCAAGCTTTGGTTTACTGGCATTTTTGAGAAGCGCCTTTTCCCTTAGTGTATCCACCAGTCGTTTCTTCTTTTCAGGGAGTACAGGTACAGAATCTTCGTCATCAGTTTTGTTGCGACTCATGTCGATCTCTGATTCATCCATATCAGCTTCATCTGCGGATTTTTCAAGTTCGCTCGAGCTTCCCGTTTCTGAGCCTGATTGAGAAGATCCTTCAAATTCATCATCGGACATTTTCCGAAATTCAGAATGAAAAAATTTATTGGCTAGGAATGAAACTTTGCAAAACCAGAAGTTGTCGAATACTAGTCGCGGAAAAAAGTCCTTAGAATTTTCTGCGACTCCGCACTGTGCATTCACCCGAAAACACATTTTGCACTGTGCAATTTTGTTGATTTTGCCTTATTGTCGCGCGCGATTCCCGCGACAAATCAACATTTCGGGGTGCGACGAGATTTGGGGGCCGCGAAAAATTCTAAGGACTTTTTTCCGCGACTAGTATAAAATAACTGAATTCGTTTACAAAAAACAAAATTTTGCAAAATTTTGTGAAAAATATTTATATTTTTTTTTTGAATTTATTTCGTGCAAGCGTACATTTTCTGTTCAAGAGAATCTTGATGTTGGCGTTCTATTTCACAGAAAATAAAATGCGCAAACTGAATTTTTGGTAACAAAAATTTACGTTTATTCGTAACCTATTGCGAATAGCATGGCCGAAAAGGACAAGACAATATCATGGATGTACGAAGGGGCGAAGGCGTCCGTTAATAGGGAGGATTATTTATTGGGCAAGAGAGTAAGTTTTAATTTTATTTGGGTTTTTTATGTTTATTTAAGATTGATAAGAACTTTGAATTGTACACTGATACTCTGAAAAAGGATAAAGAATCAAATGAAGAAGTGTTTTTGCGAAAGAAGAAATTTGATACCCCTGCACCATTGCCAGCTATTGTTGTTCGCACAGAAGATCCTTTGGTTGCCATGAAGGTATTCTGTTGGCAAAATACGTATCGTATTTTAGATCAGAGAAGAAACTCGGCGCCAAGAGTTGCTGCATAATCCATCGTTTAAAATGAAGGCCAAACAAATACTGATGGAAGAGTTTGCAAAACTGCAGAAGAAGAAGAAAAAGAAATCAAAGAAGAAGAAAAACGACAGCAAAGATTCAGACAACGAATCTACGGGACGAAAGAAGAGTTCCAAGAAAAATAAGAGAAGGAGATCAAGTTCTTTTGATTCTTCTTCAGAATCTGAAGAAGAAAAGAAACGGAACACCGGTAAGAATAAAGAAGAAGAACCCAGGCTAAAGTCGAGGAAAAGGAAACGCGATTCCTCTTGTGACAGGTCTTCTGATGACAAGAGTAGTCGGGATCAGCAGAGAAAGGCAATGGACAAGTGCGGCGTGGGACATTCACGTGGAGGCCGTTTTTTATCAAATGATGCATCTGAAAAAGATAGGAGAACACGGAGTAACTCTGACCATGAGGATCATAGAAGGGTGAGTTTCCTTGTCAATACATTCGTTTACATTTTAGAAAGATTACAATAGGAGGAACCGGTCGAATAGTCCTGATGGGCGACGGAGAAAATCCAGGTCACCTTATGATAGAAGGAATAAGGAAAAGAACGATGACCGGAATAAAAATGACCTCCGAAGAGAGCGACATGGAGAGAATCATTTGGATGCTAGGAATTCATCGAGGAGTAGGAGAAAATATGATGACGAAAAGGTAGCCTGATTTTGTAATTTTATGTGTTAATATTAGGAGAAAATGAAGTTAAAAGCCGCTGAAATGGAGAGAAAACGCCAAGTAATGCTGGAAAATGCAAAATGGAAGGAAGAAGTCAAGAAGGACAATGCAAAGTTTGCACGTGCAGAGTTGCAGCGAGAACAAGATGCGCAGGACGAAGGAAGCAAGACCAATGCGACTTTCATCAAGTGCGTTCTGCTTAGCCTTTAATTTGTTGTATTTTCAGAGCATTCAAGAAGATGAACGAAAGCAAATCCGTTGCCGACAATCTTCACAGCCATTCCCGAAGGCAGTACCGTGATAATGAAGACTGACCTTTTACATTTCATAATTCGATTCAAGTTGGAGTTTATAAACTCGAGTCTTATGATATTATGGGATTGGTTTTTAGTGGAACAGTTGTCTCCCTGGGGCAAAGAAGGCGTCCGTCTAACGTCCAAGGCCTTAAAGTTCCTTGCACAAAGTCTGGAGAGAATTTTAAGTGCAATATTTATGGATATCGGCCTGCTTCCCAGGTTCATGCGCGTTTTTAATATTGTTTTTAAGAGGCGAATTTTTAGTGGAGGATGGGTGGCGAGGGATAAATTGTCGTGTAAGAGTGCCGTAAGGAAAGAGTAAAGTGTTCCCGGCCCTAGGCGAAGAAGAGAGCGGCCGAACGAAGTTGGAATGGGGGAGAAGGCCAAGTTCTCGATTTGGAACATTGATCGGCCTCGTACCTTAGTGTCGCTCATGTTTGTTTTAGATGCCGGAACTGTTCAAAAACGGATGCCCGAAGTCATCGCCGTTCCTGTAGCGTGCAAAAAGTACATGGAATAGGGGATTCTGGCGCCCTCTCTTCCGATGCTGCTTTTCTCCCGGCTCTGAAGACCTCATCTCCTCAACTCTGGCTTTTTCGGCCGCGGTTGTCTCCGGCCTTGCCCCTTTTTGGGCTTATTGTTATTCCTGCATTGCAGATCCCTCTTCCTCTCTTCGCGTACACTTCGGGTTCGTCAAGTTTGGACGTGTTTTAGTCAAGGTAAGGGAGGAGATAGACGCCGTTTGGCCATTTCCGGTCCCTAACCTCCGCGCCATCTTCTTCCCTCGTTTTGTGGAGGTGATGTCTTGGAAGAATACTTAACGAGAACCGCGTTGTTTGTGTGTTTATCAAAACAAGACACTCATTTTTCTTTATACAGAGGTCATCATGGACAGATTGTCTTGGTACACACCAGGGGAGTCGATGGAAGAGATCCTTATCCAGGCGGGGCATGTCGGAATTTATGATGGTGACATGAAACAATCCTCTTTCGAACAGGGAACGGCATCATTAACTCTTCAGAGAGTAATATGGGCTGATTCCACTGATCCAGTAAGTGCATAATATCTAAACTAAATACTTCTCTCAAGGACTGCAGACTTGTCTTACACCACTCCTTAGTCGACAAAATAGAAAGACATCACAAGTCGATGTTTGGAAGAGGGGGAAAGATCATTGTCACCCTCAAACCAGCTGGAGCAGGCCATTCACCAGGGCCAGTAGCCTCTTCTGGGTTCAATTCTCTTCGATTTGTATTCAGACAAGGAGGTGAAGAAGAAGTAAGCCATCATTGTGTACTGTAAATTATTAGTTTTACAAGAAATACATGGACGCCTTGACTCGACAGACTTGGAAAAGGACTTCTTCCAGTTCAAGTTCGGGAGGTTCTCGGAATTGTACTCTTTATGCGAATCCGGGTGGGGGTCCTCCAAGTCAACGGTCATTAGTCTCTCAAGCAGTCAGCGAGAAGAAGTTTACAGAACAAAACAATCGTCTGAATCAGACTATCAGCCAGGTAAGCCACTGTTCTTTTGACAAATGTCCCTCCTAACGCTTTATGCGTATTAGAATTAATTTGCCGCATAACCTAACTTCTAATATTTTAATACTTTTCGTGTTTTATGCAGCTTTAAATAATGTATAGGCGTTTGAGGACATGAGTAGACTAATGGAAGAAGCCCGAGAAATGGTTAATCTCTCCAAAAGTATTACAGAACGACTTCGAATGAGCAAGGAGGACATGACTGAGGAAGAGGTCAGCACCCTAATCTGTTCGTCATCCACCTCTTTCAGACCATTAGTTTCAAGAACAATCTTCTTTTATTGGGCGTCAGTGATCCCGTAATGAAGTCCGCGTTCGGCCATACAGCTTCTTATTATGATAATCTAGCCAAAAAAGTAAACGATATATTGCTAGAAAGTGTAGAGGTAAGAAATGCCACATTCTCGATGACCAATTCCAGAATAACGGTCAAATCTCATTACCTGAAGCATATTGTAAAGTAAACAGAAGTCTAGTGTCCGAATTATTTTCCCCCGAGGATCTCCTTAATGCCTGCCAACGCTTCGATGATATTGCTTCCGAATTAAGGTCAGTTGAAACGGTGATTCCCCGCAAAAACTACTTTTTTTATTATAAAAACTTTAATTTAGCCTCGAATCTCTGCCTGATGGTTCATTTCGGGTCCGTCTGCGAGAAGGGCTTTCCAGCTCGCTGAATGCCTCCGGGCAAATAACTTCGGATTCCTCGTCGCCGACTTCTTCCTGAATCTCTGACCCACCGTGCTCCACTTCACTCTGTTCTCGAGTGCCTTCATTCCAAAGATTAGAACCCCGTCCTTTTAATAGGTTCCCTCAATGTCCTCCGGGTTTTCATTGAATCCAATAAACTTTTATTATGCACATATAATCTACATCCTTCTTATTCGAAAGGAATTGATGAATTTCGTCGACGCTGGTTCCCCTTCAGCAACAGGATCTCAAATTGATCCAATTCCTTATCGTTTTCGGTACTAGATTTGTTCTAAACCGGTGTTAATTAAAATATGTATTCTTGTTTTATATTATATTAGCTGGGAAACAAGGTTTTTAATCAAAATCTTGGGAAAGGAATTAAGGCTGGAGGTGTTGCGGACATAAAAAGTCCCGGAGGGTTACCCTTCATAAGCATAAGAATGGATTTGAAGTCTCAAAAAAGCTAGCCAAAAAATGTGTAATTAATACTGTTTGAGGCCCATTCCAACATTTGGGCTAGCAATTTTTGAGACTTCAAAGCCATGATACTACACTTTGGTTAGCCATTTATAAAAAATTGGCCGTAATTTCAACTCATTGGCTTGCTGGCTAAACAATTTTGCAAGATTGGCTATACGTCCGTATTGGGCCAATACCCGATCTGCCCCAAATGAAAGGTAACGACCCAGAGAGAAAGTAATAATCGAGCTCAAATTGACCTACTCGATTCAGTTTGATGACAGAATACAAGGCCTCGCTCCTGGAGTTAAAGGATCCATGCCTCCCACATGTCAGAATAAATGCCATCCTCGTCCTGAATTTGCGCGAGAACAAGGTGTATAATAAAGGATTGCACGCGCTACACATCACTGCCAGGGCATTCAACAGTAACACGACTTGATATGGAGGCCGACTAGATGGCCCAAACATCGCACTAAAGCAAGTCGTCGACCATTTACGAATTACGGACCTACCCGGCGATAAAAACACCTTGGATAGGGGAGTAACACATAAAATATAAAAGAACACAGGCCACTAGCATTTTGATCACACTCCTCCTGATGTACAGAGGCTCCCCACGTTGTCGCTCGTCGCTCATCGATCTCGTGTCAGGAACATGTAACATCGAATTCTTCGCCCACAAAACACAAGCCACCTTCCCATACAATATAACCATCACAGTGCAGGGGATTGTGTATGCGGTCATGAACTCAAACCATTTATATAACACCCAAATCGTCTTTGCTTCGTATGTGTTTGTGCATTTGATGGCTAAATATGTTACACTGACGGTAGAGGGGCCATTTTTGTATTTTTTACCTTCCAAACTTACATTTCGGAGGTTTTACATGGGCGAGAGCATACGGTAGAGAGAAGGAAAAGGCAGCAAACCAGATAACTCCCACCATAGAGATAACATTCTGTTTCGTACAGAATTGGCGAGCATGAATTGGAAAGACAATGGCGATAAATCTGCGAAGAAAAAATTTATTTTGGCCACTGTCACATACCTCTCCACGCACACCATCGACTGGGTCAAGATGGACGCGAACAGAAAAGAACACTCCAAATATCGCGTCATGGGACACAAGAACGCGGGAAAATCCCAGGCTGGATATCCGTATATCATGGCCGGACTCCATTCTAAGATAATCGTTAAAAGATTACAAACGTCAGCCACCGCCAGGTTCAACAAGAGCAGGTTCATAGCGCTCTTTCGCATTCCTCTATCAGCTGATATTGCCAGGATAACCATGAAGTTGCCAATCAAACCGCAAATAGTGGTCAACACAAAGAAGGCCCCAATAGCAATAGACCAGCCCACCGAAATCAGTCTGGACGGGCTCTGTTTCGGCTGGAACTTCATCAAAATCTGATGAAGAAGGGCTTCATCGCCACTCAAATTGCTTATATTACCAATATTATCATCCAGAAAATGACTGGTCGACGAATTTGTCAGAAGAAACTCCTCAATTACGGAGGACGGAATTACAGCCATACCTTGACGACGAGAACCGAGAGCTACGCGAGAAGGCCTGTCAAAATAACAAGGGATGAGGGACTACAAACTTGGCTGGTTTACTACAATATCGCAAACCATGGGGCATAATGGGTAGCAAGACAAAAAGTTAAGAGTCTCTGCCTCAAGGTCCAGCCATTAAGGTGTTGCCTTTCATGGAAAATCTTCTTTCCTCGTCCAAAAACACCGAGAACAAGTTCCCAGCTCTCAGGGAAAAGGCGGGGCAGGTTTAATTAAAAAACTCCCGCCATGCTTTTTAAATGCCTATCCTAAAAGTTGAGCCTGAGAGTGGAATTCTGAAGTCATTTATAGAATTAAAAACTTCTGCGTTCCTGATTTCATTGTCCTTAGGGCGGGGAAAACCAGAGTCCAAGAAGTGCAAACACATGGACGTCATAGCAAGGAGCTGCAATTAAATACATGGAGCTCGGCTGATACGAGCCTTCTAGATATTTCAGGCTTACTTTGTTTTTAATGCCCTAACCTCTTCAAACTGTGGACATGAGACAACACTTTTCTATGAAACAAAAATAAACCCGTAATTTAATCAAGTGCAATTTGCCCAAATCTTATTTTTTCAATACTTTTGTAGGCTTTAAGAATTGCACACTTTAAAGGCAAGCATCTCAACCGTGAAATCATCTATCACCTATGATAAACTTGAAAAAGTCATTGTTGCATCTTGTGTGAGGATCGGATCGAGCTGTGTGGAGTTTCCTTAATACAAAAAAACTGCTGGGAAGACGTATCAGAACTAAAGTATCTTCGGACAGTCGACGTTCGATTTCAGTTATTATTATTGATTCCAATATTGGTCGACCAAAGAAACTGACATTTTCCGAACTTATTTTGCCAATAAATTTGTGACACTTCGTCCTTCTTGACCAATAGTTTCTGAAGCGAAATATAAATGGGAAAGAGCTTTTTATGTAAACGCTGGTGGATGTGCGCGTTTCTCTTCTCGAACTGACTCCATCTCGACTTTCAGTTTTCCTCTTCGTTTTGGTCTCATACAAGGGAGATGATCTGAGAAGGTAATGGATTACAAGAATTCTCCTACCAACACCACCGATCAGGTGCGTCTGGAGATTCAACGCTTCGAAAGCATTCATCCCTACATTTATCGAGCTTATCATCTGATAGATTCCATTGAAAATGATGCCATCAGGAACAATTTGGAACAGCAGATGATCTTCATCGAAGGTAATTTGCAGCCTCAATAATGGCTTTTTCACTCGAGGTAATCTGACATTCCTGTGTTTTAGATGCCTTTATTCGCTCGCAAGAATGGACTCTCACTCGAAACGTCCCGGTTTTGCGTTTGGTGAGTCTTTCTGTTATTTTTTCTGTTTCGGGATTGAGAATATTATGTATCGTCGGCTCAATTCTTCCATCCCAATTACCTCTAATTCATTTGTTCCAGGGCGTAGTAGGCTCCTTGGACAGCGGCAAGACCCCTTTGATCCATCGATACCTGACCGGAGGCTACAGAGTCCGCGAGTCAGCCGAGGGAGGGCGATTTAAAAAGGATCTTATACTGGAGGGTCGGAGTCATCTTCTTTTAATTAGGGACGAAGGAAAAGAAGCCCCCGACGTTGATGTAAGTAGTCATATTGACGATTCGATTGCCTTTTTAGTTCACACATTGGTTGGATGGAGCACTTGTTGTATACAGTGTTACGAGCAGAGAAAGTTTAGAGGTGGCGTTGAATTATCTGAAGGCGTTAAGTAGATACAGAAATCCTTTGGATTTTCCTACAATTCTGGTCGGTACAATTGTAAGTAATTATTTTGCAGATATTGTTTTATATTTAAATTTGAAAAGTATTTCGAGGTTTAGGAGAACCAAAATTCATATGTTCAGAGGAACATTGCTGAGGAAGAGGTGAAGAAGTTTGCTCGAGACAGGAATTGGAGTTACGTTGAGGTTTGTTCCCCAACCGGGCACAAAGTGGACCACGTATTTCGAGAAGGTGAGTTATTTTTGAATTAAAAAAGTTCGTTTAGTGTGTTTGCAAATTCTGCAGAAAAATCCAGAATTTGTTTCTCGGAATTCTTCAATCCCGCCTCCAATTACATTAACCAACAGACCTAGGAGTTCAACAAGAACTTCTCAGTTGTACGGAGACACTAAATCTGTAAGTATTTTTCCATCAGTAGAGTCAATGTATCATTTTAGGGACGCAGACATCCTCGTTCGCAAGAAACTCAACAGTTAATGAGTCATCAAAGATCAATGTCTGCCGCTCCCGTGTACGATCCGAGGTTTGGAGATGGTTTTAGCAAGTTGAATGGCCATGCGACCGTTATCGGGGGTACCAAATTCCGAAATAGTCATGTTGGAGACTTTGCCCAATTTTTTTCTGATGGAAGCTACAGTCAAACCGCCCCATCTGTAGAAGCACTGGACCAATGTAAGGTTACCTAAAAAAAATTCATTTCAATTTGCTCTTCTAAAGTTTTCAATATGATGTTTCAGTCTCATCACCGCTTTTACCTTATACTCGGTCGGTTACTAATTATTCCGAAGCTCAGAAGAACACGTTTCTTAGCCCAGCTGTGGCATCAACCAGCCAGTTACCAAACCCATCGCTTACTCCTAATTCACAACGAAAAAACTACCGACGGATCTCAAATATGTTTTCGGTAGGCTTTTCTATGACATTCACGTACCCTTTTGTTACAGCGAAAGGATCATACTCCTCAAATTGATCTTAATTCTGTTGGCCTTGGTCGAGTTATACCGCTGAAACAAGGATTTCTCCATAAGAAAGGAAATGCAGGCCTTACTAGCAAAAAGAAGTACGTGTGTTTATTTGAGAATGGAAAATTGTGTTACTACTCGAGTATGAAGGTAAATCCTGTTGCAAATTTTGTTTTATTATATGTTTAGGCGTTCCAAGAGCAGTCTCCTCACGTAAAAGAAGTCTTCCTGGGATTAGCTACGGTCAGAGTGAAAGCAATGAAGCTGAGTATGCAGAAAAGGCGGTCTTCTCTACTAAATATTATCAAACCAGGAAAGGAGAACCTTGGACCGTCTAATCTTACTACGTCTACATCCACAATGCTTTCTTCATCTGATCGGGTTTCTATTGCAAGTGAGACCGGAGTGCAGTCAGCAATGACTCCGGGGGATGCTTCTTCTGGATTGAGTGATTTCGAAGCGGCGGGACAAGGGACAAGCGAACATGATACTGTAAAACAAAGGAAAAAACAACGACGGCTTGGAACGTTTGGTGTTCGTCCGATTGAAGAGGGTAAAAATGTTTGGTATTTTTTATATTGTTTTAGCTGATGAAGACGCCGAATTCGAGATCGTTACAAGTGACCAAAGGCGGTTAGAGTTTGTTGCGAATTCGCCGGACGAGCGGGATGAATGGGTTTCGGCCATCGAGAGTCAGATTGCTCGCGCACTCGGCTCCCAATGTGCCCAGTTCAAGAGCGGTCGACCCGTTGCCAATAAAAACGACATTGACCGATTACTCGTAATGCCCGGCAATGAATTGTGCGCAGATTGTGGCGATAAGAATCCTTATTGGGCAGTGATTAATATTGGCATTTTGATCTGTATAGGATGTTCGGGAGTCCACAGAAAAATGGGTAGCCATGTCTCCAAGGTACGTTCTCTCGATTTGGATCAATGGCCATGCGATTATTTGTTGATTATGGAGAAGATTGGAAATAAAAAGGCCAACGAGATCTGGGAAAGGAATCTGAATCCCGCGAACAAGATTACGCCGAGTTCATCTACGTATGTTTTATGCTTTTTGTATGGATTTTTTTAGGTTGGAGAAAGAGGCGTTCATAGAGAAGAAGTATGCGAAGAGAGCGTACTTGGCCCCGTTATTATCCAGTCAACCCCCGGAAATTCAGCTGTTGAATACAGTGAAAAGCGGAGACTTTGATGTATTTATTCGTGTGCTTCCTCATTGTGGGCCGAGGGAGCTGGACGAGATTCATGACGGAAGAACCGTTTCACACATCGCTTGCACATTAAACTCACCTGAATTCTTACTTTTACTGTCTTGGGTAAGGTTAGTATTACGTTATAAAAACTTTTCAGAACCAAGCTGACTGCAACAAAAAGGATAAAAATGGATTAACCGTTTTGGATTACGCAAGACAGAATCATATTGACGAATACGTCCTTTCCGAGGTTTCCGCGAACCACAAAGATACTGGTATTGTGAATAATAATATGGGACCAGCAGTATTTTCTTCAATTCCGTCAACGGATGTGTTTGTGACTCCACTAACTTCCATTCCCGAACCAAAGGTGGAGAAGGACATGGAGCACAACCAACCCTCGCTGATTACGGATGTACCTCATAGTGTTTTATGATCTTGATTTTCCCCAATACTTTCTCTTACTTCCTTTTTGGACTGCAATTCGTCTTATTGTTGTGTTTATTTTGTCGTCTCAAATATGTAACATCCGACAAGTGTACTTTTGCAGTGTTGTAGCTTTACTTTTAACCATTTTAATAATTAAGTTATTTTAGAGGACGATGTTAGTTTTGAATAAAGAGGATTGACTCTCAGAAGGGGATATGATCAGGGGAGGGGCGGGGGTTTCTACCGGTTTTGCGGACGTCCTTAACGGATTCCGCGTTTATGGAGAATGTTTGCGCGGACTTCCGCGCAGGTCATGACCGATCTTTTGGCTGAAACTTTAGGGACGATCGCGATTGGAGTGGCCGCCAGAAGCAAAACAAATGGACTTAGCTCGGTTTCAAACGCGTTCGTCTTGAGAGCGCAGTCTCTAGATCGGGGTCCACAAACATTCGGGCCTTAGTGACCGGTCATTCAGACTAAATATGCCTTTGACCAACAGAAACTTTTTGCGACCGGTACTCAACTCGAGTAGCCAGCCGTCTTCAGCGCTCCCGTGACGTAGACCACCGTTTTCGTGGACGGTCCACTCGACAGCACATCGATTCCTCGGAGACGGTCGGATCCCGGGCCCGGGCTTAATCAATCGGGTTCTTTAATCCGCTTAATTCCTTTCAATTGAGGTTTGACGGCTCCTATCGTTTTCACGTCTTGATGACCACTCTGCTCCTGGCCGGACGAGGTTATGTCCATTCAGTCCGTCTCTATCGCTTTCTATTGCACGGTGCGCGACCAGGTTTTGCAAACCAGGGTTTAAAACCTCTCATCACACTTTCCTAGCAATGCGTGCGCGAGTTATTTTCGGGTTCGAATTGCGCAAACAATGTCCATTTGATGTTGGCCAGAGGGCAGCGAAAGTGGCGAACACGAGCTGTCCCTCGCTCTCTTTAACCTTATCCCCTGAGGGTCGTGGCTACAAGAATCATTTGCGATTTTGTTTTTATGTTGAATAATTTGATATGTTTTGATAATCCGGCTCTATATTCAGGGACCATGACCAGAATACGTAAAAGTCTGAGTCTCCTTTTGTTCATTTTACTTGGTAAGTTACTACAGTAGTCGGTTACGGAATTCTTTAGATTTCGGTGGTTCGCAATCAACTCCAGTCATCGGTGGTCCTTGCAAATTGGGATCTGCAGATGTGAATATTGGGGGGAAACAAACTCAATTTTATCTTCACTGCGATGTTGAAGAGTAAGTTTCGGTCGTAGCAATGCTTATGATCACCTTGTTTGTTGGTATAGGCGTTTGTTTTTAGTCCTTCAAAAGATGTTGGAATCTGGGTAGTGAAGACAAAAGGTCGACCGAACGAAGGTCGGACTCTACCGTATGCCGAGCCTACCGTAGTCTCTCCTTACCAGCAGCATCCCAAGAAAAGTGAAAAGCTCCCACTCAGTCCCATCGTTTGTGGTAAGTGTAAAATCTAATAATGAAGTACCATAATTAATTAGAGCAGCTACAAGCACAGGAGAACGGTTACTGTAACATCCCCGAGACTTGTCTTCAATCCAATTCGGAAGACCCCAACAGTTATTTACAGTGTAATCCAGTGTAAGTTTCCCCCAACTTTTCTTATCCTTCCTTTTCTACAGTACTCGAAAATGGGCCAAAAAATATTGCCAACAAGGATTTTGGTTCAGTTTTGAGCATCAATCCTGTGTTGCGCATGCCTTTGGATCTACCAAAGGGATCAGACAACATTCCCGTAAGGCCTCTCAAGTACCCACGATGCATGCCTATCCATCAAACGGTGGTGTTGTCTGTACGTATGCCCAATGTTCTCCAGCCAATCCTTGTTCCACTGGTACCTGTAATAATGGATATTGTTGTTCTTCCGGAGGATCGGGAGCCCTAATGGGAGTCCCCATGACCAGTAAGCAGCATCCGCCCAAGCATGTTCTTCCTGTCCCGAAACGAATTCTCCCAGATCATAATCACCCCCATTCCCCCCATTTCCACAGACACATTCATAACTCAGGTTCTAACAAACATTCTACCCATAACACTAACCACAACAGTAATCTATACCATTCCTTGTTAACCCATCCCCAGAGTGATTGGGCCGACTCTCCTTTGCCGGCCGAATTCTCGGCGCTCAATTCGATGTTGGTTAAAGCAACTGGAGATGGTGGTAAGCCTCGAAAATAAACTCAGTTTCTGAAGGTTGTAGCTAGTTGTGCGGCGGGTTTCACCAGTACCGTAGCTTGCTCGGGGCGTTCCAATCTGTGTCCACCCGGCCTGTTCTGCGATCACCATATCACAATGTGTTGTCCCATGTTATTACCCTTAAAGGAAGTGATAACATCGACGACATCGCTTCCGAGTACAACCCCCCTTCGTCAGCATATTGTGCATCACCATTATCCTCGGCGAGTGTTGAATTCGGAGATCAGAAGGCCACCCACATCTGCAGCTAACTCTAATTACCCTGACCAAACTCACATGTCCTCCTATCACAGTTTGAAACGACCCAGTCAGTTTCTAGTGTAATTTTGTATAGTCTCAATTACTAATCGGATTTCTTTTCAGTGTCCTCGTATCCTTGTCCAAGATGCAATCAGTTCTTCAGTTACGGTAAGGCGGTCGTTTAATCTAAAAGAGTTTGACCTGCATTCCAATTTCCTCTCTTCACACACTCTGTTTACACTCACTAATCACTTGGTGCACTTTAGCTTGTCCTAATGGGGCCTCTCCCTATGGCACTTGCAATAACGGTGTGTGCGCCACGGGCTATCAGTGCATGCAAACAACGAATCTATGTTGTCCCACCACTACATCACTGCGATCTTGTTTGTTTTTGCGCACTTGATATTGCACTCTGAGTCTTCCGCCTCTGAATGGTTTCTTTTCTTTTCAGATTCTTCTTGTCCTGCCGGTTCAAATGGAGGTGGGGCATGTGTATCAGGTCAATGTAGTCCGGGCTACTCTTGCAACTCCAACAATGTCTGCTGTGCCCAAGTTGTCCCAGCTACAGTATGTCCAGACGGAACTCAAGCAGCTGGAGCTTGTGTAAATAATATGTGTGGCACTGGATTCACTTGTAATCAAGGATTGTGTTGCACGAATACTTCCCAGACCCCCAGATGTCTAGATGGAAGTCAAGCCATCGGAGCTTGTATGCAAGGGAAATGTGGGTCTGGCTACACTTGTACCACTGGTAATATCTGTTGTCCATCTACACTGAATGGTGAGTCTTTTGTTTGTTCAACACATATCATAATCTCCTTCTAGCATGTCCCAATGGTCAGCAATCTATTGGTACTTGTGTCAATGGCAAATGTCCTGATGGGTACACTTGTATTAACAACCAATGTTGTGGACCGCCGGCTGCTGGAAACACTGCCAGCACCGCGACCTGTGCTGAAGCCGATTCGAGTGGACCTTGTGGAGCTGATGGAAACTGTCCCGAGCCCGGTTATCTCTGTGATACTGCCAATAATTGGTGCTGCCCTCAGATCATGGGCAGTGCTGTGGGTCCTTGTATTGCCGGGGCGGGAGGAACTCGGCTCTGTCCTGAAGGATACGCCTGTTCCGGACCGGGTGTTGGTAATTGCTTCAGGTTGAATACAGGCACTTGTGCCCCTGAGGATCAATTTGGACCCTGCGGCGTCAACAACCAGTGTCCCCCCAACTACACCTGCTACGGAGGATTCTGTTGTCGGAACGGCTCATTCCGACGGAAAAAACGGTCGTCGTTCCTAATCGATTACTTTAACCATTAATGACCAGTATAATTTATATATTCTCTTCAGGTCATAAATATTATTTATGTTGACAATGTTAATAATATGCGATTAAAATATGTTTGCAAATGTTTTGCGTTGTTTCGGAGAGTCGAGGAGGTCAGAGGGAAGGGGTTTCAGGAGATGTTATCGGGCTTCGTCTTCCCGGCTTCATCAGATACCTCATCATTCGACGCCCTAAATAATTCCAAGTATACTCGCGTTTCTTTTGTTGAATTTTAAATCGTAGATTTCTACTACATTACACTTTGTTTCATCATGGGACATAACGAAGATCTCATGTGCACATTCGAGCAGGCCAACCAGGTATTTCTCCGAAGAAACGTGGAATTAAACCATTTTCAGAATTGCCGCCTTGTCTGTAATAGCTATGTAAAGGCCCGAAACGATCTCCTACAACAACAAACTAGATTCAGTCAGCTGCAAAAAGAATTGCAAGGTAGGCTTTTAAGTCTTTTTTACCATTTCTCAAGAGTGTTACCTTAATGTTCACACTTGAAGGCCTCCAATCCATATTGACAATGGAAGTCGATTCATCCTTTGGATCAGAATTACAAACCCTCCAAACCAATGTGGTTGCACTTGATTCAAATATTCGCAAGTTGGAAGAGCATCTTTTTACATTACTCGAATCTACAACTGTAATTATGCAAAGAGTAATTCATACCCTGGTAGCAGATAATCTAGTGATCTGGCTGATTAAACAAAAGGAATTGACTTGTGGCCCCAGATCTGTACAGCAAGAGCATTACCAAAAACTGGATGAAATTGAGATACAGTGAGCCCGGTGCCACTAATTAATTTTATCTCTTAGATTTGAGAAATGCGGTGTAGAGATTGTGGCCATGATGACAACCCTGGGAAGTCTTATTTCTTTGTTGAATTCTGAGAATCCTCTGCTTCCGAGGCTTCTCAAGTGCAAGGCTGATGTCGTTCAGAATGTCCGACAGTTTATTTGGCAGAGCCTGGTAATCTCCATCCAACCTCCAGCTGTTCTTGTGAAATGCCGAGGCAGTGACAGTCATCGTTCTACCAGATTCCCTTGTCGAACGGAGGTCAGACTTCTGGGAGGTGAAGCGATTGGAGCCCGGAAGCATCCCAGTCAAGTAAAAGTGGATCTGATAAGTGAAGAAACTGCCAAAAAGATCCAAAGGAATCCCGCTCAACCAGCCGTCACTGACCCCACGTTCCATCTTATTTACAATGACAGCGCATTCCAAGTTGGAACCGCTGAGGGACTGAATACCAATTACCCTTATAGAGCTTGTTTTGAGAAAATTGTAAGCTCCGAACCTGACTCTGACTTTCTTTCAGAGATTAGTAGAGTCGATTCAGAAGAGAACAGCAGCAGATGCTGGATTCGACGAGAAAAAAGGGACCAGGAGATCAAAGGTATCCTCCCTTAGATACTACCTGGCCTTCCATCTTCACATCGGTCCTTTTCTGGAGTCTTTTTTGGGACCTTCTGAAATGGTTACAGTTAATGGATACAAGTTATCGTTGCCGGTGGCGGCCTTGGTTCACTCTTCCTTGGAAGCCGAGGCTTCGCTCTTCTGGAATCGCTTCTTCGCCGAAGGGGTTGGAGTGTAGATTAAAGTAAAAAATCACGTTTTAGACTGGCATTTTATCTCACGTTCCCGAAACAGTGACTTGGGAGAGTGCTAAAAAGGCCTTAGGGATGAAATGGGGAGCCTTAATTCAAGAACCCCAGGATGTCAGAGATCTGAACGTAGATCTTCCCGAGCCCGTGTCTCTCTCGCCTCAGAATCTGGAGCACTTGGGAAGACGTCTGGAAGTGGAGGATGGCCTTTTATGTCGGAAGAACTTCTTTAACAAAACTATTTCCCATAAGGAGAACAAGGATGGGAGTCCCTTGCCTTGTGTCTTCTTCGAATGGTTTTACAAATGTGCCAACGTAGTTAACAAGTACATGTACGAGCAATGGCAAGACGGGTAAGAAATTCGAAGCGGTTTAAAATTTCGCAAAGATCTCAATTTTGAAGAACCGCTCTTTGGTCCCAATATGTAAAATAATTTTAGGCTGATCGAAGGTTTCTGCTCTAAAGAGCAATCTGAAAACGCGTTGAATTCGGTAATGTCCCCAACAATGTTGATACGATTCTCGGATATGAGAATTGGATTCCTGAAGATCAGTTGTAAACTCCCAGGAAATCAGATTGTTCATTACGAAACCGAAGCCGACAAAATGCCCGTAGGCACTACGATAGCAGACGCCATTTATTCGAATCCTACCTTTTCTTACATTAAGAATATTTATCCAAACAGAGTAAGTTGTTGGACCACACTAGCCCCCGGGCCCCCACGGGCCGGAGGGCTCGACTCGGCCCGTTTCAAATTTTCCTCATTTTGAAAATCCCCATAAATACCAGAAAAATTCCCACGAAATGGGAATTTGTTACTTTTTAAAACACGATTTTTCTAAAAGTCGAGCGCAGGTCGAAAAATAAAACTGCTCCAATTTTCTTTAAACTTGGAAAA
Source organism: Bursaphelenchus xylophilus (assembly GCA_904066235.2). NCBI lineage: Eukaryota > Metazoa > Nematoda > Chromadorea > Rhabditida > Aphelenchoididae > Bursaphelenchus > Bursaphelenchus xylophilus. The sequence goes on along the minus strand of CAJFCV020000003.1, from coordinate 6,014,801 downwards.
CTGTAGCTACGTACCATTCTAAGAAACTTTCCCGTTAACTTTTTTTCGAAATCTTACTGTACTTTGGGTTACGGTAACATGACTCATTTTGTCATAACTCGGGAACCAGATGTCGTAGCGAGACGGGATCTTTACCAGTGTGTTCAGTGTGCCGAAAGATGGCTTTTTGTTAGCTACACCAAGTTTCTAGGACCCCGGGAAGTGGCAAAAAAATTTGAATATTTATGCAAAAATTCAAAAATATGCAAATTTCTCTAAAATTTAACCAAAATTATGCTCATTTTTATTTCATATTTTGAAAGTAGAGGTCATAGCGGTTTCAACGGTGTAAAAAACTTGAACGTGCGAACCGAGCTGTCTGAGAACGGGCTGTTTGAAGTTGGGGCACCCAGTCACGAATGAGCAAAAAATCGGAGTAAACCGCATAAAATCGTTGTTAAATGGCAAGAATGGAAAGTAAATTTTGTTATTACATCGTATCGGTCACAATAGAGGATTTCCCACATAATTTTCATAAATTTGCATATTTTGGAATTACTTGCATTTATTGTCAAAATGTTGTAAAAATATACCTTAATGAAGGATTTGGGAAAAAATATTGTTCGCTTTTGCTTAGTACCTTCCAACAGTCATTTTAATGTAAAAAACTCAAAATCGATTTTTGCCATGTCCACGCCTATCTGGCGGCTGATGCACCCGTAAATGCAAGAAATTCCAAAATATGCAAATTTATGAAAATTATGTGGAAAATCTTCTATTGTGACCGATACAATGTAATAACAAAATTTACTTTCCATTCTTGCCGTTTAACAATGATTTTATACAGTTTACCCCGATTTTTTGCTCATTCATGACTGGGTGCCCCAACTTCAAACAGCCCGTTCTCAGACAGCTCGGTTCGCACGTTCAAGTTTTTTACACCATTGAAACCGCTATGACCTCTACTTTCAAAATATGAAATAAAAATGAGCATAATTTTGGTTAAATTTTCGAGAAATTTGCATATTTTTGAATTTTTGCATAAATATTCAAATTTTTTTGCCACTTCCCGGGGTCCTAGAAACTTGGTGTAGCTAACAAAAAGCCATCTTTCGGCACGCTGAACACACTGGTAAAGACCCCGTCTCGCTACGACATCTGGTTCCCGAGTTATGACAAAATGAGTCATGTTACCGTAACCCAAAGTACAGTAAGATTTCGAAAAAAAGTTAACGGGAAAGTTTGTTAGAATGGTACGTAGCTACAGTTTTCCAAGTGTAAAGAAAAATGAAGCAGTTTGATTTTTCGTGTAGCCAGGGCTCTCCAAGCTTAGAAAAAACGTGTTTTAACAGTATTACTTCAAAAAAAGTAAACAATACACAAAATAAACATTTTTTGCAAAGGATCAGGGGTGCTGAGGATATTTGTAATGATTTCAGAAATCTGTCCATAAAGGTTTGGACCGAATTTTTCTTCATTTCTTTAATTTTAATACTCCAATTTATCTTTTTGCTAGTAAGCGCAATTGCCGACCCGTTTCAAATTTACTTGGGGCCGGCCCGGGATCTATGTCTAAACCGCACTCGCATACAGTAATATTTTTTGCAGGATGTGTCGATGTTATGGCAGAATAGAAATAAAAGAAATAATGACGAGAAAATGCATGCCGGTTGGAATTCTGCAATGCCTCCAGGGTACTTTGACACCGTTTACCAACTGGAGAGTAAACCTGTTGCTGCGTTATTAGATTAGCCTCAAATATTATTATTTTACTTTTTACTTTAATAAAAACTTAATAAATTGTTATACCATATTATGCAGATGTTCGCTATAACAAAAGTGTCAGTTCTGATGCAAGGGCAAAGTGGTCGCACAGGTGATAATATCAGTGATGGCTGGATTGGCTTTGTTTCTGCGTCAACGTTGCTCTTTCCTAAAAAATTGACAAAATTGAGAAAATCAGTGAAACTTTCACAGCGAATAGTAAATGAAAAATTAAACTTATGGATGTGGATTGATCCTACCGTATCCCACATATTTTTTGTGTTTCCTTCAAACTCAAAAATTTGTGCCAAACTTGTCTGCCACCTTTCGAAAGACACCCCGAACCGAAAACCGGGAAATGGTGAATATAAATAAAGGCAATCGATGGCGAGGATTTGAAAATGACATCCGTTTTAAATTTTTTTAATTTTCCGGCTACCCTTGCGCAGATCGGGTACCGGTCCTATTTATCAGTCTGTCGGGAAAATAACGGCGGATCGTCGCGCCTCGGAATCGCCCATCATCGCTTTGCGACTGCAAGCCGCAGCTTGGGATTTGGTGCGCGATAGCGGCGAGGCGAGACATTTTAATGCGACGATCCGCCGTTATTTTTCCGACAGACTGATATATTCAATGTTGCAAAATGGGTTGATTTTATTACAGACTGATATGTATGTTATAATGTAAGGTCCAAAATGAGAGCATATATTATATTATAGTTCATAGCGATATTACAGGGTGCGGCAATTTTTCGGCCCATGTGCAAAATTTAAAGAAAATCTGAGAGTCGCGCTAGGGGTAATTCCATTGTCAGCTATGAAAATTAGAGCTTTTTCTTTGTCTCGAATTTTTACTGTAGTCTAATGAACGGGTATAACATATTTGGTATTAAACAAAATGGGGTTGTCTGTGGATTCAGGGAAAAAAGAATTTTAACATTTGCCCAAAAACTAAAAAAGTTATGGTCAATTAAAATCCGGCCGAAAATTGCCGCACCCTGTAGCACCACAGAAACGGTAAGATCAAATAGAATTTTTCAGTTCGTGCCAAATTTCCTTTAAAAAAGACAATTCGCCAAAATTTGAATTGTTGGTGGCGGTAGAATTTTACTATACCGCCTTTGAGTTCAAATAGTACCGAGAGTTGTAACACATTACTGAAAAAATTGTTTGACCAGGTTGCCATTGAGTTCAAATGACAGCCATATAAGGCGCGTGCGTTCTACATCTGTTCGGACTTCCTCGCAGAAAACCCGCATTTCTTGTGTTGGGCCCGCTAGACAATAAATGCGCAATTCTTGACTGAGCAGAGAAAAAAAAGAAAAAAATCTTCACGGGGAGAGAGCAGGAATTTGCGCAATGTTGCGCAATTTGAGACAAGAATTACGCATTTCTTGTCTAGAGGCCTAAAAGAAATCGCCCGATTTGATGCGTATGTCACCATCCTTATAATTCAAAGGCTTTCTACGAGCGATTTTGAGATTAACAGTACCTACCTCTCCTTGAGTGTTGTACAAAATGGTTGTAATATTACTTCCCACTCCGAAGGTGTCTTCTCCTTCAAAGACTACTTGTTCTGGCGGATTGTGGATTCCTCCTTGATTTCTTGCCCAAATCTGAAACTAAATTTAAATTTTATTGGTATTGGTCTTGCCTTAACAGTCGATGCGGGTCGAAGGACGAACTCTTGTGGGAAAGTATAGACAATCTCTCGTTTGCCGTCGATCTTTCTTTTCAATTTCCATTCCCCAATGGCTTCCTCCTTCGATCTATGAGTATTCTCTAGAAGAACATATTTGCCATCCGGATCGGTTTCTTGAATGGATACGTTTCCCTTCGCAGATCGAGAGAACCCGTGGTGAATGGAGGTTTCTCCTTTTACTACTCTCATTGTCTCTGTGTCCGCTACTTCGTTGATGCCTGTTGTTTTCACCACTTGCTCTACGAGATGTCTAAGACCTGCTTCATTACCTTCCCCTTCAAGCATTTGTCTGTAGATCATTATTTCGGAATCTAGAGTTTGTTTTGCGTCGATTAACATCTGCAGTTCTACCATAAGAGCCTGGCATTCTTCCTTGGCTTTTCTGATTTCATCGTCTTTCATGTTCAGAGTGTCTTCGTAATGACGTCGCTCGTCTTCCACTTGATAGGTCAAGGCGATTATCTGCTGTTCATACATTGCGTTCTTGCCTTCGAGGTCTGCAAGTTTGTTCCTGACCTCGGTCAGTTGATCTCTGAGGCGTCTCTTTTCTTCTTTTTGGTACCCTTGTTCCATATTATTTCTAGCCGCTTGAGTCTCGATTTCCTGGACTTTCACCCGATACCAGGATTCGATGTCGTTTCTATTGGTAGAATTCAAAGCATCGTATTCGTTTCGGATCTCTCGAATGGCATTGGCCAATTCGTTTCTAAAGTATTCCCTGTTTTCTCCGGTGGTGTCCCTTGCAGCCTGCGCTTGAAGGTCTTTAATCTCACCTTCGTGGTCTCTTCTGAAGAACTCAATCTCTTCCAAAAGAGTCTGAACCTTGTTTTGGTAATCAATTCGATTCAAAGTTTCCCTGTCAACTGCTTGACGAATTCTATGAAGTTCTGCCTGAAGCCTTTGGTTTTCTTTTTTTAGGCGTTGAACTTCAGATTCCAATAGTTCTATACGGCGTTTGAGAATGCTGACTTCACTTTCAAGGTTCGAGAGTTGTACGAGTAATTCGTCGATCTTCTCCTTATCCTCCTTTCTCTCCTTCAGACCATTCTCATATTTCTTGCGCAATTCTTTTAATTCTTTTTCAATTTGTGCTAAATCTTGTCCCATCTTCTTCTTCTCGTCCGTCGTGTTCCCAATCAAACTAGTGGCACTCTAATACATCCATATTCTGTTATTGGTGCACTTACTTCTATCTCCTTTTCGAACATACTCTTTATGACAGTGGTTCCCTTACCAGTTCTCTTCTTTAATCCTTCCAGATCCAGAGTCAGTTTCCGATTCTGGGCTTCCAGAAAGCGGACCCTCTCGATGAAGTTGGCCAATCGGTCGTTCAGTTCGCATAGCTCCTTCTTTTCTTTCTCTTTGGTGTCACGTATAGCCCAGGCACTTGACCCGAAGGCAGACCCACTGCTATACCCGGAGGCAAACGATTCCACCATCTTGATCATTCTGTTGCCAGAGGCTAAAAAACCATGAAAGGAAGGCTAGAGTAAGCATAAACAGTGATTGAAGTATTGCACTCACCCATCGGAAGCGACAACGATTGGGTACTCCCAAAATGCCCTATGCCCCGGCTGAAGGGACTTCTCGGAGTGATGGTGCTGCGGTACTCGACTTGCTCGGTCATTTCTAGAATGCTATGTTAAAGGTCCCACATATTCCCCAAACCTCCCCGACTACGATTAAAGCCAAACAGCACACGTTTTCCTTGTCTTTTGAACCGCGCGAAAAGAACGGGCTCTGCTTAAAGCCTGTGGAATTCAAATTATTCGAGTCGGATCCGCCAACAGAAAGGTATAAAAATCTTGAGAAAATGGGAATACAAGATCTGTGAACGTCCTTCACCGCGCTGATTCATGAGGATTTTCTGAAGAAATCTCTTAATGTATACATGCGAGGGGTCAAGGAGGCGCACGCGGATAACAGAATGTACAGAGGGACAGTGTAATCATAAAAATGGACACTTGTTTTTGGCTAAAGGCCTACCGAAATTTAAATTACGTCCCCTCCGTTTCATAATAATTAAAGTACCGACAATAAGCGGCCTTCATAAACGAAGTAATTTCCCGACATAAATAACACAAAACAGTACCCGGGAGGACCCAAAAAAGTTGAGTGGCTTTTGCCTTGACCGTCCGACTCCAGAGCCGGCCTTGAAAGAATCCGTCGCTCTCTCCCTTTACCTCGCTCACCTCTCCCGAAATGAATCGCCGAGTTTATTAGTAAAATAATGAGATCATCGTTTTATTTAATATAAACAACACCGAACAGTTGAGCACGAGGTATTTGGATTCAGTAGGTACTCGGTTTCTGTAGCGTCTGAAGAGTGCTAAAAGGATTGACACCTCCAAAAGATGGGAACCCTGAAAAAATTTGCTTAAAGTGGGAACCTGAGAATTACACGCACAAGGGTGCCCTCACATACCCGTCGACGTATTCAGAAAGCCTGTTCCAGGGGTTCCTGCCACTCCAGATGCATAGGTACTTTGATACATACTCGGAGCTATCGTTTGACTAGCTGTGGTGGACGCTACATAACCCGTGAGTCCACGAGGTGAGTAATTACGAGCGTAATCTAAAAAAAATATGCCTCCCGTGGTTATGAAATACCGGAGTCAAAATGGACGGCGGAATAGGCACTGGCAGCATATTGACTGAGCTGATCGGCGGGAGATCGGTTGTAGAGAGCTTCGGCCAGATCAGCCGCTCTTCGAAGGATCACTTCCTTGGGCAATCTCTCTGGATCGTTAGGATATTTGGGAAGTAATTTCTGAAGTCTTTGAAATCCATAATCGATATTAGGTTCAGTTAAAGCTGAAAAATCATAATTTTGCAAAAATTAAATGGATTGATTAAAGAGAAAAACTTTTCGAATTTCTTACAGACATAAGTAAATCTAGCAATACTTCTGGAACTCTTTAATTTGCTGCTGATTGTAACCTCCACATTGCCTGGTGTTGATCTAGCGGGTACTGTGACTTTCATTGCCTGAGGTGTTATCAGTTCCCCCCAGACAGTATTTGATCCGAAGTTGACTTGCATATTCTCATGGAAGTTTTCCCCAATGATCACTACTACACTTCCACCTTGACACCAGCATTCAGATGGACAGATTGTCTTTATAATTGGAGGCGCAATTGAAGAGACGTTCACCGAATGATCCACTGAAAAGTATCGTATTTCTCAGGTATATATCGGGTAATTGCAGTAAGAATGGCACGAATAAACTCTCGGTAATTGGCCCGGACTTGCCCCTAGGGGTTTAAACCATAGTTTTGCTTGATTATAACTACAGTATCCGTATTCAGTGTGACTTAAGATCCATGTGTTCTTGTCTACGGCTGTCAAAAAAATTCAGCCATGTATCACCCAGAGAGCAAGCCCCATAATTTGCATATTTGGCCCTCGGAGTTATGATAGGGCTATTAAACGGGACATCCGGGGCAACAATCCTCACAAAAGGGGATGAGCAGATGCGAGAGAAACTCGCGCACTCGTAAAAGAAAAGTCCATGGTATCTTTGAGGACATCTCTGGGAAATTGGATGCGGAAATTAAATCAAAACAAAAGGTCTGAATGTTAGATAACCGACAAATTATAAGTTTTAATGTATTAAAAGAGCATGCTTACTTTCAGCGCTCTCCCGTTTAACCCTTCGGCCATGCTTCGAATTGTTGTGAACAAACATATTCTCAGAAACAGCCAACACGTCTGCATCAACCCTTGGAGTAGATGACAGCACCACTTGGAATCGCCTCATATCTCGTGGATTCCCAGCATTCTTCAGGCAGTTTTGATTGCATTTCAAGAAGAATTTGAGGAAAAATCTGAAAACGATGATTGAATTGCGCAATGGTTATAAAAATAGTTTTGTTATAGGAAATAACTTGCTTGTCGATGATTACTGGATCACTGGGTGTTTCATTTCTGTTACCGCAACTTTTCTTTTCACAACATCGGCTGCACATAATCTCATGTGTCAGCAAAACACGGCACATCTCAGGATTCTTGTCATGGCCCTCATAAGCTATCGCCTGAAAAGATGAGGTCATCTAACATATGGGGAACACCATTTGGTTATCATCGACGAGATCGCTCACCTGTTTGGAGACGCTGTCGATCAGCCGCACATATAAATCTTGTTCGGCCCGCATTCCTGTAAATAATAAGGTGAATCATGATGGAATTATGATTACGAATTTACTTTCTCTAAGTGGATCAACTGGATATCATATCTCTTGTATTCTGCAGCTTTTTCGTGTTTAATTCTTTTATGCTTACGGGCACTTTTTCTCGTTTCATGGCCATGTTTTACGACCCGGTCCCCGAATTTAATGAGTTACAACTCGACTTAATTAAACCAAATTCCCTCCAAAACAGGCCGGGAAAGGCGCATCTCGTTCTTTAATCCAGTTACGGTCAATTACAGACCAAGTAACAAGGACCGGAATTAGAACTTCCGCTTTAATTCAATAACAAGTAATCCACAATATCCAGTACGATCGAATAAAAAGTAATCGTGGCTCGAAACTTAACCAAATCTCGAACAACAACCTTCTCCATTAACCCTACCGTTTCCAAATAAAAGATGAACTCTGTAGTGGATTCCATTTCTTGTGTTTTCTCCATCAACTTCTTTCTCATTCTCCACGAACCCAGCAAAACTGGCATGCTCAATTTCGATGGGTTGATTAGCGCGGTCATAGAGGTTGACAGTGAAATGAAAGAAGTTGCTTTTCCTCAGATTGGATGGCGGTGGATGCTCGAACTGGGCTCGGGCAAGCTGGGCGCTGAAATTCAAAATCGCGGATTCCTCGACATATGGTCAGCCATTTTCACCAAGGCCGAATTAGTTCATAAAAATGGCGGCGATAACAGAAAGAGCGGACCCTGGCCTTCGATGTGGGGGAATTAGACCTTTTACTTTCACTTATCCCCTCCGGAGCTAATTGGACGGTGCGGCCGCGATGGGTTTTGCGAGACCCTGGTGGGTTGGGAGAAGGAGAGAGATCGTGCTGGAATAGTCCCACGGTCCCCGTGCTGGGAGATGATGATTCGGATCGGTCTCCCTCAAGGCCGTGCCCATTTCATTCCAAAACTTGGAACGGCCGTCGGATGTCGGCCCTTTGGCCGCTCTTTTTGGGATTGTGTTGGCTTTGTGCTAGTCCTGCTTACCTGCCTGGAGATGTGTCAAGTACCTGGACGGGCCAGTTGTTCCTGAGTAGGGACTCCTCTTTAACTGAACGGAGGAGGCTGGTGTCTTGGAAGTTGAACATGACCGGATACATGGCTTATCTCCTTTCGTAATCTGAAATGGGTCCAATCATTAGATCCCAAGAGAGGCACAGGTACCGTCCAATCACGACTAAAATAGTGACTCGTGCCTCCGGCAACCGCGCCCAACTGGGATTTTGGAAACGTTTTGGGATAACCCTCAGACCGCCGGAGGGCGGAGCACGCCCCTGGGGCATGAAGCCGCCTTCACATCCAGGGCACCTTCCGTGGGGAGATATTCATCCTTCGGAATTATGGAGCGGTCACGTTGAGCCATTCGCCTTCCATCTACAATAACCCCGAACGGATTCCCTCCGGGGAAAAGTTTTGTTCATTACACGAATCCAACCGAAATTTGAAGCCCCTTTCGGACTCAGATCCACTGGGAAATCAAGTCCTTTCCCTCGGCTATCTGTGCCAGCTCTTCCGACTCTAGCCAGCCCCAACTTAGGGGCATGGAATTTGCCGTTTTTGGAGTCAGGCTCCGCCCCTTTTTCCCTGAACCAATCAGCATCCCGCCGTCGAGCACATACGGTCTTGAGGGCTTCGAAAAACCAGCTGTTCATTTAGTGCTGCCAAAGATGGTCGGGGCTGTCAAAAGGCGGTAGCGCGTGTCATAAATGCCACTTGTGGACCTCATCTTCTTTTATGCAAATTTTTCACTTTTTCCACTTGATTTCCGAATTTTTGATGGATCGTTTCTCGGGAATGAAATGGTGAAACAAACGGTTCTTTTTAATCCGATATAGTGTTGCTATATTTGACTACAGGACACTGTTTCCCAACTCAAAAATAAATTTGAATATTGGTCAAGTAATTTATAAATTACTGAATCTCCACGAATATAAATAGAAAATGCGATATTTTTCGAAAAAATTACACAACTTTGGCCATTGTCAGAAACGATTAATCCCGAAATGCTCGGACGTCAGCCCGATTCTCGAGATATATCTTTATGCAAAATACCCGTCGCTCAGCCGACTTATCTCCGACCAGTTGATATTCATATATATTTTTTATGTCAAAAACGTCATGGTAACTGGGTGAGGGCAATGTAGGAGTAAAGGTTCATCTTAATGAATGGCATGACTGTAGACTTCAAAAACATGATAAATTAAATTTTACATTTTCAAGAAAAAAACTTTTCTTGTATGTTTTGCAAACTACAGTCTGGGTCATAACTACAGCCGCACTTTAAAAATTGCTGTAACTTTTGTGATTGTCACTTTAAATGTGTCGTATTTGACACGAATATGCATTATTGTACTCATAAATCTTGTGCCATAAAATTATTTTGAGAAGGTACCACCATCCAAAATCATAACCGTACTTACAAAGTTGGTTTATTAGCCAATTTAAAACACTGCATAACAATAACTAATGTGTTTCTTAAGGCTTCAGTAACGTCGATCAAAAGGCCGAGAACACCCTGGGTAAGCTCTTTAAACGTGTCCGGGAAAGACAGAGGATCATTAAGGCTGCCGTTCGGGCCGAATTGTAAGGAACACTCCCTGGCCAATCCAGAAGCCTGCAGCACATCTATTAAATGTTCCGGCAGAAAACAGTGTACAACTGCAACACAGCGAAGACGAATAATCCGCCGAGCTTCTAGCTCCACCATCTCTGAGACTCAATTAAAGCAAGAATTAGGCCTCATTGGTAGCAGGCGCACGATAAGAGTTCAAAAACACAGTGACATCATCACTAGGCGTCATGTGGATGTACCCTAAGTTAACCCCGGCTCACGTCAATATGCGGCTGAAATTTTTTGGATGAGACACTGACAAAACATTTTGATTGGTCAAATTATCATCATTACACAGGGTGATTCAAAAAAATGGACAATTTTGAAGTCGGTGTATCCTACCACGAAAACCCGCCTTCAGTTGAAAGAAAAGCAAAAACTCTGATAGTATTCTATTAATAACTCTCCAGAAGTTCGCAACTGTCTCTGTTACAGCTTTAAGGCATTTGGGAGCGAAAACTTTCCAAATTTCGTCGCGGGAATGGGTGCGCTGACCCGGCAACTTTAAGCAACCATATGTCCCCAACTTTTGCAGCTAGTGAAGAATTTTTGCAGTTAATATGTTCATGTAACGTAGTAGTTTCATGCCATAAGTACATTTTTCTGATAAATGTTCAAAACGAAGAGAAATCAAATCAGAAAGAAAATGTCCATTTTTTGAATCACCCTGTATAATTGTACCGTATTCCTTGGAGATTATATGTGGCCCTGACGCGGCAGCATCATGACGGTTTCACATACTAGTGGCGCAAGATCAGAAAAGAACCCGCTACTTCTCACTCAGTGATTTTGACGTGTCTCGTTGACGATATCGGCCGCCTTCGAAAAACCAAAGTGCGTCCGTTAGCGGCCACATGAACTCAAATGAAGAGCCTTGAGTACCGAGAGGTCAAACATCTGTTACCGTTCCAGGTTACATTTTCATTCAGGACAATTCAGCGTCCACTGTATCAGGTCGACAAAACAGTTCCATGAACAGCAAGTAGTTCCTAACATAGCTGGCCCGCGTGTTCTCCCGATTTAAAGGGACCTCCTGGTTCCTGAATTACATGGCGACAACAAACGGTGTAACGTGGCCGGACTGAAAGAGGCTATTTCCAAGCCTGGAAATAATAGCCAGGATACGTTTAAAAGGCTTGCCCAGAGTGTTAACGGACGTTTGATCGGCGTTACTGAAGCCTCAAGAATCGCATTAGTTATTGTTATTCAGTGTTTTATTATTTAGGCTATAAATCAATTTTGCAGAATGAAAGACTCAACAGCGATTACGACCAAAAATCGAAAAAAATTTCTTTTCAACAGAAAATGGCTAGCCAAACGGTAACGAACTGGTGAAAATGCCGTTAAAAAGTTTTTTTTATTGTTTGAAAACCACTTGATTTAAAGGGTATTCGATGGTAACCCCTAAATCGAGTACTTTTAGAAAATTTTCCGAAAATTACTTTTTAACAGTACTACTTAAGAAAAACGTAACCATCACCGAGGTGCTTGGCTAGTCCTTTGGACCAATTAGCGACCAACCCCGGTGTTTGGCTAGCCACTTTATGTTGAAAAAGATGACCTTTGTATCCTAGTTCCCGAATCGTTGCTGTACGAGTAAGACAATTTCTTCCCACAACTAAAGTAACTTATATGGTACAGAGATACGGAAAGTTTAACAATAATGTAATTTACAATGTAAAACGATGTAATGTTTTACTTAAACCGAAAAGATATTTATTTAAGTTCATATGCTTCATGGGTTTTGAGAACTCGCTACCGGCTCTTCCGAGGACTCCTCAACCCTGCCGGACTCAGCGGTCGGCATGACTTTAATCAACTTGAGAAGGTTGTAAACAGCTTCTCCATGATTCTTTATGATATGTTTCCGTAAAGAAGACGGGTCTGTATATTTCTTCCCACAATCCGTAACCGTACACGGGTATTGCTTCTAAAAACGAAAGATTATATAAACGACATAATTTAAAGCATGAATCACAAGAAAATTTGTATAATCAAAAAATCTTCGCTTTTCACACTCACCTCAGCCGAATGAGTCCTTTTCTGATGCTTCGTTCGATCAGAGGCATTACTGAAAGTCTTTTCACAACCCGGCATCATGCATGGATACGGCTTCTCTCCATTATGCTGTCTCAGATGAGTTCTCAGATTCTCCAACCTCGAATAAGACCGAGAACAAAAGGGAAATGTACAAACATGTGGCCGTTCACCAGTATGACGTCGCAGATGCAAGGATAGCATATACATAGCTTTAAAGGGTTCTCTTCGCAGACAATTACTCCATTCACACTTGTAAGTAATCAAACGAGGAAGATGGACTTGATCTACATGCTGTTTCAATTCTCGTATGGATTGAGCTATGTGTTCACAAGCACCCCAACCACAAGCTTTCGGATGGACTGTATCCATCCCCACCTCCCTTCTGATAGGTCTAACAACGCAGCGAGGTTTCCCATCTTGATATTTCCTGGGCCTCCCTCTTTTCCTCCTGGGTCCCTCGTATATCCTTCGCTTTCTTTTCTTTGTGCTTAAATCGCCGACTAAACAACTAAATACTAATTCACATTTACACATACCTTTTTCAATGTTCGGACTTAACCGGTCCACTTCAGTTACTGATATATTTAATAATAAATTCTTTTGGCTACATTTTAACGTGGAGGCATGGCTTATATCAATTAAATCCGACTCCAGCAAAAAACTGTTATCACTAAACGGAAACGTGATTATTAAAGTCACCCTACCTTGTACACGCTGTAGATGTACCAGGAAACTCGTCGGTCATAATTGAGCTTATATAAAAATTTCCGAATGAGAGAAACAAAAAGCCAAAAAGAAATATCGATTTTACGGAGGCTGTGTGCAAAGGCGACGCTTTAGAAGGAGAAACTGTCCGGAATAGACATGGCTCCCGGGCCAGCCCGAGGCAAATTTGAAACGGGCCAGCGCGGAAAATTCAGCTTACTTACAAAGAGGTAAATTCTTGCAATAAAATTGAAGAAATGAATACGTTTTTTAATTGGGACAAATGATAACCGATTTATTTAGCGGCAGCTAATTGTCATCTTTTTAACCTTTTAACTAGTTAATACCATGTTTTGTCATATTGGAATACACTAGCGGGCCGAGGAAAAGTTGAACGGCCCGGGCCGAACCTTTAAATTTTCGGTCCGGCCCGGGAACCATGTCAAATCTGTCATGGAATAATCCGTTTATTTCCTCTCAATTAAAATACTTTTAAACAACCTAGGCTTCTTCTGGCTTCTCAAACTTCTGATACAATGACCGTTTGGGGTACCAGGGCATCAGAACAGCGGAAAGTGGTCGTCCATATGCTAGAAGAAGAAAAATAATTATCAGTCTGACTAATAAGATATACAATAAGATCAATTGCCAAACATATCAAACACATACTGTCGTTGAGTCTTTCAAAGTCTTCAGGATGAAGCCTGGTGTAGTGAGTCACATAAGCATCTCTATTTATGTTATACTTTTGTCTCAAAAGACCAACTCCATAGCCCATGGCAACTCCAACAGCCAGGACACCCATCCGTGGGTACAGAGCTAAATTGTAGAGTAATAATCATTGCTTATTGCTTACCATGATACCACCTTTTGTTTTGATACAAATTCAAGTAATGGATTGCAAAAGATCCGACCGCGAAAGCAAAACCGGCTCCTTTGGCTGGTAAACTCCACGTATATGGGTCCTTAATATCAAACTCTTGGCTTCCGAACCTCATGTAATCTTCACGCCGTTTAATTTCTGCGTCTGGCCATCTCACCGGTTCGCCCATCCAATAAAAAATTACAGAACAAATAAACATCGAAATATTATACTGAGTAAAACAAGTAAAGGCATCTGTATCTTTGAGAAAAAAGATTTATTTATCTCAACTATGGTCACAAAATGAAAACACTGTAATCATCTAGATACTCCATTGACTTAACGGTCAAATTTGGCGGGGAAACGGTTCTCAGAAACAAGCTCGTCCCACTTCTCCACCCAGAACTTGGGGCAGAAATCCTTATAAACATTCTGGAAGAACTTGCATGGTTGATAGTCCTCGCCCATTAACTCCTTGCAGCGGTGGAAGTCGACATAGTAAGCAAAGCACTGACGTTGCTTACGAACTTGGGGGAAACGGGCATCATATGGAGCAGCCCAGGCCAATTTCTCGCGAGACTGTTCGTTCACTTCACGGCTGAACCATTCTGGGGATGCAGGATTACGAAGAGGCTCGCCTTTCACCTTTTCAAGGCGCTCGGCAAAAGATTCAGGAACAACAAGGTCGGCCATGTCCTGAAAAAGGATAAAAGGTAAAAGTTCATAGGCTGGATAGATTAGTTACAAGTTCGCGAACTGGATAAATTAGTTACAAATCCGAATAAAAATTAAAAAATCTCAAATTACACGCTTGATCTACAAATCTAAAATCTGATTATATGAATACAACCTCTTTAGTGACAAAGAAATTGTAAAAAAAAAAAGCTTTCGTATCTTCTCCCATACGAAGTCAGAAAATCACGTAGAAAAGAAAGTGGCAATCCGTTTGCG